>OX451735.1:1390252038-1390297038 GCA_948472305.1 Vicia faba
GTTGTTAATTTGACGTTGTTGTTGTTGGTTTTTATTTGACGTTGTTGTTGTTGTTGTTTATTTGACATTGTTGTTGTTGTTATTGTTTCGTTGTTGTTGTTGTTTATTTGACGTTGTTGTTGTTGTTGTTTATTTGATGTTGTTTTAGTTGTTGTTGTTTATTTGACGTTGTTGTTGTTGTTGTTTATTTGATGTTGTTTTAGTTGTTGTTGTTTTTTATTTGACGTTTTTGTTGTTTTTTATTTGATGTTGTTGTTATTGACATTGTTGTTGTTATTTATTTGACGTTGCTGTTGTTGTTGTTTAATTGACGTAGTTGTTGTTTTTTATTTGACATTTTTGCTGTTGTTGATGCTGTTGTTGTTATTTTTTATTTGACGTTGTTGTTGTTGCTGTTTATTTGACGTTGTTGTGGTTGTTTATTTGACGTTGTTGTTGTTGTTGTAATTGTTATTGTTGTTATTGTTGTTGCTTATTTGACGTTGTTGTTATTATTGTTGTTTATTTGACCTTGTTGTTGTTGTTATTCATTTGACGTTGTTGTTGTTGTTTATTTGACGTTGTTGTTGTTGTTGTTGTTGTTCTTTATTTTACGTTGTTGTTGTCGTTGTTTTTGTTGTTTATTTGACGTTGTTGTTGTTATTTATTTGATGTTGTTGCTGTTGTTGTTTATTTGACGTTGTTGTTAACTTTGTTGTTGTTGTTGTTTATTTGACGTTGTTGTTGTCGTTGTTGTTGTTTATTTGACTTTGTTGTTGTTGTTGACGTTGTTGTTGTTGTTGTTGTTTATTTGATGTTGTTATTGTTTTTGTTGACATAGTTGCTGTTGTTTATTTGACGTTGTTGTTGTTGTTGTTGTTGTTGTTGTTTATTTGACGTTGTTGTTGTTGTTTATTTAACGTTGTTGTTGTTGTTGACGTTGTTGTTGTTGTTTATTGGACATTGTTGTTATTGTTTATTTGACATTGTTGTTGTTGTTGTTGTTTATTTGACGTTGTTGTTGTTGTTTATTTGACATTATTGTTGTTGTTGTTGTTGTTGTTTATTTGACGTTGTTGTTGTTGTTTATTTGACGTTGTTAATGTTGTTGACATTGTTGTTGTTGTTTTTGTTGTTTATTTGACGTTGTTATTGTTGTTGTTGTTTATTTGACGTAGTTATTGTTATTGACGTTGTTGTTGTTGTTGTTGTTGTTTATTTGACGTTTTTGTTGTTGTTGATGTTGTTGTTGTTGGTTTTTATTTGACGTTGTTGTTGTTGCTGTTTATTTGACGTTGTTGTTGTTGTTTATTTGACGTTGTTGTTGTTGTTGTAATTGTTATTGACGTTGTTATTGTTGCTTATTTGACGTTGTTGTTATTATTGTTGTTTATTTGACCTTGTGGTTGTTGTTATTCATTTGACGTTGTTGTTGTTGTTTATTTGACGTTATTGTTGTTGTTGTTGTTGTTGTTCTTTATTTTACGTTGTTGTTGTCATTGTTTTTGTTGTTTATTTGACGTTGTTTTTATTTATTTGACGTTGTTGTTGTTGTTGTTTATTTGACGTTGTTGTTAACGTTGTTGTTGTTGTTGTTGTTTATTTGACGTTGTTGTTGTTGTTGTTGTTTATTTGACTTTGTTGTTATTGTTGACGTTGTTGTTCTTGTTGTTTATTAGATGTTGTTATTGTTGTTGTTGACATAGTTGTTGTTGTTTATTTGACGTTGTTGTTGTTATTGTTGCCGTTGTTGTTTATTTGACATTGTTGTTGTTGTTTATTTGGCGTTGTTGTTGTTGTTGTTGACGTTGTTGTTGTTGTTTATTGGACATTGTTGTTGTTGTTTATTTGACATTGTTGTTGTTGTTGTTATTTATATGACATTGTTGTTGTTGTTTTTTTGACATTATTGTTGTTGTTGTTGTTGTTTATTTGACATTGTTGTTTATTTGACGTTGTTGTTGTTGTTTATTTGACGTTGTTGTTGTTATTTGAAGTTGTTATTGTTGTTGTATTTGTTGTTGTTGTTTATTTGACGTTGTTGTTGTTGTTGTTGTTTACTTGACGTTGTTGTTGTTGTTATTGTTTATTTGACGTTGTTGTTGTTGTTGTTGTTTATTTAACGTTGTTATTGTTGTTTATTTGACGTTGTTTTTGTTATTTGACGTTGTTGTTGTTGTTGTTGTTGTATTTGTTGTTGTTGTTGTTGTTGTTTTTGCTTATTTGATGTTGTTGTTATTGTTGCTTTTTTTTGGACGTTGTTGTTGTTTATTTGACGTTGTTGTTGTTGTTGTTTATTTGACGTTGTTGTTGTTGTTGTATTTGTTATTGTTGTTATTGTTGTTGCTTATTTGACGTTGTTGTTATTGTTGTTGTTTATTTGACGTTGTTGTTGTTGTTGTTATTCATTTGACGTTGTTGTTATTGTTGTATATTTGACGTTGTTTTTGTTGTTGTTATTTATTTGACGTTGTTGTTGTCGTTGTTTTTGTTGTTTATTTGACGTTGTTGTTGTGATTTATTTGACATTGTTGTTGTTTATTTGACGTTGTTGTTGACGTTGTTGTTGTTGTTTATTTGACATTGTTGTTGTTGTTGTTGTTTCATTGATGCTGTTTTAGTTGTTGTTGTTTTTTATTTGACGTTGTTGTTATTGACATTGTTGTTGTTGTTGTTTATTTGACGTTGTTGTTGTTGTTGTTTATTTGACGTAGTTGTTGTTATTGACGTTGTTGTTGTTGTGGTTGCTTATTTGACGTTTTTGTTGTTGTTGATGTTGTTGTTGTTGTTGTTTTTTATTTGACGTTGTTGTTGTTGTTGTTGTTTATTTGATGTTGTTTTAGGTGTTGTTGTTTATTTGACGTTGTTGTTGTTTTTTATTTGACGTTGTTGTTGTTGACATTGTTGTTGTTGTTGTTGTTTATTTGACGTTGTTGTTGTTGTTTATTTGACGTAGTTGTTGTTATTGACGTTGTTGTTGTTGTTTATTTGACGCTTTTGTTGTTGTTGATGTTGTTGTTGTTGTTTTTTATTTGACGTTGTTGTTGTTGCTGTTTATTTGACGTTGTTGTTGTTGTTTATTTGACGTTGTTGTTGTTGTTGTTGTAATTGTTATTGTTGTTATTATTGTTGCTTATTTGACGTTGTTGTTATTATTGTTGTTTATTTAACCTTGTTGTTGTTGTTATTCATTTGACGTTGTTGTTGTTGTTTATTTGACGTTATTGTTGTTGTTGTTGTTGTTGTTGTTCTTTATTTTACATTGTTTTTGTTGTTTATTTGACGTTGTTGTTGTTATTTATTTGACGTTGTTGTTGTTGTTGTTGTTTATTTGACGTTGTTGTTAACGTTGTTGTTAACGTTGTTGTTGTTGTTGTTGTTTATTTTACGTTGTTGTTGTTGTTGTTGTTGTTGTTTATTTGACTTTGTTGTTATTGTTGGCGTTGTTGTTGTTGTTTATTTGATGTTGTTATTGTTGTTGTTGACATAGTTGTTGTTGTTTATTTGACGTTGTTGTTGTTGTTGTCGTTGTTGTTTATTTGACATTGTTGTTGTTGTTTATTTGACGTTGTTGTTGTTGTTGACATGGTTGTTGTTGTTTATTGGACATTGTTGTTGTTTTTTATTTGACATTATTGTTGTTGTTGTTGTTTATTTGACGTAGTTGTTGTTATTGATGTTGTTGTTGTTGTTGTTGTTTATTTGACGTTTATGTTGTTGTTGATGTTGTTGTTGTTGTTTTTTATTTGACGTTGTTGTTGTTGCTGTTTATTTGACGTTGTTGTTGTTGTTTATTTGACTTTGTTGTTGTTGTTGTAATTGTTATTGTTGTTATTATTGTTGCTTATTTGACGTTGTTGTTATTATTGTTGTTTATTTAACCTTGCTGTTGTTGTTATTCATTTGACGTTGTTGTTGTTGTTTATTTGACATTATTGTTGTTGTTGTTGTTGTTTATTTGACGTTGTTGTTTATTTGACGTTGTTGTTGTTGTTTATTTGACGTTGTTGTTGTTATTTGAAGTTGTTATTGTTGTTGTATTTGTTGTTGTTGTTTATTTGACATTGTTGTTGTTGTTGTTGTTGTTTATTTGACGTTGTTGTTGTTGTCTATTTGACGTTGTTATTGTTGTTGTTGTTGTTGTTGTTTATTTGACGTTGTTGTTGTTGTTGACGTTGTTGTTGTTGTTGTTTATTTGACATTGTTAATGTTGTTGACATTGTTTTTGTTGTTGACATTGTTAATGTTGTTGACGTTGTTGTTGTTGTTGTTGTTTATTTGATGTTGTTGTTGTTGTTGTTGACATAGTTGTTGTTGTTTATTTGACATTGTTGTTGTTGTTGTTGACGTTGTTGTTTATTTGACGTTGTTGTTGTTTATTTGACTTTGTTGTTGTTATTGACGTTGTTGTTGTTGTTTATTGGACGTTGTTGTTGTTGTTGTTATTTGACATTGTTGTTGTTGTTGACAGTGTTGTTGTTGTTTATTTGACATTGTTGTTCTTGTTGTTATTTATTTGACGTCGTTGTTGTTGTTGTTTATTTGACGTTGTTGTTGTTGTTGTTGTTTATTTGACGTTGTTGTTGTTGTTTATTTGACGTTGTTGTTGTTGTTTATTTGACGTTGTTGTTGTTGTTAATTTGACGTTGTTGTTGTTGGTTTTTATTTGACGTTGTTGTTGTTGTTGTTTATTTGACATTGTTGTTGTTGTTATTGTTGACGTTGTTGTTGTTGTTTATTTGACGTTGTTGTTGTTGTTGTTTATTTGATGTTGTTTTAGTTGTTGTTGTTTATTTGACGTTGTTGTTGTTGTTGTTTATTTGATGTTGTTTTAGTTGTTGTTGTTTTTTATTTGACGTTTTTGTTGTTTTTTATTTGATGTTGTTGTTATTGACATTGTTGTTGTTATTTATTTGACGTTGCTGTTGTTGTTGTTTAATTGACGTAGTTGTTGTTTTTTATTTGACGTTTTTGCTGTTGTTGATGCTATTGTTGTTATTTTTTATTTGACGTTGTTGTTGTTGCTGTTTAATTGACGTTGTTGTGGTTGTTTATTTGACGTTGTTGTTGTTGTTGTAATTGTTATTGTTGTTATTGTTGTTGCTTATTTGACGTTGTTGTTATTATTGTTGTTTATTTGACCTTGTTGTTGTTGTTATTCATTTGACGTTGTTGTTGTTGTTTATTTGACGTTGTTGTTGTTGTTGTTGTTCTTTATTTTACGTTGTTGTTGTCGTTGTTTTTGTTGTTTATTTGACGTTGTTGTTGTTATTTATTTGATGTTGTTGGTGTTGTTGTTTATTTGACGTTGTTTTTAACTTTGTTGTTGTTGTTTATTTGACGTTGTTGTTGTCGTTGTTGTTGTTTATTTGACTTTGTTGTTGTTGTTGACGTTGTTGTTGTTGTTGTTGTTTATTTGATGTTGTTATTGTTTTTGTTGACATAGTTGCTGTTGTTTATTTGACGTTATTGTTGTTGTTGTTGCTGTTGTTGTTTATTTGACGTTGTTGTTGTTTATTTAACGTTGTTATTGTTGTTGACGTTGTTGTTGTTGTTTATTGGACATTGTTGTTATTGTTTATTTAACATTGTTGTTGTTGTTGTTATTTATTTTACGTTGTTGTTGTTGTTGTTGTTTATTTGACATTATTGTTGTTGTTGTTGTTGTTTATTTGACGTTGTTGTTTATTTGACATTGTTGTTCTTGTTTATTTGACGTTGTTGTTGTTATTTGAAGTTGTTATTGTTGTTGTATTTGTTGTTGTTGTTGTTGTTGTTGTTTATTTGACGTTGTTGTTGTTGTTTATTTGACATTGTTGTTGTTGTTTATTTGACATTGTTATTGTTGTTGTTGTTGTTTATTTGACGTTCTTGTTGTAGTTTATTTGACGTTGTTAATGTTGTTGACATTGTTGTTGTTGTTTTTGTTGTTTATTTGACGTTGTTATTGTTGTTGTTGTTTATTTGACGTAGTTATTGTTATTGACGTTGTTGTTGTTGTTGTTGTTTATTTGACGTTTTTGTTGTTGTTGATGTTGTTGTTGTTGTTTTTTATTTGACGTTGTTGTTGTTGCTGTTTATTTGACGTTGTTGTTGTTGTTTATTTGATGTTGTTGTTGTTGTTGTAATTGTTATTGTTGTTATTATTGTTGCTTATTTGACGTTGTTGTTATTATTGTTGTTTATTTGACCTTGTGGTTGTTGTTATTCATTTGACGTTGTTGTTGTTGTTTATTTGACGTTATTGTTGTTGTTGTTGTTGTTGTTCTTTATTTTACGTTGTTGTTGTCATTGTTTTTGTTGTTTATTTGACGTTGTTGTTATTTATTTGACGTTGTTGTTGTTGTTGTTGTTTATTTGACGTTGTTGTTAACGTTGTTGTTGTTGTTGTTGTTGTTGTTGTTTATTTGACGTTGTTGTTGTTGTTGTTGTTTATTTGACTTTGTTGTTATTGTTGACGTTGTTGTTCTTGTTGTTTATTAGATGTTGTTATTGTTGTTGTTGACATAGTTGTTGTTGTTTATTTGACATTGTTGTTGTTGTTGTTATTTATATGACGTTGTTGTTGTTGTTTTTTTGACATTATTGTTGTTGTTGTTGTTGTTTATTTGACATTGTTGTTTATTTGACGTTGTTGTTGTTGTTTATTTAACGTTGTTGTTGTTATTTGAAGTTGTTATTGTTGTTGTATTTGTTATTGTTGTTTATTTGACGTTGTTGTTGTTGTTGTTTACTTGACGTTGTTATTGTTGTTTATTTGACGTTGTTATTATTGTTGTTGTTGTTGTTGACGTTGTTGTTGTTGTTTATTTGACATTGTTAATGTTATTGACATTGTTGTTGTTGTTTTTGTTGTTATTGTTGTTGTAGTTGTTGTTGTTGTTGTTGTTTATTTGACGTTGTTGTTGTTGTTGTTGTTTATTTGATGTTGTTTTAGTTATTGTTGTTTAATTGACGTTGTTGTTGTTTTTTATTTGACGTTTTTGCTGTTGTTGATGCTGTTGTTGTTGTTTTTTATTTGACGTTGTTGTTGTTGCTGTTTATTTGACCTTGTTGTGGTTGTTTATTTGACGTTGTTGTTGTTGTTGTAATTGTTATTGTTGTTATTGTTGTTGCTTATTTGACGTTGTTGTTATTATTGTTGTTTATTTGACCTTGTTGTTGTTGTTATTCATTTGACGTCGTTGTTGTTGTTTATTTGACGTTGTTGTTGTTGTTGTTGTTCTTTATTTTACGTTGTTGTTGTCGTTGTTTTTGTTGTTTATTTGACGTTGTTGTTGTTATTTATTTGATGTTGTTGGTGTTGTTGTTTATTTGATGTTGTTGTTAACGTTGTTGTTGTTGTTGTTTATTTGACGTTGTTGTTGTCGTTGTTGTTGTTTATTTGACTTTGTTGTTGTTGTTGACGTTGTTGTTGTTGTTGTTGTTTATTTGATGTTGTTATTGTTTTTGTTGACATAGTTGTTGTTGTTTATTTGACGTTGTTGTTGTTGTTGCCGTTGTTGTTTATTTGACGTTGTTGTTGTTGTTGACGTTGTTGTTGTTGTTGTTTATTGGACATTGTTGTTGTTGTTTATTTGACATTGTTGTTATTGTTGTTATTTATTTGACGTTGTTGTTGTTGTTTATTTGACATTATTGTTGTTGTTGTTTATTTGACGTTGTTGTTTATTTGACGTTGTTGTTGTTGTTTATTTGACGTTGTTGTTGTTATTTGAAGTTGTTATTGTTGTTGTATTTGTTGTTGTTGTTGTTGTTGTTTATTTGACGTTGTTGTTATTGTTTATTTGACGTTGTTAATGTTGTTGACATTGTTGTTGACATTGTTGTTGTTGTTTTTGTTGTTTATTTGATGTTGTTGTTGTTGTTGTTATTGTTGTTTATTTGACGTTGTTATTGTTGTTGACGTTGTTGTTGTTGTTGTTTATTTGATGTTGTTGTTGTTGTTGTTGACATAGTTGTTGTTGTTTATTTGACGTTGTTATTGTTGTTGTTGATGTTGTTGTTTTTTTGACGTTGTTGTTGTTGTTTATTTGACTTTGTTGTTGTTGTTGACGTTGTTGTTGTTGTTTATTGGACGTTGTTGTTGTTGTTGTTATTTGACATTGTTGTCGTTGTTGACGGTGTTGTTGTTGTCTATTTGACATTGTTGTTGTTGTTGTTATTTATTTGACGTCGTTGTTGTTGTTGTTTATTTGAAGTTGTTGTTGTTGTTGTTGTTTATTTGACGTTGTTGTATTTGTTTATTTGACGTTGTTGTTGTTATTTGACGTTGTTGTTGTTGTTGTTGTATTTGTTGTTGTTGTTGTTGTTGTTGTTTATTTAACGTTGTTGTTGTTGTTGTTTATTTGACGTTATTGTTGTTGTTATTGTTGATGTTGTTGTTTATTTAACGTTGTTGTTATTGTTGATGTTGTTGTTTTTGTTGTTTATTTGACGTTGTTGTTGTTGTTGTTTATTTGACGTTGTTAATGTTGTTGACATTGTTGTTGGTGTTTTTGTTGTTTATTTGACGTTGTTGTTGTTGTTGTTTTTGTTGTTGTTATTGTAGGTGTTGTTGTTGTTTATTTGACGTTGTTGTTGTTGTTTATTTGACGTTGTTATTGTTGTTTATTTGACGTTGTTGTTGTTGTTAATTTGACGTTGTTGTTGTTGGTTTTTATTTGACGTTGTTGTTGTTGTTGTTGTTTATTTGACATTGTTGTTGTTGTTATTGTTGACGTTGTTGTTGTAGTTTATTTGACGTTGTTGTTGTTGTTGTTTATTTGATGTTGTTTTAGTTGTTGTTGTTTATTTGACGTTGTTGTTGTTGTTGTTGTTTACTTGATGTTGTTTTAGTTGTTGTTGTTTATTTGACATTTTTGTTGTTTTTTATTTGATGTTGTTGTTATTGACATTGTTGTTGTTATTTATTTGACGTTATTGTTGTTGTTGTTTATTTGACGTAGTTGTTGTTATTGACGTTGTTGTTGATGTTTATTTGACGTTTTTGTTGTTGTTGATGTTGTTGTTGTTGTTGTTTTTTATTTGACGTTGTTGTTTTTTATTTGACGTTGTTGTTGTTTTTGTTTATTTGATGTTTTTGTTGACATTGTTGTTGTTGTTGTTGTTTATTTGACGTTGTTGTTGTTGTTTATTTGACATTGTTGTTGTTGTTATTTATTTGACGTTGTTGTTGTTGTTTATTTGACATTATTGTTATTGTTGTTGTTTTTTATTTGACGTTGTTGTTGTTGTTTATTTGATGTTGTTTTAGTTGTTGTTGTTTATTTGACGTTGTTGTTATTGTTGTTGTTTATTAGATGTTGTTTTAGTTGTTGTTGTTTATTTGACGTTGTTGTTGTTTATTTGACGTAGTTGTTGTTATCGACGTTGTTGTTGTTACTTATTTGACATTTTTGTTGTGGTTGATGTTGTTGTTGTTGTTTTTTATTTGACGTTGTTGTTTTTTATTTGACGTTGTTGTTATTATTGTTGTTGTTTATTTGATGTTGTTTTAGTTGTTGTTTTTTATTTGACGTTGTTGTTATTGACATTGTTGTTGTTGTTTATTTGACGTTGTTGTTGTTGTTGTTTATTTGACGTAGTTGTTGTTATTGACGTTGTTATTGTTGTTGTTGTTTATTTGACATTTTTGTTGTTATTGATGTTGTTGTTGTTGTTTTTTATTTGACGTTGTTGTTGTTGTTGTTTATTTGACGTTGTTGTTGTTTTTATTGTTGTTGTTGTTGTTGTTAATTTGACATTGTTGTTGTTGTTTATTTGACGTTGTTGTTGTTGTTGTTGTTGTTTATTTGATGTTGTTGTTGTTATTTGAAGTTGTTATTGTTGTTGTATTTGTTGTTGTTGTTGTTGTTGTTTATTTGACGTTGTTGTTGTTGTTTATTTGACGTTGTTGTTGTTGTTATTTATTTGACGTTGTTGTTGTTGTTGTTGTTGTTTATTTGACGTTGTTGTTGTTGTTGTTGACGTTGTTGTTGTTGTTGTTTATTTGACATTGTTAATGTTGTTGACATTGTTGTTGTTGTTTTTGTTGTTGTTGTTGTTGTTGTTTTTTATTTGACGTTGTTGTTGTTGTTTATTTGACGTTGTTGTTGTTGTTGTTGTTGTTTATTTGATGTTGTTTTAGTTATTGTTGTTTATTTGACGTTGTTGTTGTTTTTTATTTGACGTTTTTGCTGTTGTTGATGCTGTTGTTGTTGTTTTTTATTTGACGTTGTTGTTGTTGCTGTTTATTTGACCTTGTTGTGGTTGTTTATTTGACGTTGTTGTTGTTGTTGTTGTAATTGTTATTGTTGTTATTGTTGTTGCTTATTTGACGTTGTTGTTATTATTGTTGTTTATTTGACCTTGTTGTTGTTGTTATTCATTTGACGTTGTTGTTGTTGTTTACTTGACGTTGTTGTTGTTGTTGTTGTTGTTGTTCTTTATTTTACGTTGTTGTTGTCGTTGTTTTTGTTGTTTATTTGACGTTGTTGTTGTTATTTATTTGATGTTGTTGGTGTTGTTGTTTATTTGATGTTGTTGTTAACGTTGTTGTTGTTGTTGTTTATTTGACGTTGTTGTTGTTGTTGTTGTTTATTTGACTTTGTTGTTGTTGTTGACGTTGTTGTTGTTGTTGTTGTTGTTTATTTGATGTTGTTATTGTTTTTGTTGACATAGTTGTTGTTGTTTATTTGACGTTGTTGTTGTTGTTGCCGTTGTTGTTTATTTGACGTTGTTGTTGTTGTTTATTTGACGTTGTTGTTGTTGTTGACGTTGTTGTTGTTGTTGTTTATTGGACATTGTTGTTGTTGTTTATTTGACATTGTTGTTGTTGTTGTTATTTATTTGACGTTGTTGTTGTTGTTTATTTGACATTATTGTTGTTGTTGTTGTTGTTGTTTACTTGACGTTGTTGTTTATTTGACGTTGTTGTTCTTGTTTATTTGACGTTGTTGTTGTTATTTGAAGTTGTTATTGTTGTTGTATTTGTTGTTGTTGTTGTTGTTGTTGTTTATTTGACGTTGTTGTTATTGTTTATTTGACGTTGTTAATGTTGTTGACATTGTTGTTGTTGTTTTTGTTGTTTATTCGATGTTATTGTTGTTGTTGTTATTGTTGTTTATTTGACGTTGTTATTGTTGTTGACGTTGTTGTTGTTGTTGTTTATTTGATGTTGTTGTTGTTGTTGTTGACATAGTTGTTGTTGTTTATTTGACGTTGTTGTTGTTGTTGACTTTGTTGTTTTTTTGACGTTGTTGTTGTTGTTTATTTGACTTTGTTGTTGTTGTTGACGTTGTTGTTGTTGTTTATTGGACGTTGTTGTTGTTGTTGTTATTTGACATTGTTGTCGTTGTTGACGGTGTTGTTGTTGTCTATTTGACATTGTTGTTGTTGTTGTTATTTATTTGACGTTGTTGTTGTTGTTGATTATTTGACGTTGTTGTTGTTGTTGTTGTTGTTTATTTGACGTTGTTGTATTTGTTTATTTGACGTTGTTGTTGTTATTTGACGTTGTTGTTGTTGTTGTATTTGTTGTTGTTGTTGTTGTTTATTTAACGTTGTTGTTGTTGTTTATTTGACGTTGTTGTTATTGTTGATGTTGTTGTTGTTGTTTATTTGACGTTGTTGTTGTTGTTGTTGTTTATTTGACGTTGTTAATGTTGTTGACATTGTTGTTGGTGTTTTTGTTGTTTATTTGACGTTGCTGTTGTTGTTGTTTTTGTTGTTGTTATTGTAGGTGTTGTTGTTGTTTATTTGACGTTGTTGTTGTTGTTTATTTGACGTTGTTATTGTTGTTTATTTGACGTTGTTGTTGTTGTTAATTTGACGTTGTTGTTGTTGGTTTTTATTTGACGTTGTTGTTGTTGTTGTTGTTGTTTATTTGACATTGTTGTTGTTTTTATTGTTGACGTAGTTGTTGTAGTTTATTTGACGGTGTTGTTGTTGTTGTTGTTTATTTGATGTTGTTTTAGTTGTTGTTGTTTATTTGACGTTGTTGTTGTTGTTGTTGTTTATTTGATGTTGTTTTAGTTGTTGTTGTTTATTTGACGTTTTTGTTGTTTTTTATTTGATGTTGTTGTTATTGACATTGTTGTTGTTATATATTTGACGTTATTGTTGTTGTTGTTTATTTGACGTAGTTATTGTTATTGACGTTGTTGTTGATGTTTATTTGACGTTTTTGTTGTTGTTGATGTTGTTGTTGTTGTTGTTTTTTATTTGACGTTGTTGTTTTTTATTTGACGTTGTTGTTGTTGTTGTTTATTTGATGTTGTTCTTGACATTGTTGTTGTTGTTGTTTATTTGACGTTGTTGTTGTTGTTGTTGTTGTTGTTTATTTGACATTGTTGTTGTTGTTATTTATTTGACGTTGTTGTTGTTGTTTATTTGATATTATTGTTATTGTTGTTGTTTTTTATTTGACGTTGTTGTTGTTGTTGTTTATTTGATGTTGTTTTAGTTGTTGTTGTTTATTTGACGTTGTTGTTATTGTTGTTGTTTATTAGATGTTGTTTTAGTTGTTGTTGTTTATTTGACGTTGTTGTTGTTTATTTGACGTAGTTGTTGTTATTGACGTTGTTGTTGTTACTTATTTGACGTTTTTGTTGTGGTTGATGTTGTTGTTGTTGTTTTTTATTTGACGTTGTTGTTTTTTATTTGACGTTGTTGTTGTTATTGTTGTTGTTTATTTTATGTTGTTTTAGTTGTTGTTGTTTTTTATTTGACGTTGTTGTTATTGACATTGTTGTTGTTGTTTATTTGACGTTGTTGTTGTTGTTGTTTATTTGACGTAGTTGTTGTTATTGACGTTGTTGTTGTTGTTGTTGTTTATTTGACGTTTTTGTTGTTATTGATGTTGTTGTTGTTGTTTTTTATTTGACGTTGTTGTTGTTGTTGTTAATTTGACGTTGTTGTTGTTTTTATTGTTGTTGTTGTTGTTGTTAATTTGACATTGTTGTTGTTGTTTATTTGACGTTGTTGTTGTTGTTGTTTATTTGACGTTGTTGTTGTTGTTGTTTATTTGACGTTGTTGTTGTTGTTATTTATTTGACGTTGTTGTTGTTGTTATTGTTTATTTGACGTTGTTGTTGTTGTTGTTTATTTGACGTTGTTATTGTTGTTTATTTGACATTGTTTTTGTTATTTGACATTGTTGTTGTTGTTGTTGTATTTGTTGTTATTGTTGTTGTTGTTTTTGCTTATTTGACGTTGTTGTTATTGTTGCTATTTTTTTGACGTTGTTGTTGTTTATTTGACTATGTTGTTGTTGTTGTTTATTTGACGTTGTTGTTGTTGTTGTTGTTGTATTTATTATTGTTGTTATTGTTGTTGCTTATTTGACGTTGTTGTTATTGTTGTTGTTTATTTGACGTTGTTGTTGTTGTTGTTATTCATTTGACGTTGTTGTTATTGTTGTTTATTTGATGTTGTTGTTGTTGTTGTTCTTTATTTGACGTTGTTGTTGTCGTTGTTTTTGTTGTTTATTTGACGTTGTTGTTGTTATTTATTTGACGTTATTGTTGTTGTTGTTTATTTGACATTGTTGTTGACGTTGTTGTTGATGTTTATTTGACATTGTTGTTGTTGTTGTTTATTTGACGTTGTTGTTGACGTTGTTGTTGTTGTTTATTTGACATTGTTGTTGTTGTTTTTTATTTGACGTTGTTGTTGTTTATTTGACGTTGTTGTTGTTGTTGTTATTTATTTGATGTTGTTTTAGTTGTTGTTGTTTATTTGACGTTGTTGTTGTTTTTTATTTGACGTTGTTGTTGTTGACATTGTTGTTGTTTTTGTTGTTTATTTGACGTTGTTGTTGTTGTTGTTTATTTGACGTAGTTGTTGTTATTGATGTTGGTATTGTTGTTGTTGTTTATTTGACGTTTATGTTGTTGTTAATGTTGTTGTTGTTGTTTTTTATTTGACGTTGTTGTTGTTGCTGTTTATTTGACGTTGTTGTTGTTGTTTATTTGACTTTGTTATTGTTGTTGTAATTGTTATTGTTGTTATTATTGTTGCTTATTTGACGTTGTTGTTATTATTGTTGTTTATTTAACCTTGTTGTTGTTGTTATTCATTTGACGTTGTTGTTGTTGTTGTTTATTTGACATTATTGTTGTTGTTGTTGTTGTTTATTTGACGTTGTTGTTTATTTGACGTTGTTGTTGTTGTTTATTTGACGTTGTTGTTATTTGAAGTTGTTATTGTTGTTGTATTTGTTGTTGTTGTTTATTTGACGTTGTTGTTGTTGTTGTTTATTTGACGTTGTTGTTGTTGTCTATTTGACGTTGTTATTGTTGTTGTTGTTGTTGTTTATTTGACGTTGTTGTTGTTGTTGACGTTGTTGTTGTTGTTGTTGTTGTTGTTTATTTGACATTGTTAATGTTGTTGACATTGTTGTTGTTGTTTTTGTTGTTGTTGTTCTTGTTGTTGTTGTTTTTTATTTGACGTTGTTGTTGTTTATTTGACGTTGTTGTTGTTGTTGTTGTTTATTTGATGTTGTTTTAGTTATTGTTGTTTATTTGACATTGTTGTTGTTGTTTATTTGACGTAGTTGTTGTTATTGAAGTTGTTGTTGTTGTTGTTGTTGTTTATTTGACGTTTTTGTTGTTGTTGATGCTGTTGTTGTTGTTTTTTATTTGACGTTGTTGTTGTTGCTGTTTATTTAACGTTGTTGTTGTTGTTTATTTGACGTTGTTGTTGTTGTTGTTGTAATTGTTATTGTTGTTATTATTGTTGCTTATTTGACGTTGTTGTTATTATTGTTGTTTATTTAACCTTGTTGTTGTTGTTATTCATTTGACGTTGTTGTTGTTGTTGTTGTTGTTGTTTATTTGACGTTGTTGTTCTTGTTTATTTGACGTTGTTGTCGTTATTTGAAGTTGTTATTGTTGTTGTATTAGTTGTTGTTGTTGTTGTTGTTGTTGTTTATTTGACGTTGTTGTTGTTGTTTATTTGACGTTGTTGTTGTTGTTTATTTGACATTGTTATTGTTGTTGTTGTTGTTTATTTGACGTTGTTGTTGTTGTTGACGTTGTTGTTGTTGTTTATTTGACGTTGTTAATGTTGTTGACATTGTTGTTGTTGTTTTTGTTGTTTATTTGATGTTGTTGTTGTTGTTATTGTTGTTTATTTGACGTTGTTATTGTTGTTGACGTTGTTGTTGTTGTTGTTTATTTGATGTTGTTGTTGTTGTTGACATAGTTGTTGTTGTTGTTGTTGACGTTGTTGTTTATTTGACGTTGTTGTTGTTTATTTGACTTTGTTGTTGTTGTTGACGTTGTTGTTGTTGTTTATTTGATGTTGTTGTTGTTGTTGTTATTTGACATTGTTGTCGTTGTTGACGGTGTTGTTGTTGTTTATTTGACATTGTTGTTGTTGTTGTTGTTATTTATTTGACGTTGTTGTTGTTGTTGTTGTTTATTTGATGTTGTTATTGTTTTTGTTGACATAGTTGTTGTTGTTTATTTGACGTTGTTGTTGTTGTTGCCGTTGTTGTTTATTTGACGTTGTTGTTGTTGACGTTGTTGTTGTTGTTGTTTATTGGACATTGTTGTTGTTGTTTATTTGACATTGTTGTTATTGTTGTTATTTATTTGACGTTGTTGTTGTTGTTTATTTGACATTATTGTTGTTGTTGTTGTTTATTTGACGTTGTTGTTTATTTGACGTTGTTGTTGTTGTTTATTTGACGTTGTTGTTGTTATTTGAAGTTGTTATTGTTGTTGTATTTGTTGTTGTTGTTGTTGTTGTTTATTTGACGTTGTTGTTATTGTTTATTTGACGTTGTTAATGTTGTTGACATTGTTGTTGACATTGTTGTTGTTGTTTTTGTTGTTTATTTGATGTTGTTGTTGTTGTTGTTATTGTTGTTTATTTGACGTTGTTATTGTTGTTGACGTTGTTGTTGTTGTTGTTTATTTGATGTTGTTGTTGTTGTTGTTGACATAGTTGTTGTTGTTTATTTGACGTTGTTATTGTTGTTGTTGATGTTGTTGTTTTTTTGACGTTGTTGTTGTTGTTTATTTGACTTTGTTGTTGTTGTTGACGTTGTTGTTGTTGTTTATTGGACGTTGTTGTTGTTGTTGTTATTTGACATTGTTGTCGTTGTTGACGGTGTTGTTGTTGTCTATTTGACATTGTTGTTGTTGTTGTTATTTATTTGACGTCGTTGTTGTTGTTGTTTATTTGAAGTTGTTGTTGTTGTTGTTGTTTATTTGACGTTGTTGTATTTGTTTATTTGACGTTGTTGTTGTTATTTGACGTTGTTGTTGTTGTTGTTGTATTTGTTGTTGTTGTTGTTGTTGTTGTTTATTTAACGTTGTTGTTGTTGTTGTTTATTTGACGTTATTGTTGTTGTTATTGTTGATGTTGTTGTTTATTTAACGTTGTTGTTATTGTTGATGTTGTTGTTTTTATTGTTTATTTGACGTTGTTGTTGTTGTTGTTTATTTGACGTTGTTAATGTTGTTGACATTGTTGTTGGTGTTTTTGTTGTTTATTTGACGTTGCTGTTGTTGTTGTTTTTGTTGTTGTTATTGTAGGTGTTGTTGTTGTTTATTTGACGTTGTTGTTGTTGTTTATTTGACGTTGTTATTGTTGTTTATTTGACGTTGTTGTTGTTTCTAATTTGACGTTGTTGTTGTTGGTTTTTATTTGACGTTGTTGTTGTTGTTGTTGTTTATTTGACATTGTTGTTGTTGTTATTGTTGACGTTGTTGTTGTAGTTTATTTGACGTTGTTGTTGTTGTTGTTTATTTGATGTTGTTTTAGTTGTTGTTGTTTATTTGACGTTGTTGTTGTTGTTGTTGTTTACTTGATGTTGTTTTAGTTGTTGTTGTTTATTTGACATTTTTGTTGTTTTTTATTTGATGTTGTTGTTATTGACATTGTTGTTGTTATTTATTTGACGTTATTGTTGTTGTTGTTTATTTGACGTAGTTGTTGTTATTGACGTTGTTGTTGATGTTTATTTGACGTTTTTGTTGTTGTTGATGTTGTTGTTGTTGTTGTTTTTTATTTGACGTTGTTGTTTTTTATTTGACGTTGTTGTTGTTTTTGTTTATTTGATGTTTTTGTTGACATTGTTGTTGTTGTTGTTGTTTATTTGACGTTGTTGTTGTTGTTTATTTGACATTGTTGTTGTTGTTATTTATTTGACGTTGTTGTTGTTGTTTATTTGACATTATTGTTATTGTTGTTGTTTTTTATTTGACGTTGTTGTTGTTGTTTATTTGATGTTGTTTTAGTTGTTGTTGTTTATTTGACGTTGTTGTTATTGTTGTTGTTTATTAGATGTTGTTTTAGTTGTTGTTGTTTATTTGACGTTGTTGTTGTTTATTTGACGTAGTTGTTGTTATCGACGTTGTTGTTGTTACTTATTTGACATTTTTGTTGTGGTTGATGTTGTTGTTGTTGTTTTTTATTTGACGTTGTTGTTTTTTATTTGACGTTGTTGTTATTATTGTTGTTGTTTATTTGATGTTGTTTTAGTTGTTGTTTTTTATTTGACGTTGTTGTTATTGACATTGTTGTTGTTGTTTATTTGACGTTGTTGTTGTTGTTGTTTATTTGACGTAGTTGTTGTTATTGACGTTGTTATTGTTGTTGTTGTTTATTTGACATTTTTGTTGTTATTGATGTTGTTGTTGTTGTTTTTTATTTGACGTTGTTGTTGTTGTTGTTTATTTGACGTTGTTGTTGTTTTTATTGTTGTTGTTGTTGTTGTTAATTTGACATTGTTGTTGTTGTTTATTTGACGTTGTTGTTGTTGTTGTTGTTGTTTATTTGATGTTGTTGTTGTTATTTGAAGTTGTTATTGTTGTTGTATTTGTTGTTGTTGTTGTTGTTGTTTATTTGATGTTGTTGTTGTTGTTTATTTGACGTTGTTGTTGTTGTTATTTATTTGACGTTGTTGTTGTTGTTGTTGTTGTTTATTTGACGTTGTTGTTGTTGTTGTTGACGTTGTTGTTGTTGTTGTTTATTTGACATTGTTAATGTTGTTGACATTGTTGTTGTTGTTTTTGTTGTTGTTGTTGTTGTTGTTTTTTATTTGACGTTGTTGTTGTTGTTTATTTGACGTTGTTGTTGTTGTTTATTTGATGTTGTTTTAGTTATTGTTGTTTATTTGACGTTGTTGTTGTTTTTTATTTGACGTTTTTGCTGTTGTTGATGCTGTTGTTGTTGTTTTTTATTTGACGTTGTTGTTGTTGCTGTTTATTTGACCTTGTTGTGGTTGTTTATTTGACGTTGTTGTTGTTGTTGTTGTAATTGTTATTGTTGTTATTGTTGTTGCTTATTTGACGTTGTTGTTATTATTGTTGTTGATTTGACCTTGTTGTTGTTGTTATTCATTTGACGTTGTTGTTGTTGTTTACTTGACGTTGTTGTTGTTGTTGTTGTTGTTGTTCTTTATTTTACGTTGTTGTTGTCGTTGTTTTTGTTGTTTATTTGACGTTGTTGTTGTTATTTATTTGATGTTGTTGGTGTTGTTGTTTATTTGATGTTGTTGTTAACGTTGTTGTTGTTGTTGTTTATTTGACGTTGTTGTTGTTGTTGTTGTTTATTTGACTTTGTTGTTGTTGTTGACGTTGTTGTTGTTGTTGTTGTTGTTTATTTGATGTTGTTATTGTTTTTGTTGACATAGTTGTTGTTGTTTATTTGACGTTGTTGTTGTTGTTGCCGTTGTTGTTTATTTGACGTTGTTGTTGTTGTTTATTTGACGTTGTTGTTGTTGTTGACGTTGTTGTTGTTGTTGTTTATTGGACATTGTTGTTGTTGTTTATTTGACATTGTTGTTGTTGTTGTTATTTATTTGACGTTGTTGTTGTTGTTTATTTGACATTATTGTTGTTGTTGTTGTTGTTGTTTACTTGACGTTGTTGTTTATTTGACGTTGTTGTTCTTGTTTATTTGACGTTGTTGTTGTTATTTGAAGTTGTTATTGTTGTTGTATTTGTTGTTGTTGTTGTTGTTGTTGTTTATTTGACGTTGTTGTTATTGTTTATTTGACGTTGTTAATGTTGTTGACATTGTTGTTGTTGTTTTTGTTGTTTATTCGATGTTATTGTTGTTGTTGTTATTGTTGTTTATTTGACGTTGTTATTGTTGTTGACGTTGTTGTTGTTGTTGTTTATTTGATGTTGTTGTTGTTGTTGTTGACATAGTTGTTGTTGTTTATTTGACGTTGTTGTTGTTGTTGACTTTGTTGTTTTTTTGACGTTGTTGTTGTTGTTTATTTGACTTTGTTGTTGTTGTTGACGTTGTTGTTGTTGTTTATTGGACGTTGTTGTTGTTGTTGTTATTTGACATTGTTGTCGTTGTTGACGGTGTTGTTGTTGTCTATTTGACATTGTTGTTGTTGTTGTTATTTATTTGACGTTGTTGTTGTTGTTGATTATTTGACGTTGTTGTTCTTGTTGTTGTTGTTTATTTGACGTTGTTGTATTTGTTTATTTGACGTTGTTGTTGTTATTTGACGTTGTTGTTGTTGTTGTATTTGTTGTTGTTGTTGTTGTTGTTTATTTAACGTTGTTGTTGTTGTTTATTTGACGTTGTTGTTATTGTTGATGTTGTTGTTGTTGTTTATTTGACGTTGTTGTTGTTGTTGTTGTTTATTTGACGTTGTTAATGTTGTTGACATTGTTGTTGGTGTTTTTGTTGTTTATTTGACGTTGCTGTTGTTGTTGTTTTTGTTCATGTTATTGTAGGTGTTGTTGTTGTTTATTTGACGTTGTTGTTGTTGTTTATTTGACGTTGTTATTGTTGTTTATTTGACGTTGTTGTTGTTGTTAATTTGACGTTGTTGTTGTTGGTTTTTATTTGACGTTGTTGTTGTTGTTGTTGTTGTTTATTTGACATTGTTGTTGTTTTTATTGTTGACGTAGTTGTTGTAGTTTATTTGACGGTGTTGTTGTTGTTGTTGTTTATTTGATGTTGTTTTAGTTGTTGTTGTTTATTTGACGTTGTTGTTGTTGTTGTTGTTTATTTGATGTTGTTTTAGTTGTTGTTGTTTATTTGACGTTTTTGTTGTTTTTTATTTGATGTTGTTGTTATTGACATTGTTGTTGTTATATATTTGACGTTATTGTTGTTGTTGTTTATTTGACGTAGTTATTGTTATTGACGTTGTTGTTGATGTTTATTTGACGTTTTTGTTGTTGTTGATGTTGTTGTTGTTGTTGTTTTTTATTTGACGTTGTTGTTTTTTATTTGACGTTGTTGTTGTTGTTGTTTATTTGATGTTGTTCTTGACATTGTTGTTGTTGTTGTTTATTTGACGTTGTTGTTGTTGTTGTTGTTTATTTGACATTGTTGTTGTTGTTATTTATTTGACGTTGTTGTTGTTGTTTATTTGATATTATTGTTATTGTTGTTGTTTTTTATTTGACGTTGTTGTTGTTGTTGTTGTTTATTTGATGTTGTTTTAGTTGTTGTTGTTTATTTGACGTTGTTGTTATTGTTGTTGTTTATTAGATGTTGTTTTAGTTGTTGTTGTTTATTTGACGTTGTTGTTGTTTATTTGACGTAGTTGTTGTTATTGACGTTGTTGTTGTTACTTATTTGACGTTTTTGTTGTGGTTGATGTTGTTGTTGTTGTTTTTTATTTGACGTTGTTGTTTTTTATTTGACGTTGTTGTTGTTATTGTTGTTGTTTATTTTATGTTGTTTTAGTTGTTGTTGTTTTTTATTTGACGTTGTTGTTATTGACATTGTTGTTGTTGTTTATTTGACGTTGTTGTTGTTGTTGTTTATTTGACGTAGTTGTTGTTATTGACGTTGTTGTTGTTGTTGTTTATTTGACGTTTTTGTTGTTATTGATGTTGTTGTTGTTGTTTTTTATTTGACGTTGTTGTTGTTGTTGTTAATTTGACGTTGTTGTTGTTTTTATTGTTGTTGTTGTTGTTGTTAATTTGACATTGTTGTTGTTGTTTATTTGACGTTGTTGTTGTTGTTGTTTATTTGACGTTGTTGTTGTTGTTGTTTATTTGACGTTGTTGTTGTTGTTATTTATTTGACGTTGTTGTTGTTGTTATTGTTTATTTGACGTTGTTGTTGTTGTTGTTTATTTGACGTTGTTATTGTTGTTTATTTGACATTGTTTTTGTTATTTGACATTGTTGTTGTTGTTGTTGTATTTGTTGTTATTGTTGTTGTTGTTTTTGCTTATTTGACGTTGTTGTTATTGTTGCTATTTTTTTGACGTTGTTGTTGTTTATTTGACTATGTTGTTGTTGTTGTTTATTTGACGTTGTTGTTGTTGTTGTTGTTGTATTTATTATTGTTGTTATTGTTGTTGCTTATTTGACGTTGTTGTTATTGTTGTTGTTTATTTGACGTTGTTGTTGTTGTTGTTATTCATTTGACGTTGTTGTTATTGTTGTTTATTTGATGTTGTTGTTGTTGTTGTTCTTTATTTGACGTTGTTGTTGTCGTTGTTTTTGTTGTTTATTTGACGTTGTTGTTGTTATTTATTTGACGTTATTGTTGTTGTTGTTTATTTGACATTGTTGTTGACGTTGTTGTTGATGTTTATTTGACATTGTTGTTGTTGTTGTTTATTTGACGTTGTTGTTGACGTTGTTGTTGTTGTTTATTTGACATTGTTGTTGTTGTTTTTTATTTGACGTTGTTGTTGTTTATTTGACGTTGTTGTTGTTGTTGTTGTTATTTATTTGATGTTGTTTTAGTTGTTGTTGTTTATTTGACGTTGTTGTTGTTTTT
Source organism: Vicia faba (assembly GCA_948472305.1). Taxonomy (NCBI): domain Eukaryota; kingdom Viridiplantae; phylum Streptophyta; class Magnoliopsida; order Fabales; family Fabaceae; genus Vicia; species Vicia faba. The sequence goes on from OX451735.1 coordinate 1,390,273,723, forward strand.
TATTTGACGTTGTTGTTGTTGACATTGTTGTTGTTTTTGTTGTTTATTTGACGTTGTTGTTGTTGTTGTTTATTTGACGTAGTTGTTGTTATTGATGTTGGTATTGTTGTTGTTGTTTATTTGACGTTTATGTTGTTGTTAATGTTGTTGTTGTTGTTTTTTATTTGACGTTGTTGTTGTTGCTGTTTATTTGACGTTGTTGTTGTTGTTTATTTGACTTTGTTGTTGTTGTTGTAATTGTTATTGTTGTTATTATTGTTGCTTATTTGACGTTGTTGTTATTATTGTTGTTTATTTAACCTTGTTGTTGTTGTTATTCATTTGACGTTGTTGTTGTTGTTGTTTATTTGACATTATTGTTGTTGTTGTTGTTGTTTATTTGACGTTGTTGTTTATTTGACGTTGTTGTTGTTGTTTATTTGACGTTGTTGTTATTTGAAGTTGTTATTGTTGTTGTATTTGTTGTTGTTGTTTATTTGACGTTGTTGTTGTTGTTGTTTATTTGACGTTGTTGTTGTTGTCTATTTGACGTTGTTATTGTTGTTGTTGTTGTTGTTTATTTGACGTTGTTGTTGTTGTTGACGTTGTTGTTGTTGTTGTTGTTGTTTATTTGACATTGTTAATGTTGTTGACATTGTTGTTGTTGTTTTTGTTGTTGTTGTTCTTGTTGTTGTTGTTTTTTATTTGACGTTGTTGTTGTTTATTTGACGTTGTTGTTGTTGTTGTTGTTTATTTGATGTGATTTTAGTTATTGTTGTTTATTTGACATTGTTGTTGTTGTTTATTTGACGTAGTTGTTGTTATTGAAGTTGTTGTTGTTGTTGTTGTTGTTTATTTGACGTTTTTGTTGTTGTTGATGCTGTTGTTGTTGTTTTTTATTTGACGTTGTTGTTGTTGCTGTTTATTTAACGTTGTTGTTGTTGTTTATTTGACGTTGTTGTTGTTGTTGTTGTAATTGTTATTGTTGTTATTATTGTTGCTTATTTGACGTTGTTGTTATTATTGTTGTTTATTTAACCTTGTTGTTGTTGTTATTCATTTGACGTTGTTGTTGTTGTTGTTGTTGTTATTTATTTGACGTTGTTGTTGTTGTTTATTTGACATTATTGTTGTTGTTGTTGTTGTTTATTTGACGTTGTTGTTTATTTGACATTGTTGTTCTTGTTTATTTGACGTTGTTGTCGTTATTTGAAGTTGTTATTGTTGTTGTATTAGTTGTTGTTGTTGTTGTTGTTGTTTATTTGACGTTGTTGTTGTTGTTTATTTGACGTTGTTGTTGTTGTTTATTTGACATTGTTATTGTTGTTGTTGTTGTTTATTTCACGTTGTTGTTGTTGTTGACGTTGTTGTTGTTGTTTATTTGACGTTGTTAATGTTGTTGACATTGTTGTTGTTGTTTTTGTTGTTTATTTGATGTTGTTGTTGTTGTTATTGTTGTTTATTTGACGTTGTTATTGTTGTTGACGTTGTTGTTGTTGTTGTTTATTTGATGTTGTTGTTGTTGTTGACATAGTTGTTGTTGTTGTTGTTGACGTTGTTGTTTATTTGACGTTGTTGTTGTTTATTTGACTTTGTTGTTGTTGTTGACGTTGTTGTTGTTGTTTATTTGATGTTGTTGTTGTTGTTGTTATTTGACATTGTTGTCGTTGTTGACGGTGTTGTTGTTGTTTATTTGACATTGTTGTTGTTGTTGTTGTTATTTATTTGACGTCGTTGTTGTTGTTGTTTATTTGACGTTGTTGTTGTTGTTGTTGTTGTTTATTTGACGTTGTTGTTGTTGTTTATTTGACGTTGCTGTTGTTATTTGACGTTGTTGTTGTTGTTGTTGTATTTGTTGTTGTTGTTGTCGTTGTTTATTTAACGTTGTTGTTGTTGTTGTTTATTTGACGTTATTGTTGTTGTTAAAGGTTGTTGTTGTTGTTTATTTAACGTTGTTGTTGTTGTTGATGTTGTTGTTGTTGTTTATTTGACGTTGTTGTTGTTGTTGTTTATTTGACGTTGTTAATGTTGTTGACATTGTTGTTGTTGTTTTTGTTATTTATTTGACGTTGTTGTTGTTGTTGTTTTTGTTGTTGTTATTGTTGGTGTTGTTGTTGTTTATTTGACGTTGTTGTTGTTGTTTATTTGACGTTGTTGTTGTTGTTTATTTGACGTTGTTGTTGTTGTTTATTTGACGTTGTTGTTGTTGTTAATTTGACGTTGTTGTTGTTGGTTTTTATTTGACGTTGTTGTTGTTGTTGTTGTTGTTTATTTGACATTGTTGTTGTTGTTATTGTTGACGTTGTTGTTGTTGTTTATTTGACGTTGTTGTTGTTGTTGTTTATTTGATGTTGTTTTAGTTGTTGTTGTTTATTTGACGTTGTTGTTGTTGTTGTTTATTTGATGTTGTTTTAGTTGTTGTTGTTTATTTGACGTTTTTGTTGTTTTTTATTTGATGTTGTTGTTATTGACATTGTTGTTGTTATTTATTTGACGTTGATGTTGTTGTTGTTTAATTGACGTAGTTGTTGTTATTGACATTGTTGTTGATGTTTATTTGACGTTTTTGTTGTTGTTAATGTTGTTGTTGTTGTTGTTTTTTATTTGACGTTGTTGTTTTTTATTTGACGTTGTTGTTGTTGTTGTTGTTGTTTATTTGATGTTGTTGTTGTTGACATTGTTGTTGTTGTTGTTTATTTTACGTTGTTGTTGTTGTTGTTTATTTGACATTGTTGTTGTTGTTATTTATTTGACGTTGTTGTTGTTGTTTATTTGACATTATTGTTATTGTTGTTGTTGTTTATTTGACGTTGTTGTTGTTGTTGTTTATTTGATGTTGTTTTAGTTGTTGTTGTTTATTTGACGTTGTTGTTGTTGTTGTTTATTAGATGTTGTTTTAGTTGTTGTTGTTTATTTAACGTTGTTGTTGTTTATTTGACGTAGTTGTTGTTATTGACGTTGTTGTTGTTGTTTATTTGACGTTTTTGTTGTTGTTGATGTTGTTGTTTTTTATTTGACGTTGTTGTTGTTATTGTTGTTGTTTATTTGATGTTGTTTTAGTTGTTGTTGTTTTTTATTTGACGTTGTTGTTATTGACATTGTTGTTGTTGTTTATTTGACGTTGTTGTTGTTGTTGTTTAGTTGACGTAGTTGTTGTTATTGACGTTGTTGTTGTTGTTGTTTATTTGACGTTTTTGTTGTTATTGATGTTGTTGTTGTTGTTTTTTATTTGACGTTGTTGTTGTTGTTGTTGTTTATTTGACGTTGTTGTTGTTTTTATTGTTGTTGTTGTTGTTGTTAATTTGACATTGTTGTTGTTGTTTATTTGACGTTGTTGTTGTTGTTTATTTGACATTGTTGTTGTTGTTGTTGTTTATTTGACGTTGTTGTTGTTGTTATTTATTTGACGTTGTTGTTGTTGTTGTTATTGTTTATTTGACGATGTTGTTGTTGTTGTTTATTTGACGTTGTTATTGTTGTTTATTTGACATTGTTTTTGTTATTTGATGTTGTTGTTGTTGTTGTTGTATTTGTTGTTATTGTTGTTGTTTTTCCTTATTTGACGTTGTTGTTATTGTTGCTATTTTTTTGACGTTGTTGTTGTTTATTTGACGTTGTTGTTATTGTTGTTGTTGTTTATTTGACGTTGTTGTTGTTGTTGTTGTATTTGTTATTGTTGTTATTGTTGTTGCTTATTTGACGTTGTTGTTATTGTTGTTGTTTATTTGACGTTGTTGTTGTTGTTATTCATTTGACGTTGTTGTTATTGTTGTTTATTTGACGTTGTTGTTGTTGTTGTTCTTTATTTGACGTTGTTGTTGTCGTTGTTTTTGTTGTTTATTTGACGTTGTTGTTGTTATTTATTTGACGTTGTTGTTGTTGTTGTTGTTTATTTGACGTTGTTGTTGACGTTGTTGTTGTTGTTGTTTATTTGACATTGTTGTTGTTGTTGTTTATTTGACGTTGTTGTTGACGTTGTTGTTGTTGTTTATTTGACATTGTTGTTGTTGTTTTTTATTTGACGTTGTTGTTGTTGTTTATTTGACGTTGTTGTTGTTGTTGTTTATTTGATGTTGTTTTAGTTGTTGTTGTTTATTTGACGTTGTTGTTGTTTTTTATTTGACGTTGTTGTTGTTGACATTGTTGTAGTTTTTGTTGTTTATTTGACGTTGTTGTTGTTGTTTATTTGACGTAGTTGTTGTTATTGATGTTGTTGTTGTTGTTTATTTGACGTTTATGTTGTTGTTGTTGATGTTGTTGTTGTTATTGTTGTTTATTTGACGTTGATATTGTTGTTGACGTTGTTGTTGTTGCTGTTTATTTGATGTTGTTGTTGTTGTTGTTGACGTAGTTGTTGTTGTTTATTTGACGTTGTTGTTATTGTTGTTGACGTTGTTGTTTATTTGACGTTGTTGTTGTTCTTTATTTGACTTTGTTGTTGTTGTTGACGTTGTTGTTGTTGTTTATTGGACGTTGTTGTTGTTGTTGTTATTTGACATTGTTGTCGTTGTTGACGGTGTTGTTGTTGTTTATTTGACATTGTTGTTGTTGTTTATTTGACGTTGTTGTTGTTGTTTATTTGACGTTGTTGTTGTTGTTAATTTGACGTTGTTGTTGTTGGTTTTTATTTGACGTTGTTGTTGTTGTTGTTGTTGTTTATTTGACATTGTTGTTGTTGTTATTGTTGACGTTGTTGTTGTTGTTTATTTGACGTTGTTGTTGTTGTTGTTTATTTGATGTTGTTTTAGTTGTTGTTGTTTATTTGACGTTGTTGTTGTTGTTGTTTATTTGATGTTGTTTTAGTTGTTGTTGTTTATTTGACGTTTTTGTTGTTTTTTATTTGATGTTGTTGTTATTGACATTGTTGTTGTTATTTATTTGACGTTGATGTTGTTGTTGTTTAATTGACGTAGTTGTTGTTATTGACATTGTTGTTGATGTTTATTTGACGTTTTTGTTGTTGTTAATGTTGTTGTTGTTGTTGTTTTTTATTTGACGTTGTTGTTTTTTATTTGACGTTGTTGTTGTTGTTGTTGTTGTTGTTTATTTGATGTTGTTGTTGTTGACATTGTTGTTGTTGTTGTTTATTTTACGTTGTTGTTGTTGTTGTTGTTTATTTGACATTGTTGTTGTTGTTATTTATTTGACGTTGTTGTTGTTGTTTATTTGACATTATTGTTATTGTTGTTGTTGTTTATTTGACGTTGTTGTTGTTGTTGTTTATTTGATGTTGTTTTAGTTGTTGTTGTTTATTTGACGTTGTTGTTGTTGTTGTTTATTAGATGTTGTTTTAGTTGTTGTTGTTTATTTAACGTTGTTGTTGTTTATTTGACGTAGTTGTTGTTATTGACGTTGTTGTTGTTGTTATTGACGTTGTTGTTGATGTTTATTTGACATTGTTGTTGTTGTTGTTTATTTGACGTTGTTGTTGACGTTGTTGTTGTTGTTTATTTGACATTGTTGTTGTTGTTTTTTATTTGACGTTGTTGTTGTTTATTTGACGTTGTTGTTGTTGTTGTTATTTATTTGATGTTGTTTTAGTTGTTGTTGTTTATTTGACGTTGTTGTTGTTTTTTATTTGACGTTGTTGTTGTTGACATTGTTGTTGTTTTTGTTGTTTATTTGACGTTGTTGTTGTTGTTGTTTATTTGACGTAGTTGTTGTTATTGATGTTGGTATTGTTGTTGTTGTTTATTTGACGTTTATGTTGTTGTTAATGTTGTTGTTGTTGTTTTTTATTTGACGTTGTTGTTGTTGCTGTTTATTTGACGTTGTTGTTGTTGTTTATTTGACTTTGTTATTGTTGTTGTAATTGTTATTGTTGTTATTATTGTTGCTTATTTGACGTTGTTGTTATTATTGTTGTTTATTTAACCTTGTTGTTGTTGTTATTCATTTGACGTTGTTGTTGTTGTTGTTTATTTGACATTATTGTTGTTGTTGTTGTTGTTTATTTGACGTTGTTGTTTATTTGACGTTGTTGTTGTTGTTTATTTGACGTTGTTGTTATTTGAAGTTGTTATTGTTGTTGTATTTGTTGTTGTTGTTTATTTGACGTTGTTGTTGTTGTTGTTGTTTATTTGACGTTGTTGTTGTTGTCTATTTGACGTTGTTATTGTTGTTGTTGTTGTTGTTTATTTGACGTTGTTGTTGTTGTTGACGTTGTTGTTGTTGTTGTTGTTTATTTGACATTGTTAATGTTGTTGACATTGTTGTTGTTGTTTTTGTTGTTGTTGTTCTTGTTGTTGTTGTTTTTTATTTGACGTTGTTGTTGTTTATTTGACGTTGTTGTTGTTGTTGTTGTTTATTTGATGTTGTTTTAGTTATTGTTGTTTATTTGACATTGTTGTTGTTGTTTATTTGACGTAGTTGTTGTTATTGAAGTTGTTGTTGTTGTTGTTGTTGTTTATTTGACGTTTTTGTTGTTGTTGATGCTGTTGTTGTTGTTTTTTATTTGACGTTGTTGTTGTTGCTGTTTATTTAACGTTGTTGTTGTTGTTTATTTGACGTTGTTGTTGTTGTTGTTGTAATTGTTATTGTTGTTATTATTGTTGCTTATTTGACGTTGTTGTTATTATTGTTGTTTATTTAACCTTGTTGTTGTTGTTATTCATTTGACGTTGTTGTTGTTGTTGTTGTTTATTTGACGTTGTTGTTCTTGTTTATTTGACGTTGTTGTCGTTATTTGAAGTTGTTATTGTTGTTGTATTAGTTGTTGTTGTTGTTGTTGTTGTTTATTTGACGTTGTTGTTGTTGTTTATTTGACGTTGTTGTTGTTGTTTATTTGACATTGTTATTGTTGTTGTTGTTGTTTATTTGACGTTGTTGTTGTTGTTGTTTATTTGACGTTGTTAATGTTGTTGACATTGTTGTTGTTGTTTTTGTTGTTTATTTGATGTTGTTGTTGTAGTTATTGTTGTTTATTTGACGTTGTTATTGTTGTTGACGTTGTTGTTGTTGTTGTTTATTTGATGTTGTTGTTGTTGTTGACATAGTTGTTGTTGTTGTTGTTGACGTTGTTGTTTATTTGACGTTGTTGTTGTTTATTTGACTTTGTTGTTGTTGTTGACGTTGTTGTTGTTGTTTATTTGATGTTGTTGTTGTTGTTGTTATTTGACATTGTTGTCGTTGTTGACGGTGTTGTTGTTGTTTATTTGACATTGTTGTTGTTGTTGTTGTTATTTATTTGACGTTGTTGTTGTTGTTGTTGTTTATTTGATGTTGTTATTGTTTTTGTTGACATAGTTGTTGTTGTTTATTTGACGTTGTTGTTGTTGTTGCCGTTGTTGTTTATTTGACGTTGTTGTTGTTGTTGACGTTGTTGTTGTTGTTGTTTATTGGACATTGTTGTTGTTGTTTATTTGACATTGTTGTTATTGTTGTTATTTATTTGACGTTGTTGTTGTTGTTTATTTGACATTATTGTTGTTGTTGTTGTTGTTTATTTGACGTTGTTGTTTATTTGACGTTGTTGTTGTTGTTTATTTGACGTTGTTGTTGTTATTTGAAGTTGTTATTGTTGTTGTATTTGTTGTTGTTGTTGTTGTCGTTTATTTGACGTTGTTGTTATTGTTTATTTGACGTTGTTAATGTTGTTGACATTGTTGTTGACATTGTTGTTGTTGTTTTTGTTGTTTATTTGATGTTGTTGTTGTTGTTGTTATTGTTGTTTATTTGACGTTGTTATTGTTGTTGACGTTGTTGTTGTTGTTGTTTATTTGATGTTGTTGTTGTTGTTGTTGACATAGTTGTTGTTGTTTATTTGACGTTGTTATTGTTGTTGTTGATGTTGTTGTTTTTTTGACGTTGTTGTTGTTGTTTATTTGACTTTGTTGTTGTTGTTGACGTTGTTGTTGTTGTTTATTGGACGTTGTTGTTGTTGTTGTTATTTGACATTGTTGTCGTTGTTGACGGTGTTGTTGTTGTCTATTTGACATTGTTGTTGTTGTTGTTATTTATTTGACGTCGTTGTTGTTGTTGTTTATTTGAAGTTGTTGTTGTTGTTGTTGTTTATTTGACGTTGTTGTATTTGTTTATTTGACGTTGTTGTTGTTATTTGACGTTGTTGTTGTTGTTGTTGTATTTGTTGTTGTTGTTGTTGTTGTTGTTTATTTAACGTTGTTGTTGTTGTTGTTTATTTGACGTTATTGTTGTTGTTATTGTTGATGTTGTTGTTTATTTAACGTTGTTGTTATTGTTGATGTTGTTGTTTTTATTGTTTATTTGACGTTGTTGTTGTTGTTGTTTATTTGACGTTGTTAATGTTGTTGACATTGTTGTTGGTGTTTTTGTTGTTTATTTGACGTTGCTGTTGTTGTTGTTTTTGTTGTTGTTATTGTAGGTGTTGTTGTTGTTTATTTGACGTTGTTGTTGTTGTTTATTTGACGTTGTTATTGTTGTTTATTTGACGTTGTTGTTGTTGTTAATTTGACGTTGTTGTTGTTGGTTTTTATTTGACGTTGTTGTTGTTGTTGTTGTTTATTTGACATTGTTGTTGTTGTTATTGTTGACGTTGTTGTTGTAGTTTATTTGACGTTGTTGTTGTTGTTGTTTATTTGATGTTGTTTTAGTTGTTGTTGTTTATTTGACGTTGTTGTTGTTGTTGTTGTTTACTTGATGTTGTTTTAGTTGTTGTTGTTTATTTGACATTTTTGTTGTTTTTTATTTGATGTTGTTGTTATTGACATTGTTGTTGTTATTTATTTGACGTTATTGTTGTTGTTGTTTATTTGACGTAGTTGTTGTTATTGACGTTGTTGTTGATGTTTATTTGACGTTTTTGTTGTTGTTGATGTTGTTGTTGTTGTTGTTTTTTATTTGACGTTGTTGTTTTTTATTTGACGTTGTTGTTGTTTTTGTTTATTTGATGTTTTTGTTGACATTGTTGTTGTTGTTGTTGTTTATTTGACGTTGTTGTTGTTGTTTATTTGACATTGTTGTTGTTGTTATTTATTTGACGTTGTTGTTGTTGTTTATTTGACATTATTGTTATTGTTGTTGTTTTTTATTTGACGTTGTTGTTGTTGTTTATTTGATGTTGTTTTAGTTGTTGTTGTTTATTTGACGTTGTTGTTATTGTTGTTGTTTATTAGATGTTGTTTTAGTTGTTGTTGTTTATTTGACGTTGTTGTTGTTTATTTGACGTAGTTGTTGTTATCGACGTTGTTGTTGTTACTTATTTGACATTTTTGTTGTGGTTGATGTTGTTGTTGTTGTTTTTTATTTGACGTTGTTGTTTTTTATTTGACGTTGTTGTTATTATTGTTGTTGTTTATTTGATGTTGTTTTAGTTGTTGTTTTTTATTTGACGTTGTTGTTATTGACATTGTTGTTGTTGTTTATTTGACGTTGTTGTTGTTGTTGTTTATTTGACGTAGTTGTTGTTATTGACGTTGTTATTGTTGTTGTTGTTTATTTGACATTTTTGTTGTTATTGATGTTGTTGTTGTTGTTTTTTATTTGACGTTGTTGTTGTTGTTGTTTATTTGACGTTGTTGTTGTTTTTATTGTTGTTGTTGTTGTTGTTAATTTGACATTGTTGTTGTTGTTTATTTGACGTTGTTGTTGTTGTTGTTGTTGTTTATTTGATGTTGTTGTTGTTATTTGAAGTTGTTATTGTTGTTGTATTTGTTGTTGTTGTTGTTGTTGTTTATTTGATGTTGTTGTTGTTGTTTATTTGACGTTGTTGTTGTTGTTATTTATTTGACGTTGTTGTTGTTGTTGTTGTTGTTTATTTGACGTTGTTGTTGTTGTTGTTGACGTTGTTGTTGTTGTTGTTTATTTGACATTGTTAATGTTGTTGACATTGTTGTTGTTGTTTTTGTTGTTGTTGTTGTTGTTGTTTTTTATTTGACGTTGTTGTTGTTGTTTATTTGACGTTGTTGTTGTTGTTGTTTATTTGATGTTGTTTTAGTTATTGTTGTTTATTTGACGTTGTTGTTGTTTTTTATTTGACGTTTTTGCTGTTGTTGATGCTGTTGTTGTTGTTTTTTATTTGACGTTGTTGTTGTTGCTGTTTATTTGACCTTGTTGTGGTTGTTTATTTGACGTTGTTGTTGTTGTTGTTGTAATTGTTATTGTTGTTATTGTTGTTGCTTATTTGACGTTGTTGTTATTATTGTTGTTGATTTGACCTTGTTGTTGTTGTTATTCATTTGACGTTGTTGTTGTTGTTTACTTGACGTTGTTGTTGTTGTTGTTGTTGTTGTTCTTTATTTTACGTTGTTGTTGTCGTTGTTTTTGTTGTTTATTTGACGTTGTTGTTGTTATTTATTTGATGTTGTTGGTGTTGTTGTTTATTTGATGTTGTTGTTAACGTTGTTGTTGTTGTTGTTTATTTGACGTTGTTGTTGTTGTTGTTGTTTATTTGACTTTGTTGTTGTTGTTGACGTTGTTGTTGTTGTTGTTGTTGTTTATTTGATGTTGTTATTGTTTTTGTTGACATAGTTGTTGTTGTTTATTTGACGTTGTTGTTGTTGTTGCCGTTGTTGTTTATTTGACGTTGTTGTTGTTGTTTATTTGACGTTGTTGTTGTTGTTGACGTTGTTGTTGTTGTTGTTTATTGGACATTGTTGTTGTTGTTTATTTGACATTGTTGTTGTTGTTGTTATTTATTTGACGTTGTTGTTGTTGTTTATTTGACATTATTGTTGTTGTTGTTGTTGTTGTTTACTTGACGTTGTTGTTTATTTGACGTTGTTGTTCTTGTTTATTTGACGTTGTTGTTGTTATTTGAAGTTGTTATTGTTGTTGTATTTGTTGTTGTTGTTGTTGTTGTTGTTTATTTGACGTTGTTGTTATTGTTTATTTGACGTTGTTAATGTTGTTGACATTGTTGTTGTTGTTTTTGTTGTTTATTCGATGTTATTGTTGTTGTTGTTATTGTTGTTTATTTGACGTTGTTATTGTTGTTGACGTTGTTGTTGTTGTTGTTTATTTGATGTTGTTGTTGTTGTTGTTGACATAGTTGTTGTTGTTTATTTGACGTTGTTGTTGTTGTTGACTTTGTTGTTTTTTTGACGTTGTTGTTGTTGTTTATTTGACTTTGTTGTTGTTGTTGACGTTGTTGTTGTTGTTTATTGGACGTTGTTGTTGTTGTTGTTATTTGACATTGTTGTCGTTGTTGACGGTGTTGTTGTTGTCTATTTGACATTGTTGTTGTTGTTGTTATTTATTTGACGTTGTTGTTGTTGTTGATTATTTGACGTTGTTGTTCTTGTTGTTGTTGTTTATTTGACGTTGTTGTATTTGTTTATTTGACGTTGTTGTTGTTATTTGACGTTGTTGTTGTTGTTGTATTTGTTGTTGTTGTTGTTGTTGTTTATTTAACGTTGTTGTTGTTGTTTATTTGACGTTGTTGTTATTGTTGATGTTGTTGTTGTTGTTTATTTGACGTTGTTGTTGTTGTTGTTGTTTATTTGACGTTGTTAATGTTGTTGACATTGTTGTTGGTGTTTTTGTTGTTTATTTGACGTTGCTGTTGTTGTTGTTTTTGTTGTTGTTATTGTAGGTGTTGTTGTTGTTTATTTGACGTTGTTGTTGTTGTTTATTTGACGTTGTTATTGTTGTTTATTTGACGTTGTTGTTGTTGTTAATTTGACGTTGTTGTTGTTGGTTTTTATTTGACGTTGTTGTTGTTGTTGTTGTTGTTTATTTGACATTGTTGTTGTTTTTATTGTTGACGTAGTTGTTGTAGTTTATTTGACGGTGTTGTTGTTGTTGTTGTTTATTTGATGTTGTTTTAGTTGTTGTTGTTTATTTGACGTTGTTGTTGTTGTTGTTGTTTATTTGATGTTGTTTTAGTTGTTGTTGTTTATTTGACGTTTTTGTTGTTTTTTATTTGATGTTGTTGTTATTGACATTGTTGTTGTTATATATTTGACGTTATTGTTGTTGTTGTTTATTTGACGTAGTTATTGTTATTGACGTTGTTGTTGATGTTTATTTGACGTTTTTGTTGTTGTTGATGTTGTTGTTGTTGTTGTTTTTTATTTGACGTTGTTGTTTTTTATTTGACGTTGTTGTTGTTGTTGTTTATTTGATGTTGTTCTTGACATTGTTGTTGTTGTTGTTTATTTGACGTTGTTGTTGTTGTTGTTGTTTATTTGACATTGTTGTTGTTGTTATTTATTTGACGTTGTTGTTGTTGTTTATTTGATATTATTGTTATTGTTGTTGTTTTTTATTTGACGTTGTTGTTGTTGTTGTTGTTTATTTGATGTTGTTTTAGTTGTTGTTGTTTATTTGACGTTGTTGTTATTGTTGTTGTTTATTAGATGTTGTTTTAGTTGTTGTTGTTTATTTGACGTTGTTGTTGTTTATTTGACGTAGTTGTTGTTATTGACGTTGTTGTTGTTACTTATTTGACGTTTTTGTTGTGGTTGATGTTGTTGTTGTTGTTTTTTATTTGACGTTGTTGTTTTTTATTTGACGTTGTTGTTGTTATTGTTGTTGTTTATTTTATGTTGTTTTAGTTGTTGTTGTTTTTTATTTGACGTTGTTGTTATTGACATTGTTGTTGTTGTTTATTTGACGTTGTTGTTGTTGTTGTTTATTTGACGTAGTTGTTGTTATTGACGTTGTTGTTGTTGTTGTTTATTTGACGTTTTTGTTGTTATTGATGTTGTTGTTGTTGTTTTTTATTTGACGTTGTTGTTGTTGTTGTTAATTTGACGTTGTTGTTGTTTTTATTGTTGTTGTTGTTGTTGTTAATTTGACATTGTTGTTGTTGTTTATTTGACGTTGTTGTTGTTGTTGTTTATTTGACGTTGTTGTTGTTGTTGTTTATTTGACGTTGTTGTTGTTGTTATTTATTTGACGTTGTTGTTGTTGTTATTGTTTATTTGACGTTGTTGTTGTTGTTGTTTATTTGACGTTGTTATTGTTGTTTATTTGACATTGTTTTTGTTATTTGACATTGTTGTTGTTGTTGTTGTATTTGTTGTTATTGTTGTTGTTGTTTTTGCTTATTTGACGTTGTTGTTATTGTTGCTATTTTTTTGACGTTGTTGTTGTTTATTTGACTATGTTGTTGTTGTTGTTTATTTGACGTTGTTGTTGTTGTTGTTGTTGTATTTATTATTGTTGTTATTGTTGTTGCTTATTTGACGTTGTTGTTATTGTTGTTGTTTATTTGACGTTGTTGTTGTTGTTGTTATTCATTTGACGTTGTTGTTATTGTTGTTTATTTGATGTTGTTGTTGTTGTTGTTCTTTATTTGACGTTGTTGTTGTCGTTGTTTTTGTTGTTTATTTGACGTTGTTGTTGTTATTTATTTGACGTTATTGTTGTTGTTGTTTATTTGACATTGTTGTTGACGTTGTTGTTGATGTTTATTTGACATTGTTGTTGTTGTTGTTTATTTGACGTTGTTGTTGACGTTGTTGTTGTTGTTTATTTGACATTGTTGTTGTTGTTTTTTATTTGACGTTGTTGTTGTTTATTTGACGTTGTTGTTGTTGTTGTTATTTATTTGATGTTGTTTTAGTTGTTGTTGTTTATTTGACGTTGTTGTTGTTTTTTATTTGACGTTGTTGTTGTTGACATTGTTGTTGTTTTTGTTGTTTATTTGACGTTGTTGTTGTTGTTGTTTATTTGACGTAGTTGTTGTTATTGATGTTGGTATTGTTGTTGTTGTTTATTTGACGTTTATGTTGTTGTTAATGTTGTTGTTGTTGTTTTTTATTTGACGTTGTTGTTGTTGCTGTTTATTTGACGTTGTTGTTGTTGTTTATTTGACTTTGTTGTTGTTGTTGTAATTGTTATTGTTGTTATTATTGTTGCTTATTTGACGTTGTTGTTATTATTGTTGTTTATTTAACCTTGTTGTTGTTGTTATTTATTTGACGTCGTTGTTGTTGTTGTTTATTTGACATTATTGTTGTTGTTGTTGTTGTTTATTTGACGTTGTTGTTTATTTGACGTTGTTGTTGTTGTTTATTTGACGTTGTTGTTATTTGAAGTTGTTATTGTTGTTGTATTTGTTGTTGTTGTTTATTTGACGTTGTTGTTGTTGTTGTTTATTTGACGTTGTTGTTGTTGTCTATTTGACGTTGTTATTGTTGTTGTTGTTGTTGTTTATTTGACGTTGTTGTTGTTGTTGACGTTGTTGTTGTTGTTGTTGTTGTTTATTTGACATTGTTAATGTTGTTGACATTGTTGTTGTTGTTTTTGTTGTTGTTGTTCTTGTTGTTGTTGTTTTTTATTTGACGTTGTTGTTGTTTATTTGACGTTGTTGTTGTTGTTGTTGTTTATTTGATGTTGTTTTAGTTATTGTTGTTTATTTGACATTGTTGTTGTTGTTTATTTGACGTAGTTGTTGTTATTGAAGTTGTTGTTGTTGTTGTTGTTGTTTATTTGACGTTTTTGTTGTTGTTGATGCTGTTGTTGTTGTTTTTTATTTGACGTTGTTGTTGTTGCTGTTTATTTAACGTTGTTGTTGTTGTTTATTTGACGTTGTTGTTGTTGTTGTTGTAATTGTTATTGTTGTTATTATTGTTGCTTATTTGACGTTGTTGTTATTATTGTTGTTTATTTAACCTTGTTGTTGTTGTTATTCATTTGACGTTGTTGTTGTTGTTGTTGTTGTTATTTATTTGACGTTGTTGTTGTTGTTTATTTGACATTATTGTTGTTGTTGTTGTTGTTTATTTGACGTTGTTGTTTATTTGACATTGTTGTTCTTGTTTATTTGACGTTGTTGTCGTTATTTGAAGTTGTTATTGTTGTTGTATTAGTTGTTGTTGTTGTTGTTGTTGTTTATTTGACGTTGTTGTTGTTGTTTATTTGACGTTGTTGTTGTTGTTTATTTGACATTGTTATTGTTGTTGTTGTTGTTTATTTCACGTTGTTGTTGTTGTTGACGTTGTTGTTGTTGTTTATTTGACGTTGTTAATGTTGTTGACATTGTTGTTGTTGTTTTTGTTGTTTATTTGATGTTGTTGTTGTTGTTATTGTTGTTTATTTGACGTTGTTATTGTTGTTGACGTTGTTGTTGTTGTTGTTTATTTGATGTTGTTGTTGTTGTTGACATAGTTGTTGTTGTTGTTGTTGACGTTGTTGTTTATTTGACGTTGTTGTTGTTTATTTGACTTTGTTGTTGTTGTTGACGTTGTTGTTGTTGTTTATTTGATGTTGTTGTTGTTGTTGTTATTTGACATTGTTGTCGTTGTTGACGGTGTTGTTGTTGTTTATTTGACATTGTTGTTGTTGTTGTTGTTATTTATTTGACGTCGTTGTTGTTGTTGTTTATTTGACGTTGTTGTTGTTGTTGTTGTTGTTTATTTGACGTTGTTGTTGTTGTTTATTTGACGTTGCTGTTGTTATTTGACGTTGTTGTTGTTGTTGTTGTATTTGTTGTTGTTGTTGTTGTCGTTGTTTATTTAACGTTGTTGTTGTTGTTGTTTATTTGACGTTATTGTTGTTGTTAAAGGTTGTTGTTGTTGTTTATTTAACGTTGTTGTTGTTGTTGATGTTGTTGTTGTTGTTTATTTGACGTTGTTGTTGTTGTTGTTTATTTGACGTTGTTAATGTTGTTGACATTGTTGTTGTTGTTTTTGTTATTTATTTGACGTTGTTGTTGTTGTTGTTTTTGTTGTTGTTATTGTTGGTGTTGTTGTTGTTTATTTGACGTTGTTGTTGTTGTTTATTTGACGTTGTTGTTGTTGTTTATTTGACGTTGTTGTTGTTGTTTATTTGACGTTGTTGTTGTTGTTAATTTGACGTTGTTGTTGTTGGTTTTTATTTGACGTTGTTGTTGTTGTTGTTGTTTATTTGACATTGTTGTTGTTGTTATTGTTGACGTTGTTGTTGTTGTTTATTTGACGTTGTTGTTGTTGTTGTTTATTTGATGTTGTTTTAGTTGTTGTTGTTTATTTGACGTTGTTGTTGTTGTTGTTTATTTGATGTTGTTTTAGTTGTTGTTGTTTATTTGACGTTTTTGTTGTTTTTTATTTGATGTTGTTGTTATTGACATTGTTGTTGTTATTTATTTGACGTTGATGTTGTTGTTGTTTAATTGACGTAGTTGTTGTTATTGACATTGTTGTTGATGTTTATTTGACGTTTTTGTTGTTGTTAATGTTGTTGTTGTTGTTGTTTTTTATTTGACGTTGTTGTTTTTTATTTGACGTTGTTGTTGTTGTTGTTGTTGTTATTTATTTGATGTTGTTGTTGTTGACATTGTTGTTGTTGTTGTTTATTTTACGTTGTTGTTGTTGTTGTTTATTTGACATTGTTGTTGTTGTTATTTATTTGACGTTGTTGTTGTTGTTTATTTGACATTATTGTTATTGTTGTTGTTGTTTATTTGACGTTGTTGTTGTTGTTGTTTATTTGATGTTGTTTTAGTTGTTGTTGTTTATTTGACGTTGTTGTTGTTGTTGTTTATTAGATGTTGTTTTAGTTGTTGTTGTTTATTTAACGTTGTTGTTGTTTATTTGACGTAGTTGTTGTTATTGACGTTGTTGTTGTTGTTTATTTGACGTTTTTGTTGTTGTTGATGTTGTTGTTTTTTATTTGACGTTGTTGTTGTTATTGTTGTTGTTTATTTGATGTTGTTTTAGTTGTTGTTGTTTTTTATTTGACGTTGTTGTTATTGACATTGTTGTTGTTGTTTATTTGACGTTGTTGTTGTTGTTGTTTAGTTGACGTAGTTGTTGTTATTGACGTTGTTGTTGTTGTTGTTTATTTGACGTTTTTGTTGTTATTGATGTTGTTGTTGTTGTTTTTTATTTGACGTTGTTGTTGTTGTTGTTGTTTATTTGACGTTGTTGTTGTTTTTATTGTTGTTGTTGTTGTTGTTGTTGTTGTTGTTAATTTGACATTGTTGTTGTTGTTTATTTGACGTTGTTGTTGTTGTTTATTTGACATTGTTGTTGTTGTTGTTGTTTATTTGACGTTGTTGTTGTTGTTATTTATTTGACGTTGTTGTTGTTGTTGTTATTGTTTATTTGACGATGTTGTTGTTGTTGTTTATTTGACGTTGTTATTGTTGTTTATTTGACATTGTTTTTGTTATTTGATGTTGTTGTTGTTGTTGTTGTATTTGTTGTTATTGTTGTTGTTTTTCCTTATTTGACGTTGTTGTTATTGTTGCTATTTTTTTGACGTTGTTGTTGTTTATTTGACGTTGTTGTTATTGTTGTTGTTGTTTATTTGACGTTGTTGTTGTTGTTGTTGTATTTGTTATTGTTGTTATTGTTGTTGCTTATTTGACGTTGTTGTTATTGTTGTTGTTTATTTGACGTTGTTGTTGTTGTTATTCATTTGACGTTGTTGTTATTGTTGTTTATTTGACGTTGTTGTTGTTGTTGTTCTTTATTTGACGTTGTTGTTGTCGTTGTTTTTGTTGTTTATTTGACGTTGTTGTTGTTATTTATTTGACGTTGTTGTTGTTGTTGTTGTTTATTTGACGTTGTTGTTGACGTTGTTGTTGTTGTTGTTTATTTGACATTGTTGTTGTTGTTGTTTATTTGACGTTGTTGTTGACGTTGTTGTTGTTGTTTATTTGACATTGTTGTTGTTGTTTTTTATTTGACGTTGTTGTTGTTGTTTATTTGACGTTGTTGTTGTTGTTGTTTATTTGATGTTGTTTTAGTTGTTGTTGTTTATTTGACGTTGTTGTTGTTTTTTATTTGACGTTGTTGTTGTTGACATTGTTGTAGTTTTTGTTGTTTATTTGACGTTGTTGTTGTTGTTTATTTGACGTAGTTGTTGTTATTGATGTTGTTGTTGTTGTTTATTTGACGTTTATGTTGTTGTTGTTGATGTTGTTGTTGTTATTGTTGTTTATTTGACGTTGATATTGTTGTTGACGTTGTTGTTGTTGCTGTTTATTTGATGTTGTTGTTGTTGTTGTTGACGTAGTTGTTGTTGTTTATTTGACGTTGTTGTTATTGTTGTTGACGTTGTTGTTTATTTGACGTTGTTGTTGTTCTTTATTTGACTTTGTTGTTGTTGTTGTTGACGTTGTTGTTGTTGTTTATTGGACGTTGTTGTTGTTGTTGTTATTTGACATTGTTGTCGTTGTTGACGGTGTTGTTGTTGTTTATTTGACATTGTTGTTGTTGTTTATTTGACGTTGTTGTTGTTGTTTATTTGACGTTGTTGTTGTTGTTAATTTGACGTTGTTGTTGTTGGTTTTTATTTGACGTTGTTGTTGTTGTTGTTGTTGTTATTGTTGACGTTGTTGTTGTTGTTTATTTGACGTTGTTGTTGTTGTTGTTGTTTATTTGATGTTGTTTTAGTTGTTGTTGTTTATTTGACGTTGTTGTTGTTGTTGTTTATTTGATGTTGTTTTAGTTGTTGTTGTTTATTTGACGTTTTTGTTGTTTTTTATTTGATGTTGTTGTTATTGACATTGTTGTTGTTATTTATTTGACGTTGATGTTGTTGTTGTTTAATTGACGTAGTTGTTGTTATTGACATTGTTGTTGATGTTTATTTGACGTTTTTGTTGTTGTTAATGTTGTTGTTGTTGTTGTTTTTTATTTGACGTTGTTGTTTTTTATTTGACGTTGTTGTTGTTGTTGTTGTTGTTGTTTATTTGATGTTGTTGTTGTTGACATTGTTGTTGTTGTTGTTTATTTTACGTTGTTGTTGTTGTTGTTGTTTATTTGACATTGTTGTTGTTGTTATTTATTTGACGTTGTTGTTGTTGTTTATTTGACATTATTGTTATTGTTGTTGTTGTTTATTTGACGTTGTTGTTGTTGTTGTTTATTTGATGTTGTTTTAGTTGTTGTTGTTTATTTGACGTTGTTGTTGTTGTTGTTTATTAGATGTTGTTTTAGTTGTTGTTGTTTATTTAACGTTGTTGTTGTTTATTTGACGTAGTTGTTGTTATTGACGTTGTTGTTGTTGTTTATTTGACGTTTTTGTTGTTGTTGATGTTGTTGTTTTTTATTTGACGTTGTTGTTGTTATTGTTGTTGTTTATTTGATGTTGTTTTAGTTGTTGTTGTTTTTTATTTGACGTTGTTGTTATTGACATTGTTGTTGTTGTTTATTTGACGTTGTTGTTGTTGTTGTTTAGTTGACGTAGTTGTTGTTATTGACGTTGTTGTTGTTGTTGTTTATTTGACGTTTTTGTTGTTATTGATGTTGTTGTTGTTGTTTTTTATTTGACGTTGTTGTTGTTGTTGTTGTTGTTTATTTGACGTTGTTGTTGTTTTTATTGTTGTTGTTGTTGTTGTTAATTTGACATTGTTGTTGTTGTTTATTTGACGTTGTTGTTGTTGTTTATTTGACATTGTTGTTGTTGTTGTTGTTTATTTGACGTTGTTGTTGTTGTTGTTGTTGTTATTTATTTGACGTTGTTGTTGTTGTTATTGTTTATTTGACGATGTTGTTGTTGTTGTTTATTTGACGTTGTTATTGTTGTTTATTTGACATTGTTTTTGTTATTTGATGTTGTTGTTGTTGTTGTTGTATTTGTTGTTGTTGTTGTTGTTTTTCCTTATTTGACGTTGTTGTTATTGTTGCTATTTTTTTGACGTTGTTGTTGTTTATTTGACGTTGTTGTTATTGTTGTTGTTGTTTATTTGACGTTGTTGTTGTTGTTGTTGTATTTGTTATTGTTGTTATTGTTGTTGCTTATTTGACGTTGTTGTTATTGTTGTTGTTTATTTGACGTTGTTGTTGTTGTTATTCATTTGACGTTGTTGTTATTGTTGTTTATTTGACGTTGTTGTTGTTGTTGTTCTTTATTTGACGTTGTTGTTGTCGTTGTTTTTGTTGTTTATTTGACGTTGTTGTTGTTATTTATTTGACGTTGTTGTTGTTGTTGTTTATTTGACGTTGTTGTTGACGTTGTTGTTGTTGTTGTTTATTTGACATTGTTGTTGTTGTTGTTTATTTGACGTTGTTGTTGACGTTGTTGTTGTTGTTTATTTGACATTGTTGTTGTTGTTTTTTATTTGACGTTGTTGTTGTTGTTTATTTGACGTTGTTGTTGTTGTTGTTTATTTGATGTTGTTTTAGTTGTTGTTGTTTATTTGACGTTGTTGTTGTTTTTTATTTGACGTTGTTGTTGTTGACATTGTTGTAGTTTTTGTTGTTTATTTGACGTTGTTGTTGTTGTTTATTTGACGTAGTTGTTGTTATTGATGTTGTTGTTGTTGTTTATTTGACGTTTATGTTGTTGTTGTTGATGTTGTTGTTGTTATTGTTGTTTATTTGACGTTGATATTGTTGTTGACGTTGTTGTTGTTGCTGTTTATTTGATGTTGTTGTTGTTGTTGTTGACGTAGTTGTTGTTGTTTATTTGACGTTGTTGTTATTGTTGTTGACGTTGTTGTTTATTTGACGTTGTTGTTGTTCTTTATTTGACTTTGTTGTTGTTGTTGACGTTGTTGTTGTTGTTTATTGGACGTTGTTGTTGTTGTTGTTATTTGACATTGTTGTCGTTGTTGACGGTGTTGTTGTTGTTTATTTGACATTGTTGTTGTTGTTGTTATTTATTTGACGTCGTTGTTGTTGTTGTTTATTTGACGTTGTTGTTGTTGTTGTTGTTTATTTGACGTTGTTGTTGTTGTTTATTTGACGTTGTTGTTGTTATTTGACGTTGTTGTTGTTGTTGTTGTATTTGTTGTTGTTATTGTTGTTGTTTATTTAACGTTGTTGTTGTTGTTTATTTGACGTTATTGTTGTTGTTAAAGGTTGTTGTTGTTGTTTATTTAACGTTGTTGTTGTTGTTGATGTTGTTGTTGTTGTTGTTTATTTGACGTTGTTGTTGTTGTTGTTTATTTGACGTTGTTAATGTTGTTGACATTGCTGTTGTTGTTTTTGTTGTTTATTTGACGTTGTTGTTGTTGTTGTTGTTTTAGTTGTTCTTATTGTTGGTGTTGTTGTTGTTTATTTGACGTTGTTGTTGTTGTTTATTTGACGTTGTTGTTGTTGTTAATTTGACGTTGTTGTTGTTGGTTTTTATTTGACGTTGTTGTTGTTGTTGTTTATTTGACATTGTTGTTGTTGTTATTGTTGACGTTGTTGTTGTTGTTTACTTGACGTTGTTGTTGTTGTTGTTTATTTGATGTTGTTTTAGTTGTTGTTGTTTATTTGACGTTGTTGGTGTTGTTGTTTATTTGATGTTGTTTTAGTTGTTGTTGTTTATTTGACGTTTTTGTTGTTTTTTATTTGATGTTGTTGTTATTGACATTGTTGTTGTTATTTATTTGACGTTGCTGTTGTTGTTGTTTAATTGACGTAGTTGTTGTTATTCACGTTGTTGTTGATGTTTATTTGACGTTTTTGTTGTTGTTGATGTTGTTGTTGTTGTTGTTTTTTATTTGACGTTGTTGTTTTTTATTTGACGTTGTTGTTGTTGTTGTTTATTTGATGTTGTTGTTGTTGACATTGTTGTTGTTGTTGTTTATTTGACGTTGTTGTTGTTGTTGTTGTTTATTTGACATTGTTGTTGTTGTTATTTATTTGACGTTGTTGTTGTTGTTTATTTGACATTATTGTTATTGTTGTTGTTGTTTATTTGACGTTGTTGTTGTTGTTGTTGTTTATTTGATGTTGTTTTAGTTGTTGTTGTTTATTTGACGTTGTTGTTGTGTTTGTTGTTTATTAGATGTTGTTTTAGTTGTTGTTGTTTATTTGACGTCGTTGTTGTTTATTTGACGTAGTTGTTGTTATTGACGTTGTTGTTGTTGTTTATTTGACGTTTTTGTTGTTGTTGATGTTGTTGTTGTTGTTGTTTTTTATTTGACGTTGTTGTTTTTTATTTGATGTTGTTGTTGTTATTGTTGTTGTTTATTTGATGTTGTTTTAGTTGTTGTTGTTCTTTATTTGACGTTGTTGTTATTGACATTGTTGTTGTTGTTTATTTGACGTTGTTGTTGTTGTTGTTTATTTGACGTAGTTGTTGTTATTGACGTTGTTGTTGTTGTTTATTTGACGTTTTTGTTGTTATTGATGTTGTTGTTGTTGTTTTTTATTTGACGTGGTTGTTGTTGTTGTTTATTTGACGTTGTTGTTGTTTTTATTGTTGTTGTTGTTGTTGTTAATTTGACATTGTTGTTGTTGTTTATTTGACGTTGTTGTTGTTGTTGTTTATTTGACGTTGTTGTTGTTGTTTTTTATTTGACGTTGTTGTTGTTGTTGTTTATTTGACGTTGTTGTTGTTGTTGTTTATTTGACGTTGTTGTTGTTGTTATTGTTTATTTGACGTTGTTGTTGTTGTTGTTTATTTGACGTTGTTATTGTTGTTTATTTGACATTGTTTTTGTTATTTGATGTTGTTGTTGTTGTTGTATTTGTTGTTGTTGTTGTTGTTTTTGCTTATTTGATGTTGTTGTTATTGTTGCTATTTTTTTGACGTTGTTGTTGTTTATTTGACGTTGTTGTTGTTGTTGTTTATTTGACGTTGTTGTTGTTGTTGTTGTTGTTGTTGTTGTTGTATTTGTTATTGTTGTTATTGTTGTTGCTTATTTGACGTTGTTGTTATTGTTGTTGTTTATTTGACGTTGTTGTTGTTGTTATTCATTTGACGTTGTTGTTATTGTTGTTTATTTGACGTTGTTGTTGTTGTTGTTCTTTATTTGACGTTGTTGTTGTCGTTGTTTTTGTTGTTTATTTGACGTTGTTGTTGTTATTTATTTGACGTTGTTGTTGTTGTTGTTTATTTGACGTTGTTGTTGACGTTGTTGTTGTTGTTGTTTATTTGACATTGTTGTTGTTGTTGTTTATTTGACGTTGTTGTTGACGTTGTTGTTGTTGTTTATTTGACATTGTTGTTGTTGTTTTTTATTTGACGTTGTTGTTGTTGTTTATTTGACGTTGTTGTTGTTGTTGTTTATTTGATGTTGTTTTAGTTGTTGTTGTTTATTTGACGTTGTTGTTGTTTTTTATTTGACGTTGTTGTTGTTGACATTGTTGTAGTTTTTGTTGTTTATTTGACGTTGTTGTTGTTGTTTATTTGACGTAGTTGTTGTTATTGATGTTGTTGTTGTTGTTTATTTGACGTTTATGTTGTTGTTGTTGATGTTGTTGTTGTTATTGTTGTTTATTTGACGTTGATATTGTTGTTGACGTTGTTGTTGTTGCTGTTTATTTGATGTTGTTGTTGTTGTTGTTGACGTAGTTGTTGTTGTTTATTTGACGTTGTTGTTATTGTTGTTGACGTTGTTGTTTATTTGACGTTGTTGTTGTTCTTTATTTGACTTTGTTGTTGTTGTTGACGTTGTTGTTGTTGTTTATTGGACGTTGTTGTTGTTGTTGTTATTTGACATTGTTGTCGTTGTTGACGGTGTTGTTGTTGTTTATTTGACATTGTTGTTGTTGTTGTTATTTATTTGACGTCGTTGTTGTTGTTGTTTATTTGACGTTGTTGTTG
>OX451735.1:1390302038-1390304538 GCA_948472305.1 Vicia faba
TGTTGTTGTTGTTGTTGACGTTTTTGTTTATTTGACGTTGTTGTTGTTGTTTATTTTACTTTGTTGTTGTTGTTGACGTTGTTGTTGTTGTTTATTGGACGTTGTTGTTGTTGTTGTTATTTGACATTGTTGTCGTTGTTGACGGTGTTGTTGTTGTTTATTTGACATTGTTGTTGTTGTTGTTATTTATTTGACGTTGTTGTTGTTGTTGTTTATTTGACGTTGTTGTTGTTGTTGTTTATTTGACGTTGTTGTTCTTGTTGTTTATTTGACGTTGTTGTTGTTATTTGACGTTGTTGTTGTTGTTGTTATTGTATTTGTTGTTGTTGTTGTTGTTTATTTAACGTTGTTGTTATTGTTTATTTGACGTTATTGTTGTTGTTATTGTTGTTGTTGTTGTTGTTTATTTAACGTTGTTGTTGTTGTTGATGTTGTTGTTGTTGTTGTTGTTGTTTATTTGACGTTGTTGTTGTTGTTGTTTATTTGACGTTGTTAATGTTGTTGACATTGTTGTTGTTGTTTTTGTTGTTTATTTGACGTTGCTGTTGTTGTTGTTTTTGTTGTTGTTATTGTTGGTGTTGTTGTTGTTTATTTGACGTTGTTGTTGTTGTTTATTTGACGTTGTTGTTGTTGTTTATTTGACGTTGTTGTTGTTGTTGTTTATTTGATGTTGTTGTTGTTGTTGTTTATTTGACATTGTTGTTGTTGTTATTGTTGACGTTGTTGTTGTTGTTTATTTGACGTTGTTGTTGTTGTTTATTTGATGTTGTTTTAGTTGTTGTTGTTTATTTGACGTTGTTGTTGTTGTTGTTTATTTGATGTTGTTTTAGTTGTTGTTGTTTATTTGACGTTTTTATTGTTTTTTATTTGATGTTGTTGTTATTGACATTGTTGTTGTTGTTGTTTATTTGACGTTGTTGTTGTTGTTGTTTATTTGACGTAGTTGTTGTTATTGACGTTGTTGTTGATGTTTATTTGACGTTTTTGTTGTTGTTGATGTTATTGTTGTTGTTGTTTTTTATTTGACGTTGTTGTTTTTTATTTGACGTTGTTGTTGTTGTTGTTTATTTGACGTTGTTGTTGTTGTTTTTTATTTGACGTTGTTGTTGTTGTTGTTTATTTGACGTTGTTGTTGTTGTTGTTTATTTGACGTTGTTGTTGTTGTTATTGTTTATTTGACGTTGTTGTTGTTGTTGTTTATTTGACGTTGTTATTGTTGTTTATTTGACATTGTTTTTGTTATTTGATGTTGTTGTTGTTGTTGTATTTGTTGTTGTTGTTGTTGTTTTTGCTTATTTGATGTTGTTGTTATTGTTGCTATTTTTTTGACGTTGTTGTTGTTTATTTGACGTTGTTGTTGTTGTTGTTTATTTGACGTTGTTGTTGTTGTTGTTGTTGTTGTTGTTGTTGTATTTGTTATTGTTGTTATTGTTGTTGCTTATTTGACGTTGTTGTTATTGTTGTTGTTTATTTGACGTTGTTGTTGTTGTTATTCATTTGACGTTGTTGTTATTGTTGTTTATTTGACGTTGTTGTTGTTGTTGTTCTTTATTTGACGTTGTTGTTGTCGTTGTTTTTGTTGTTTATTTGACGTTGTTGTTGTTATTTATTTGACGTTGTTGTTGTTGTTGTTTATTTGACGTTGTTGTTGACGTTGTTGTTGTTGTTGTTTATTTGACATTGTTGTTGTTGTTGTTTATTTGACGTTGTTGTTGACGTTGTTGTTGTTGTTTATTTGACATTGTTGTTGTTGTTTTTTATTTGACGTTGTTGTTGTTGTTTATTTGACGTTGTTGTTGTTGTTGTTTATTTGATGTTGTTTTAGTTGTTGTTGTTTATTTGACGTTGTTGTTGTTTTTTATTTGACGTTGTTGTTGTTGACATTGTTGTAGTTTTTGTTGTTTATTTGACGTTGTTGTTGTTGTTTATTTGACGTAGTTGTTGTTATTGATGTTGTTGTTGTTGTTTATTTGACGTTTATGTTGTTGTTGTTGATGTTGTTGTTGTTATTGTTGTTTATTTGACGTTGATATTGTTGTTGACGTTGTTGTTGTTGCTGTTTATTTGATGTTGTTGTTGTTGTTGTTGACGTAGTTGTTGTTGTTTATTTGACGTTGTTGTTATTGTTGTTGACGTTGTTGTTTATTTGACGTTGTTGTTGTTCTTTATTTGACTTTGTTGTTGTTGTTGACGTTGTTGTTGTTGTTTATTGGACGTTGTTGTTGTTGTTGTTATTTGACATTGTTGTCGTTGTTGACGGTGTTGTTGTTGTTTATTTGACATTGTTGTTGTTGTTGTTATTTATTTGACGTCGTTGTTGTTGTTGTTTATTTGACGTTGTTGTTGTTGTTGTTGTTTATTTGACGTTGTTGTTGTTGTTTATTTGACGTTGTTGTTGTTATTTGACGTTGTTGTTGTTGTTGTTGTATTTGTTGTTGTTATTGTTGTTGTTTATTTAACGTTGTTGTTGTTGTTTATTTGACGTTATTGTTGTTGTTAA
>OX451735.1:1390309538-1390312038 GCA_948472305.1 Vicia faba
TGTTTATTTGACATTGTTGTTGTTGTTGTTATTTATTTGACGTTGTTGTTGTTGTTGTTTATTTGACGTTGTTGTTGTTGTTGTTTATTTGACGTTGTTGTTCTTGTTGTTTATTTGACGTTGTTGTTGTTATTTGACGTTGTTGTTGTTGTTGTTATTGTATTTGTTGTTGTTGTTGTTGTTTATTTAACGTTGTTGTTATTGTTTATTTGACGTTATTGTTGTTGTTATTGTTGTTGTTGTTGTTGTTTATTTAACGTTGTTGTTGTTGTTGATGTTGTTGTTGTTGTTGTTGTTGTTTATTTGACGTTGTTGTTGTTGTTGTTTATTTGACGTTGTTAATGTTGTTGACATTGTTGTTGTTGTTTTTGTTGTTTATTTGACGTTGCTGTTGTTGTTGTTTTTGTTGTTGTTATTGTTGGTGTTGTTGTTGTTTATTTGACGTTGTTGTTGTTGTTTATTTGACGTTGTTGTTGTTGTTTATTTGACGTTGTTGTTGTTGTTGTTTATTTGATGTTGTTGTTGTTGTTGTTTATTTGACATTGTTGTTGTTGTTATTGTTGACGTTGTTGTTGTTGTTTATTTGACGTTGTTGTTGTTGTTTATTTGATGTTGTTTTAGTTGTTGTTGTTTATTTGACGTTGTTGTTGTTGTTGTTTATTTGATGTTGTTTTAGTTGTTGTTGTTTATTTGACGTTTTTATTGTTTTTTATTTGATGTTGTTGTTATTGACATTGTTGTTGTTGTTGTTTATTTGACGTTGTTGTTGTTGTTGTTTATTTGACGTAGTTGTTGTTATTGACGTTGTTGTTGATGTTTATTTGACGTTTTTGTTGTTGTTGATGTTATTGTTGTTGTTGTTTTTTATTTGACGTTGTTGTTTTTTATTTGACGTTGTTGTTGTTGTTGTTGTTTATTTGATGTTGTTGTTGTTGACATTGTTGTTGTTGTTGTTTATTTGACGTTGTTATTGTTGTTGTTGTTTATTTGACATTGTTGTTGTTGTTGTTATTTATTTGACGTTGTTGTTGTTGTTTATTTGACATTATTGTTATTGTTGTTGTTGTTTATTTGACGTTGTTGTTGTTGTTGTTTATTTGATGTTGTTTTAGTTGTTGTTGTTTATTTGACGTTGTTGTTGTTGTTGTTTATTAGATGTTGTTTTAGTTGTTGTTGTTTATTTGACGTTGTTGTTGTTGTTGTTGTTGTTTATTTGACGTAGTTGTTGTTATTGACGTTGTTGTTGTTGTTTATTTGACGTTTTTGTTGTTGTTGATGTTGTTGTTGTTGTTGTTTTTTATTTGACGTTGTTGTTTTTTATTTGAGGTTGTTGTTGTTATTGTTGTTGTTTATTTGATGTTGTTTTAGTTGTTGTTGTTTTTTATTTGACGTTGTTGTTATTGACATTGTCGTTGTTGTTTATTTTACGTTGTTGTTGTTGTTGTTGTTTATTTGACGTAGTTGTTGTTATTGACGTTGTTGTTGTTGTTGTTGTTTATTTGACGTTTTTGTTGTTATTGATGTTGTTGTTGTTGTTTTTTATTTGACGTTGTTGTTGTTGTTGTTGTTTATTTGACGTTGTTGTTGTTGTTGTTTATTTGACGTTGTTGTTGCTTTTATTGTTGTTGTTGTTGTTGTTAATTTGACATTGTTGTTGTTGTTTATTTGACGTTGTTGTTGTTGTTTATTTGACGTTGTTGTTGTTGTTGTTTATTTGACGTTGTTGTTGTTGTTATTTATTTGACGTTGTTGTTGTTGTTATTGTTTATTTGACGTTGTTGTTGTTGTTGTTGTTGTTTATTTGACGTTGTTATTATTGTTAATTGACATTGTTTTTGTTATTTGACGTTGTTGTTGTTGTTGTATTTGTTGTTGTTGTTGTTGTTGTTGTTTTTGCTTATTTGACGTTGTTGTTATTGTCGTTATTGTTGCTATTTTTTTGACGTTGTTGTTGTTTATTTGACGTGGTTGTTGTTGTTGTTTATTTGACGTTGTTGTTGTTGTTGTTGTTGTATTTGTTATTGTTGTTATTGTTGTTGCTTATTTGACATTGTTGTTATTGTTGTTGTTTATTTGACGTTGTTGTTGTTGTTATTCATTTGACGTTGTTGTTATTGTTGTTTATTTGACGTTGTTGTTGTTGTTGTTCTTTATTTGACGTTGTTGTTGTCGTTGTTTTTGTTGTTTATTTGACGTTGTTGTCGTTATTTATTTGACGTTGTTGTTGTTGTTGTTGTTTATTTCACGTTGTTGTTGACGTTGTTGTTGTTGTTTATTTGACATTGTTGTTGTTGTTGTTTATTTGATGTTGTTTTAGTTGTTGTTGTTTATTCGACGTTGTTGTTGTTTTTTATTTGACGTTGTTGTTGTTTATTTGACATTGTTGTTGTTGTTGTTGTTTATTTGACGTAGTTGTTGTTATTGACGTTGTTGTTGTTGTTATTGTTGTTGCTTATTTGACGTTTTTGTTGTTGTTGTTGATGTTGTTGTTGTTGTTGTT
>OX451735.1:1390322038-1390327038 GCA_948472305.1 Vicia faba
CATTGTTGTTGTTTATTTGACGTTGTTATTGACGTTGTTGTTGTTGTTTATTTGACATTGTTGTTGTTGTTGTTGTTTACTTGATGCTGTTTTAGTTGTTGTTGTTTTTTATTTGACGTTGTTGTTATTGACATTGTTGTTGTTGTTGTTTATTTGACGTTGTTGTTGTTGTTGTTTATTTGACGTAGTTGTTGTTATTGACGTTGTTGTTGTTGTGGTTGCTTATTTGACGTTTTTGTTGTTGTTGATGTTGTTGTTGTTGTTGTTTTTTATTTGACGTTGTTGTTGTTGTTGTTGTTTATTTGACGTTGTTGTTGCTTTTATTGTTGTTGTTGTTGTTGTTGTTGTTAATTTGACATTGTTGTTGTTGTTTATTTGACGTTGTTGTTGTTGTTTATTTGACGTTGTTGTTGTTGTTGTTTATTTGACGTTGTTGTTGTTGTTATTTATTTGACGTTGTTGTTGTTGTTGTTATTGTTTATTTGACGTTGTTGTTGTTGTTGTTGTTATTTATTTGACGTTGTTATTGTTGTTTATTTGACATTGTTTTTGTTATTTGACGTTGTTGTTGTTGTTGTATTTGTTGTTGTTGTTGTTGTTGTTGTTTTTGCTTATTTGACGTTGTTGTTATTGTCGTTATTGTTGCTATTTTTTTGACGTTGTTGTTGTTTATTTGGCGTTGTTGTTGTTGTTGTTTATTTGATGTTGTTGTTGTTGTTGTTGTTGTATTTGTTATTGTTGTTGCTTATTTGACGTTGTTGTTCTTGTTATTCATTTGACGTTGTTGTTATTGTTGTTTATTTGACGTTGTTGTTGTTGTTGTTCTTTATTTGACGTTGCTGTTGTCGTTGTTATTGTTGTTTATTTGACGTTGTTGTTGTTATTTATTTGACGTTGGTGTTGTTGTTTATTTGACGTTGTTGTTGACGTTGTTGTTGTTGTTTATTTGACATTGTTGTTGTTGTTGTTGTTTATTTGATGCTGTTTTAGTTGTTGTTGTTTATTTGACGTTGTTGTTGTTTTTTTTTTGACGTTGTTGTTATTGACATTGTTGTTGTTGTTGTTTATTTGACGTTGTTGTTGTTGTTGTTTATTTGACGTAGTTGTTGTTATTGACGTTGTTGTTGTTGTTGTTGTTGCGTATTTGACGTTTTTGTTGTTGTTGTTGATGTTGTTGTTGTTGTTGTTTTTTATTTGACGTTGTTGTTGTTTATTTGACGTTGTTGTTGTTGTTGTTTATTTGATGTTGTTTTAGTTGTTGTTGTTTATTTGACGTTGTTGTTGTTTTTTATTTGACGTTGTTGTTGTTGACATTGTTGTTGTTGTTGTTGTTGTTTATTTGACGTTGTTGTTGTTGTTTATTTGACGTAGTTGTTGTTATTGATGTTGTTGTTGTTGTTGTTGTTTATTTGACGTTTTTGTTGTTGTTGACGTTGTTGTTGTTTTTTATTTGACGTTGTTGTTGTTGCTGATTATTTGACGTTGTTGTTGTTGTTTATTTGACGTTGTTGTTGTTGTTGTAATTGTTATTGTTGTTACTATTGTTGCTTATTTGACGTTGTTGTTATTATTGTTGTTTATTTAACCTTGTTGTTGTTGTTGTTATTCATTTGACTTTGTTGTTGTTGTTGTTCTTTAATTTACGTTGTTGTTGTCGTTGTTTTTGTTATTTATTTGACGTTGTTGTTGTTATTTATTTGACGTTGTTGTTGTTGTTGTTTATTTGACGTTGTTGTTAACGTTGTTGTTGTTGTTGTTTATTTGACGTTGTTATTGTTGTTGTTGTTGTTGTTTATTTGACTTTGTTGTTATTGTTGACGTTGTTGTTGTTGTTGTTTATTTGATGTTGTTATTGTTGTTGTTG
The DNA here is from genome assembly GCA_948472305.1 of Vicia faba. Classification (NCBI taxonomy): domain Eukaryota; kingdom Viridiplantae; phylum Streptophyta; class Magnoliopsida; order Fabales; family Fabaceae; genus Vicia; species Vicia faba. The sequence goes on from OX451735.1 coordinate 1,390,323,903, forward strand.
ACATAGTTGTTGTTGTTTATTTGACGTTTTTGTTGTTGTTGATGTTGTTGTTGTTGTTGTTTTTTATTTGACGTTGTTGTTTTTTATTTGACGTTGTTGTTGTTATTGTTGTTGTTTATTTGATGTTGTTTCAGTTGTTGTTGTTTTTTATTTGACGTTGTTGTTGTTGACATTGTTGTTGTTGTTGTTTTTTATTTGACATTGTTGTTGTTATTGACGTTGTTTTTGTTTATTGTTGTTTATTTGACGTTTTTGTTGTTATTGATGTTGTTGTTGTTGTTTTTTATTTGACGTTGTTGTTTATTTGACGTTGTTGTTGTTTTTATTGTTGTTGTTGTTGTTGTTAATTTGACATTGTTGTTGTTGTTTATTTGATGTTGTTGTTGTTGTTGTTTATTTGACGTTGTTGTTGTTGTTGTTTATTTAACGTTGTTATTGTTGTTATTTATTTGACGTTGTTGTTGTTGTTATTGTTTATTTGACGTTGTTGTTGTTGTTGTTTATTTGACGTTGTTATTGTTGTTTATTTGACGTTGTTTTTGTTATTTGACGTTGTTGTTGTTGTTGTTGTTGTTGTTGTTGTATTTGTTGTTGTTGTTGTTGTTGTTTTTGCTTATTTGACGTTGTTGTTATTGTTGCTATTTTTTTGACGTTGTTGTTGTTGTTGTTTATTTGACGTTGTTGTTGTTGTTGTATTTTTTATTGTTGTTATTGTTGTTATTGTTGTTGCTTATTTGACATTGTTGTTATTGTTGTTGTTTATTTGACGTTGTTGTTGTTGTTATTCATTTGACGTTGTTGTTATTGTTGTTTATTTGACGTTGTTGTTGTTGTTGTTCTTTATTTGACGTTGTTGTTGTCGTTGTTTTTGTTGTTTATTTGACGTTGTTGTTGTTATTTATTTGACGTTGTTGTTGTTGTTGTTTATTTGACGTTGTTGTTGACGTTGTTGTTGTTGTTTATTTGACATTGTTGTTGTTGTTGTTTACTTGATGATGTTTTAGTTGTTGTTGTTTATTTGACGTTGTTGTTGTTTTTTATTTGACGTTGTTGTTATTGACATTGTTGTTGTAGTTGTTTATTTGACGTTGTTGTTGTTGTTGTTTATTTGACGTAGTTGTTGTTATTGACGTTGTTGATGTTGTTGTTTTTTATTTGACGTTGTTGTTGTTTATTTGACGTTGTTGTTGTTGTTGTTGTTGTTTATTTGATGTTGTTTTAGTTGTTGTTGTTTTTTATTTGAGGTTGTTGTTGTTGACAATGTTGTTGTTGTTGTTGTTGTTGTTTATTTGACGTTGTTGTTGTTGTTGTTTATTTGACGTATTTGTTGACATTGTTGTTGTTGTTGTTGTTGTTTATTTTACGTTTTTGTTGTTGTTGATGTTGTTGTTGTTGTTTTTTATTTGACGTTGTTGTTGTTGCTGTTTATTTGACGTTGTTGTTGTTGTTTATTTGACGTTGTTGTTGTTGTTGTTGTAATTGTTATTGTTGTTATAATTGTTGCTTATTTGACGTTGTTGTTGTTGTTGTTTATTTGATGTTGTTTTAGTTGTTGTTGTTTATTTGACGTTGTTGTTGTTTTTTATTTGACGTTGTTGTTGTTGCTGTTTATTTGACGTTGTTGTTGTTGTTGTTTATTTGACGTTGTTGTTGTTGTTGTTGTAATTGTTATTGTTGTTATTATTGTTGCTTATTTGACGTTGTTGTTATTATTGTTGTTTATTTAACCTTGTTGTTGTTGTTATTCATTTGACGTTGTTGTTGTTTATTTGACGTTATTGTTGTTGTTGTTGTTCTTTATTTTATGTTGTTTTTGTTGTTTATTTGACGTTGTTGTTCTTATTTATTTGACGTTGTTGTTGTTGTTTATTTGACGTTGTTGTTAACGTTGTTGTTGTTGTTGTTGTTGTTTATTTGACGTTGTTGTTGTTGTTTGTTTGACTTTGTTGTTATTGTTGACGTTGTTGTTGTTGTTGTTTATTTGATGTTGTTATTGTTGTTGTTGACATAGTTGTTATTGTTTATTTGACGTTTTTGTTGTTGTTGATGTTGTTGTTGTTGTTGTTTTTTATTTGACGTTGTTGTTGTTATTGTTGTTGTTTATTTGATGTTGTTTTAGTTGTTGTTGTTTTTTATTTGACGTTGTTGTTGTTGACATTGTTGTTGTTGTTGTTTATTTGACGTTGTTGTTGTCGTTGTTTATTTGACGTAGTTGTTGTTATTGACGTTGTTGTTGTTGTTGTTGTTGTTTATTTGATGTTTTTGTTGTTATTGATGTTGTTGTTGTTGTTTTTTATTTGACGTTGTTGTTGTTGTTGTTTATTTGACGTTGTTGTTGTTTTTATTGTATTTGTTGTTGTTGTTAATTTGACATTGTTGTTGTTGTTTATTTGACGTTGTTGTTGTTGTTTATTTGATGTTGTTGTTGTTGTTGTTATTTATTTGACGTTGTTGTTGTTGTTATTTATTTGACGTTGTTGTTGTTGTTGTTATTGTTTATTTGACGTTGTTGTTGTTGTTTATTTGACGTTGTTATTGTTGTTTATTTGATGTTGTTTTTGTTATTTGACGTTGTTGTTGTTGTTGTTGTTGTATTTGTTGTTGTTGTTGTTGTTGTTGTTTTTGCTTATTTGATGTTGTTGTTATTGTTGCTATTTTTTGGATGTTGTTGTTGTTTATTTGACGTTGTTGTTGTTGTTGTTGTATTTGTTATTGTTGTTATTGTTGTTATTGTTGTTGCTTATTTGACGTTGTTGTTATTGTTGTTGTTTATTTGACGTTGTTGTTGTTGTTATTCATTTGACGTTGTTGTTATTGTTGTATATTTGACGTTGTTGTTGTTGTTGTTGTTATTTATTTGACGTTGTTGTTGTCGTTGTTTTTGTTGTTTATTTGATGTTGTTGTTGTGATTTATTTGACATTGTTGTTGTTTATTTGACGTTGTTATTGACGTTGTTGTTGTTGTTTATTTGACATTGTTGTTGTTGTTGTTGTTTACTTGATGCTGTTTTAGTTGTTGTTGTTTTTTATTTGACGTTGTTGTTATTGACATTGTTGTTGTTGTTGTTTATTTGACGTTGTTGTTGTTGTTGTTTATTTGACGTAGTTGTTGTTATTGACGTTGTTGTTGTTGTG
>OX451735.1:1390334538-1390337038 GCA_948472305.1 Vicia faba
TATTGTTGCTTATTTGACGTTGTTGTTATTATTGTTGTTTATTTAACCTTGTTGTTGTTGTTATTCATTTGACGTTGTTGTTGTTGTTTATTTGACGTTATTGTTGTTGTTGTTCTTTATTTTACATTGTTGTTGTCGTTGTTTTTGTTGTTTATTTGACGTTGTTGTTGTTATTTATTTGACGTTGTTGTTGTTGTTGTTTATTTGACGTTGTTGTTAACGTTGTTGTTAACGTTGTTGTTGTTGTTGTTGTTGTTTATTTGACGTTGTTGTTGTTGTTGTTGTTGTTGTTGTTTATTTGACTTTGTTGTTATTGTTGACGTTGTTGTTGTTGTTTATTTGATGTTGTTATTGTTGTTGTTGACATAGTTGTTGTTGTTTATTTGACGTTGTTGTTGTTGTTGCCGTTGTTGTTTATTTGACATTGTTGTTGTTGTTTATTTGACGTTGTTGTTGTTGTTGACATTGTTGTTGTTGTTTATTGGACATTGTTGTTGTTTTTTATTTGACATTGTTGTTGTTGTTGTTATTTATTTGACGTTGTTGTTGTTGTTGTTGTTGTTTATTTGACATTATTGTTGTTGTTATTGTTGTTGTTGTTGTTGTTTATTTGACGTTGTTGTTGTTGTTGTTTATTTGACGTTGTTGTTGTTATTTGAAGTTGTTATTGTTGTTGTATTTGTTATTGTTGTTGTTGTTGTTTATTTGACGTTGTTGTTGTTGTTTATTTGACGTTGTTGTTGTTCTTTATTTGACGTTGTTATTGTTGTTGTTGTTGTTGTTTATTTGACGTTGTTGTTGTTGTTGACATTGTTGTTGTTGTTTATTTGACATTGTTAATGTTGTTGACATTGTTGTTGTTGTTTTTGTTGTTTATTTGATGTTGTTGTTGTTGTTGTTGTTGTTATTGTTGTTTATTTGACGTTGTTATTGTTGTTGACATTGTTGTTGTTGTTGTTGTTGTTGTTTATTTGATGTTGTTGTTGTTGTTGTTGACATAGTTGTTGTTGTTTATTTGACGTTGTTGTTGTTGTTGACGTTGTTGTTGTTGTTTATTTGACTTTGTTGTTATTGTTGACTTTGTTGTTGTTGTTTATTTGACATTCTTGTTGTTGTTATTTATTTGACGTTGTTGTTGTTGTTGTTTATTTGACGTTGTTGTTGTTGTTGTTTATTTGACGTTGTTGTTTATTTGACGTTGTTGTTGTTGTTGTTTATTTGACGTTGTTGTTGTTATTTGACGTTGTTGTTGTTGACATTGTTGTTGTTGTTGTTTATTTGACGTTGTTGTTGTTGACATTGTTGTTGTTGTTGTTTATTTGACGTTGTTGTTGTTGTTGTTGTTTATTTGACGTAGTTGTTGTTATTGACGTTGTTGTTATTGTGGTTGCTTATTTGACGTTTTTGTTGTTGTTGATGTTGTTGTTGTTGTTTTTTATTTGACGTTGTTGTTGTTTATTTGACGTTGTTGTTGTTGTTGTTTATTTGATGTTGTTTTAGTTGTTGTTGTTTATTTGACGTTGTTGTTATTTTTTATTTGACGTTGTTGTTGTTGTTGTTGACATTGTTGTTGTTGTTGTTGTTGTTTATTTGACGTTGTTGTTGTTGTTGTTTATTTGACGTAGTTGTTGTTATTGACGTTGTTGTTGTTGTTGTTTATTTGACGTTTTTGTTGTTGTTGATGTTGTTGTTGTTGTTTTTTATTTGACGTTGTTGTTGTTGCTGTTTATTTGACGTTGTTGTTGTTGATTATTTGACGTTGTTGTTGTTGTTGTAATTGTTATTGTTGTTATTATTGTTGCTTATTTGACGTTGTTGTTATTATTGTTGTTTATTTAACCTTGTTGTTGTTATTGTTTTTGTTGTTTATTTGACGTTGTTGTTGTCGTTGTTTTTGTTGTTTATTTGACGTTGTTGTTGTTATTTATTTGACGTTGTTGTTGTTGTTTATTTGACGTTGTTGTTAACGTTGTTGTTGTTGTTGTTGTTTATTTGACGTTGTTATTGTTGTTGACATTGTTGTTGTTGTTGTTGTTTATTTGATGTTGTTGTTGTTGTTGTTGACATAGTTGTTGTTTATTTGACGTTGTTGTTGTTGTTGACGTTGTTGTTTATTTGACGTTGTTGTTGTTGTTTATTTGACTTTGTTGTTGTTGTTGACTTTGTTGTTGTTGTTTATTTGACATTATTGTTGTTGTTATTTATTTGACGTTGTTGTTGTTGTTGTTTATTTGACGTTGTTGTTGTTTATTTGACGTTGTTGTTTATTTGACGTTGTTGTTGTTGTTTATTTGACGTTGTTCTTGTTATTTGACGTTGTTGTTGTTGACATTGTTGTTGTTGTTGTTTATTTGACGTTGTTGTTGTTGTTGTTTATTTGACGTAGTTGTTGTTATTGACGTTGTTGTTGTGGTTGCTTATTTGACGTTTTTGTTGTTGTTGATGTTGTTGTTGTTGTTGTTTTTTATTTGACGTTGTTGTTGTTTATTTGACGTTGTTG
>OX451735.1:1390344538-1390349538 GCA_948472305.1 Vicia faba
TTGGACTTTGTTGTTGTTGTTGTTATTTGACATTGTTGTCGTTGTTGACGGTGTTGTTGTTGTTGTTTATTTGACATTGTTGTTGTTGTTGTTATTTATTTGACGTTGTTGTAGTTGTTGTTTATTTGACGTTGTTGTTGTTGTTGTTGTTGTTTATTTGACGTTGTTGTTTATTTGACGTTGTTGTTGTTGTTTATTTGACGTTGTTGTTGTTGTTTATTTGACGTTGTTGTTGTTATTTGACATTGTTGTTGTTGTTGTATTTGTTGTTGTTGTTGTTGTTGTTTATTTAACGTTGTTGTTGTTGTTTATTTGACGTTATTGTTGTTGTTATTGTTGTTGTTGTTGTTGTTTATTTAACGTTGTTGTTGTTGTTGATGTTGTTGTTGTTGTTTATTTGACGTTGTTGTTGTTGTTGTTGTTTATTTGACGTTGTTAATGTTGTTGACATTGTTGTTGTTGTTTTTGTTGTTTATTTGACGTTATTGTTGTTGTTGTTATTGTTGGTGTTGGTGTTGTTGTTGTTTATTTGACGTTGTTGTTGTTGTTTATTTGACGTTGTTGTTGTTGTTATTGTTTATTTGACGTTGTTGTTGTTGTTGTTATTTATTTGACGTTGTTATTGTTGTTTATTTGACGTTGTTTTTGTTATTTGACGTTGTTGTTGTTGTTGTTGTATTTGTTGTTGTTGTTGTTGTTATTGTTGTTTTTGCTTATTTGACGTTGTTGTTATTGTTGCTATTTTTTTGACGTTGTTGTTGTTGTTGTTGTTGTTTATTTGACGTTGTTGTTGTTGTATTTGTTATTGTTGTTATTGTTGTTGCTTATTTGACGTTGTTGTTATTGTTGTTGTTTATTTGACGTTGTTGTTGTTGTTATTCATTTGACGTTGTTGTTATTGTTCTTTATTTGACGTTGTTGTTGTTGTTGTTCTTTATTTGACGTTGTTGTTGTCGTTGTTTTTGTTGTTTATTTGACGTTGTTGTTATTATTTATTTGACGTTGTTGTTGTTGTTGTTTATTTGACGTTGTTGTTGTTGTTGTTGTTTACTTGACGTTGTTGTTGTTGTTAATTTGACGTTGTTGTTGTTGTTGTTTATTTGATGTTGTTTTAGTTGTTGTTGTTTATTTGACGTTGTTGTTGTTGTTGTTGTTTATTTGATGTTGTTTTAGTTGTTGTTGTTTATTTGACGTTTTTGTTGTTTTTTATTTGACGTTGTTGTTATTGACATTGTTGTTGTTGTTGTTTATTTGACGTTGTTGTTGTTGATTTTTTGACGTTGTTGTTGTTGTTGTTGTTTATTTGACGTAGTTGTTGTTATTGACGTTGTTGTTGATTTTTATTTGACGTTTTTGTTGTTGTTGTTGTTGTTTTTTATTTGACGTTGTTGTTGTTGTTGTTTATTTGATGTTGTTGTTGACATTGTTGTTGTTGTTGTTTATTTGACGTTGTTGTTGTTGTTGTTGTTTATTTGATGTTGTTGTTGTTGACATTGTTGTTGTTGTTGTTTATTTGACGTTGTTGTTGTTGTTGTTGTTGTTGTTTATTTGACGTAGTTGTTGTTATTGACGTTGTTGTTGTTGTTGTTATTTATTTGACGTTTTTGTTGTTGTTGATGTTCTTGTTGTTGTTTTTTATTTGACGTTGTTGTTGTTGTTTATTTGACGTTGTTGTTGTTGTTGTTGTTGTTGTTGTAATTGTTATTGTTGTTATTGTTGTTGCTTATTTGACGTTGTTGTTCTTGTTGTTTATTTGACGTTGTTATTGTTGTTGTTTATTTGACGTTTTTGTTGTTATTGATGTTGTTGTTGTTGTTTTTTATTTGACGTTGTTGTTGTTGTTGTTGTTTATTTGACGTTGTTGTTGTTTTTATTGTTGTTGTTGTTGTTGTTAATTTGACATTTTTGTTGTTGTTTATTGGACGTTGTTGTTGTTGTTGTTTATTTGACGTTGTTGTTGTTGTTGTTTATTTGACGTTGTTGTTGTTGTTATTTATTTGACGTTGTTGTTGTTGTTATTGTTTATTTGACGTTGTTGTTGTTGTTGTTTATTTGACGTTTATATTGTTGTTTATTTGACGTTGTTTTTGTTATTTGACGTTGTTGTTGTTGTTGTTCTTGTTGTTGTTTGTTTTGCTTATTTGACGTTGTTGTTATTGTTGCTATTTTTTTGACGTTGTTGTTGTTTATTTGACGTTGTTGTTGTTGTTGTTTATTTGACGTTGTTGTTGTTGTTGTTGTATTTGTTATTGTTGTTATTATTGTTGCTTATTTGACGTTGTTGTTATTGTTGTTGTTTATTTGACTTTGTTGTTGTTGTTATTCATTTGACGTTGTTGTTATTGTTGTTTATTTGACGTTGTTGTTGTTGTTATTTATTTGACGTTGTTGTTGTCGTTGTTTTTGTTGTTTATTTGACGTTGTTGTTGTTATTTATTTGACATTGTTGTTGTTTATTTGACGTTGTTGTTGACGTTGTTGTTGTTGTTTATTTGACATTGTTGTTGTTGTTGTTTACTTGATGCTGTTTTAGTTGTTGTTGTTTATTTGACGTTGTTGTTGTTTTTTATTTGACGTTGTTTTTATTGACATTGTTGTTGTTGTTGTTTATTTGACGTTGTTGTTGTTGTTGTTTATTTGACGTAGTTGTTGTTATATACGTTGTTGTTGTTGTGGTTGCTTATTTGACGTTTTTGTTGTTGTTGATGTTGTTGTTGTTGTTGTTTTTTATTTGACGTTGTTGTTGTTTATTTGACGTTGTTGTTGTTGTTGTTGTTGTTGTTGTTGTTTATTTGATGTTGTTTTAGTTGTTGATGTTTATTTGACGTTGTTGTTGTTTTTTATTTGACGTTGTTATTGTTGACATTGTTGTTGTTGTTGTTGTTGTTGTTGTTGTTTATTTGACATTGTTGTTGTTGTTGTTTATTTGACGTAGTTGTTGTTATTGACGTTGTTGTTGTTGTTGTTTATTTGGCGTTTTTGTTGTTGTTGATGTTGTTGTTGTTGTTTTTTATTTGACGTTGTTGTTGTTGCTGTTCATTTGACGTTGTTGTTGTTGTTTATTTGACGTTGTTGTTGTTGTAATTGTTATTGTTGTTATTATTGTTGCTTATTTGACGTTGTTGTTATTATTGTTGTTTATTTAACCTTGTTGTTGTTGTTATTCATTTGACGTTGTTGTTGTTGTTTATTTGACGTTATTGTTGTTGTTGTTGTTGTTCTTTATTTTACTTTGTTGTTGTCGTTGTTTTTGTTGTTTATTTGACGTTGTTGTTGTTATTTATTTGACGTTGTTGTTGTTGTTGTTGTTTATTTGACGGTGTTGTTAACGTTGTTGTTGTTGTTTATTTGACGTTGTTGTTGTTGTTGTTGTTGTTTATTTGACTTTGTTGTTATTGTTGACGTTGTTGTTGTTGTTTATTTGATGTTGTTATTGTTGTTGTTGACATAGTTGTTGTTATTTATTTGACGTTGTTGTTGTTGTTGCCGTTGTTGCTTATTTGACATTGTTGTTGTTATTTATTTGACGTTGTTGTTGTTGTTGACGTTGTTGTTGTTGTTGTTTATTGGACATTGTTGTTGTTGTTTATTTGACATTGTTGTTGTTGTTGTTATTTATTTGACGTTGTTGTTGTTGTTGTTTATTTGACGTTGTTGTTGTTGTTGTTGTTTACTTGACGTTGTTGTTGTTGTTAATTTGACGTTGTTGTTGTTGTTGTTTATTTGATGTTGTTTTAGTTGTTGTTGTTTATTTGACGTTGTTGTTGTTGTTGTTTATTTGATGTTGTTTTAGTTGTTGTTGTTTATTTGACGTTGTTGTTGTTATTTATTTGACGTTGTTGTTGTTGTTTATTTGACGTTGTTGTTAACGTTGTTGTTGTTGTTGTTGTTTATTTGACGTTGTTATTGTTGTTGACATTGTTGTTGTTGTTGTTGTTTATTTGATGTTGTTGTTGTTGTTGTTGACATAGTTGTTGTTTATTTGACGTTGTTGTTGTTGTTGACGTTGTTGTTTATTTGACGTTGTTGTTGTTGTTTATTTGACTTTGTTGTTGTTGTTGACTTTGTTGTTGTTGTTTATTTGACATTATTGTTGTTGTTATTTATTTGACGTTGTTGTTGTTGTTGTTTATTTGACGTTGTTGTTGTTTATTTGACGTTGTTGTTTATTTGACGTTGTTGTTGTTGTTTATTTGACGTTGTTCTTGTTATTTGACGTTGTTGTTGTTGACATTGTTGTTGTTGTTGTTTATTTGACGTTGTTGTTGTTGTTGTTTATTTGACGTAGTTGTTGTTATTGACGTTGTTGTTGTGGTTGCTTATTTGACGTTTTTGTTGTTGTTGATGTTGTTGTTGTTGTTGTTTTTTATTTGACGTTGTTGTTGTTTATTTGACGTTGTTGTTGTTGTTGTTGTTGTTGTTGTTTATTTGATGTTGTTTTAGTTGTTGTTGTTTATTTGACGTTGTTGTTTTTTATTTGACGTTGTGTTTGTTGACATTGTTGTTGTTGTTGTTGTTGTTTATTTGACGTTGTTGTTGTTGTTGCTTATTTGACGTAGTTGTTGTTATTGACGTTGTTGTTGTTGTTTATTTGACGTTTTTGTTGTTGTTGATGTTGTTGTTGTTGTTTTTTATTTGACGTTGTTGTTGTTGCTGTTTATTTGTCGTTGTTGTTGTTTATTTGACGTTGTTGTTGTTGTTGTAATTGTTATTGTTGTTATTATTGTTGCTTATTTGACGTTGTTGTTATTATTGTTGTTTATTTAACCTTGTTGTTGTTGTTATTCATTTGACGTTGTTGTTGTTGTTTATTTGACGTTATTGTTGTTGTTGTTGTTGTTCTTTATTTTACGTTGTTGTTGTCGTTGTTTTTGTTGTTTATTTGACGTTGTTGTTGTTATTTATTTGACGTTGTTGTTGTTATTTATTTGACGTTGTTGTTGTTGTTGTTGTTTATTTGACGTTGTTGTTAACGTTGTTGTTGTGTTGTTTATTTGACG
>OX451735.1:1390357038-1390364538 GCA_948472305.1 Vicia faba
GTTATTGTTTATTTGACGTTGTTGTTGTTGTTGTTATTTATTTGACGTTGTTATTGTTGTTTATTTGACGTTGTTTTTGTTATTTGACGTTGTTGTTGTTGTTGTTGTATTTGTTGTTGTTGTTGTTGTTATTGTTGTTTTTGCTTATTTGACGTTGTTGTTATTGTTGCTATTTTTTTGACGTTGTTGTTGTTGTTGTTGTTGTTTATTTGACGTTGTTGTTGTTGTATTTGTTATTGTTGTTATTGTTGTTGCTTATTTGACGTTGTTGTTATTGTTGTTGTTTATTTGACGTTGTTGTTGTTGTTATTCATTTGACGTTGTTGTTATTGTTCTTTATTTGACGTTGTTGTTGTTGTTGTTCTTTATTTGACGTTGTTGTTGTCGTTGTTTTTGTTGTTTATTTGACGTTGTTGTTATTATTTATTTGACGTTGTTGTTGTTGTTGTTTATTTGACGTTGTTGTTGTTGTTGTTGTTTACTTGACGTTGTTGTTGTTGTTAATTTGACGTTGTTGTTGTTGTTGTTTATTTGATGTTGTTTTAGTTGTTGTTGTTTATTTGACGTTGTTGTTGTTGTTGTTGTTTATTTGATGTTGTTTTAGTTGTTGTTGTTTATTTGACGTTTTTGTTGTTTTTTATTTGACGTTGTTGTTATTGACATTGTTGTTGTTGTTGTTTATTTGACGTTGTTGTTGTTGATTTTTTGACGTTGTTGTTGTTGTTGTTGTTTATTTGACGTAGTTGTTGTTATTGACGTTGTTGTTGATTTTTATTTGACGTTTTTGTTGTTGTTTTTTATTTGACGTTGTTGTTGTTGTTGTTTATTTGATGTTGTTGTTGACATTGTTGTTGTTGTTGTTTATTTGACGTTGTTGTTGTTGTTGTTGTTTATTTGATGTTGTTGTTGTTGACATTGTTGTTGTTGTTGTTTATTTGACGTTGTTGTTGTTGTTGTTGTTGTTGTTTATTTGACGTAGTTGTTGTTATTGACGTTGTTGTTGTTGTTGTTATTTATTTGACGTTTTTGTTGTTGTTGATGTTCTTGTTGTTGTTTTTTATTTGACGTTGTTGTTGTTGTTTATTTGACGTTGTTGTTGTTGTTGTTGTTGTTGTTGTAATTGTTATTGTTGTTATTGTTGTTGCTTATTTGACGTTGTTGTTCTTGTTGTTTATTTGACGTTGTTATTGTTGTTGTTTATTTGACGTTTTTGTTGTTATTGATGTTGTTGTTGTTGTTTTTTATTTGACGTTGTTGTTGTTGTTGTTGTTTATTTGACGTTGTTGTTGTTTTTATTGTTGTTGTTGTTGTTGTTAATTTGACATTTTTGTTGTTGTTTATTGGACGTTGTTGTTGTTGTTGTTTATTTGACGTTGTTGTTGTTGTTGTTTATTTGACGTTGTTGTTGTTGTTATTTATTTGACGTTGTTGTTGTTGTTATTGTTTATTTGACGTTGTTGTTGTTGTTGTTTATTTGACGTTGTTATTGTTGTTTATTTGACGTTGTTTTTGTTATTTGACGTTGTTGTTGTTGTTGTTCTTGTTGTTGTTTGTTTTGCTTATTTGACGTTGTTGTTATTGTTGCTATTTTTTTGACGTTGTTGTTGTTTATTTGACGTTGTTGTTGTTGTTGTTTATTTGACGTTGTTGTTGTTGTTGTTGTATTTGTTATTGTTGTTATTATTGTTGCTTATTTGACGTTGTTGTTATTGTTGTTGTTTATTTGACTTTGTTGTTGTTGTTATTCATTTGACGTTGTTGTTATTGTTGTTTATTTGACGTTGTTGTTGTTGTTATTTATTTGACGTTGTTGTTGTCGTTGTTTTTGTTGTTTATTTGACGTTGTTGTTGTTATTTATTTGACATTGTTGTTGTTTATTTGACGTTGTTGTTGACGTTGTTGTTGTTGTTTATTTGACATTGTTGTTGTTGTTGTTTACTTGATGCTGTTTTAGTTGTTGTTGTTTATTTGACGTTGTTGTTGTTTTTTATTTGACGTTGTTTTTATTGACATTGTTGTTGTTGTTGTTTATTTGACGTTGTTGTTGTTGTTGTTTATTTGACGTAGTTGTTGTTATATACGTTGTTGTTGTTGTGGTTGCTTATTTGACGTTTTTGTTGTTGTTGATGTTGTTGTTGTTGTTGTTTTTTATTTGACGTTGTTGTTGTTTATTTGACGTTGTTGTTGTTGTTGTTGTTGTTGTTGTTGTTTATTTGATGTTGTTTTAGTTGTTGATGTTTATTTGACGTTGTTGTTGTTTTTTATTTGACGTTGTTATTGTTGACATTGTTGTTGTTGTTGTTGTTGTTGTTGTTGTTTATTTGACATTGTTGTTGTTGTTGTTTATTTGACGTAGTTGTTGTTATTGACGTTGTTGTTGTTGTTGTTTATTTGGCGTTTTTGTTGTTGTTGATGTTGTTGTTGTTGTTTTTTATTTGACGTTGTTGTTGTTGCTGTTCATTTGACGTTGTTGTTGTTGTTTATTTGACGTTGTTGTTGTTGTAATTGTTATTGTTGTTATTATTGTTGCTTATTTGACGTTGTTGTTATTATTGTTGTTTATTTAACCTTGTTGTTGTTGTTATTCATTTGACGTTGTTGTTGTTGTTTATTTGACGTTATTGTTGTTGTTGTTGTTGTTCTTTATTTTACTTTGTTGTTGTCGTTGTTTTTGTTGTTTATTTGACGTTGTTGTTGTTATTTATTTGACGTTGTTGTTGTTGTTGTTGTTTATTTGACGGTGTTGTTAACGTTGTTGTTGTTGTTTATTTGACGTTGTTGTTGTTGTTGTTGTTGTTTATTTGACTTTGTTGTTATTGTTGACGTTGTTGTTGTTGTTTATTTGATGTTGTTATTGTTGTTGTTGACATAGTTGTTGTTATTTATTTGACGTTGTTGTTGTTGTTGCCGTTGTTGCTTATTTGACATTGTTGTTGTTATTTATTTGACGTTGTTGTTGTTGTTGACGTTGTTGTTGTTGTTGTTTATTGGACATTGTTGTTGTTGTTTATTTGACATTGTTGTTGTTGTTGTTATTTATTTGACGTTGTTGTTGTTGTTGTTTATTTGACGTTGTTGTTGTTGTTGTTGTTTACTTGACGTTGTTGTTGTTGTTAATTTGACGTTGTTGTTGTTGTTGTTTATTTGATGTTGTTTTAGTTGTTGTTGTTTATTTGACGTTGTTGTTGTTGTTGTTTATTTGATGTTGTTTTAGTTGTTGTTGTTTATTTGACGTTTTTGTTGTTTTTTATTTGACGTTGTTGTTATTGACATTGTTGTTGTTGTTGTTTATTTGACGTTGTTGTTGTTGTTGATTTTTTGACGTTGTTGTTGTTGTTGTTGTTTATTTGACGTAGTTGTTGTTATTGACGTTGTTGTTGATTTTTATTTGACGTTTTTGTTGTTGTTGTTGTTGTTTTTTATTTGACGTTGTTGTTGTTGTTGTTGTTTATTTGATGTTGTTGTTGACATTGTTGTTGTTGTTGTTTATTTGACGTTGTTGTTGTTGTTGTTGTTTATTTGATGTTGTTGTTGTTGACATTGTTGTTGTTGTTGTTTATTTGACGTTGTTGTTGTTGTTGTTGTTGTTTATTTGACGTAGTTGTTGTTATTGACGTTGTTGTTGTTGTTGTTATTTATTTGACGTTTTTGTTGTTGTTGATGTTCTTGTTGTTGTTTTATATTTGACGTTGTTGTTGTTGTTTATTTGACGTTGTTGTTGTTGTTGTTGTTGTTGTTGTAATTGTTATTGTTGTTATTGTTGTTGCTTATTTGACGTTGTTGTTCTTGTTGTTTATTTGACGTTGTTATTGTTGTTGTTTATTTGACGTTTTTGTTGTTATTGATGTTGTTGTTGTTGTTTTTTATTTGACGTTGTTGTTGTTGTTGTTTATTTGACGTTGTTGTTGTTTTTATTGTTGTTGTTGTTGTTGTTAATTTGACATTTTTGTTGTTGTTTATTGGACGTTGTTGTTGTTGTTGTTTATTTGACGTTGTTGTTGTTGTTGTTTATTTGACGTTGTTGTTGTTATTTATTTGACGTTGTTGTTGTTGTTATTGTTTATTTGACGTTGTTGTTGTTGTTGTTTATTTGACGTTGTTATTGTTGTTTATTTGACGTTGTTTTTGTTATTTGACGTTGTTGTTGATGTTGTTCTTGTTGTTGTTGTTTTTGCTTATTTGACGTTGTTGTTATTGTTGCTATTTTTTTGACGTTGTTGTTGTTTATTTGACGTTGTTGTTGTTGTTGTTTATTTGACGTTGTTGTTGTTGTTGTATTTGTTATTGTTGTTATTATTGTTGCTTATTTGACGTTGTTGTTATTGTTGTTGTTTATTTGACTTTGTTGTTGTTGTTATTCATTTGACGTTGTTGTTATTGTTGTTTATTTGACGTTGTTGTTGTTGTTGTTATTTATTTGACGTTGTTGTTGTCGTTGTTTTTGTTGTTTATTTGACGTTGTTGTTGTTATTTATTTGACATTGTTGTTGTTTATTTGACGTTGTTGTTGACGTTGTTGTTGTTGTTTATTTGACATTGTTGTTGTTGTTGTTTACTTGATGCTGTTTTAGTTGTTGTTGTTTATTTGACGTTGTTGTTGTTTTTTATTTGACGTTGTTTTTATTGACATTGTTGTTGTTGTTGTTTATTTGACGTTGTTGTTGTTGTTGTTTATTTGACGTAGTTGTTGTTATATACGTTGTTGTTGTTGTGGTTGCTTATTTGACGTTTTTGTTGTTGTTGATGTTGTTGTTGTTGTTGTTTTTTATTTGACGTTGTTGTTGTTTATTTGACGTTGTTGTTGTTGTTGTTGTTGTTGTTGTTGTTTATTTGATGTTGTTTTAGTTGTTGATGTTTATTTGACGTTGTTGTTGTTTTTTATTTGACGTTGTTGTTGTTTTTTATTTGACGTTGTTGTTGTTGTTTATTTGACATTGTTGTTGTTGTTGTTTATTTGACGTAGTTGTTGTTATTGACGTTGTTGTTGTTGTTGTTTATTTGGCGTTTTTGTTGTTGTTGATGTTGTTGTTGTTGTTTTTTATTTGACGTTGTTGTTGTTGCTGTTCATTTGACGTTGTTGTTGTTGTTTATTTGACGTTGTTGTTGTTGTAATTGTTATTGTTGTTATTATTGTTGCTTATTTGATGTTGTTGTTATTATTGTTGTTTATTTAACCTTGTTGTTGTTGTTATTCATTTGACGTTGTTGTTGTTGTTTATTTGACGTTATTGTTGTTGTTGTTGTTGTTCTTTATTTTACTTTGTTGTTGTCGTTGTTTTTGTTGTTTATTTGACGTTGTTGTTGTTATTTATTTGACGTTGTTGTTGTTGTTGTTGTTTATTTGACGTTGTTGTTAACGTTGTTGTTGTTGTTTATTTGACGTTGTTGTTGTTGTTGTTGTTGTTTATTTGACTTTGTTGTTATTGTTGACGTTGTTGTTGTTGTTTATTTGATGTTGTTATTGTTGTTGTTGACATAGTTGTTGTTATTTATTTGACGTTGTTGCCGTTGTTGTTTATTTGACATTGTTGTTGTTATTTATTTGACGTTGTTGTTGTTGTTGTTGACGTTGTTGTTGTTGTTGTTTATTGGACATTGTTGTTGTTGTTTATTTGACATTGTTGTTGTTGTTGTTATTTATTTGACGTTGTTGTTGTTGTTGTTTATTTGACATTATTGTTGTTATTGTTGTTGTTTATTTGACGTTGTTGTTGTTGTTTATTTGACGTTGTTGTTGTTATTTGAAGTTGTTATTGTTGTTGTATTTGTTGTTGTTGTTGTTGTTTATTTGACGTTGTTGTTGTTGTTTATTTGACATTGTTGTTGTTGTTTATTTGACGTTGTTGTTGTTGTCGACGTTGTTGTTGTTGTTGTTTATTTGACATTGTTAATGTTGTTGACATTGTTGTTGTTGTTTTTGTTGTTTATTTGATGTGGTTGTTATTGTTGTTGTTATTGTTGTTTATTTGACGTTGTTATTGTTGTTGACATTATCGTTGTTGTTGTTGTTGTTTATTTGATGTTGTTGTTGTTGTTGTTGACATAGTTGTTGTTGTTTATTTGACGTTGCTGTTGTTGTTGTTGACGTTGTTGTTTATTTGACGTTGTTGTTGTTGTTTATTTGACTTTGTTGTTGTTGTTGAAGTTGTTGTTGTTGTTGTTGTTTATTGGACTTTGTTGTTGTTGTTGTTATTTGACATTGTTGTCGTTGTTGACGGTGTTGTTGTTGTTGTTTATTTGACATTGTTGTTGTTGTTATTTATTTGACGTTGTTGTAGTTGTTGTTTATTTGACGTTGTTGTTGTTGTTGTTGTTTATTTGACGTTGTTGTTTATTTGACGTTGTTGTTGTTGTTTATTTGACGTTGTTGTTGTTGTTTATTTGACGTTGTTGTTGTTATTTGACATTGTTGTTGTTGTTGTATTTGTTGTTGTTGTTGTTGTTGTTGTTTATTTAACGTTGTTGTTGTTATTTATTTGACGTTATTGTTGTTGTTATTGTTGTTGTTGTTGTTGTTTATTTAACGTTGTTGTTGTTGTTGATGTTGTTGTTGTTGTTTATTTGACGTTGTTGTTGTTGTTGTTGTTTATTTGACGTTGTTAATGTAGTTGACATTGTCGTTGTTGTTTTTGTTGTTTATTTGACGTTGTTGTTGTTGTTGTTATTGTTGGTGTTGTTGTTGTTGTTTATTTGACGTTGTTGTTGTTGTTTATTTGACGTTGTTGTTGTTGTTATTGTTTATTTGACGTTGTTGTTGTTATTTATTTGACGTTGTTATTGTTGTTTATTTGACGTTGTTTTTGTTATTTGACGTTGTTGTTGTTGTTGTTGTTGTATTTGTTGTTGTTGTTGTTATTGTTGTTTTTGCTTATTTGACGTTGTTGTTATTGTTGCTATTTTTTTGACGTTGTTGTTGTTGTTGTTTATTTGACGTTGTTGTTGTTGTATTTGTTATTGTTGTTATTGTTGTTGCTTATTTGACGTTGTTGTTATTGTTGTTGTTTATTTGACGTTGTTGTTGTTGTTATTCATTTGACGTTGTTGTTATTGTTCTTTATTTGACGTTGTTGTTGTTGTTGTTCTTTATTTGACGTTGTTGTTGTCGTTGTTTTTGTTGTTTATTTGACGTTGTTGTTATTATTTATTTGACGTTGTTGTTGTTGTTGTTTATTTGACGTTGTTGTTGTTGTTGTTGTTTACTTGACGTTGTTGTTGTTGTTGTTTATTTGATGTTGTTTTAGTTGTTGTTGTTTATTTGACGTTGTTGTTGTTGTTGTTTATTTGATGTTGTTTTAGTTGTTGTTGTTTATTTGACGTTTTTGTTGTTTTTTATTTGACGTTGTTGTTATTGACATTGTTGTTGTTGTTGTTGTTTACTTGACGTTGTTGTTGTTGTTAATTTGACGTTGTTGTTGTTGTTGTTTATTTGATGTTGTTTTAGTTGTTGTTGTTTATTTGACGTTGTTGTTGTTGTTGTTTATTTGATGTTGTTTTAGTTG
>OX451735.1:1390369538-1390409538 GCA_948472305.1 Vicia faba
TGTTGTATTTGTTGTTGTTGTTGTTGTTTCTTATTTGATGTTGTTGTTATTGTTGCTATTTATTTGACGTTGTTATTGTTGTTGTTTATTTGACGTTGTTGTTGTTGTTATTTATTTGACGTTATTGCTGTTGTTATTTATTTGACGTTGTTGTTGTTGTTGTTTATTTGACGTAGTTGTTGTTATTGACGTTGTTGTTGTTGTTGTTTATTTGACGTTTTTGTTGTTATTGATGTTGTTGTTGTTATTTTTTATTTGACGTTGTTCTTGTTGTTGTTTATTTGACGTTGTTGTTGTTTTTATTGTTGTTGTTGTTGTTGTTGTTAATTTGACATTGTTGTTGTTGTTTATTTGACGTTGTTGTTGTTGTTTATTTGATGTTGTTGTTGTTGTTGTTTATTTGACGTTGTTGTTGTTGTTATTTATTTGACGTTGTTGTTGTTGTTATTGTTTATTTGACGTTGTTGTTGTTGTTTATTTGACGTTGTTATTGTTGTTTATTTGACGTTGTTTTTGTTATTTGACGTTGTTGTTGTTGTTGTTTTTGTATTTGTTGTTGTTGTTGTTGTTGTTGTTGTTTTTGCTTATTTGACGTTGTTGTTATTGTTGCTATTTTTTTGACGTTGCTGTTGTTTATTTGACATTGTTGTTGTTGTTGTTTATTTGACGTTGTTGTTGTTGTTGTTGTATTTGTTATTGTTGTTATTATTGTTGCTTATTTGACGTTGTTGTTATTGTTGTTGTTTATTTGACGTTGTTGTTGTTGTTATTCATTTGACGTTGTTGTTATTGTTGTTTATTTGACGTTGTTGTTGTTGTTGTTGTTGTTATTTATTTGACGTTGTTGTTGTCGTTGTTTTTTTTGTTTATTTGACGTTGTTGTTGTTATTTATTTGACATTGTTGTTGTTTATTTGATGTTGTTGTTGACGTTGTTGTTGTTGTTTATTTGACATTGTTGTTGTTGTTGTTTACTTGATGCTGTTTTAGTTGTTGTTGTTTATTTGACGTTGTTGTTGTTTTTTATTTGACGTTGTTGTTATTGACATTGTTGTTGTTGTTGTTTATTTGACGTTGTTGTTGTTGTTTATTTGACGTAGTTGTTGTTATTGACGTTGTTGTTGTTGTGGTTGCTTATTTGACGTTTTTGTTGTTGTTGATGTTGATGTTGTTGTTGTTTTTTATTTGACGTTGTTGTTGTTTATTTGACGTTGTTGTTGTTGTTGTTGTTTATTTGATGTTGTTTTAGTTGTTGTTGTTTATTTGACGTTGTTGTTGTTTTTTATTTGACGTTGTTATTGTTGACATTGTTGTTGTTGTTGTTGTTTATTTGACGTTGTTGTTGTTGTTGTTTATTTGACGTAGTTGTTGTTATTGACGTTGTTGTTGTTGTTGTTGTTTATTTGACGTTTTTGTTGTTGTTGATGTTGTTGTTGTTGTTTTTTATTTGACGTTGTTGTTGTTGCTGTTTATTTGACGTTGTTGTTGTTGTTTATTTGACGTTGTTGTTGTTGTTGTTGTTGTAATTGTTATTGTTGTTATTATTGTTGCTTATTTGACGTTGTTGTTATTATTGTTGTTTATTTAACCTTGTTGTTGTTGTTATTCATTCGACGTTGTTGTTGTTGTTTATTTGACGTTGTTGTTGTTATTTATTTGACGTTGTTGTTGTTGTTGTTTATTTGACGTTGTTGTTAACGTTGTTGTTGTTGTTGTTTATTTGACGTTGTTGTTGTTGTTGTTGTTTATTTGACTTTGTTGTTATTGTTGACGTTGTTGTTGTTGTTTATTTGACGTTGTTATTGTTGTTGACATAGTTGTTGTTGTTGTTTATTTGACGTTGTTGTTGTTGTTGCCGTTGTTGTTTATTTGACATTGTTATTGTTGTTTATTTGACGTTGTTGTTGTTGTGGTTTATTGGACATTGTTGTTGTTGTTTATTTGACATTGTTGTTGTTGTTGTTGTTATTTATTTGACGTTGTTGTTGTTGTTGTTTATTTGACATTATTGTTGTTGTTGTTGTTGTTTATTTGACGTTGTTGCTGTTGTTTATTTGACGTTGTTGTTGTTATTTGAAGTTGTTATTGTTGTTGTATTTGTTGTTGTTGTTGTTGTTGTTGTTGTTTATTTGACGTTGTTGTTGTTGTTTATTTGACGTTGTTGTTGTTCTTTATTGACCTTGTTATTGTTGTTGTTGTTGTTGTTGTTTATTTGACGTTGTTGTTGTTGATGTTGTTGTTGTTGTTTATTTGACATTGTTAATGTTGTTGACATTGTTGTTGTTGTTTTAGTTGTTTATTTGATGTTGTTGTTGTTGTTGTTATTGTTGTTTATTTGACGTTGTTATTGTTGTTGACATTGTTGTTGTTGTTGTTGTTGTTGTTGTTGTTTATTTGATGTTGTTGTTGTTGTTGTTGACATAGTTGTTGTTGTTTATTTGACGTTGTTGTTGTTGTTGTTGACGTTGTTGTTTATTTGACGTTGTTGTTGTTGTTTATTTGACTTTGTTGTTGTTGTTGACTTTGTTGTTGTTGTTTATTTGACATTGTTGTTGTTGTTATTTATTTGACGTTGTTGTTGTTGTTTATTTGACGTTGTTGTTGTTGTTGTTTATTTGACGTTGTTGTTTATTTGACGTTGTTGTTGTTGTTGTTTATTTGACGTTGTTGTTGTTGTTGTTTATTTGACGTTGTTGTTGTTATTTGACGTTGTTGTTGTTGACATTGTTGTTGTTGTTGTTTATTTGACGTTGTTGTTGTTGTTGTTTATTTGACGTAGTTGTTGTTATTGACGTTGTTGTTGTTGTGGTTGCTTATTTGACGTTTTTGTTGTTGTTGATGTTGTTGTTGTTGTTGTTTTTTATTTGACGTTGTTGTTGTTTATTTGACATTGTTGTTGTTGTTGTTTATTTGATGTTGTTTTAGTTGTTGTTGTTTATTTGACGTTGTTGTTCTTTTTTATTTGACGTTGTTGTTGTTGACATTGTTGTTGTTGTTATTTATTTGACGTTGTTGTTGTTGTTTTTTATTTGACGTAGTTGTTGTTATTGACGTTGTTGTTGTTGTTGTTTATTTGACGTTTTTGTTGTTGTTGATGTTGTTGTTGTTGTTTTTTATTTGACGTTGTTGTTGTTGCTGTTCATTTGACGTTGTTGTTGTTGTTTATTTGACGTTGTTGTTGTTGTTGTTGTTGTAATTGTTATTGTTGTAATTATTGTTGCTTATTTGACGTTGTTGTTATTATTGTTGTTTATTTAACCTTGTTGTTGTTATTCATTTGACCTTGTTGTTGTTGTTTATTTGACGTTATTGTTGTTGTTGTTGTTGTTCTTTATTTTACTTTGTTGTTGTCGTTGTTTTTGTTCTTTATTTGACGTTGTTGTTTTTATTTATTTGACGTTGTTGTTGTTGTTGTTGTTGTTTATTTGACGTTGTTGTTAACGTTGTTGTTGTTGTTGTTTATTTGACGTTGTTGTTGTTGTTGTTGTTGTTTTTGCTTATTTGACGTTGTTGTTATTGTTGCTATTTTTTTGATGTTGTTGTTGTTTATTTGACATTGTTGTTGTTGTTGTTTATTTGAAGATGTTGTTGTTGTTGTTGTATTTGTTATTGTTGTTATTATTGTTGCTTATTTGACGTTGTTGTTATTGTTGTTGTTTATTTGAAGTTGTTGTTATTGTTATTCATTTGACGTTGTTGTTATTGTTGTTTATTTGACGTTGTTGTTGTTGTTGTTGTTGTTATTTATATGACGTTGTTGTTGTCGTTGTTTTTGTTGTTTATTTGACGTTGTTGTTGTTATTTATTTGACATTGTTGTTGTTTATTTGACGTTGTTGTTGACGTTGTTGTTGTTGTTTATTTGACATTGTTGTTGTTGTTGTTTACTTGATGCTGTTTTAGTTGTTGTTGCTTATTTGACGTTGTTGTTGTTTTTTATTTGACGTTGTTGTTATTGACATTGTTGTTGTTGTTGTTTATTTGACGTTGTTGTTGTTGTTTATTTGACGTAGTTGTTGTTATTGACGTTGTTGTTGTTGTGGTTGCTTATTTGACGTTTTTGTTGTTGTTGATGTTGATGTTGTTGTTGTTTTTTATTTGACGTTGTTGTTGTTTATTTGACGTTGTTGTTGTTGTTGTTGTTTATTTGATGTTGTTTTAGTTGTTGTTGTTTATTTGACGTTGTTGTTGTTTTTTATTTGACGTTGTTATTGTTGACATTGTTGTTGTTGTTGTTGTTTATTTGACGTTGTTGTTGTTGTTGTTTATTTGACGTAGTTGTTGTTATTGACGTTGTTGTTGTTGTGGTTGCTTATTTGACGTTTTTGTTGTTGTTGATGTTGTTGTTGTTGTTTTTTATTTGACGTTGTTGTTGTTTATTTGACATTGTTGTTGTTGTTGTTTATTTGATGTTGTTTTAGTTGTTGTTGTTTATTTGACGTTGTTGTTCTTTTTTATTTGACGTTGTTGTTGTTGACATTGTTGTTGTTGTTATTTATTTGACGTTGTTGTTGTTGTTTTTTATTTGACGTAGTTGTTGTTGTTGTTGTTGTTTTTGCTTATTTGACGTTGTTGTTATTGTTGCTATTTTTTTGATGTTGTTGTTGTTTATTTGACATTGTTGTTGTTGTTGTTTATTTGAAGATGTTGTTGTTGTTTATTTGACGTTGTTGTTGTTGTTGTTGTAATTGTTATTGTTGTAATTATTGTTGCTTATTTGACGTTGTTGTTATTATTGTTGTTTATTTAACCTTGTTGTTGTTATTCATTTGACCTTGTTGTTGTTGTTTATTTGACGTTATTGTTGTTGTTGTTGTTGTTCTTTATTTTACTTTGTTGTTGTCGTTGTTTTTGTTGTTTATTTGACGTTGTTGTTTTTATTTATTTGACGTTGTTGTTGTTGTTGTTGTTGTTTATTTGACGTTGTTGTTAACGTTGTTGTTGTTGTTGTTTATTTGACGTTGTTGTTGTTGTTGTTGTTGTTTTTGCTTATTTGACGTTGTTGTTATTGTTGCTATTTTTTTGACGTTGTTGTTGTTTATTTGACATTGTTGTTGTTGTTGTTTATTTGAAGATGTTGTTGTTGTTGTTGTATTTGTTATTGTTGTTATTATTGTTGCTTATTTGACGTTGTTGTTATTGTTGTTGTTTATTTGACGTTGTTGTTATTGTTATTCATTTGACGTTGTTGTTATTGTTGTTTATTTGACGTTGTTGTTGTTGTTGTTGTTGTTATTTATATGACGTTGTTGTTGTCGTTGTTTTTGTTGTTTATTTGACGTTGTTGTTGTTATTTATTTGACATTGTTGTTGTTTATTTGACGTTGTTGTTGACGTTGTTGTTGTTGTTTATTTGACATTGTTGTTGTTGTTGTTTACTTGATGCTGTTTTAGTTGTTGTTGCTTATTTGACGTTGTTGTTGTTTTTTATTTGACGTTGTTGTTATTGACATTGTTGTTGTTGTTGTTTATTTGACGTTGTTGTTGTTGTTGTTTATTTGACGTAGTTGTTGTTATTGACGTTGTTGTTGTTGTGGTTGCTTATTTGACGTTTTTGTTGTTGTTGATGTTGATGTTGTTGTTGTTTTTTATTTGACGTTGTTGTTGTTTATTTGACGTTGTTGTTGTTGTTGTTGTTTATTTGATGTTGTTTTAGTTGTTGTTGTTTATTTGACGTTGTTGTTGTTTTTTATTTGACGTTGTTATTGTTGACATTGTTGTTGTTGTTGTTGTTGTTTATTTGACGTTGTTGTTGTTGTTGTTTATTTGACGTAGTTGTTGTTATTGACGTTGTTGTTGTTGTTGTTGTTTATTTGACGTTTTTGTTGTTGTTGTTGTTTTTTATTTGACGTTGTTGTTGTTGCTGTTTATTTGACGTTGTTGTTGTTGTTTATTTGACGTTGTTGTTGTTGTTGTTGTTGTTGTTGTAATTGTTATTGTTGTTATTATTGTTGCTTATTTGACGTTGTTGTTATTATTGTTGTTTATTTAACCTTGTTGTTGTTGTTATTCATTTGACGTTGTTATTGTTGTTTATTTGACGTTATTGTTGTTGTTGTTGTTGTTGTTCTTTATTTTACGTTGTTGTTGTCGTTGTTTTTGTTGTTTATTTGACGTTGTTGTTGTTATTTATTTGACGTTGTTGTTGTTGTTGTTTATTTGACGTTGTTGTTAACGTTGTTGTTGTTGTTGTTTATTTGACGTTGTTGTTGTTGTTGTTGTTGTTGTTTATTTGACTTTGTTGTTATTGTTGACGTTGTTGTTGTTGTTTATTTGACGTTGTTATTGTTGTTGTTGACATAGTTGTTGTTGTTGTTTATTTGACGTTGTTGTTGTTGTTGCCGTTGTTGTTTATTTGACATTGTTATTGTTGTTTATTTGACGTTGTTGTTGTTGTTGACGTTGTTGTTGTTGTTTATTGGACATTGTTGTTGTTGTTTATTTGACATTGTTGTTGTTGTTGTTATTTATTTGACGTTGTTGTTGTTGTTGTTTATTTGACATTATTGTTGTTGTTGTTGTTGTTGTTTATTTGACGTTGTTGTTGTTGTTTATTTGACGTTGTTGTTGTTATTTGAAGTTGGTATTGTTGTTGTATTTGTTGTTGTTGTTGTTGTTGTTGTTGTTGTTTATTTGACGTTGTTGTTGTTGTTTATTTGACGTTGTTGTTGTTCTTTATTTGACCTTGTTATTGTTGTTGTTATTGTTGTTGTTTATTTGACGTTGTTGTTGTTGATGTTGTTGTTGTTGTTTATTTGACATTGTTAATGTTGTTGACATTGTTGTTGTTTTTTTAGTTGTTTATTTGATGTTGTTGTTGTTGTTATTGTTGTTTATTTGACGTTGTTATTGTTGTTGACATTGTTGTTGTTGTTGTTGTTGTTTATTTGATGTTGTTGTTGTTGTTGTTGACATAGTTGTTGTTGTTTATTTGACGTTGTTGTTGTTGTTGACGTTGTTGTTTATTTGACGTTGTTGTTGTTGTTTATTTGACTTTGTTGTTGTTGTTGACTTTGTTGTTGTTGTTTATTTGACGTTGTTGTTGTTGTTTATTTGACGTTGTTGTTGTTGTTGTTTATTTGACGTTGTTGTTTATTTGACGTTGTTGTTGTTATTTGACGTTGTTGTTGTTAACATTGTTGTTGTTGTTGTTTATTTGACGTTGTTGTTGTTGTTGTTTATTTGACGTAGTTGTTGTTATTGACGTTGTTGTTGTTGTGGTTGCTTATTTGACGTTTTTGTTGTTGTTGATGTTGTTGTTGTTGTTGTTGTTTTTTATTTGACGTTGTTGTTGTTTATTTGACATTGTTGTTGTTGTTGTTGTTTATTTGATGTTGTTTTAGTTGTTGTTGTTTATTTGACGTTGTTGTTCTTTTTTATTTGACGTTGTTGTTGTTGACATTGTTGTTGTTGTTGTTTATTTGACGTTGTTGTTGTTGTTTTTTATTTGACGTAGTTGTTGTTATTGACATTGTTGTTGTTGTTGTTTATTTGACGTTTTTGTTGTTGTTGATGTTGTTGTTGTTGTTTTTTATTTGACGTTGTTGTTATTGCTGTTCATTTGACGTTGTTGTTGTTGTTTATTTGACGTTGTTGTTGTTGTTGTAATTGTTATTGTTGTTATTATTGTTGCTTATTTGACGTTGTTGTTATTATTGTTATTTATTTAACCTTGTTGTTGTTATTCATTTGACCTTGTTGTTGTTGTTTATTTGACGTTATTGTTGTTGTTGTTGTTGTTGTTGTTCTTTATTATACTTTGTTGTTGTCGTTGTTTTTGTTGTTTATTTGACGTTGTTGTTTTTATTTATTTGACGTTGTTGTTGTTGTTGTTGTTGTTTATTTGACGTTGTTGTTAACGTTGTTGTTGTTGTTGTTTATTTGACGTTGTTGTTGTTGTTGTTGTTTATTTGACTTTGTTGTTATTGTTGACGTTGTTGTTGTTTATTTGATGTTGTTATTGTTGTTGTTGACATAGTTGTTGTTATTTATTTGACGTTGTTGTTGTTGTTGCCGTTGTTGTTTATTTGACATTGTTGTTGTTGTTTATTTGACGTTGTTGTTGTTGTTGTTGACGTTGTTGTTGTTGTTGTTTATTGGACATTGTTGTTGTTGTTTATTTGACATTGTTGTTGTTGTTGTTATTTATTTGACGTTGTTGTTGTTGTTTATTTGACATTATTGTTGTTGTTGTTGTTGTTTATTTGACGTTGTTGTTTATTTGACGTTGTTGTTGTTGTTTATTTGACGTTGTTGTTGTTATTTGAAGTTGTTATTGTTGTTGTATTTGTTGTTGTTGTTGTTTATTTGACGTTGTTGTTGTTGTTGTTTATTTGACGTTGTTGTTGTTGTTTATTTGACGTTGTTATTGTTGTTGTTGTTGTTGTTTATTTGACTTTGTTGTTGTTGTTGTTGACGTTGTTGTTGTTGTTGTTTATTGGACATTGTTGTTGTTGTTTATTTGACATTGTTGTTGTTGTTGTTATTTATTTGACGTTGTTGTTGTTGTTGTTTATTTGACATTATTGTTGTTATTGTTGTTGTTTATTTGACGTTGTTGTTGTTGTTTATTTGACGTTGTTGTTGTTATTTGAAGTTGTTATTGTTGTTGTATTTGTTGTTGTTGTTGTTGTTGTTTATTTGACGTTGTTGTTGTTGTTTATTTGACATTGTTGTTGTTGTTTATTTGACGTTGTTGTTGTTGTCGACGTTGTTGTTGTTGTTGTTTATTTGACATTGTTAATGTTGTTGACATTGTTGTTGTTGTTTTTGTTGTTTATTTGATGTGGTTGTTATTGTTGTTGTTATTGTTGTTTATTTGATGTTGTTATTGTTGTTGACATTATCGTTGTTGTTGTTGTTGTTTATTTGATGTTGTTGTTGTTGTTGTTGACATAGTTGTTGTTGTTTATTTGACGTTGTTGTTGTTGTTGACGTTGTTGTTTATTTGACGTTGTTGTTGTTGTTTATTTGACTTTGTTGTTGTTGTTGAAGTTGTTGTTGTTGTTATTTATTGGACTTTGTTGTTGTTGTTGTTGTTATTTGACATTGTTGTCGTTGTTGACGGTGTTGTTGTTGTTGTTTATTTGACATTGTTGTTGTTGTTATTTATTTGACGTTGTTGTAGTTGTTGTTTATTTGACGTTGTTGTTGTTGTTGTTGTTTATTTGACGTTGTTGTTTATTTGACGTTGTTGTTGTTGTTTATTTGACGTTGTTGTTGTTGTTGTTTATTTGACGTTGTTGTTGTTATTTGACATTGTTGTTGTTGTTGTATTTGTTGTTGTTGTTGTTGTTGTTTATTTAACGTTGTTGTTGTTGTTTATTTGACGTTATTGTTGTTGTTATTGTTGTTGTTGTTGTTTATTTAACGTTGTTGTTGTTGTTGATGTTGTTGTTGTTGATGTTGTTGTTGTTGTTTATTTGACGTTGTTGTTGTTGTTGTTCTTTATTTGACGTTGTTGTTGTTGTTGTTGTTTATTTGACGTTGTTAATGTTGTTGACATTGTTGTTGTTGTTTATTTGACGTTGTTGTTGTTGTTGTTATTGTTGGTGTTGTTGTTGTTGTTGTTTATTTGACGTTGTTGTTGTTGTTTATTTGATGTTGTTGTTGTTGTTATTGTTTATTTGACGTTGTTGTTGTTGTTGTTATTTATTTGACGTTGTTATTGTTGTTTATTTGACGTTGTTTTTGTTATTTGACGTTGTTGTTGTTGTTGTTGTTGTTATTGTTGTTTTTGCTTATTTGGCGTTGTTGTTATTGTTGCTATTTTTTTGACGTTGTTGTTGTTGTTGTTTATTTGATGTTGTTGTTGTTGTATTTGTTATTGTTGTTATTGTTGTTGCTTATTTGACGTTGTTGTTATTGTTGTTGTTTATTTGACGTTGTTGATGTTGTTATTCATTTGACGTTGTTGTTATTGTTCTTTATTTGACGTTGTTGTTGTTGTTGTTCTTTATTTGACGTTGTTGTTGTCGTTGTTTTTGTTGTTTATTTGACGTTGTTGTTATTATTTATTTGACGTTGTTGTTGTTGTTGTTTATTTGACGTTGTTGTTGTTGTTGTTGTTAATTTGACGTTGTTGTTGTTGTTAATTTGACGTTGTTGTTGTTGTTGTTTATTTGATGTTGTTTTAGTTGTTGTTGTTTATTTGACGTTGTTGTTGTTGTTGTTTATATGATGTTGTTTTAGTTGTTGTTGTTTATTTGACGTTTTTGTTGTTTTTTATTTGACGTTGTTGTTATTGACATTGTTGTTGTTGTTGTTTATTTGACGTTGTTGTTGTTGTTGTTTATTTGACGTTGTTGTTGTTGTTTATTTGACGTAGTTGTTGTTATTGACGTTGTTGTTGATTTTTATTTGACGTTTTTGTTGTTGTTGTTGTTGTTTTTTATTTGACGTTGTTGTTGTTGTTGTTTATTTGATGTTGTTGTTGTTGACAATGTTGTTGTTGTTGTTTATTTGACGTTGTTGTTGTTGTTGTTGTTATTGTTTATTTGATGTTGTTGTTGTTGACATTGTTGTTGTTGTTGTTTATTTGACGTTGTTGTTGTTGTTGTTGTTGTTTATTTGACGTAGTTGTTGTTATTGACGTTGTTGTTGTTGTTGTTATTTATTTGATGTTTTTGTTGTTGTTGATGTTCTTGTTGTTGTTTTTTATTTGACGTTGTTGTTGTTGTTGTTTATTTGACGTTGTTGTTGTTGTTGTTGTTGTTGTTGTAATTGTTATTGTTGTTATTGTTGTTGCTTATTTGACGTTGTTGTTGTTGTTGTTTATTTGACGTTGTTATTGTTGTTATTTATTTGACGTTTTTGTTGTTATTGATGTTGTTGTTGTTGTTTTTTATTTGACGTTGTTGTTGTTGTTGTTTATTTGACGTTGTTGTTGTTTTTATTGTTGTTGTTGTTGTTGTTAATTTGACATTGTTGTTGTTGTTTATTGGACGTTGTTGTTGTTGTTGTTTATTTGACGTTGTTGTTGTTGTTGTTGTTTATTTGACGTTGTTGTTGTTGTTATTTATTTGACGTTGTTGTTGTTGTTGTTATTGTTTATTTGACGTTGTTGTTGTTGTTGTTTATTTGACGTTGTTATTGTTGTTTATTTGACGTTGTTTTTGTTATTTGACGTTGTTGTTGTTGTTGTTGTTGTTGTTGTTTTTGCTTATTTGACGTTGTTGTTATTGTTGCTATTTTTTTGACGTTGTTGTTGTTTATTTGACGTTGTTGTTGTTGTTGTTTATTTGACGTTGTTGTTGTTGTTGTATTTATTATTGTTGTTATTGTTGTTGCTTATTTGACGTTGTTGTTATTGTTGTTGTTTATTTGACTTTGTTGTTGTTGTTATTCATTTGACGTTGTTGTTATTGTTGTTTATTTGACGTTGTTGTTGTTGTTGTTCTTTATTTGACGTTGTTGTTATCAGTGTTTTTGTTGTTTATTTGACGTTGTTGTTGTTATTTATTTGACGTTGTAATTGTTGTTGTTTATTTGACGTTGTTGTTGACGTTGTTGTTGTTGTTTATTTGACATTGTTGTTGTTGTTGTTTACTTGATGCTGTTTTAGTTGTTGTTGTTTATTTGACGTTGTTGTTGTTTTTTATTTGACGTTGTTGTTATTGACATTGTTGTTTATTTGACGTTGTTGTTGTTGTTGTTGTTTATTTGACGTAGTTGTTGTTATTGACGTTGTTGTTGTTGTGGTTGCTTATTTGACGTTTTTGTTGTTGTTGATGTTGTTGTTGTTGTTGTTTTTTATTTGACGTTGTTGTTGTTTATTTGACGTTGTTGTTGTTGTTGTTGTTTATTTGATGTTGTTTTAGTTGTTGTTGTTTATTTGACGTTGTTGTTGTTTTTTATTTGACGTTGTTGTTGTTGACATTGTTGTTGTTGTTGTTGTTGTTGTTTATTTGACGTTGTTGTTGTTGTTGTTTATTTGACGTAGTTGTTGTTATTGACGTTGTTGTTGTTGTTGTTGTTGTTTATTTGACGTTTTTGTTGTTGTTGATGTTGTTGTTGTTGTTGTTTTTTATTTGACGTTGTTGTTATTGCTGTTTATTTGACGTTGTTGTTGTTGTTTATTTGACGTTGTTGTTGTTGTTGTTGTTGTAATTGTTATTGTTGTTATTATTGTTGCTTATTTGACGTTGTTGTTATTATTGTTGTTTATTTAACCTTGTTGTTGTTGTTATTCATTTGACGTTGTTGTTGTTGTTTATTTGACGTTATTGTTGTTGTTGTTGTTGTTCTTTATTTTATGTTGTTATTGTCATTGTTTTTGTTGTTTATTTGACGTTGTTGTTGTTATTTATTTGACATTGTTGTTGTTGTTGTTGTTGTTGTTTATTTGACGTTGTTGTTAATGTTGTTGTTGTTGTTGTTTATTTGATGTTGTTGTTGTTGTTGTTGTTTATTTGACTTTGTTGTTATTGTTGACGTTGTTGTTGTTGTTTATTTGTTGTTGTTATTGTTGTTGTTGACATAGTTGTTGTTGTTTATTTGACGTTGTTGCTGTTGTTGCTGTTGTTGCTGTTGTTGTTTATTTGACATTGTTGTTGTTGTTTATTAGACGTTGTTGTTGTTGTTGTTTATTGGACGTTGTTATTGTTGTTTATTTGACGTTGTTTTTGTTATTTTACGTTGTTGTTGTTGTATTTGTTGTTGTTGTTGTTGTTTCTTATTTGACGTTGTTGTTATTGTTGCTATTTATTTGACGTTGTTATTGTTGTTGTTTATTTGACATTGTTGTTGTTGTTATTTATTTGACGTTATTGTTGTTGTTATTTATTTGACGTTGTTGTTGTTGTTGTTTATTTGACGTAGTTGTTGTTATTGACGTTGTTGTTGTTGTTGTTTATTTGACGTTTTTGTTGTTATTGATGTTGTTGTTGTTATTTTTTATTTGACGTTGTTCTTGTTGTTGTTTATTTGACGTTGTTGTTGTTTTTATTGTTGTTGTTGTTGTTGTTGTTAATTTGACATTGTTGTTGTTGTTTATTTGACGTTGTTGTTGTTGTTTATTTGATGTTGTTGTTGTTGTTGTTTATTTGACGTTGTTGTTGTTGTTATTTATTTGACGTTGTTGTTGTTGTTATTGTTTATTTGACGTTGTTGTTGTTGTTGTTTATTTGACGTTGTTATTGTTGTTTATTTGACGTTGTTTTTGTTATTTGACGTTGTTGTTGTTGTTGTTTTTGTATTTGTTGTTGTTGTTGTTGTTGTTGTTGTTTTTGCTTATTTGACGTTGTTGTTATTGTTGCTATTTTTTTGACGTTGCTGTTGTTTATTTGACATTGTTGTTGTTGTTGTTTATTTGACGTTGTTGTTGTTGTTGTTGTATTTGTTATTGTTGTTATTATTGTTGCTTATTTGACGTTGTTGTTATTGTTGTTGTTTATTTGACGTTGTTGTTGTTGTTATTCATTTGACGTTGTTGTTATTGTTGTTTATTTGACGTTGTTGTTGTTGTTGTTGTTGTTATTTATTTGACGTTGTTGTTGTCGTTGTTTTTGTTGTTTATTTGACGTTGTTGTTGTTATTTATTTGACATTGTTGTTGTTTATTTGATGTTGTTGTTGACGTTGTTGTTGTTGTTTATTTGACATTGTTGTTGTTGTTGTTGTTGTTTACTTGATGCTGTTTTAGTTGTTGTTGTTTATTTGACGTTGTTATTGTTTTTTATTTGACGTTGTTGTTATTGACATTGTTGTTGTTGTTGTTTATTTGACGTTGTTGTTGTTGTTTATTTGACGTAGTTGTTGTTATTGACGTTGTTGTTGTTGTGGTTGCTTATTTGACGTTTTTGTTGTTGTTGATGTTGATGTTGTTGTTGTTTTTTATTTGACGTTGTTGTTGTTTATTTGACGTTGTTGTTGTTGTTGTTGTTTATTTGATGTTGTTTTAGTTGTTGTTGTTTATTTGACGTTGTTGTTGTTTTTTATTTGACGTTGTTATTGTTGACATTGTTGTTGTTGTTGTTGTTTATTTGACGTTGTTGTTGTTGTTGTTTATTTGACGTAGTTGTTGTTATTGACGTTGTTGTTGTTGTTGTTGTTTATTTGACGTTTTTGTTGTTGTTGATGTTGTTGTTGTTGTTTTTTATTTGACGTTGTTGTTGTTGCTGTTTATTTGACGTTGTTGTTGTTGTTTATTTGACGTTGTTGTTGTTGTTGTTGTTGTAATTGTTATTGTTGTTATTATTGTTGCTTATTTGACGTTGTTGTTATTATTGTTGTTTATTTAACCTTGTTGTTGTTGTTATTCATTTGACGTTGTTGTTGTTGTTTATTTGACGTTATTGTTGTTGTTGTTGTTGTTGTTCTTTATTTTACATTGTTGTTGTCGTTGTTTTTGTTGTTTATTTGACGTTGTTGTTGTTATTTATTTGACGTTGTTGTTGTTGTTGTTTATTTGACGTTGTTGTTAACGTTGTTGTTGTTGTTGTTTATTTGACGTTGTTGTTGTTGTTGTTGTTGTTTATTTGACTTTGTTGTTATTGTTGACGTTGTTGTTGTTGTTTATTTGACGTTGTTATTGTTGTTGACATAGTTGTTGTTGTTGTTTATTTGACGTTGTTGTTGTTGTTGCCGTTGTTGTTTATTTGACATTGTTATTGTTGTTTATTTGACGTTGTTGTTGTTGTGGTTTATTGGACATTGTTGTTGTTGTTTATTTGACATTGTTGTTGTTATTTATTTGACGTTGTTGTTGTTGTTGTTTATTTGACATTATTGTTGTTGTTGTTGTTGTTTATTTGACGTTGTTGCTGTTGTTTATTTGACGTTGTTGTTGTTATTTGAAGTTGTTATTGTTGTTGTATTTGTTGTTGTTGTTGTTGTTGTTGTTGTTTATTTGACGTTGTTGTTGTTGTTTATTTGACGTTGTTGTTGTTCTTTATTTGACCTTGTTATTGTTGTTGTTGTTGTTGTTGTTTATTTGACGTTGTTGTTGTTGATGTTGTTGTTGTTGTTTATTTGACATTGTTAATGTTGTTGACATTGTTGTTGTTGTTTTAGTTGTTTATTTGATGTTGTTGTTGTTGTTGTTATTGTTGTTTATTTGACGTTGTTATTGTTGTTGACATTGTTGTTGTTGTTGTTGTTGTTTATTTGATGTTGTTGTTGTTGTTGTTGTTGTTTATTTGATGTTGTTGTTGTTGTTGTTGACATAGTTGTTGTTATTTATTTGACGTTGTTGTTGTTGTTGACGTTGTTGTTTATTTGACGTTGTTGTTGTTGTTTATTTGACTTTGTTGTTGTTGTTGACTTTGTTGTTGTTGTTTATTTGACATTGTTGTTGTTGGTATTTATTTGACATTGTTGTTGTTGTTTATTTGACGTTGTTGTTGTTGTTGTTTATTTGACGTTGTTGTTTATTTGACGTTGTTGTTGTTGTTGTTTATTTGACGTTGTTGTTGTTGTTGTTTATTTTACGTTGTTGTTGTTATTTGACGTTGTTGTTGTTGACATTGTTGTTGTTGTTGTTTATTTGACGTTGTTGTTGTTGTTGTTTATTTGACGTAGTTGTTGTTATTGACGTTGTTGTTGTTGTGGTTGCTTATTTGACGTTTTTGTTGTTGTTGATGTTGTTGTTGTTGTTGTTTTTTATTTGACGTTGTTGTTGTTTATTTGACATTGTTGTTGTTGTTTATTTGATGTTGTTTTAGTTGTTGTTGTTTATTTGACGTTGTTGTTCTTTTTTATTTGACGTTGTTGTTGTTGACATTGTTGTTGTTGTTGTTTATTTGACGTTGTTGTTGTTGTTTTTTATTTGACGTAGTTGTTGTTATTGACGTTGTTGTTGTTGTTGTTTATTTGACGTTTTTGTTGTTGTTGATGTTGTTGTTGTTGTTTTTTATTTGACGTTGTTGTTGTTGCTGTTCATTTGACGTTGTTGTTGTTGTTTATTTGACGTTGTTGTTGTTGTTGTTGTAATTGTTATTGTTGTAATTATTGTTGCTTATTTGACGTTGTTGTTATTATTGTTGTTTATTTAACCTTGTTGTTGTTATTCATTTGACCTTGTTGTTGTTGTTTATTTGACGTTATTGTTGTTGTTGTTGTTGTTCTTTATTTTACTTTGTTGTTGTCGTTGTTTTTGTTGTTTATTTGACGTTGTTGTTTTTATTTATTTGACGTTGTTGTTGTTGTTGTTGTTTATTTGACGTTGTTGTTAACGTTGTTGTTGTTGTTGTTTATTTGACGTTGTTGTTGTTGTTGTTGTTGTTGTTTTTGCTTATTTGACGTTGTTGTTATTGTTGCTATTTTTTTGACGTTGTTGTTGTTTATTTGACATTGTTGTTGTTGTTGTTTATTTGACGATGTTGTTGTTGTTGTTGTATTTGTTATTGTTGTTATTATTGTTGCTTATTTGACGTTGTTGTTATTGTTGTTGTTTATTTGACGTTGTTGTTATTGTTATTCATTTGACGTTGTTGTTATTGTTGTTTATTTGACGTTGTTGTTGTTGTTGTTGTTATTTATATGACGTTGTTGTTGTCGTTGTTTTTGTTGTTTATTTGACGTTGTTGTTGTTATTTATTTGACGTTGTTGTTGTTTATTTGACGTTGTTGTTGACGTTGTTGTTGTTGTTTATTTGACATTGTTGTTGTTGTTGTTGTTTACTTGATGCTGTTTTAGTTGTTGTTGCTTATTTGACGTTGTTGTTGTTTTTTATTTGACGTTGTTGTTATTGACATTGTTGTTGTTGTTGTTTATTTGACGTTGTTGTTGTTGTTGTTTATTTGACGTAGTTGTTGTTATTGACGTTGTTGTTGTTGTTGTTGTTGTTGTTGTTGTTTATTTGATGTTGTTTTAGTTGTTGTTGTTTATTTGACGTTGTTGTTGTTGTTGTTTATATGATGTTGTTTTAGTTGTTGTTGTTTATTTGACGTTTTTGTTGTTTTTTATTTGACGTTGTTGTTATTGACATTGTTGTTGTTGTTGTTTATTTGACGTTGTTGTTGTTGTTGTTTATTTGACGTTGTTGTTGTTGTTTATTTGACGTAGTTGTTGTTATTGACGTTGTTGTTGATTTTTATTTGACGTTTTTGTTGTTGTTGTTGTTGTTTTTTATTTGACGTTGTTGTTGTTGTTGTTTATTTGATGTTGTTGTTATTGACATTGTTGTTGTTGTTGTTTATTTGACGTTGTTGTTGTTGTTGTTATTGTTTATTTGATGTTGTTGTTGTTGACATTGTTGTTGTTGTTGTTTATTTGACGTTGTTGTTGTTGTTGTTGTTGTTGTTTATTTGACGTAGTTGTTGTTATTGACGTTGTTGTTGTTGTTGTTATTTATTTGACGTTTTTGTTGTTGTTGATGTTCTTGTTGTTGTTTTTTATTTGAGGTTGTTGTTGTTGTTGTTTATTTGACGTTGTTGTTGTTGTTGTTGTTGTAATTGTTATTGTTGTTATTGTTGTTGCTTATTTGACGTTGTTGTTGTTGTTGTTTATTTGACGTTGTTATTGTTGTTGTTTATTTGACGTTTTTGTTGTTATTGATGTTGTTGTTGTTGTTTTTTATTTGACGTTGTTGTTGTTGTTATTTATTTGACGTTGTTGTTGTTTTTATTGTTGTTGTTGTTGTTGTTAATTTGACATTGTTGTTGTTGTTTATTGGACGTTGTTGTTGTTGTTGTTTATTTGACGTTGTTGTTGTTGTTGTTGTTTATTTGACGTTGTTGTTGTTGTTATTTATTTGACGTTGTTGTTGTTGTTATTGTTTATTTGACGTTGTTGTTGTTGTTGTTTATTTGACGTTGTTATTGTTGTTTATTTGACGTTGTTTTTGTTATTTGACGTTGTTGTTGTTGTTGTTGTTGTTGTTGTTTTTGCTTATTTGACGTTGTTGTTATTGTTGCTATTTTTTTGACGTTGTTGTTGTTGTTTATTTGACGTTGTTGTTGTTGTTGTTTATTTGACGTTGTTGTTGTTGTTGTTGTATTTGTTATTGTTGTTATTGTTGTTGCTTATTTGACGTTGTTGTTATTGTTGTTGTTTATTTGACTTTGTTGTTGTTGTTATTCATTTGACGTTGTTGTTATTGTTGTTTATTTGACGTTGTTGTTGTTGTTGTTCTTTATTTGACGTTGTTGTTGTCAGTGTTTTTGTTGTTTATTTGACGTTGTTGTTGTTATTTATTTGACGTTGTAATTGTTGTTGTTTATTTGACGTTGTTGTTGACGTTGTTGTTGTTGTTTATTTGACATTGTTGTTGTTGTTGTTTACTTGATGCTGTTTTAGTTGTTGTTGTTTATTTGACGTTGTTGTTGTTTTTTATTTGACGTTGTTGTTATTGACATTGTTGTTTATTTGACGTTGTTGTTGTTGTTGTTTATTTGACGTAGTTGTTGTTATTGACGTTGTTGTTGTTGTGGTTGCTTATTTGACGTTTTTGTTGTTGTTGATGTTGTTGTTGTTGTTGTTTTTTATTTGACGTTGTTGTTGTTTATTTGACGTTGTTGTTGTTGTTGTTGTTTATTTGATGTTGTTTTAGTTGTTGTTGTTTATTTGACGTTGTTGTTGTTTTTTATTTGACGTTGTTGTTGTTGACATTGTTGTTGTTGTTGTTGTTGTTGTTTATTTGACCTTGTTGTTGTTGTTGTTGTTTATTTGACGTAGTTGTTGTTATTGACGTTGTTGTTGTTGTTGTTGTTTATTTGACGTTTTTGTTGTTGTTGATGTTGTTGTTGTTGTTGTTTTTTATTTGACGTTGTTGTTATTGCTGTTTATTTGACGTTGTTGTTGTTGTTTATTTGACGTTGTTGTTGTTGTTGTTGTTGTAATTGTTATTGTTGTTATTATTGTTGCTTATTTGACGTTGTTGTTATTATTGTTGTTTATTTAACCTTGTTGTTGTTGTTATTCATTTGACGTTGTTGTTGTTGTTTATTTGACGTTATTGTTGTTGTTGTTGTTGTTCTTTATTTTACGTTGTTATTGTCATTGTTTTTGTTGTTTATTTGACGTTGTTGTTGTTATTTATTTGACATTGTTGTTGTTGTTGTTGTTGTTGTTTATTTGACGTTGTTGTTAATGTTGTTGTTGTTGTTGTTTATTTGACGTTGTTGTTGTTGTTGTTGTTTATTTGACTTTGTTGTTATTGTTGACGTTGTTGTTGTTGTTTATTTGTTGTTGTTATTGTTGTTGTTGACATAGTTGTTGTTGTTTATTTGACGTTGTTGTTGTTGCTGTTGTTTACTTATTTGACATTGTTGTTGTTGTTGTTTATTAGACGTTGTTGTTGTTGTTGTTTATTGGACGTTGTTATTGTTGTTTATTTGACGTTGTTTTTGTTATTTTACGTTGTTGTTGTTGTTGTATTTGTTGTTGTTGTTGTTGTTTCTTATTTGACGTTGTTGTTATTGTTGCTATTTATTTGACGTTGTTATTGTTGTTGTTTATTTGACGTTGTTGTTGTTGTTATTTATTTGACGTTATTGTTGTTGTTATTTATTTGACGTTGTTGTTGTTGTTATTTATTTGACGTAGTTGTTGTTATTGACGTTGTTGTTGTTGTTGTTTATTTGACGTTTTTGTTGTTATTGATGTTGTTGTTGTTGTTTTTTATTTGAGGTTGTTGTTGTTGTTGTTTATTTGACGTTGTTGTTGTTTTTATTGTTGTTGTTGTTGTTGTTAATTTGACATTGTTGTTGTTGTTTATTTGACGTTGTTGTTGTTGTTGTTG
Organism: Vicia faba; assembly: GCA_948472305.1. NCBI lineage: Eukaryota > Viridiplantae > Streptophyta > Magnoliopsida > Fabales > Fabaceae > Vicia > Vicia faba. The sequence continues at coordinate 1,390,389,218 of OX451735.1, forward strand.
TTTATTTGATGTTGTTGTTGTTGTTGTTGTTTATTTGACGTTGTTGTTGTTGTTATTTATTTGACGTTGTTGTTGTTGTTATTGTTTATTTGACGTTGTTGTTGTTGTTGTTGTTTATTTGACGTTGTTATTGTTGTTTATTTGACGTTGTTTTTGTTATTTGACGTTGTTGTTGTTGTTGTTTTTGTATTTGTTGTTGTTGTTGTTGTTGTTGTTTTTGCTTATTTGACGTTGTTGTTATTGTTGCTATTTTTTTGACGTTGGTGTTGTTTATTTGACATTGTTGTTGTTGTTGTTGTTTATTTGACGTTGTTGTTGTTGTTGTTGTATTTGTTATTGTTGTTATTATTGTTGCTTATTTGACGTTGTTGTTATTGTTGTTGTTTATTTGACGTTGTTGTTGTTGTTATTCATTTGACGTTGTTGTTATTGTTGTTTATTTGACGTTGTTGTTGTTGTTGTTGTTGTTATTTATTTGACGTTGTTGTTGTCGTTGTTTTTGTTGTTTATTTGACGTTGTTGTTGTTATTTATTTGACATTGTTGTTGTTTATTTGACGTTGTTGTTGACGTTGTTGTTGTTGTTTATTTGACATTGTTGTTGTTGTTGTTGTTGTTTACTTGATGCTGTTTTAGTTGTTGTTGTTTATTTGACGTTGTTGTTGTTTTTTATTTGACGTTGTTGTTATTGACATTGTTGTTGTTGTTGTTTATTTGACGTTGTTGTTGTTGTTGTTTATTGACGTTGTTGTTGTTGTGGTTGCTTATTTGACGTTTTTGTTGTTGTTGATGTTGATGTTGTTGTTGTTTTTTATTTGACGTTGTTGTTGTTTATTTGACGTTGTTGTTGTTGTTGTTGTTTATTTGATGTTGTTTTAGTTGTTGTTGTTTATTTGACGTTGTTGTTGTTTTTTATTTGACGTTGTTATTGTTGACATTGTTGTTGTTGTTGTTGTTTATTTGACGTTGTTGTTGTTGTTGTTTATTTGACGTAGTTGTTGTTATTGACGTTGTTGTTGTTGTTGTTGTTGTTTATTTGACGTTTTTGTTGTTGTTGATGTTGTTGTTGTTGTTTTTTATTTGACGTTGTTGTTGTTGCTGTTTATTTGACGTTGTTGTTGTTGTTTATTTGACGTTGTTGTTGTTGTTGTTGTTGTAATTGTTATTGTTGTTATTATTGTTGCTTATTTGACGTTGTTGTTATTATTGTTGTTTATTTAACCTTGTTGTTGTTGTTATTCATTTGACGTTGTTAATGTTGTTGACATTGTTGTTGTTGTTTTTGTTGTTTATTTGACGTTGTTGTTGTTGTTGTTATTGTTGGTGTTGTTGTTGTTGTTGTTTATTTGACGTTGTTGTTGTTGTTTATTTGACGTTGTTGTTGTTGTTATTGTTTATTTGACGTTGTAGTTGTTGTTGTTATTTATTTGACGTTGTTATTGTTGTTTATTTGACGTTGTTTTTGTTATTTGACGTTGTTGTTGTTGTTGTTGTTGTTATTGTTGTTTTTGCTTATTTGGCGTTGTTGTTATTGTTGCTATTTTTTTGACGTTGTTGTTGTTGTTGTTTATTTGATGTTGTTGTTGTTGTATTTGTTATTGTTGTTATTGTTGTTGCTTATTTGACGTTGTTGTTATTGTTGTTGTTTATTTGACGTTGTTGTTGTTGTTATTCATTTGACGTTGTTGTTATTGTTCTTTATTTGACGTTGTTGTTGTTGTTGTTCTTTATTTGACGTTGTTGTTGTCGTTGTTTTTGTTGTTTATTTGACGTTGTTGTTATTATTTATTTGACGTTGTTGTTGTTGTTGTTTATTTGACGTTGTTGTTGTTGTTGTTGTTGTTTACTTGACGTTGTTGTTGTTGTTAATTTGACGTTGTTGTTGTTGTTGTTTATTTGATGTTGTTTTAGTTATTGTTGTTTATTTGACGTTGTTGTTGTTGTTGTTGTTTATATGATGTTGTTTTAGTTGTTGTTGTTTATTTGACGTTTTTGTTGTTTTTTATTTGACGTTGTTGTTATTGACATTGTTGTTGTTGTTGTTTATTTGACGTTGTTGTTGTTGTTGTTTATTTGACGTTGTTGTTGTTGTTTATTTGACGTAGTTGTTGTTATTGACGTTGTTGTTGATTTTTATTTGACGTTTTTGTTGTTGTTGTTGTTGTTTTTTATTTGACGTTGTTGTTGTTGTTGTTTATTTGATGTTGTTGTTGTTGACATTGTTGTTGTTGTTGTTTATTTGACGTTGTTGTTGTTGTTGTTGTTGTTTATTTGATGTTGTTGTTGTTGACATTGTTGTTGTTGTTGTTTATTTGACGTTGTTGTTGTTGTTGTTGTTGTTTATTTGACGTAGTTGTTGTTATTGACGTTGTTGTTGTTGTTGTTATTTATTTGACGTTTTTGTTGTTGTTGATGTTCTTGTTGTTGTTTTTTATTTGACGTTGTTGTTGTTGTTGTTTATTTGACGTTGTTGTTGTTGTTGTTGTTGTTGTAATTGTTATTGTTGTTATTGTTGTTGCTTATTTGACGTTGTTGTTGTTGTTGTTTATTTGACGTTGTTATTGTTGTTGTTTATTTGACGCTTTTGTTGTGATTGATGTTGTTGTTGTTGTTTTTTATTTGACGTTATTGTTGTTGTTGTTTATTTGACGTTGTTGTTGTTTTTATTGTTGTTGTTGTTGTTGTTAATTTGACATTGTTGTTGTTGTTTATTGGACGTTGTTGTTGTTGTTGTTTATTTGACGTTGTTGTTGTTGTTGTTTATTTGACGTTGTTGTTGTTGTTATTTATTTGACGTTGTTGTTGTTGTTATTGTTTATTTGACGTTGTTGTTGTTGTTGTTTATTTGACGTTGTTATTGTTGTTTATTTGACGTTGTTTTTGTTATTTGACGTTGTTGTTGTTGTTGTTGTTGTTGTTTTTGCTTATTTGACGTTGTTGTTATTGTTGCTATTTTTTTGACGTTGTTGTTGTTTATTTGACGTTGTTGTTGTTGTTGTTGTTTATTTGACGTTGTTGTTGTTGTTGTTGTATTTGTTATTGTTGTTATTGTTGTTGCTTATTTGACGTTGTTGTTATTGTTGTTGTTTATTTGACTTTGTTGTTGTTGTTATTCATTTGACGTTGTTGTTATTGTTGTTTATTTGACGTTGTTGTTGTTGTTGTTCTTTATTTGACGTTGTTGTTGTCAGTGTTTTTGTTGTTTATTTGACGTTGTTGTTGTTATTTATTTGACGTTGTAATTGTTGTTGTTTATTTGACGTTATTGTTGACGTTGTTGTTGTTTATTTGACATTGTTGTTGTTGTTGTTTACTTGATGCTGTTTTAGTTGTTGTTGTTTATTTGACGTTGTTGTTGTTTTTTATTTGACGTTGTTGTTATTGACATTGTTGTTTATTTGACGTTGTTGTTGTTGTTGTTGTTTATTTGACGTAGTTGTTGTTATTGATGTTGTTGTTGTTGTGGTTGCTTATTTGACGTTTTTGTTGTTGTTGATGTTGTTGTTGTTGTTGTTTTTTATTTGACGTTGTTGTTGTTTATTTGACGTTGTTGTTGTTGTTGTTGTTTATTTGATGTTGTTTTAGTTGTTGTTGTTTATTTGACGTTGTTGTTGTTTTTTATTTGACGTTGTTGTTGTTGACATTGTTGTTGTTGTTGTTGTTGTTTATTTGACGTTGTTGTTGTTGTTGTTGTTTATTTGACGTAGTTGTTGTTATTGACGTTGTTGTTGTTGTTGTTTATTTGACGTTTTTGTTGTTGTTGATGTTGTTGTTGTTGTTGTTTTTTATTTGACGTTGTTGTTGTTGCTGTTTATTTGACGTTGTTGTTGTTGTTTATTTGACGTTGTTGTTGTTGTTGTTGTTGTAATTGATATTGTTGTTATTATTGTTGCTTATTTGACGTTGTTGTTATTATTGTTGTTTATTTAACCTTGTTGTTGTTGTTATTCATTTGACGTTGTTGTTGTTGTTTATTTGACGTTATTGTTGTTGTTGTTGTTGTTCTTTATTTTACGTTGTTATTGTCATTGTTTTTGTTGTTTATTTGACGTTGTTGTTGTTATTTATTTGACATTGTTGTTGTTGTTGTTGTTGTTGTTTATTTGACGTTGTTGTTAATGTTGTTGTTGTTGTTGTTTATTTGACGTTGTTGTTGTTGTTGTTGTTTATTTGACTTTGTTGTTATTGTTGACGTTGTTGTTGTTGTTTATTTGTTGTTGTTATTATTGTTGTTGACATAGTTGTTGTTGTTTATTTGACGTTGTTGTTGTTGCTGTTGTTTACTTATTTGACATTGTTGTTGTTGTTTATTAGACGTTGTTGTTGTTGTTGTTTATTGGACGTTGTTATTGTTGTTTATTTGACGTTGTTTTTGTTATTTTACGTTGTTGTTGTTGTTGTATTTGTTGTTGTTGTTGTTGTTTCTTATTTGACGTTGTTGTTATTGTTGCTATTTATTTGACGTTGTTATTGTTGTTGTTTATTTGACGTTGTTGTTGTTGTTATTTATTTGACGTTATTGTTGTTGTTATTTATTTGACGTTGTTGTTGTTGTTGTTGTTTATTTGACGTAGTTGTTGTTATTGACGTTGTTGTTGTTGTTGTTGTTTATTTGACGTTTTTGTTGTTATTGATGTTGTTGTTGTTGTTTTTTATTTGACGTTGTTGTTGTTGTTGTTTATTTGACGTTGTTGTTGTTTTTATTGTTGTTGTTGTTGTTGTTAATTTGACATTGTTGTTGTTGTTTATTTGACGTTGTTGTTGTTGTTGTTTATTTGATGTTGTTGTTGTTGTTGTTGTTTATTTGACGTTGTTGTTGTTGTTATTTATTTGACGTTGTTGTTGTTGTTATTGTTTATTTGACGTTGTTGTTGTTGTTGTTTATTTGACGTTGTTATTGTTGTTTATTTGACGTTGTTTTTGTTATTTGACGTTGTTGTTGTTGTTGTTTTTGTATTTGGTGTTGTTGTTGTTGTTGTTGTTGTTTTTGCTTATTTGACGTTGCTGTTATTGTTGCTATTTTTTTGACGTTGTTGTTGTTTATTTGACATTGTTGTTGTTGTTGTTTATTTGACGTTGTTTTTGTTATTGTTGTATTTGTTATTGTTGTTATTATTGTTGCTTATTTGACGTTGTTGTTATTGTTGTTGTTTATTTGACGTTGTTGTTGTTGTTATTCATTTGACGTTGTTGTTATTGTTGTTTATTTGACGTTGTTGTTGTTGTTGTTGTTATTTATTTGACGTTGTTGTTGTCGTTGTTTTTGTTGTTTATTTGACGTTGTTGTTGTTATTTATTTGACATTGTTGTTGTTTATTTGACGTTGTTGTTAACGTTGTTGTTGTTGTTTATTTGACATTGTTGTTGTTGTTGTTTACTTGATGCTGTTTTAGTTGTTGTTGTTTATTTGACGTTGTTGTTGTTTTTTATTTGACGTTGTTGTTATTGACATTGTTGTTGTTGTTGTTTATTTGACGTTGTTGTTGTTGTTGTTGTTTATTTGACGTAGTTGTTGTTATTGACGTTGTTGTTGTTGTGGTTGCTTATTTGACGTTTTTGATGTTGTTGATGTTGATGTTGTTGTTGTTTTTTATTTGACGTTGTTGTTGTTTATTTGACGTTGTTGTTGTTGTTGTTGTTTATTTGATGTTGTTTTAGTTGTTATTGTTTATTTGACGTTGTTGTTGTTTTTTATTTGACGTTGTTATTGTTGACATTGTTGTTGTTGTTGTTGTTTATTTGACGTTGTTGTTGTTGTTGTTTATTTGACGTAGTTGTTGTTATTGACGTTGTTGTTGTTGTGGTTGCTTATTTGACGTTTTTGTTGTTGTTGATGTTGTTGTTGTTGTTGTTTTTTATTTGACGTTGTTGTTGTTTATTTGACGTTGTTGTTGTTGTTGTTGTTTATTTGATGTTGTTTTAGTTGTTGTTGTTTATTTGACGTTGTTGTTGTTTTTTATTTGACGTTGTTGTTGTTGACATTGTTGTTGTTGTTGTTGTTGTTTATTTGACGTTGTTGTTGTTGTTGTTGTTTATTTGACGTAGTTGTTGTTATTGACGTTGTTGTTGTTGTTGTTTATTTGACGTTTTTGTTGTTGTTGATGTTGTTGTTGTTGTTGTTTTTTATTTGACGTTGTTGTTGTTGCTGTTTATTTGACGTTGTTGTTGTTGTTTATTTGACGTTGTTGTTGTTGTTGTTTTTGTAATTGTTATTGTTGTTATTATTGTTGCTTATTTGACGTTGTTGTTATTATTGTTGTTTATTTAACCTTGTTGTTGTTGTTATTCATTTGACGTTGTTGTTGTTGTTTATTTGACGTTATTGTTGTTGTTGTTGTTGTTCTTTATTTTACGTTGTTATTGTCATTGTTTTTGTTGTTTATTTGACGTTGTTGTTGTTATTTATTTGACATTGTTGTTGTTGTTGTTGTTGTTTATTTGACGTTGTTGTTAATGTTGTTGTTGTTGTTGTTTATTTGACGTTGTTGTTGTTGTTGTTGTTTATTTGACTTTGTTGTTATTGTTGACGTTGTTGTTGTTGTTTATTTGTTGTTGTTATTATTGTTGTTGACATAGTTGTTGTTGTTTATTTGACGTTGTTGTTGTTGCTGTTGTTTACTTATTTGACATTGTTGTTGTTGTTTATTAGACGTTGTTGTTGTTGTTGTTTATTGGACGTTGTTATTGTTGTTTATTTGACGTTGTTTTTGTTATTTTACGTTGTTGTTGTTGTTGTATTTGTTGTTGTTGTTGTTGTTTCTTATTTGACGTTGTTGTTATTGTTGCTATTTATTTGACGTTGTTATTGTTGTTGTTTATTTGACGTTGTTGTTGTTGTTATTTATTTGACGTTATTGTTGTTGTTATTTATTTGACGTTGTTGTTGTTGTTGTTTATTTGACGTAGTTGTTGTTATTGACGTTGTTGTTGTTGTTGTTTATTTGACGTTTTTGTTGTTATTGATGTTGTTGTTGTTGTTTTTTATTTGACGTTGTTGTTGTTGTTGTTTATTTGACGTTGTTGTTGTTTTTATTGTTGTTGTTGTTGTTGTTAATTTGACATTGTTGTTGTTGTTTATTTGACGTTGTTGTTGTTGTTTATTTGATGTTGTTGTTGTTGTTGTTGTTTATTTGACGTTGTTGTTGTTGTTATTTATTTGACGTTGTTGTTGTTGTTATTGTTTATTTGACGTTGTTGTTGTTGTTGTTTATTTGACGTTGTTATTGTTGTTTATTTGACGTTGTTGTTGTTGTTGTTTTTGTATTTGGTGTTGTTGTTGTTGTTGTTGTTGTTTTTGCTTATTTGACGTTGTTGTTATTGTTGCTATTTTTTTGACGTTGTTGTTGTTTATTTGACATTGTTGTTGTTGTTGTTGTTGTTTATTTGACGTTGTTGTTGTTGTTGTATTTGTTATTGTTGTTATTATTGTTGCTTATTTGACGTTGTTGTTATTGTTGTTGTTTATTTGACGTTGTTGTTGTTGTTATTCATTTGACGTTGTTGTTATTGTTGTTTATTTGACGTTGTTGTTGTTGTTGTTGTTATTTATTTGACGTTGTTGTTGTCGTTGTTTTTGTTGTTTATTTGACGTTGTTGTTGTTATTTATTTGACATTGTTGTTGTTTATTTGACGTTGTTGTTGACGTTGTTGTTGTTGTTTATTTGACATTGTTGTTGTTGTTGTTTACTTGATGCTGTTTTAGTTGTTGTTGTTTATTTGACGTTGTTGTTGTTTTTTATTTGACGTTGTTGTTATTGACATTGTTGTTGTTGTTGTTTATTTGACGTTGTTGTTGTTGTTTATTTGACGTAGTTGTTGTTATTGACGTTGTTGTTGTTGTGTTTGCTTATTTGACGTTTTTGATGTTGTTGATGTTGATGTTGTTGTTGTTTTTTATTTGACGTTGTTGTTGTTTATTTGACGTTGTTGTTGTTGTTGTTGTTTATTTGATGTTGTTTTAGTTGTTATTGTTTATTTGACGTTGTTGTTGTTTTTTATTTGACGTTGTTATTATTGACATTGTTGTTGTTGTTGTTGTTTATTTGACGTTGTTGTTGTTGTTTATTTGACGTAGTTGTTGTTATTGACGTTGTTGTTGTTGTTGTTGTTTATTTGACGTTTTTGTTGTTGTTGATGTTGTTGTTGTTGTTTTTTATTTGACGTTGTTGTTGTTGTTGTTTATTTGACGTTGTTGTTGTGGTTTATTTGACGTTGTTGTTGTTGTTGTTGTAATTGTTATTGTTGTTATTATTGTTGCTTATTTGACGTTGTTGTTATTATTGTTGTTTATTTAACCTTGTTGTTGTTGTTATTCATTTGACGTTGTTGTTGTTGTTTATTTGACGTTATTGTTGTTGTTGTTGTTGTTGTTCTTTATTTTACGTTGTTGTTGTCGTTGTTTTTGTTGTTTATTTGACGTTGTTGTTGTTATTTATTTGACGTTGTTGTTGTTGTTGTTGTTTATTTGACGTTGTTGTTAACGTTGTTGTTGTTGTTGTTTATTTGACGTTGTTGTTGTTGTTGTTGTTGTTGTTTATTTGACTTTGTTGTTATTGTTGACGTTGTTGTTGTTGTTTATTTGACGTTGTTATTGTTGTTGTTGACATAGTTGTTGTTGTTGTTTATTTGACTTTGTTGTTGTTGTTGCCGTTGTTGTTTATTTGACATTGTTATTGTTGTTTATTTGACATTGTTGTTGTTGTTGACGTTGTTGTTGTTGTTGTTTATTGGACATTATAGTTGTTGTTTATTTGACATTGTTGTTGTTGTTGTTATTTATTTGACGTTGTTGTTGTTGTTGTTTATTTGACATTATTGTTGTTGTTGTTGTTGTTGTTTATTTGACGTTGTTGTTGTTGTTTATTTGACGTTGTTGTTGTTATTTGAAGTTGTTATTGTTGTTGTATTTGTTGTTGTTGTTGTTGTTGTTGTTGTTTATTTGACGTTGTTGTTGTTGTTTATTTGACGTTGTTGTTGTTCTTTATTTGACCTTGTTATTGTTGTTGTTGTTGTTGTTGTTTATTTGACGTTGTTGTTGTTGATGTTGTTGTTGTTGTTTATTTGACATTGTTAATGTTGTTGACATTGTTGTTGTTGTTTTAGTTGTTTATTTGATGTTGTTGTTGTTGTTGTTATTGTTGTTTATTTGACGTTGTTATTGTTGTTGACATTGTTGTTGTTGTTGTTGTTGTTTATTTGATGTTGTTGTTGTTGTTGACATAGTTGTTGTTGTTTATTTGACGTTGTTGTTGTTGTTGACGTTGTTGTTTATTTGACGTTGTTGTTGTTGTTTATTTGACTTTGTTGTTGTTGTTGACTTTGTTGTTGTTGTTTATTTGACATTGTTGTTGTTGTTATTTATTTGACGTTGTTGTTGTTGTTTATTTGACGTTGTTGTTGTTGTTGTTTATTTGACGTTGTTGTTGTTGTTGTTTATTTGACGTTGTTGTTGTTATTTGACGTTGTTGTTGTTGACATTGTTGTTGTTGTTGTTTATTTGACGTTGTTGTTGTTGTTGTTTATTTGACGTAGTTGTTGTTATTGACGTTGTTGTTGTTGTGGTTGCTTATTTGACGTTTTTGTTGTTGTTGATGTTGTTGTTGTTGTTGTTTTTTATTTGACGTTGTTGTTGTTTATTTGACATTTTTGTTGTTGTTGTTGTTTATTTGATGTTGTTTTAGTTGTTGTTGTTTATTTGACGTTGTTGTTGTTTTTTATTTGACGTTGTTGTTGTTGACATTGTTGTTGTTGTTGTTTATTTGACGTTGTTGTTGTTGTTTTTTATTTGACGTAGTTGTTGTTATTGACGTTGTTGTTGTTGTTGTTTATTTGACATTTTTGTTGTTGTTGATGTTGTTGTTGTTGTTTTTTATTTGACGTTGTTGTTGTTGCTGTTCATTTGACGTTGTTGTTGTTGTTTATTTAACCTTGTTGTTGTTATTCATTTGACCTTGTTGTTGTTGTTTATTTGACGTTATTGTTGTTGTTGTTGTTGTTGTTGTTCTTTATTTTACTTTATTGTTGTCGTTGTTTTTGTTGTTTATTTGACATTGTTGTTGTTATTTATTTGACGTTGTTGTTGTTGTTGTTTATTTGACGTTGTTGTTAACGTTGTTGTTGTTGTTGTTTATTTGACGTTGTTGTTGTTGTTGTTGTTGTTTATTTGACTTTGTTGTTATTGTTGACGTTGTTGTTGTTGTTTATTTGATGTTGTTATTGTTGTTGTTGACATAGTTGTTGTTATTTATTTGACGTTGTTGTTGTTGTTGCCGTTGTTGTTTATTTGACATTGTTGTTGTTGTTTATTTGACGTTGTTGTTGTTGTTGTTGACGTTGTTGTTGTTGTTGTTTATTGGACATTGTTGTTGTTGTTTATTTGACATTGTTGTTGTTGTTGTTATTTATTTGACGTTGTTGTTGTTGTTTATTTGACATTATTGTTGTTGTTGTTGTTGTTTATTTGACGTTGTTGTTTATTTGACGTTGTTGTTGTTGTTTATTTGACGTTGTTGTTGTTATTTGAAGTTGTTATTGTTGTTGTATTTGTTGTTGTTGTTGTTGTTGTTTATTTGACGTTGTTGTTGTTGTTGTTTATTTGACGTTGTTGTTGTTGTTTATTTGACGTTGTTATTGTTGTTGTTGTTGTTGTTGTTTATTTGACGTTGTTGTTGTTGTCGACGTTGTTGTTGTTGTTGTTTATTTGACATTGTTAATGTTGTTGACATTGTTGTTGTTGTTTTTGTTGTTTATTTGATGTGGTTGTTATTGTTGTTGTTATTGTTGTTTATTTGACGTTGTTATTGTTGTTGACATTATTGTTGTTGTTGTTGTTTATTTGATGTTGTTGTTGTTGTTGTTGACATAGTTGTTGTTGTTTATTTGACGATGTTGTTGTTGTTGACGTTGTTGTTTATTTGACGTTGTTGTTGTTGTTTATTTGACTTTGTTGTTGTTGCTGAAGTTGTTGTTGTTGTTGTTTATTGGACTTTGTTGTTGTTGTTATTTGACATTGTTGTCGTTGTTGACGGTGTTGTTGTTGTTGTTTATTTGACATTGTTGTTGTTGTTATTTATTTGACGTTGTTGTAGTTGTTTGTTTATTTGACGTTGTTGTTGTTGTTGTTTATTTGACGTTGTTGTTGTTGTTTATTTGACATTGTTGTTGTTGTTATTTATTTGACGTTATTGTTGTTGTTTATTTGACGTTGTTGTTGTTGTTTTTTATTTGACGTTGTTGTTTATTTGACGTTGTTGTTGTTGTTTATTTGACGTTGTTGTTGTTATTTGACGTTGTTGTTGTTGACATTGTTGTTGTTGTTGTTGATTTGACGTTGTTGTTGTTGTTGTTTATTTGACGTAGTTGTTGTTATTGACGTTGTTGTTGTTGTGGTTGCTTATTTGACGTTTTTGTTGTTGTTGATGTTGTTGTTTTTTATTTGACGTTGTTGTTGTTTATTTGACGTTGTTGTTGTTGTTGTTGTTTATTTGATGTTGTTTTAGTTGTTGTTGTTTATTTGACGTTGTTGTTGTTTTTTATTTGACGTTGTTGTTGTTGACATTGTTGTTGTTGTTGTTTATTTGACGTTGTTGTTGTTGTTGTTTATTTGACGTAGTTGTTGTTATTGACGTTGTTGTTGTTGTTTATTTGACGTTTTTGTTGTTGTTGATGTTGTTGTTGTTGTTTTTTTTTTGACGTTGTTGTTGTTGCTGTTCATTTGACGTTGTTGTTGTTGTTTATTTGACGTTGTTGTTGTTGTTGTAATTGTTATTGTTGTTATTATTGTTGCTTATTTGACGTTGTTGTTATTATTGTTGTTTATTTAACCTTGTTGTTGTTGTTATTCATTTGACGTTGTTGTTGTTGTTTATTTGACGTTATTGTTGTTGTTGTTGTTGTTGTTCTTTATTTTACGTTGTTGTTGTCGTTGTTTTTGTTGTTTATTTGACGTTGTTGTTGTTATTTATTTGACGTTGTTGTTGTTGTTGTTGTTGTTTATTTGACGTTGTTGTTAACGTTGTTGTTGTTGTTGTTTATTTGACGTTGTTGTTGTTGTTGTTGTTGTTGTTTATTTGACTTTGTTGTTATTGTTGACGTTGTTGTTGTTGTTTATTTGACGTTGTTATTGTTGTTGTTGACATAGTTGTTGTTGTTGTTTATTTGACTTTGTTGTTGTTGTTGCCGTTGTTGTTTATTTGACATTGTTATTGTTGTTTATTTGACATTGTTGTTGTTGTTGACGTTGTTGTTGTTGTTGTTTATTGGACATTGTAGTTGTTGTTTATTTGACATTGTTGTTGTTGTTATTTATTTGACGTTGTTGTTGTTGTTGTTTATTTGACATTATTGTTGTTGTTGTTGTTGTTGTTTATTTGACGTTGTTGTTGTTGTTTATTTGACGTTGTTGTTGTTATTTGAAGTTGTTATTGTTGTTGTATTTGTTGTTGTTGTTGTTGTTGTTGTTTATTTGACGTTGTTGTTGTTGTTTATTTGACGTTGTTGTTGTTCTTTATTTGACCTTGTTATTGTTGTTGTTGTTGTTGTTGTTTATTTGACGTTGTTGTTGTTGATGTTGTTGTTGTTGTTTATTTGACATTGTTAATGTTGTTGACATTGTTGTTGTTGTTTTAGTTGTTTATTTGATGTTGTTGTTGTTGTTGTTATTGTTGTTTATTTGACGTTGTTATTGTTGTTGACATTGTTGTTGTTGTTGTTGTTGTTTATTTGATGTTGTTGTTGTTGTTGACATAGTTGTTGTTGTTTATTTGACGTTGTTGTTGTTGTTGACGTTGTTGTTTATTTGACGTTGTTGTTGTTGTTTATTTGACTTTGTTGTTGTTGTTGACTTTGTTGTTGTTGTTTATTTGACATTGTTGTTGTTGTTATTTATTTGACGTTGTTGTTGTTGTTGTTTATTTGACGTTGTTGTTGTTGTTGTTTATTTGACGTTGTTGTTGTTGTTGTTTATTTGACGTTGTTGTTGTTATTTGACGTTGTTGTTGTTGACATTGTTGTTGTTGTTGTTTATTTGACGTTGTTGTTGTTGTTGTTTATTTGACGTAGTTGTTGTTATTGACGTTGTTGTTGTTGTGGTTGCTTATTTGACGTTTTTGTTGTTGTTGATGTTGTTGTTGTTGTTGTTTTTTATTTGACGTTGTTGTTGTTTATTTGACATTGTTGTTGTTGTTGTTGTTTATTTGATGTTGTTTTAGTTGTTGTTGTTTATTTGACGTTGTTGTTGTTTTTTATTTGACGTTGTTGTTGTTGACATTGTTGTTGTTGTTGTTTATTTGACGTTGTTGTTGTTGTTTTTTATTTGACGTAGTTGTTGTTATTGACGTTGTTGTTGTTGTTGTTTATTTGACATTTTTGTTGTTGTTGATGTTGTTGTTGTTGTTTTTTATTTGACGTTGTTGTTGTTGCTGTTCATTTGACGTTGTTGTTGTTGTTTATTTGACGTTGTTGTTGTTGTTGTAATTGTTATTGTTGTTATTATTGTTGCTTATTTGACGTTGTTGTTATTATTGTTGTTTATTTAACCTTGTTGTTGTCATTCATTTGACCTTGTTGTTGTTGTTTATTTGACGTTATTGTTGTTGTTGTTGTTGTTGTTCTTTATTTTACTTTATTGTTGTCGTTGTTTTTGTTGTTTATTTGACATTGTTGTTGTTATTTATTTGACGTTGTTGTTGTTGTTTATTTGACGTTGTTGTTAACGTTGTTGTTGTTGTTGTTTATTTGACGTTGTTGTTGTTGTTGTTGTTGTTTATTTGACTTTGTTGTTATTGTTGACGTTGTTGTTGTTGTTTATTTGATGTTGTTATTGTTGATGTTGACATAGTTGTTGTTATTTATTTGACGTTGTTGTTGTTGTTGCCGTTGTTGTTTATTTGACATTGTTGTTGTTGTTTATTTGACGTTGTTGTTGTTGTTGTTGACGTTGTTGTTGTTGTTGTTTATTGGACATTGTTGTTGTTGTTTATTTGACATTGTTGTTGTTGTTGTTATTTATTTGACGTTGTTGTTGTTGTTTATTTGACATTATTGTTGTTGTTGTTGTTGTTTATTTGACGTTGTTGTTTATTTGACGTTGTTGTTGTTGTTTATTTGACGTTGTTGTTGTTATTTGAAGTTGTTATTGTTGTTGTATTTGTTGTTGTTGTTGTTGTTTATTTGACGTTGTTGTTGTTGTTGTTTATTTGACGTTGTTGTTGTTGTTTATTTGACGTTGTTATTGTTGTTGTTGTTGTTGTTGTTGTTTATTTGACGTTGTTGTTGTTGTCGGCGTTGTTGTTGTTGTTGTTTATTTGACATTGTTAATGTTGTTGACATTGTTGTTGTTGTATTTGTTGTTTATTTGATGTGGTTGTTATTGTTGTTGTTATTGTTGTTTATTTGACGTTGTTATTGTTGTTGACATTATTGTTGTTGTTGTTGTTTATTTGATGTTGTTGTTGTTGTTGTTGACATAGTTGTTGTTGTTTATTTGACGATGTTGTTGTTGTTGACGTTGTTGTTTATTTGACGTTGTTGTTGTTGTTTATTTGACTTTGTTGTTGTTGTTATTTATTTGACGTTATTGTTGTTGTTTATTTGACGTTGTTGTTGTTGTTTTTTATTTGACGTTGTTGTTTATTTGACGTTGTTGTTGTTGTTTATTTGACGTTGTTGTTGTTATTTGACGTTGTTGTTGTTGACATTGTTGTTGTTGTTGTTTATTTGACGTTGTTGTTGTTGTTGTTTATTTGACGTAGTTGTTGTTATTGACGTTGTTGTTGTTGTGGTTGCTTATTTGACGTTTTTGTTGTTGTTGATGTTGTTGTTTTTTATTTGACGTTGTTGTTGTTTATTTGACGTTGTTGTTGTTGTTGTTGTTGTTTATTTGATGTTGTTTTAGTTGTTGTTGTTTATTTGACGTTGTTGTTGTTTTTTATTTGACGTTGTTGTTGTTGACATTGTTGTTGTTGTTGTTTATTTGACGTTGTTGTTATTGTTGTTTATTTGATGTAGTTGTTGTTATTGACGTTGTTGTTGTTGTTTATTTGACGTTTTTGTTGTTGTTGATGTTGTTGTTGTTGTTTTTTATTTGACGTTGTTGTTGTTGCTGTTCATTTGACGTTGTTGTTGTTGTTTATTTGACGTTGTTGTTGTTGTTGTAATTGTTATTGTTGTTATTATTGTTGCTTATTTGACGTTGTTGTTATTATTGTTGTTTATTTAACCTTGTTGTTGTTGTTATTCATTTGACGTTGTTGTTGTTGTTTATTTGACGTTATTGTTGTTGTTCTTTATTTTACTTTGTTGTTGTCGTTGTTTTTGTTGTTTATTTGACGTTGTTGTTGTTATTTATTTGACGTTGTTATTGTTGTTGTTTATTTGACGTTGTTGTTAACGTTGTTGTTGTTGTTGTTTATTTGACGTTGTTGTTGTTGTTGTTGTTGTTGTTGTTTATTTGACTTTGTTGTTATTGTTGACGTTGTTGTTGTTGTTTATTTGATGTTGTTATTGTTGTTGTTGACATAGTTGTTGTTATTTATTTGACGTTGTTATTGTTGTTGCCGTTGTTGTTTATTTGACATTGTTGTTGTTGTTTATTTGACGTTGTTGTTGTTGTTGTTGACGTTGTTGTTGTTGTTGTTTATTGGACATTGTTGTTGTTGTTTATTTGACATTGTTGTTGTTGTTGTTATTTATTTGACGTTGTTGTTGTTGTTTATTTGACATTATTGTTGTTGTTGTTGTTTATTTGACGTTGTTGTTTATTTGACGTTGTTGTTGTTGTTTATTTGACGTTGTTGTTGTTATTTGAAGGTGTTATTGTTGTTGTATTTGTTGTTGTTGTTGTTGTTTATTTGACGTTGTTGTTGTTGTTGTTTATTTGACGTTGTTGTTGTTGTTTATTTGACGTTGTTATTGTTTTTGTTGTTGTTGTTGTTGTTTATTTGACGTTGTTGTTGTTGTCGACGTTGTTGTTGTTGTTTATTTGACATTGTTAATGTTGTTGACATTGTTGTTGTTGTTTTTGTTGTTTATTTGATGTGGTTGTTATTGTTGTTGTTATTGTTGTTTATTTGACGTTGTTATTGTTGTTGACATTATTGTTGTTGTTGTTGTTGTTTATTTGATGTTGTTGTTGTTGTTGACATAGTTGTTGTTGTTTATTTGACGTTGTTGTTGTTGTTGACGTTGTTGTTTATTTGACGTTGTTGTTGTTGTTTATTTGACTTTGTTGTTGTTGTTGAAGTTGTTGTTGTTGTTTATTGGACTTTGTTGTTGTTGTTGTTGTTGTTGTTATTTGACATTGTTGTCGTTGTTGACGGTGTTGTTGTTGTTGTTTATTTGACATTGTTGTTGTTGTTATTTATTTGACATTGTTGTAGTTGTTTGTTTATTTGACGTTGTTGTTGTTGTTGTTTATTTGACGTTGTTGTTGTTGTTTATTTGACGTTGTTGTTGTTGTTTATTTGACGTTGTTGTTGTTGTTTATTTGACGTTGTTGTTGTTATTTGACATTGTTGTTGTTGTTGTTTATTTAACGTTGTTGTTGTTGTTGTTGATGTTGTTGTTGTTGTTTATTTGACGTTGTTGTTGTTGTTGTTGTTTATTTGACGTTGTTAATGTTGTTGACATTGTTGTTGTTGTTTTTGTTGTTTATTTGACGTTGTTGTTGTTGTTGTTATTGTTGGTGTTGTTGTTGTTGTTTATTTGACGTTGTTGTTGTTATTTATTTGACGTTGTTGTTGTTGTTATTGTTTATTTGACGTTGTTGTTGTTGTTTATTTGACGTTGTTATTGTTGTTTATTTGACGTTGTTTTTGTTATTTGACGTTGTTGTTGTTGTTGTTGTTGTATTTGTTGTTGTTGTTGTTATTATTGTTTTTGCTTATTTGACGTTGTTGTTATTGTTGCTATTTTTTTGACGTTGTTGTTGTTGTTGTTTATTTGACGCTGTTGTTGTTGTTGTATTTGTTATTGTTGTTATTGTTGTTGCTTATTTGACGTTGTTGTTATTGTTGTTGTTTATTTGACGTTGTTGTTGTTGTTTTTTATTCATTTGACGTTGTTGTTATTGTTGTTTATTTGACGTTGTTGTTGTTGTTGTTCTTTATTTGACGTTGTTGTTGTCGTTGTTTTTGTTGTTTATTTGACGTTGTTGTTATTATTTATTTGACGTTGTTGTTGTTGTTGTTGTTGTTTATTTGACGTTGTTGTTGTTGTTGTTTATTTGACGTTGTTGTTGTTGTTAATTTGACATTGTTGTTGTTGTTTTTGTTTATTTGATGTTGTTTTAGTTGTTGTTGTTTATTTGACGTTGTTGTTGTTGTAGTTGTTTATTTGATGTTGTTTTAGTTGTTGTTGTTTGTTTGACGTCTTTGTTGTTTTTTATTTGACGTTGTTGTTATTGACATTGTTGTTGTTGTTGTTTATTTGACGTTGTTGTTGTTGTTGTTTATTTGACGTTGTTGTTGTTGTTGTTGTTTATTTGACGTAGTTGTTGTTATTGACGTTGTTGTTGATTTTTATTTGACGTTTTTGTTGTTGTTGTTGTTGTTTTTTATTTGACGTTGTTGTTTTTTATTTGACGTTGTTGTTGTTGTTGTTGTTGTTTATTTGACGTTGTTGTTGACGTTGTTGTTTATTTGACGTTGTTGTTGTTATTGTTGTTGTTTATTTGACGTTGTTGTTGACGTTGTTGTTGTTGTTTATTTGACATTGTTGTTGTTGTTGTTTACTTGATGCTGTTTTAGTTGTTGTTGTTTATTTGACGTTGTTGTTGTTTTTTATTTGACGTTGTTGTTATTGACATTGTTGTTGTTGTTGTTTATTTGACGTTGTTGTTGTTGTTGTTGTTTATTTGACGTTGTTGTTGTTATTGACGTTGTTGTTGTTGTGGTTGCTTATTTTGACATTTTTGTTGTTGTTGATGTTGTTGTTGTTGTTGTTGTTTTTTATTTGACGTTGTTGTTGTTTATTTGACGTTGTTGTTGTTGTTGTTGTTTATTTGATGTTGTTTTAGTTGTTGTTGTTTATTTGACGTTGTTGTTGTTTTTTATTTGACGTTGTTGTTGTTGACATTGTTGTTGTTGTTGTTGTTGTTGTTGTTTATTTGACGTTGTTGTTGTTGTTGTTTATTTGACGTAGTTGTTGTTATTGACGTTGTTGTTGTTGTTGTTGTTTATTTGACGTTTTTGTTGTTGTTGATGTTGTTGTTGTTGTTGTTTTTTACTTGACGTTGTTGTTGTTGCTGTTTATTTGACGTTGTTGTTGTTGTTTATTTGACGTTGTTGTTGTTGTTGTAATTGTTATTGTTGTTATTATTGTTGCTTATTTGACGTTGTTGTTATTATTGTTGTTTATTTAACCTTGTTGTTGTTGTTATTCATTTGACGTTGTTGTTGTTGTTTATTTGACGTTATTGTTGTTTTTTATTTGACGTTGTTGTTGTTGACATTGTTGTTGTTGTTGTTTATTTGACGTTGTTGTTATTGTTGTTTATTTGATGTAGTTGTTGTTATTGACGTTGTTGTTGTTGTTTATTTGACGTTTTTGTTGTTGTTGATGTTGTTGTTGTTGTTTTTTATTTGACGTTGTTGTTGTTGCTGTTCATTTGACGTTGTTGTTGTTGTTTATTTGACGTTGTTGTTGTTGTTGTAATTGTTATTGTTGTTATTATTGTTGCTTATTTGACTTTGTTGTTATTATTGTTGTTTATTTAACCTTGTTGTTGTTGTTATTCATTTGACGTTGTTGTTGTTGTTTATTTGACGTTATTGTTGTTGTTCTTTATTTTACTTTGTTGTTGTCGTTGTTTTTGTTGTTTATTTGACGTTGTTGTTGTTATTTATTTGACGTTGTTATTGTTGTTGTTTATTTGACGTTGTTGTTAACGTTGTTGTTGTTGTTGTTTATTTGACGTTGTTGTTGTTGTTGTTGTTGTTGTTTATTTGACTTTGTTGTTATTGTTGACGTTGTTGTTGTTGTTTATTTGATGTTGTTATTGTTGTTGTTGACATAGTTGTTGTTATTTATTTGACGTTGTTATTGTTGTTGCCGTTGTTGTTTATTTGACATTGTTGTTGTTGTTTATTTGACGTTGTTGTTGTTGTTGTTGACGTTGTTGTTGTTGTTGTTTATTGGACATTGTTGTTGTTGTTTATTTGACATTGTTGTTGTTGTTGTTATTTATTTGACGTTGTTGTTGTTGTTTATTTGACATTATTGTTGTTGTTGTTTTTTATTTGACGTTGTTGTTTATTTGACGTTGTTGTTGTTGTTTATTTGACGTTGTTGTTGTTATTTGAAGGTGTTATTGTTGTTGTATTTGTTGTTGTTGTTGTTGTTTATTTGACGTTGTTGTTGTTGTTGTTTATTTGACGTTGTTGTTGTTGTTTATTTGACGTTGTTATTGTTTTTGTTGTTGTTGTTGTTGTTTATTTGACGTTGTTGTTGTTGTCGACGTTGTTGTTGTTGTTTATTTGACATTGTTAATGTTGTTGACATTGTTGTTGTTGTTTTTGTTGTTTATTTGATGTGGTTGTTATTGTTGTTGTTATTGTTGTTTATTTGACGTTGTTATTGTTGTTGACATTATTGTTGTTGTTGTTGTTGTTTATTTGATGTTGTTGTTGTTGTTGACATAGTTGTTGTTGTTTATTTGACGTTGTTGTTGTTGTTGACGTTGTTGTTTATTTGACGTTGTTGTTGTTGTTTATTTGACTTTGTTGTTGTTGTTGAAGTTGTTGTTGTTGTTTATTGGACTTTGTTGTTGTTGTTGTTGTTGTTGTTATTTGACATTGTTGTCGTTGTTGACGGTGTTGTTGTTGTTGTTTATTTGACATTGTTGTTGTTGTTATTTATTTGACATTGTTGTAGTTGTTTGTTTATTTGACGTTGTTGTTGTTGTTGTTTATTTGACGTTGTTGTTGTTGTTTATTTGACGTTGTTGTTGTTGTTTATTTGACGTTGTTGTTGTTGTTTATTTGACGTTGTTGTTGTTATTTGACATTGTTGTTGTTGTTGTTTATTTAACGTTGTTGTTGTTGTTGTTGATGTTGTTGTTGTTGTTTATTTGACGTTGTTGTTGTTGTTGTTGTTTATTTGACGTTGTTAATGTTGTTGACATTGTTGTTGTTGTTTTTGTTGTTTATTTGACGTTGTTGTTGTTGTTGTTATTGTTGGTGTTGTTGTTGTTGTTTATTTGACGTTGTTGTTGTTATTTATTTGACGTTGTTGTTGTTGTTATTGTTTATTTGACGTTGTTGTTGTTGTTTATTTGACGTTGTTATTGTTGTTTATTTGACGTTGTTTTTGTTATTTGACGTTGT
>OX451735.1:1390417038-1390427038 GCA_948472305.1 Vicia faba
TTGTTGTTGTTGTGGTTGCTTATTTGACGTTTTTGTTGTTGTTGATTTTGTTGTTGTTGTTGTTTTTTATTTGACATTGTTGTTGTATATTTGACGTTGTTGTTGTTGTTGTTGTTTATTTGATGTTGTTTTAGTTGTTGTTGTTTATTTGACGTTGTTGTTGTTTTTTATTTGACGTTGTTGTTGTTGACATTGTTGTTGTTGTTGTTGTTTATATGACGTTGTTGTTGTTTTTTATTTGACGTTGTTGTTGTTGACATTGTTGTTGTTGTTGTTGTTTATTTGACGTTGTTGTTGTTTTTTATTTGACGTAGTTGTTGTTATTGACGTTGTTGTTATTGTTGTTGTTTATTTGACGTTTTTGTTGTTGTTGATGTTGTTGTTGTTGTTTTTTATTTGACGTTGTTGTTGTTGTTGTTTATTTGACGTTGTTGTTGTTGTTTATTTGACGTTGTTGTTGTTGTTGTAATTGTTATTGTTGTTATTATTGTTGCTTATTTGACGTTGTTGTTATTATTGTTGTTTATTTAACCTTGTTGTTGTTGTTGTTATTCATTTGACGTTGTTGTTGTTGTTTATTTGACGTTATTGTTGTTGTTGTTGTTGTTCTTTATTTTACGTTGTTGTTGTCATTGTTTTTGTTGTTTATTTGACGTTGTTGTTGTTATTTATTTGACGTTGTTGTTGTTGTTGTTTATTTGACGTTGTTGTTAACATTGTTGTTGTTGTTGTTTATTTGACGTTGTTGTTGTTGTTGTTGTTATTGTTTATTTGACTTTGTTGTTATTGTTGACGTTGTTGTTGTTGTTTATTTGATGTTGTTATTGTTGTTGTTGACATAGTTGTTGTTGTTTATTTGACGTTGTTGTTGTTGTTGCCGTTGTTGTTTATTTGACATTGTTGTTGTTGTTTATTTGACGTTGTATTTGTTGTTGTTGACATTGTTGTTGTTGTTGTTTATTGGACATTGTTGTTGTTGTTTATTTGACATTGTTGTTGTTGTTGTTATTTATTTGACGTTGTTGTTGTTGCTGTTTATTTGACATTATTGTTGTTGTTGTTGTTTATTTGACGTTGTTGTTGTTGTTGTTATTTATTTGACGTTGTTGTTGTTGTTATTGTTTATTTGACGTTGTTGTTGTTGTTGTTGTTTATTTGATGTTGTTATTGTTGTTTATTTGACGTTGTTTTTGTTATTTGACGTTGTTGTTGTTGTTGTTGTTGTTGTTGTTGTTGTATTTGTTGTTGTTGTTGTTGTTGTTTTTGCTTATTTGACGTTGTTGTTATTGTTGCTATTTTTTTGACGTTGTTGTTGTTTATTTGACGTTGTTGTTGTTGTTATTGTTGTATTTGTTATTGTTGTTATTGTTGTTGCTTATTTGACGTTGTTGTTATTGTTGTTGTTTATTTGACGTTGTTGTTGTTGTTATTCATTTGACGTTGTTGTTATTGTTGTTTATTTGACGTTGTTGTTGTTGTTGTTCTTTATTTGACGTTGTTGTTGTCGTTGTTTTTGTTGTTTATTTGACGTTGTTGTTGTTATTTATTTGACGTTCTTGTTGTTGTTGTTTATTTGACGTTGTTGTTGACGTTGTTGTTGTTGTTTACTTGATGTTGTTTTAGTTGTTGTTGTTTATTTGACGATGTTGTTGTTTCTTATTTGACGTTGTTGTTATTGACATTGTTGTTGTTGTTGTTTATTTGACGTTGTTGTTGTTGTTTATTTGACGTAGTTGTTGTTATTGACGTTGTTGTTGTTGTGGTTGCTTATTTGACATTTTTGGTGTTGTTGATGTTGTTGTTGTTGTTGTTTTTTATTTGACGTTGTTGTTGTTTATTTGACGTTGTTGTTGTTGTTGTTGTTTATTTGATGTTGTTTTAGTTGTTGTTGTTTATTTGACGTTGTATTTGTTTTTTATTTGACGTTGTTGTTGTTGACATTGTTGTTGTTGTTGTTTATTTGACGTTGTTGTTGTTGTTGTTTATTTGACGTAGTTGTTGTTATTGACGTTGTTGTTGTTGTTGTTGTTTATTTGACGTTTTTGTTGTTGTTGATGTTGTTGTTGTTGTTTTTTATTTGACGTTGTTGTTGTTGCTGTTTATTTGACGTTGTTGTTGTTGTTTATTTGACGTTGTTGTTGTTGTTGTAATTGTTATTGTTGTTATTATTGTTGCTTATTTGACGTTGTTGTTATTATTGTTGTTTATTTAACCTTGTTGTTGTTGTTGTTGTTATTCATTTGACGTTGTTGTTGTTGTTGTTTATTTGACGTTATTGTTGTTGCTGTTGTTGTTGTTCTTTATTTTACGTTGTTGTTGTCATTGTTTTTGTTGTTTATTTGACGTTGTTGTTGTTATTTATTTGACGTTGTTGTTGTTGTTGTTTATTTGACGTTGTTGTTAACATTGTTGTTGTTGTTGTTTATTTGACGTTGTTGTTGTTGTTGTTGTTATTGTTTATTTGACTTTGTTGTTATTGTTGACGTTGTTGTTGTTGTTTATTTGATGTTGTTATTGTTGTTGTTGACATAGTTGTTGTTGTTTATTTGACGTTGTTGTTGTTGTTGCCGTTGTTGTTTATTTGACATTGTTGTTGTTGTTTATTTGACGTTGTATTTGTTGTTGTTGACATTGTTGTTGTTGTTGTTTATTGGACATTGTTGTTGTTGTTTATTTGACATTGTTGTTGTTGTTGTTATTTATTTGACGTTGTTGTTGTTGCTGTTTATTTGACATTATTGTTGTTGTTGTTGTTTATTTGACGTTGTTGTTGTTGTTATTTATTTGACGTTGTTGTTGTTGTTATTGTTTATTTGACGTTGTTGTTGTTGTTGTTGTTTATTTGATGTTGTTATTGTTGTTTATTTGACGTTGTTTTTGTTATTTGACGTTGTTGTTGTTGTTGTTGTTGTATTTGTTGTTGTTGTTGTTGTTGTTTTTGCTTATTTGACGTTGTTGTTATTGTTGCTATTTTTTTGACGTTGTTGTTGTTTATTTGACGTTGTTGTTGTTGTTATTGTTGTATTTGTTATTGTTGTTATTGTTGTTGCTTATTTGACGTTGTTGTTATTGTTGTTGTTTATTTGACGTTGTTGTTGTTGTTATTCATTTGACGTTGTTGTTATTGTTGTTTATTTGACGTTGTTGTTGTTGTTGTTCTTTATTTGACGTTGTTGTTGTCGTTGTTTTTGTTGTTTATTTGACGTTGTTGTTGTTATTTATTTGACGTTCTTGTTGTTGTTGTTTATTTGACGTTGTTGTTGACGTTGTTGTTGTTGTTTACTTGATGCTGTTTTAGTTGTTGTTGTTTATTTGACGATGTTGTTGTTTCTTATTTGACGTTGTTGTTATTGACATTGTTGTTGTTGTTGTTTATTTGACGTTGTTGTTGTTGTTTATTTGACGTAGTTGTTGTTATTGACGTTGTTGTTGTTGTGGTTGCTTATTTGACGTTTTTGGTGTTGTTGATGTTGTTGTTGTTGTTGTTTTTTATTTGACGTTGTTGTTGTTTATTTGACGTTGTTGTTGTTGTTGTTGTTTATTTGATGTTGTTTTAGTTGTTGTTGTTTATTTGACGTTGTATTTGTTTTTTATTTGACGTTGTTGTTGTTGACATTGTTGTTGTTGTTGTTTATTTGACGTTGTTGTTGTTGTTGTTTATTTGACGTAGTTGTTGTTATTGACGTTGTTGTTGTTGTTGTTGTTTATTTGACGTTTTTGTTGTTGTTGATGTTGTTGTTGTTGTTTTTTATTTGACGTTGTTGTTGTTGCTGTTTATTTGACGTTGTTGTTGTTGTTTATTTGACGTTGTTGTTGTTGTTGTAATTGTTATTGTTGTTATTATTGTTGCTTATTTGACGTTGTTGTTATTATTGTTGTTTATTTAACCTTGTTGTTGTTGTTGTTGTTATTCATTTGACGTTGTTGTTGTTGTTGTTTATTTGACGTTATTATTGTTGCTGTTGTTGTTGTTCTTTATTTTACGTTGTTGTTGTCATTGTTTTTGTTGTTTATTTGACGTTGTTGTTGTTATTTATTTGACGTTGTTGTTGTTGTTTATTTTACGTTGTTGTTAACATTGTTGTTGTTGTTGTTTATTTTACGTTGTTGTTGTTGTTGTTATTATTGTTTATTTGACTTTGTTGTTATTGTTGACATTGTTGTTGTTGTTGTTTATTTGATGTTGTTATTGTTGTTGTTGACATAGTTGTTGTTGTTTATTTGACGTTGTTGTTGTTGTTGTTGCCGTTGTTGTTTATTTGACATTGTTGTTGTTGTTTATTTGACGTTGTATTTGTTGTTGTTGACGTTGTTGTTGTTGTTGTTTATTGGACATTGTTGTTGTTGTTTATTTGACATTGTTGTTGTTGTTTTTACTTATTTGACGTTGTTGTTGTTGTTGTTGTTTATTTGACATTATTGTTGTTGTTGTTGTTGTTGTTGTTTATTTGACGTTGTTGTTTATTTGACGTTGTTGTTTATTTAACGTTGTTGTTGTTGTTGTTTAGTTGACATTGTTGTTGTTGTTGTTTATTTGACGTTGTTGTTGTTCTTTATTTGACATTGTTATTGTTGTTGTTGTTGTTGTTTATTTGACGTTGTTGTTGTTGTTGTTTATTTGACATTGTTAATGTTGTTGACATTGTTGTTGTTGTTTTTGTTGTTTATTTGATGTTGTTGTTGTTGTTGTTGTTGTTGTTGTTATTGTTGTTTATTTGACGTTGTTATTGTTGACGACATTGTTGTTGTTGTTGTTGTTGTTTATTTGATGTTGTTGTTGTTGTAGTTGACATAGTTGTTGTTGTTTATTTGACGTTGTTGTTTTTGTTGTTGTTGACGTTGTTGTTTATTTGACGTTGTTGTTGTTGTTTATTTGACTTTTTTGTTGTTGTTGACGTTGTTGTTGTTGTTGTTTATTGGACGTTGTTGTTGTTGTTGTTATTTGACATTGTTGTCCTTGTTGACGGTGTTGTTGTTGTTGTTTATTTGACATTGTTGTTGTTGTTATTTATTTGATGTTGTTGTTGTTGTTGTTTATTTGACGTTGTTGTTGTTGTTGTTTATTTGACGTTGTTGTTTATTTGACGTTGTTGTTGTTGCTTATTTGACGTTGCTGTTGTTATTTGACGTTGTTGTTGTTGTTGTTGTATTTGTTGTTGTTGTTGTTGTTGTTGTTGTTTATTTAACGTTGTTTTTGTTGTTGTTTATTTGACGTTATTGTTGTTGTTATTGTTGTTGTTATTGTTGTTGTTGTTGTTTATTTAACGTTGTTGTTGTTGTTGATGTTGTTGTTGTTGTTGTTTATTTGACGTTGTTGTTGTTGTTGTTGTTTATTTGACGTTGTTAATGTTGTTGACATTGTTGTTGTTGTTTTTGTTGTTTATTTGACGTTGCTGTTGTTGTTGTTATTGTTGGTGTTGTTGTTGTTGTTTATTTGACGTTGTTGTTGTCGTTTATTTGACGTTGTTGTTGTTGTTGTTGTTTATTTGACGTTGTTGTTATTGTTGTTAATTTGACGTTGTTGTTGTTTATTTGACGTTGTTGTTGTTGTTGTTTATTTGACATTGTTGTTGTTGTTGTTGTTGACGTTGTTGTTGTTGTTTATTTGACGTTGTTGTTGTTGTTTATTTGATGTTGTTTTAGTTGTTGTTGTTTATTTGACGTTGTTGTTGTTGTTGTTGTTTATTTGATGTTGTTGTTGTTTATTTGACGTTGTTATTGTTGTTGTTGTTGTTGTTTATTTGACGTTGTTGTTGTTGTTGACATTGTTGTTGTTGTTGTTGTTTATTTGACATTGTTAATGTTGTTGACATTGTTGTTTTTGTTTTTGTTGTTTATTTGATGTTGTTGTTGTTGTTGTTGTTATTGTTGTTTATTTGACGTTGTTATTGTTGTTGACATTGTTGTTGTTGTTGTTGTTTATTTGATGTTGTTGTTGTTGTTGACATTGTTGTTGTTGTTTATTTGACGTTGTTGTTGTTGTTGTTGACGTTGTTGTTTATTTGACGTTATTGTTGTAGTTTATTTGACTTTGTTGTTGTTGTTGACGTTGTTGTTGTTGTTTATTGGACGTTGTTGTTGTTGTTGTTGTTATTTGACATTGTTGTCGTTGTTGACGGTGTTGTTGTTGTTGTTTATTTGACATTGTTGTTGTTGTTATTTATTTGACGTTGTTGTTGTTGTTGTTGTTTATTTGACGTTGTTGTTGTTGTTGTTGTTGTTTATTTGACGTTGTTGTTTATTTGACGTTGTTGTTGTTGTTTATTTGACGTTGTTGTTGTTATTTGACATTGTTGTTGTTGTATTTATTGTTGTTGTTGTTGTTGTTGTTGTTTATTTAACGTTGTTGTTGTTGTTGTTTATTTGACGTTATTGTTGTTGTTATTGTTGTTGTTGTTGTTTATTTAACGTTGTTGTTGTTGTTGATGTTGTTGTTGTTGTTGTTTATTTGACGTTGTTGTTGTTGTTGTTGTTGTTTATTTGACGTTGTTAATGTTGTTGACATTGTTGTTGTTGTTTTTGTTGTTTATTTGACGTTGCTGTTGTTGTTGTTATTGTTGGTGTTGTTGTTGTTGTTTATTTGACGTTGTTGTTTTTGTTTATTTGACGTTGTTGTTGTTGTTGTTTATTTGACGTTGTTGTTGTTGTTAATTTGACGTTGTTGTTGTTGTTGTTTATTTGACGTTGTTGTTGTTGTTGTTTATTTGACATTGTTGTTGTTGTTGTTGAGGTTGTTGTTGTTGTTTATTTGACGTTGTTGTTGTTGTTGTTTATTTGATGTTGTTTTAGTTGTTGTTGTTTATTTGACGTTGTTGTTGTTGTTGTTGTTTATTTGATGTTGTTTTAGTTTTTGTTGTTTATTTGACGTTTTTGTTGTTTTTTATTTGACGTTGTTGTTATTGACATTGTTGTTGTTGTTGTTGTTTATTTGACGTTGTTGTTGTTCTTTATTTGACGTTGTTGTTGTTGTTTATTTGACGTAGTTGTTGTTATTGACGTTGTTATTGATGTTTATTTCACGTTTTTGTTGTTGTTGATGTTGTTGTTGTTGTCTTTTATTTGACGTTGAAGTTTTTCATTTGACGTTGTTGTTGTTGTTGTTGTTTATTTGATGTTGTTGTTGTTGTTGTTTATTTGACGTTGTTGTTGTTGTTGTTTATTTGATGTTGTTGTTGTTGTTGACATTGTTGTTGTTGTTGTTTATTTGACGTTGTTGTTGTTGTTGTTTATTTGACGTAGTTGTTGTTATTGACGTTGTTGTTGTTGTTGTTGTTGTTTATTTGACGTTTTTGTTGTTGTTGATGTTGTTGTTGTTGTTTTTTATTTGACGTTATTGTTGTTGTTGTTGTTTATTTGACATTGTTGTTGTTGTTTATTTGACGTTGTTGTTGTTGTTGTTGTTGTAATTGTTATTATTGTTATTGTTGTTGCTTATTTGACGTTGTTGTTATTATTGTTGTTTATTTGACCTTGTTGTTGTTGTTATTCTTTTGACGTTGTTGTTGTTGTTTATTTGACGTTATTGTTGTTGTTGTTGTTTTTCTTTATTTAACGTTGTTGTTGTCGTTGTTGTTGTTGTTTATTTCACGTTGTTGTTGTTGTTTATTTGACGTTGTTGTTGTTGTTGTTGTTTATTTGACGTTGTTGTTAACGTTGTTGTTGTTGTTGTTTATTTGACGTTGTTGTTGTTGTGGTTGTTTATTTGACTTTGTTGTTATTGTTGACGTTGTTGTTGTTGTTGTTTATTTGATGTTTTTGTTGTTGTTGATGTTGTTGTTGTTGTTGTTTTTTATTTGACGTTGTTGTTTTTTATTTGACGTTGTTGTTGTTATTGTTGTTGTTTATTTGATGTTGTTTTAGTTGTTGTTGTTTTTTATTTGACGTTGTTTTTATTGACATTGTTGTTGTTGTTGTTGTTGTTTATCTGACGTTGTTGTTGTTGTTGTTGTTTATTTGACGTAGTTGTTGTTATTGACATTGTTGTTGTTGTTGTTTATTTGACGTTTTTGTTGTTATTGATTTTGTTGTTGTTGTTTTTTATTTGACGTTGTTGTTGTTGTTGTTTATTTGACGTTGTTGTTGTTTTTTTGTGGATTTGTTGTTGTTAATTTGACATTGTTGTTGTTGTTTATTTGACGCTGTTGTTGTTGTTTATTTGACGTTGTTGTTGTTGTTGTTTATTTGACGTTGTTGTTGTTGTTATTTATTTGACGTTGTTGTTGTTGTTATTGTTTATTTGACGTTGTTGTTGTTTATTTGACGTTGTTATTGTTGTTTATTTGACGTTGTTTTTGTTATTTGACGTTGTTGTTGTTGTTGTTGTTGTTGTTGTTGTTGTATTTGTTGTTGTTGTTGTTGTTTTTTCTTATTTGACGTTGTTGTTAGTGTTGCTAATTTTTTGACGTTGTTGTTGTTTATTTGACGTTGTTGTTGTTGTTGTTGTTTATTTGATGTTGTTGTTGTTGTTGTTGTATTTGTTATTGTTGTTATTGTTGTTGCTTATTTGACGTTGTTGTTATTGTTGTTGTTTATTTGACGTTGTTGTTCTTTATTTGACGTTGTTGTTGTCGTTGTTTTTGTTGTTTATTTGACGTTGTTGTTGTTATTTATTTGACGTTGTTGTTGTTGTTGTTTATTTGACGTTGTTGTTGTTGTTTATTTGACATTGTTGTTGTTGTTGTTTATTTGATGCTGTTTTAGTTGTTGTTGTTTTTTATTTGACGTTGTTGTTATTGACATTGTTGTTGTTGTTGTTTATTGGACGTTGTTGTTGTTGTTGTTTATTTGACGTAGTTGTTGTTATTGACATTGTTGTTGTTGTTGTTGCTTATTTGACGTTTTTGTTGTTGTTGATGTTGTTGTTGTTGTTGTTTTTTATTCGACGTTGTTGTTGTTTATTTGACGTTGTTGTTGATGTTGTTGTTTATTTGATGTTGTTTTAGTTGTTGTTGTTTATTTGACGTTGTTGTTGTTTTTTATTTGACGTTGTTGGTGTTGCTGTTTATTTGACGTTGTTGTTGTTGTTTATTTGACGTTGTTGTTGTTGTTGTTGTAATTGTTATTGTTGTTATTATTGTTGCTTATTTGACGTTGTTGTTATTATTGTTGTTTATTTAACCTTGTTGTTGTTGTTATTCATTTGACGTTGTTGTTGTTGTTTATTTGACGTTATTGTTGTTGTTGTTGTTGTTGTTCTTTATTTTATGTTGTTGTTGTTTATTTGACATTATTGTTGTTGTCGTTGTTGTTTATTTGACGTTGTTGTTGTTATTTATTTGACGTTGTTGTTGTCGTTGTTTATTTGACGTTGTTGTTAACGTTGTTGTTGTTGTTGTTTATTTGACGTTGTTGTTGTTGTTTATTTGACTTTGTTGTTATTGTTGACGTTATTGTTGTTGTTTATTTGATGTTGTTATTGTTGTTGTTGACATAGTTGTTGTTGTTTATTTGACGTTTTTGTTGTTGTTGATGTTGTTGTTGTTGTGGTTTTTTATTTGACGTTGTTGTTTTTTATTTGACGTTGTTGTTGTTATTGTTGTTGTTTATTTGATGTTGTTTTAGTTGTTGTTGTTTTTTATTTGATGTTGTTGTTGTTGACATTGTTGTTGTTGTTGTTTATTTGACGTTGTTGTTGTTGTTGTTTATTTGACGTAGTTGTGGTTATTGACGTTGTTGTTGTTGTTGTTGTTTATTTGACGTTTTTGTTGTTATTGATGTTGTTGTTGTTGTTTTTTATTTGACGTTGTTGTTGTTGTTGTTTATTTGACGTTGTTGTTGTTGTTATTTATTTGACGTTGTTGTTGTTGTTATTGTTTATTTGATGTTGTTGTTGTTGTTGTTTATTTGACGTTGTTATTATTGTTTATTTGACGTTGTTTTTGTTATTTGACGTTGTTGTTGTTGTTGTTGTATTTGTTGTTATTGTTGTTGTTGTTTTTGCTTATTTGACGTTGTTGTTATTGTTGCTATTTTTTTGACGTTGTTGTTGTTTATTTGACGT
>OX451735.1:1390442038-1390447038 GCA_948472305.1 Vicia faba
TTGTTGTTGTTGTTTAGTTGACGTTGTTGTTGTTGTTGTTTATTTGACGTTGTTGTTGTCGTTGTTTATGTTATTTATTTGACGTTGTTGTTGTTATTGTTGTTTATTTGACGTTGTTGTTGTTGTTGTCGTTTATTTGACGTTGTTGTTGTTGTTTATTTGACGTTGTTGTTGTTATTTGAGGTTTTGTTGTTGTTGTATTTGTTGTTGTTTATTTGACGTTGTTGTTGTTATTTGACGTTGTTGTTATTGTTGTTGTTGTATTTGTTGTTGTTATTGTTTATTTGATGTTATTGTTGTTGTTTATTTGACGTTGTTATTGTTGTTGTTGTTGTTTATTTGACGTTGTTGTTGTTAACGTTGTTGTTGTTGTTGTTTATTTGACGTTGTTGTTGTTGTTGTTGTTTATTTGACGTTATTAATGTTATTGACATTGTTGTTGTTGTTGTTGTTTATTTGACGTTGTTCTTGTTGACGTTGTTGTTGTTGTTATTATTTATTTGACGTTGTTGTTGTTGTTGTTTATTTGACGTTGTTGTTGTTGTTGTTGTTTATTTGACGTTTTTGTTGTTGTTGATGTTGTTATTGTTTTTGTTGTTGTTTATTTGACGTTGTTGTTGTTGTTTATTTGACGTTGTTGTTGTTGTTTATTTGACATTGTTGTTGTTGTTGTTGTTATTGTTGTTGTTGTTGTTGTTTGTTTGACGTTGTTGTTGTTATTGTTTATTTGACGTTATTGTTGTTGTTTATTTGACGTTGTTATTGTTGTTGTTGTTGTTGTTGTTGTTGTTGTTTATTTGACGTAGTTGTTGTTGTTGTTTATTTGACATTATTGTTGTTGTTGTTTATTTGACGTTATTAATGTTCTTGACATTGTTGTTGTTGTTTTTGTTATTTATTTGATGGTGTTGTTGTTGTTGTTTATTTGACGTTGTTGTTGTGGTTGTTGTTTATTTGACGTTGTTGTTGTTGTTGTTGTTTAGTTGACGTTGTTGTTGTTGTTGTTTATTTGACGTTGTTGTTGTCGTTGTTTATGTTATTTATTTGACGTTGTTGTTGTTATTGTTGTTTATTTGACGTTGTTGTTGTTGTTGTCGTTTATTTGACGTTGTTGTTGTTGTTTATTTGACGTTGTTGTTGTTGACGTTGTTGTTGTTGTTATTGATTATTTGACGTTGTTGTTGTTTATTTGACGTAGTTGTTGTTGTTGACGTTGTTGTTGTTGTTGTTATTTATTTGACGTTTTTATTGTTGTTGATGTTGTTGCTGTTTTTGTTGTTGTATATTTGACGTTGTTGTTGTTGTTTATTTGACGTTGTTGTTGTTTATTTGTCGTTGTTGTTGTTGTTATTGTTGTTGTTGTTGATTTAACGTTGTTGTTTATTTGACGTTGTTGTTGTTGTTTATTTGACGTTGTTGTTGTTATTTGAGGTTTTGTTGTTGTTGTATTTGTTGTTGTTGTTTATTTGATGTTGTTGTTGTTATTTGACGTTGTTGTTATTGTTGTTGTTGTATTTGTTGTTGTTATTGTTTATTTGACGTTATTGTTGTTGTTTATTTGACGTTGTTATTGTTGTTGTTGTTGTTTATTTGACGTTGTTGTTGTTGACGTTGTTGTTGTTGTTGTTGTTTATTTGACGTTGTTGTTGTTGTTGTTGTTTATTTGACGTTATTAATATTATTGACATTGTTGTTGTTGTTGTTGTTGTTTATTTGACGTTGTTCTTGTTGACGTTGTTGTTGTTGTTATTGTTTATTTGACGTTGTTGTTGTTGTTGTTTATTTGACGTTGTTGTTGTTGTTGTTGTTTATTTGACGTTTTTGTTGTTGTTGATGTTGTTATTGTTTTTGTTGTTGTTTATTTGACGTTGTTGTTGTTGTTTATTTGACGTTGTTGTTGTTGTTTATTTGACATTGTTGTTGTTGTTGTTGTTATTGTTGTTGTTGTTGTTGTTGTTTGTTTGACGTTGTTGTTGTTATTGTTTATTTGACGTTATTGTTGTTGTTTATTTGACGTTGTTATTGTTGTTGTTGTTGTTGTTGTTGTTTATTTGATGTTGTTGTTGTTGTTTATTTGACATTATTGTTGTGGTTGTTTATTTGACATTATTAATGTTCTTGACATTGTTGTTGTTAATTTTGTTATTTATTTGACGTTGTTGTTGTTGTTGTTATTGTTGGTGTTGTTGTTGTTGTTTATTTGACGTTGTTGTTGTGGTTGTTGTTTATTTGACGTTGTTGTTGTTGTTGTTGTTGTTTAGTTGACGTTGTTGTTGTTGTTGTTTATTTGACGTTGTTGTTGTCGTTGTTTTTGTTGTTTATTTGACGTTGTTGTTGTTGTTGTTTATTTGACGTTGTTGTTATTGTTGTTTATTTGACGTTGTTGTTGTTGTTTATTTGACGTTGTTGTTGTTGTTTATTTGACGGTATTGTTGTTGTTGTTTATTTGACGTTGTTGTTGTTGTTGTTTATTTGACGTTGTTGTTGTTGTTGTCGTTTATTTGACGTTGTTGTTGTTGTTTATTTTACGTTGTTGTTGTTGACGTTGTTGTTGTTGTTATTGATTATTTGACGTTGTTGTTGTTTATTTGACGTAGTTGTTGTTGTTGACGTTGTTGTTGTTGTTGTTATTTATTTGACGTTTTTATTGTTGTTGATGTTGTTGCTGTTTTTGTTGTTGTTTATTTGACGTTGTTGTTGTTGTTTATTTGACGTTGTTGTTGTTTATTTGTCGTTGTTGTTGTTGTTATTGTTGTTGTTGTTGATTTAACGTTGTTGTTTATTTGACGTTGTTGTTGTTGTTTATTTGACGTTGTTGTTGTTATTTGAGGTTTTGTTGTTGTTGTATTTGTTGTTGTTGTTTATTTGATGTTGTTGTTGTTATTTGACGTTGTTGTTATTGTTGTTGTTGTATTTGTTGTTGTTATTGTTTATTTGACGTTATTGTTATTGTTTATTTGACGTTGTTATTGTTGTTGTTGTTGTTTATTTGACGTTGTTGTTGTTGACGTTGTTGTTGTTGTTGTTGTTTATTTGACGTTGTTGTTGTTGTTGTTGTTGTTTATTTGACGTTATTAATGTTATTGACATTGTTGTTGTTGTTGTTGTTGTTTATTTGACGTTATTAATGTTATTGACATTGTTGTTGTTGTTGTTGTTGTTTATTTGACGTTGTTCTTGTTGACGTTGTTGTTGTTGTTATTGTTTATTTGACTTTGTTGTTGTTGTTGTTGTTGTTTATTTGACGTTGTTGTTGTTGTTGTTGTTTATTTGACGTTTTTGTTGTTGTTGATGTTGTTATTGTTTTTGTTGTTGTTTATTTGACGTTGTTGTTGTTGTTTATTTGACGTTGTTGTTGTTGTTTATTTGACATTGTTGTTGTGTTTGTTGTTATTGTTGTTGTTGTTGTTGTTGTTGTTTGTTTGACGTTGTTGTTGTTATTGTTTATTTGACGTTATTGTTGTTGTTTATTTGACGTTGTTATTGTTGTTGTTGTTGTTGTTGTTTATTTGACGTTGTTGTTGTTGTTGTTTATTTGACATTATTGTTGTTGTTGTTGTTTATTTGACGTTATTAATGTTCTTGACATTGTTGTTGTTGTTTTTGTTATTTATTTGACGTTGTTGTTGTTGTTGTTATTGTTGGTGTTGTTGTTGTTGTTTATTGGACGTTGTTGTTGTGGTTGTTGTTTATTTGACGTTGTTGTTGTTGTTGTTGTTTATTTGACGTTTTTGTTGTTGTTGATGTTGTAATTGTTTTTGTTGTTGTTTATTTGACGTTGCTGTTGTTGTTTATTTGACGTTGTTGTTGTTGTTGTTTATTTGACATTGTTGTTGTTGCTGTTGTAATTGTTGTTGTTGTTGTTGTTTATTTGACGTTGTTGTTGTTATTGTATATTTGACGTTATTGTTGTTGTTTATTTGACGTTGTTATTGTTGTTGTTGTTGTTGTTGTTGTTGTTTATTTGACGTTGTTGTTGTGGTTGTTGTTTATTTGACGTTGTTGTTGTTGTTGACGTTGTTGTTGTTGTTGTTGTTATTTATTTGACGTTTTTATTGTTGTTGATGTTGTTGCTGTTTTTGTTGTTGTTTATTTGACGTTGTTGTTGTTGTTTATTTGACGTTGTTGTTGTTTATTTGACGTTGTTGTTGTTGTTATTGTTATTGTTGTTGATTTAACGTTGTTGTTTATTTGACGTTGTTGTTGTTGTTTATTTGACGTTGTTGTTGTTATTTGAGGTTTTGTTGTTGTTGTATTTGTTGTTGTTGTTGTTGTTTATTTGACGTTGTTGTTGTTATTTGACGTTGTTGTTATTGTTGTTGTTGTATTTGTTGTTGTTATTGTTTATTTGATGTTATTGTTGTTGTTTATTTGACGTTGTTATTGTTGTTGTTGTTGTTTATTTGACGTTGTTGTTGTTGTTGTTTATTTGACGTTATTGTTGTTGTTGTTGTTTATTTGACGTTATTAATGTTATTGACATTGTTGTTGTTGTTGTTGTTTATTTGACGTTGTTCTTGTTGACGTTGTTGTTGTTGTTATTGTTTATTTGACGTTGTTGGTGTTGTTGTTTATTTGACGTTGTTGTTGTTGTTGTTGTTGTTTATTTGACGTTTTTGTTGTTGTTGATGTTGTTATTGTTTTTGTTGTTGTTTATTTGACGTTGTTGTTTTTGTTTATTTGATGTTGTTGTTGTTGTTTATTTGACATTGTTGTTGTTGTTGTTGTTATTGTTGTTGTTGTTGTTGTTGTTGTTTGTTTGACGTTGTTGTTGTTATTGTTTATTTGACGTTATTGTTGTTGTTTATTTGACGCTGTTATTGTTGTTGTTGTTGTTGTTGTTGTTTATTTGACGTTGTTGTTGTTGTTGTTGTTGTTTATTTGACATTATTGTTGTTGTTGTTTATTTGACGTTATTAATGTTCTTGACATTGTTGTTGTTGTTTTTGTTATTTATTTGACGTTGTTGTTGTTGTTGTTATTGTTGGTGTTGTTGTTGT
>OX451735.1:1390474538-1390477038 GCA_948472305.1 Vicia faba
TGTTTATTTGACGTTGTTGTTGTTGTTATTGTTATTGTTGTTGATTTAACGTTGTTGTTTATTTGACGTTGTTGTTGTTATTTATTTGACGTTGTTGTTGTTATTTGAGGTTTTGTTGTTGTTGTATTTGTTGTTGTTGTTGTTTATTTGACGTTGTTGTTGTTATTTGACGTTGTTGTTATTGTTGATGTTGTATTTGTTGTTGTTATTGTTTATTTGACGTTATTGTTGTTGTTTATTTGACGTTGTTATTGTTGTTGTTGTTGTTTATTTGACGTTGTTGTTGTTAACGTTGTTGTTATTGTTGTTTATTTGACAATGTTGTTGTTGTTGTTGTTGTTTATTTGACGTTATTAATGTTATTGACATTGTTGTTGTTGTTGTTGTTTATTTGACGTTGTTCTTGTTGACGTTGTTGTTGTTGTTATTATTTATTTGTCGTTGTTGTTGTTGTTGTTTATTTGACGTTGTTGTTGTTGTTGTTGTTGTTGTTTATTTGACGTTTTTGTTGTTGTTGATGTTGTTATTGTTTTTGTTGTTTATTTGACGTTGTTGTTGTTGTTTATTTGACGTTGTTGTTGTTTATTTGACATTGTTGTTGTTGTTGTTGTTATTGTTGTTGTTGTTGTTGTTGTTTGTTTGACGTTGTTGTTGTTATTGTTTATTTGACGTTATTGTTGTTGTTTATTTGACGTTGTTGTTGTTGTTGTTGTTGTTGTTGTTTATTTGACGTTGTTGTTGTTGTTGTTTATTTGACATTATTGTTGTTGTTGTTTATTTGACGTTATTAATGTTCTTGACATTGTTGTTGTTGTTTTTGTTATTTATTTGACGTTGTTGTTGTTGTTGTTATTGTTGGTGTTGTTGTTGTTGTATATTTGACGTTGTTGTTGTGGTTGTTGTTTATTTGACGTTGTTGTTGTTGTTGTTGTTTAGTTGACGTTGTTGTTGTTCTTGTTTATTTGACGTTGTTGTTGTCGTTGTTTTTGTTGTTTATTTGACGTTGTTGTTGAGATTGTTGTTTATTTGACGTTGTTGTTGTTGTTGTTGATTTGACGTTGTTGTTGTTGATTTGACGTTGTTGTTTATATGACGTTGTTGTTGTTGTTTATTTGACGTTGTTGTTATTTGACGTTGTTGTTGTTGTTGTATTTGTTGTTGTTGTTGTTTATTTGACGTTGTTGTTGTTATTTGACGTTGTTGTTGTTGTATTTGTTGTTGTATTTGTTGTTGTTGTTGTTGTTGTTGTTTATTTGACGTTGTTGTTGTTTTTATTTGACGCTGTTGTTGTTGTTTATTTGACATTGTTGTTGTTGTTGTTTATTTGACGTTATTAATGTTCTTGACATTGTTGTGGTTGTTTTTGTTATTTATTTGACGTTGTTATTGTTGTTGTTATTGTTGTTGTTGTTGTTGTTTATTTGACGTTGTTGTTGTGGTTGTTGTTTATTTGACGTTGTTGTTGTTGTTGTTTAGTTGACGTTGTTGTTGTTGTTTATTTGACGTTGTTGTTGTCGTTGTTTTTGTTGTTTATTTGACATTGTTGTTGTTGACGTTGTTGTTGTTGTTGTTGTTGTTTATTTGACGTTGTTGTTGTTGTTGTTTATTTGACGTTGTTGTTGTTTATTTAACGGTGTTGTTGTTGTTGTTGACGGTGTTGTTGTTGTTGTTGACGGTGTTGTTGTTGTTGTTGTTTATTTGCCATTGTTGTTGTTGTTGTTGACGTTGTTGTTTATTTCACGTTGTTGTTGTTGTCGTTTATTTGACGTTGTTGTTGTTGTTGTTTATTTGACATTGTTGTTGTTGACGTTGTTGTTGTTGTTATTGATTATTTGACGCCGTTGGTGTTTATTTGACGTAGTTGTTGTTGTTGACGTTGTTGTTGTTGTTGTTATTTATTTGACGTTTTTATTGTTGTTGATGTTGTTGCTGTTTTTGTTGTTGTTTATTTGACGTTGTTGTTGTTGTTTATTTGACGTTGTTGTTTATCTGACGTTGTTGTTGTTGTTATTGTTGTTGTTGTTGATTTAACGTTGTTGTTTATTTGACGTTGTTGTTGTTGTTTATTTGACGTTGTTGTTGTTATTTGAGGTTTTGTTGTTGTTGTATTTGTTGTTGTTGTTGTTGTTTATTTGACGTTGTTGTTGTTATTTGACGTTGATGTTATTGTTGTTGTTGTATTTGTTGTTGTTATTGTTTATTTGACGTTATTGTTGTTGTTTATTTGACGTTGTTATTGTTGTTGTTGTTGTTTATTTGACGTTGTTGTTGTTGACGTTGTTTATTTGACGTTGTTGTTGTTGTTGTTGTTTATTTGACGTTATTAATGTTATTGACATTGTTGTTGTTGTTGTTGTTTATTTGACGTTGTTCTTGTTGACGTTGTTGTTGTTGTTATTGTTTATTTGACGTTGTTGTTATTGTTTATTTGACGTTGTTGTTGTTGTTGTTTATTTGACGTTGTTGTTGTTGTTATTATTGTTGTTGTTGATTTGACGTT
>OX451735.1:1390512038-1390514538 GCA_948472305.1 Vicia faba
TGTTGTTATTTGACATTGTTGTTGTTGTATTTGTTGTTGTTGTTGTTGTTGTTTATTTGACGTTGTTGTTATTGTTTATTTGACGTTATTGTTGTTGTTTATTTGACGTTGTTATTGTTGTTGTTGTTGTTGTTGTTGTTGTTTATTTGACGTTGTTGTTGTTGTTTATTTGACATTGTTGTTGTTGTTGTTATTGTTGTTTTTGTTGTTGTTGTTTATTTGACGTTGTTGTTGTTATTGTTTATTTGACGTTATTGTTGTTGTTTATTTGACGTTGTTATTGTTGTTGTTGTTGTTGTTGTTTATTTGACGTTGTTGTTGTGGTTGTTGTTTATTTGACGTTGTTGTTGTTGTTGTTTAGTTGACGTTGTTGTTGTTGTTGTTTATTTGACGTTGTTGTTGTCGTTGTTTTTGTTGTTTATTTGACGTTGTTGTTGTTGACGTTGTTGTTGTTGTTGTTTATTTGACATTGTTGTTGTTGTTTATTTGACGTTGTTGTTGTTGTTTATTTAACGGTGTTGTTGTTGTTGTTGACGTTGTTATTGTTGTTGTTGACGGTGTTGTTGTTGTTGTTTATTTGCCATTGTTGTTGTTGTTGTTGTTGAAGTTGTTGTTTATTTCATGTTGTTGTTATTGTCGTTTATTTGACGTTGTTGTTGTTGTTTATTTGACGTTGTTGTTGTTGACGTTGTTGTTGTTGTTGTTATTGATTATTTGACGTTGTTGTTGTTTATTTGACGTAGTTGTTGTTGTTGACGTTGTTGTTGTTGTTGTTGTTATTTATTTGACGTTTTTATTGTTGTTATTGTTGTTGTTGTTGTTGTTGTTGTTGTTTATTTGACGTTGTTGTTGTGGTTGTTGTTTATTTGACGTTGTTGTTGTTGTTGTTTAGTTGACGTTGTTGTTGTTGTTTATTTGACGTTGTTGTTGTCGTTGTTTTTGTTGTTTATTTGACGTTGTTATTGTTGATGTTGTTGTTGTTGTTGTTGTTGTTTATTTGACGTTGTTGTTGTTGTTGTTTATTTGACGTTGTTGTTGTTTATTTAACGGTGTTGTTGTTGTTGTTGACGTTGTTGTTGTTGTTGACGGTGTTGTTGTTGTTGTTGTTGTTTATTTGCCATTGTTGTTGTTGTTGTTGACGTTGTTGTTTATTTCACGTTGTTGTTGTTGTCGTTTATTTGACGTTGTTGTTGTTGTTGTTTATTTGACATTGTTGTTGTTGACGTTGTTGTTGTTGTTATTATTGTTGTTTGTTTGACGTTGTTGTTGTTATTGTTTATTTGACGTTATTGTTGTTGTTTATTTGACGTTGTTATTGTTGTTGTTGTTGTTTATTTGACGTTGTTGTTGTTGTTGTTTAGTTGACGTTGTTGTTGTTGTTTATTTGACGTTGTTGTTGTCGTTGTTTTTGTTGTTTATTTGACGTTGTTGTTGTTGACGTTGTTGTTGTTGTTGTTGTTGTTTATTTGACGTTGTTGTTGTTGTTTATTTGACGTTGTTGTTGTTTATTTAACGGTGTTGTTGTTGTTGTTGACGTTGTTGTTGTTGTTGACGGTGTTGTTGTTGTTGTTGTTGTTTATTTGCCATTGTTGTTGTTGTTGACGTTGTTGTTTATTTCACGTTGTTGTTGTTGTCGTTTATTTGACGTTGTTGTTGTTGTTGTTTATTTGACATTGTTGTTGATGACGTTGTTGTTGTTGTTGTTGTTGTTGTTGTTGTTGTTTGTTTGACGTTGTTGTTGTTATTGTTTATTTGACGTTATTGTTGTTGTTTATTTGACGTTGTTATTGTTGTTGTTGTTGTTGTTGTTGTTGTTGTTTATTTGACGTTGTTGTTGTTGTTGTTTATTTGACATTATTGTTGTTGTTGTTTATTTGACGTTATTAATGTTCTTGACATTGTTGTTGTTGTTTTTGTTATTTATTTGACGTTGTTGTTGTTGTTGTTGTTATTATTGGTGTTGTTGTTGTTGTTTATTTGACGTTGTTGTTGTGGTTGTTGTTTATTTGACGTTGTTGTTGTTGTTGTTGTTGTTGTTTAGTTGACGTTGTTGTTGTTGTTGTTTATTTGACGTTGTTGTTGTCGTTGTTTTTGTTGTTTATTTGACGTTGTTGTTGTTGTTGTTTATTTGACGTTGTTGTTGTTGTTGTTTATTTGACGTTGTTGTTGTTGTTATTATTGTTGTTGTTGATTTGACGTTGTTGTTTATATGACGTTGTTGTTGTTGTTTATTTGACGTTGTTGTTATTTGACGTTGTTGTCGTTGTTGTATTTGTTGTTGTTGTTGTTGTTGTTTATTTGACGTTGTTGTTGTTATTTGACGTTGTTGTTGTTGTTGTTGTATTTGTTGTTGTTGTTGTTGTTGTTGTTGTTTATTTGACGTTGTTGTTATTGTTTATTTGACGTTATTGTTGTTGTTTATTTGACGTTGTTATTGTTATTGTTGTTGTTGTTGTTGTTGTTTATTTGACGTTGTTGTTGTTGTTTATTTGACATTGTT
>OX451735.1:1390544538-1390547038 GCA_948472305.1 Vicia faba
GACGTTATTAATGTTCTTGACATTGTTGTTGTTGTTTTTGTTATTTATTTGACGTTGTTGTTGTTGTTATTGTTGTTGTTGTTGTTGTTGTTTATTTGACGTTGTTGTTGTGGTTGTTGTTTATTTGACGTTGTTGTTGTTGTTGTTAAGTTGACGTTGTTGTTGTTGTTTATTTGACGTTGTTGTTGTCGTTGTTGTTGTTGTTTATTTGACGTTGTTGTTGTTGACGTTGTTGTTGTTGTTGTTGTTGTTTATTTGACGTTGTTGTTGTTGTTGTTTATTTGACGTTGTTGTTGTTTATTTAACGGTGTTGTTGTTGTTGACGGTGTTGTTGTTGTTGTTGACGGTATTGTTGTTGTTGTTTATTTGCCATTGTTGTTGTTGTTGTTGACGTTGTTGTTTATTTCACGTTGTTGTTGTTTTCGTTTATTTGACGTTGTTGTTGTTGTTGTTTATTTGACGTTGTTGTTGTTGACGTTGTTGTTGTTGTTATTGATTATTTGACGTTGTTGTTGTTTATTTGACGTAGTTGTTGTTGTTGACGTTGTTGTTGTTGTTGTTATTTATTTGACGTTTTTATTATTGTTGATGTTGTTGCTGTTTTTGTTGTTGTTTATTTGACGTTATTGTTGTTGTTTATTTGACGTTGTTGTTGTTTATTTGACGTTGTTGTTGTTGTTATTGTTGTTGTTTTTGATTTAACGTTGTTGTTTATTTGACGTTGTTGTTGTTGTTGTTTATTTGACGTTGTTGTTGTTATTTGAGGTTTTGTTGTTGTTGTATTTGTTGTTGTTGTTTATTTGACGTTGTTGTTGTTATTTGACGTTGTTGTTATTGTTGTTGTTGTATTTGTTGTTGTTATTGTTTATTTGACGTTATTGTTGTTGTTTATTTGACGTTGTTATTGTTGTTGTTGTTGTTTATTTGACGTTGTTGTTGTTAACGTTGTTGTTGTTGTTGTTTATTTGACAATGTTGTTGTTGTTGTTGTTGTTTATTTGACGTTGTTGTTGTTTATTTGACGGTATTGTTGTTGTTGTTTATTTGACGTTGTTGTTGTTGTTTATTTGACGTTGTTGTTGTTGTTGTTTATTTGACGTTGTTGTTGTTGTTGTTATTATTGTTGTTGTTGATTTGACGTTGTTGTTTATATGACGTTGTTGCTGTTGTTTATTTGACGTTGTTGTTATTTGACGTTGTTGTTGTTGTTGTATTTGTTGTTGTTGTTGTTGTTGTTGTTTATTTGACGTTGTTGTTGTTATTTGACGTTGTTGTTGTTGTATTTGTTGTTGTTGTTGTTTATTTGACGTTGTTGTTGTTGTTTATTTGACGTTATTGTTGTTGTTTATTTGACGTTGTTGTTGTTGTTGTTGTTGTTGTTGTTTTTATTTGACGCTGTTGTTGTTGTTTATTTGACATTGTTGTTGTTGTTGTTTATTTGACGTTATTAATGTTCTTGACATTGTTGTTGTTGTTTTTGTTATTTATTTGACGTTGTTGTTGTTTTTGTTATTGTTGTTGTTATTGTTGTTGTTGTTGTTTATTTGACGTTGTTGTTGTGGTTGTTGTTTATTTGACGTTGTTGTTGTTGTTTAGTTGACGTTGTTGTTGTTGTTTATTTGACGTTGTTGTTGTCGTTGTTTTTGTTGTTTATTTGACGTTGTTGTTGTTGACGTTGTTGTTGTTGTTGTTGTTGTTGTTTATTTGACGTTGTTGTTGTTGTTGTTTATTTGACGTTGTTGTTGTTTATTTAACGGTGTTGTTGTTGTTGTTGACGTTGTTGTTGTTGTTGACGGTGTTGTTGTTGTTGTTGTTGTTTATTTGCCATTGTTGTTGTTGTTGTTGTTGACGTTGTTGTTTATTTCACGTTGTTGTTGTTGTTGTTTATTTGACGTTGTTGTTGTTGTTGTTTATTTGACATTGTTGTTGTTGACGTTGTTGTTGTTGTTATTATTGTTGTTTGTTTGACGTTGTTGTTGTTATTGTTTATTTGACGTTATTGTTGTTGTTTATTTGACGTTGTTATTGTTGTTGTTGTTGTTGTTGTGGTTGTTGTTTATTTGACGTTGTTGTTGTTGTTGTTTAGTTGACGTTGTTGTTGTTGTTTATTTGACGTTGTTGTTGTCGTTGTTTTTGTTGTTTATTTGACGTTGTTGTTGTTGACGTTGTTGTTGTTGTTGTTGTTGTTTATTTGACGTTGTTGTTGTTGTTTATTTGACGTTGTTGTTGTTTATTTAACGGTGTTGTTGTTGTTGTTGACGTTGTTGTTGTTGTTGACGGTGTTGTTGTTGTTGTTGTTGTTTATTTGCCATTGTTGTTGTTGTTGTTGACGTTGTTGTTTATTTCACGTTGTTGTTGTTGTCGTTTATTTGACGTTGTTGTTGTTGTTGTTTATTTGACATTGTTGTTGTTGACGTTGTTGTTGTTGTTGTTGTTGTTTGTTTGACGTTGTTGTTGTTATTGTTTATTTGACGTTATTGTTGTTGTTTATTTGACGTTGT
>OX451735.1:1390554538-1390557038 GCA_948472305.1 Vicia faba
GTTTATTTGACGTTGTTGTTATTTGACGTTGTTGTTGTTGTTGTATTTGTTGTTGTTGTTGTTGTTGTTGTTTATTTGACGTTGTTGTTGTTATTTGACGTTGTTGTTGTTGTATTTGTTGTTGTTGTTGTTTATTTGACGTTGTTGTTGTTGTTTATTTGACGTTATTGTTGTTGTTTATTTGACGTTATTGTTGTTGTTGTTGTTGTTGTTGTTTTTATTTGACGCTGTTGTTGTTGTTTATTTGACATTGTTGTTGTTGTTGTTTATTTGACGTTATTAATGTTCTTGACATTGTTGTTGTTGTTTTTGTTATTTATTTGACGTTGTTGTTGTTTTTGTTATTGTTGTTGTTATTGTTGTTGTTGTTGTTTATTTGACGTTGTTGTTGTGGTTGTTGTTTATTTGACGTTGTTGTTGTTGTTGTTGTTGTTTAGTTGACGTTGTTGTTGTTGTTTATTTGACGTTGTTGTTGTCGTTGTTTTTGTTGTTTATTTGACGTTGTTGTTGTTGATGTTGTTGTTGTTGTTGTTGTTGTTTATTTGACGTTGTTGTTGTTGTTGTTTATTTGACGTTGTTGTTGTTTATTTAACGGTGTTGTTGTTGTTGTTGACGTTGTTGTTGTTGTTGACGGTGTTGTTGTTGTTGTTGTTGTTTATTTGCCATTGTTGTTGTTGTTGTTGTTGACGTTG
Source organism: Vicia faba (assembly GCA_948472305.1). Lineage (NCBI taxonomy): Eukaryota > Viridiplantae > Streptophyta > Magnoliopsida > Fabales > Fabaceae > Vicia > Vicia faba. The sequence goes on from OX451735.1 coordinate 1,390,555,231, forward strand.
TTGTTTATTTCACGTTGTTGTTGTTGTTGTTTATTTGACGTTGTTGTTGTTGTTGTTTATTTGACATTGTTGTTGTTGACGTTGTTGTTGTTGTTATTATTGTTGTTTGTTTGACGTTGTTGTTGTTATTGTTTATTTGACGTTATTGTTGTTGTTTATTTGACGTTGTTATTGTTGTTGTTGTTGTTGTTGTGGTTGTTGTTTATTTGACGTTGTTGTTGTTGTTGTTTAGTTGACGTTGTTGTTGTTGTTTATTTGACGTTGTTGTTGTCGTTGTTTTTGTTGTTTATTTGACGTTGTTGTTGTTGACGTTGTTGTTGTTGTTGTTGTTGTTTATTTGACGTTGTTGTTGTTGTTTATTTGACGTTGTTGTTGTTTATTTAACGGTGTTGTTGTTGTTGTTGACGTTGTTGTTGTTGTTGACGGTGTTGTTGTTGTTGTTGTTGTTTATTTGCCATTGTTGTTGTTGTTGTTGACGTTGTTGTTTATTTCACGTTGTTGTTGTTGTCGTTTATTTGACGTTGTTGTTGTTGTTGTTTATTTGACATTGTTGTTGTTGACGTTGTTGTTGTTGTTGTTGTTGTTTGTTTGACGTTGTTGTTGTTATTGTTTATTTGACGTTATTGTTGTTGTTTATTTGACGTTGTTATTGTTGTTGTTGTTGTTGTTGTTGTTGTTGTTGTTTATTTGACGTTGTTGTTGTTGTTGTTTATTTGACATTATTGTTGTTGTCGTTTATTTGAAGTTATTAATGTTCTTGACATTGTTGTTGTTGTTTTTGTTATTTATTTGACGTTGTTGTTGTTGTTGTTGTTATTATTGGTGTTGTTGTTGTTGTTTATTTGACGTTGTTGTTGTGGTTGTTGTTTATTTGACGTTGTTGTTGTTGTTGTTGTTGTTGTTTAGTTGACGTTGTTGTTGTTGTTGTTTATTTGACGTTGTTGTTGTCGTTGTTTTTGTTGTTTATTTGACGTTGTTGTTGTTGTTGTTTATTTGACGTTGTTGTTGTTGTTGTTTATTTGACGTTGTTGTTGTTGTTATTATTGTTGTTGTTGATTTGACGTTGTTGTTTATATGACGTTGTTGTTGTTGTTTATTTGATGTTGTTGTTATTTGACGTTGTTGTTGTTGTTGTATTTGTTGTTGTTGTTGTTGTTGTTTATTTGACGTTGTTGTTGTTATTTGACGTTGTTGTTGTTGTTGTTGTATTTGTTGTTGTTGTTGTTGTTGTTGTTTATTTGACGTTGTTGTTATTGTTTATTTGACGTTATTGTTGTTGTTTATTTGACGTTGTTATTGTTATTGTTGTTGTTGTTGTTGTTGTTTATTTGACGTTGTTGTTGTTGTTTATTTGACATTGTTGTTGTTGTTGTTGTTTATTTGACGTTATTAATGTTCTTGACATTGTTGTTTTTGTTTTTGTTATTTATTTGACGTTGTTGTTGTTGTTATTGTTGTTGTTGTTGTTGTTGTTTATTTGACGTTGTTGTTGTGGTTGTTGTTTATTTGACATTGTTGTTGTTGTTGTTTAGTTGACGTTGTTGTTGTTGTTTATTTGACGTTGTTGTTGTCGTTGTTGTTGTTGTTTATTTGACGTTGTTGTTGTTGACGTTGTTGTTGTTGTTGTTGTTGTTGTTTATTTGACGTTGTTGTTCTTGTTGTTTATTTGACGTTGTTGTTGTTTATTTAACGGTGTTGTTGTTGTTGTTGACGGTGTTGTTGTTGTTGTTGACGGTGTTGTTGTTGTTGTTGTTTATTTGCCATTGTTGTTGTTGTTGTTGACGTTGTTGTTTATTTCACGTTGTTGT
>OX451735.1:1390672038-1390697038 GCA_948472305.1 Vicia faba
TATTTGACGTTGTTGTTGTCGTTGTTTTTGTTGTTTATTTGACGTTGTTGTTGTTGTTGTTGACGTTGTTGTTGTTGTTGTTATTTATTTGACGTTGTTGTTGTTGTTGTTTATTTGACGTTGTTGTTGTTGTTTATTTGACGGTGTTATTGTTGTTGTTGTTTATTTGACGTTGTTGTTGTTGTTGTTGACGGTGTTGTTGTTGTTTATTTGACAATGTTGTTGTTGTTGTTGACGTTGTTGTTTATTTGACGTTGTTGTTGTTGTTTATTTGACGTTGTTGTTGTTGTTGTTGTTTATTTGTTGTTGTTGTTGTGTATTTGACGTTGTTGTTGTTGACGTTGTTGTTGTTGTTATTATTGATTTGATGTTGTTGTTGTTGTTTATTTGACGTAGTTATTGTTTTTGACGTTGTTGTTGTTGTTTATTTGAGGTGGTTGTTGTTGTTGATGTTGTTGTTGTTGTTGTCGTTGTTGTTGTTTATTTGACGTTTTTATTGTTGTTGATGTTGTTGTTGTTTTTGCTGTTGTTTATTTGACGTTGTTGTTGTTGTTTATATGACATTGTTGTTGTTTATTTGACGTTGTTATTGTTGTTGTTGTTGTTATTGTTGTTGGTGTTGATTTGACGTTGTTGTTTATTTGACGTTGTTGTTATTGTTTATTTGACGTTGTTGTTGTTATTTGAGGTTGTTGTTATTGTTGTATTTGTTGTTGTTGTTGTTGTTGTTTATTTGACGTTGTTGTTGTTATTTGACGTTGTTGTTATTTGACGTTGTTGTTGACTTTGTTGTTGTTGTTGTTGTTGTTGTTTATTTGACGTTGTTAATGTTGTTGACAATGTTGTTGTTGTTGTTTTTGTTGTTTATTTGACGTTGTTGTTGTTGTTGTTTTTGTTATTGTTATTGTTGGTGTTGTTGTTGTTGTTTATTTGACGTTGTTGTTGTTGTTGTTTATTTGACGTTGTTGTTGTTGTTGTTTATTTGACGTTGTTGTTGTTGTTGTTTTTTTGACGTTGTTGTTGTTGTTGTTTATTTGACGTTGTTGTTGATGTTGTTTATTTGACGTTGTTGTCTCTGTTGTTTATTTGACATTGTTGTTGTTGTTGTTGACGTTGTTGTTGTTGTTGTTTATTTGACGTTGTTGTTGTTTTTGTTGTTTATTTGACGTTGTTGTCTTTGTTGTTTATTTGACATTGTTGTTGTTGTTGTTGACGTTGTTGTTGTTGTTGTTGTTTATTTGACGTTGTTGTTGTTGTTGTTTATTTGACGTTGTTGTTGTTGTTGTTGTTTATTTGATGTTGTTTTAGTTGTTGTTATTTATTTGACGTTGTTGTTGTTTTTTATTTGACGTTGTTGATGTTGACATTGTTGTTGTTGTTGTTTATTTGACGTTGTTGTTGTTGTTATTGTTTATTTCATGTTTTTGTTGTTGTTGTTTATTTGACATTGTTGTTGTTGACGTTGTTGTTGTTGTTGCTTATTTGACATTGTTGTTGTTGTTTATTTGACGTTGTTGTTGTTGTTGTTTATTTGACGTTGTTGTTGTTGTTTTTGTTGCTTATTTGACATTGTTTTGTTGTTTATTTGACGTTGTTGTTGTTGTTGTTGTTTATTTGACGTTGTTGTTGTTGTTGTTTATTTGACGTTGTTGTTGTTGTTGTTGTTTATTTGATATTGTTTTAGTTGTTGTTGTTAATTTGACGTTGTTGTTGTTTTTTATTTGACGTTGTTGTTGTTGTTATTGTTGTTGTTGTTGTTTATTTGACGTTGTTGTTGTTGTTTATTTGACGTTGTTGTTGTTGTTGTTGTTTATTTGACGTTGTTGTTGTTGTTGTTTATTTGACGTTGTTGTTGTTGTTATTTATTTAACGTTGTTGTTGTTGTTATTGTTTATTTGACGTTGTTGTTGTTGTTGCTGTTTATTTGACGTTGTTATTGTTGTTTATTTGACGTTGTTTTTGTTATTTGACGTTGTTGTTGTTGTATTTGTCGTTGTTGTTATTGTTGCTATTTATTTGACGTTGTTGTTGTTGTTGTTTATTTGATGTTGTTGTTGTTTATTTGACGTTGTTGTTGTTGTTGTTGTATTTGTTGTTGTTGTTATTGTTGTTGTTTATTTGACGTTGTTGTTATTGTTGTTGTTTATTCGACGTTTTTGTTGTTGTTGTTATTCATTTGACGTTGTTGTTGTTGTTGTTGTTTTGACGTTGTTGTTGTTGTTGTTGTTGTTTTGGTTGTTTATTTGACGTTGTTGTTGTTGTTTATTTGACGTTGTTGTTGTTGTTTATTTGACATTATTGTTGTTGTTGTTTATTTGATGTTGTTAATGTTGTAGACATTGTTGTTATTTTTGTTGTTTATTTGGCGTTGTTGTTGTTGTTAGTGATTGTTGTTGTTGTTGTTGTTGTTGTTTATTTGACGTTGTTGTTGTTGTTTATTTGACGTAGTTGTTGTTGTTGATGTAGTTGTTTTTGTTGTTTGTTTACTTGACGATTTTGTTGTTGTTGATGTTGTTGTTGTTGTTGTTGTTTATTTGACGTTGTTGTTGTTGTTTATTTGACGTTGTTGTTGATGTTGTTTATTTGACGTTGTTGTCTTTGTTGTTTATTTGACATTGTTGTTGTTGTTGTTGACGTTGTTGTTGTTGTTGTTGTTGTTGTTGTTTATTTGACGTTGTTGTCTTTGTTGTTTATTTGACATTGTTGTTGTTGTTGTTGACGTTGTTGTTGTTGTTGTTTATTTGACGTTGTTGTTGTTGTTGTTTATTTGACGTTGTTGTTGTTGTTGTTGTGTATTTGATGTTGTTTTAGTTGTTGTTATTTATTTGACGTTGTTGTTGTTTTTTATTTGACGTTGTTGATGTTGACATTGTTGTTGTTGTTGTTTATTTGACGTTGTTGTTGTTGTTATTGTTTATTTCATGTTTTTGTTGTTGTTGTTGTTTATTTGACATTGTTGTTGTTGACGTTGTTGTTGTTGTTGTTGCTTATTTGACATTGTTGTTGTTGTTTATTTGACGTTATTGTTGTTGTTTATTTGACGTTGTTATTGTTGTTGTTGTTGTTGTTTATTTGACGTTGTTGTTGTTGACGTTGTTGTTGTTGTTGTTTATTTGACGTTGTTGTTGTTTATTTGACGTTGTTAATGTTATTGACATTGTTGTTGTTGTTTTTGTTATTTATTTGACGTTGTTGTTGTTGTTGTTGTTATAGTTGGTGTTGTTTATTGTTGTTTAGTTGACGTTGTTGTTGTTTTTGTTATTTATTTGACGTTGTTGTTGTTGTTGTTATTGTTGGTGTTGTTGTTGTTGTTTATTTGGCGTTGTTGTTGTGGTTGTTGTTTATTTGACGTTGTTGTTGTTGTTTAGTTGACGTTGTTGTTGTTGTTGTTGTTGTTGTTTATTTGACGTTGTTGTTGTCGTTGTTTTTGTTGTTTATTTGACGTTGTTGTTGTTGTTGTTGACGTTGTTGTTGTTGTTTTTATTTATTTGACGTTGTTGTTGTTGTTGTTTATTTGACGTTGTTGTTGTTGTTTATTTGACGGTGTTGTTGTTGTTGTTTATTTGTTGTTGTTGTGTATTTGACGTTGTTGTTGTTGACGTTGTTGTTGTTGTTATTATTGATTTGATGTTGTTGTTGTTGTTTATTTGACGTAGTTATTGTTTTTGACGTTGTTGTTGTTGTTTATTTGAGGTGGTTGTTGTTGTTGATGTTGTTGTTGTTGTTGTCGTTGTTGTTGTTTATTTGACGTTTTTATTGTTGTTGATGTTGTTGTTGTTTTTGCTGTTGTTTATTTGACGTTGTTGTTGTTGTTTATATGACATTGTTGTTGTTTATTTGACGTTGTTATTGTTGTTGTTGTTGTTATTGTTGTTGTTGTTGATTTGACGTTGTTGTTTATTTGACGTTGTTGTTATTGTTTATTTGACGTCGTTGTTGTTATTTGAGGTTGTTGTTATTGTTGTATTTGTTGTTGTTGTTGTTGTTGTTGTTGTTTATTTGACGTTGTTGTTGTTATTTGACGTTGTTGTTATTTGACGTTGTTGTTGACTTTGTTGTTGTTGTTGTTGTTGTTGTTTATTTGACGTTGTTAATGTTGTTGACAATGTTGTTGTTGTTGTTTTTGTTGTTTATTTGACGTTGTTGTTGTTGTTGTTGTTTTTGTTGTTGTTATTGTTGGTGTTGTTGTTGTTGTTATTCATTTGACGTTGTTGTTGTTGTTGTTGTTTATTTGACGTTGTTGTTGTTATTTGACGTTGTTGTTGTTGTTGTTGTTGTTGTTGTTTATTTGACGTTGTTGTTGTTATTTGACGTTGTTGTTGTTGTTGTATTTGTTGTTATTGTTGTTGTTGTTTATTTGACGTTGTTGTTGTTATTGTTTATTTGACGTTATTGTTGTTGTTTATTTGACGTTGTTATTGTTGTTGTTGTTGTTGTTTATTTGACGTTGTTGTTGTTGACGTTGTTGTTGTTGTTGTTGTTTATTTGACGTTGTTGTTGTTTATTTGACGTTGTTAATGTTATTGACATTGTTGTTGTTGTTTTTGTTATTTATTTGACGTTGTTGTTGTTGTTGTTGTTATAGTTGGTGTTGTTTATTGTTGTTTAGTTGACGTTGTTGTTGTTTTTGTTATTTATTTGACGTTGTTGTTGTTGTTGTTATTGTTGGTGTTGTTGTTGTTGTTTATTTGGCGTTGTTGTTGTGGTTGTTGTTTATTTGACGTTGTTGTTGTTGTTTAGTTGACGTTGTTGTTGTTGTTGTTGTTTATTTGACGTTGTTGTTGTCGTTGTTTTTGTTGTTTATTTGACGTTGTTGTTGTTGTTGTTGACGTTGTTGTTGTTGTTGTTATTTATTTGACGTTGTTGTTGTTGTTGTTTATTTGACGTTGTTGTTGTTGTTTATTTGACGGTGTTATTGTTGTTGTTGTTTATTTGACGTTGTTGTTGTTGTTGTTGACGGTGTTGTTGTTGTTTATTTGACAATGTTGTTGTTGTTGTTGACGTTGTTGTTTATTTGACGTTGTTGTTGTTGTTTATTTGACGTTGTTGTTGTTGTTGTTGTTTATTTGTTGTTGTTGTTGTGTATTTGACGTTGTTGTTGTTGACATTGTTGTTGTTGTTATTATTGATTTGATGTTGTTGTTGTTGTTTATTTGACGTAGTTATTGTTTTTGACGTTGTTGTTGTTGTTTATTTGAGGTGGTTGTTGTTGTTGATGTTGTTGTTGTTGTCGTTGTTGTTGTTTATTTGACGTTTTTATTGTTGTTGATGTTGTTGTTGTTTTTGCTGTTGTTTATTTGACGTTGTTGTTGTTGTTTATATGACATTGTTGTTGTTTATTTGACGTTGTTATTGTTGTTGTTGTTGTTATTGTTGTTGGTGTTGATTTGACGTTGTTGTTTATTTGACGTTGTTGTTATTGTTTATTTGACGTTGTTGTTGTTATTTGAGGTTGTTGTTATTGTTGTATTTGTTGTTGTTGTTGTTGTTGTTTATTTGACGTTGTTGTTGTTATTTGACGTTGTTGTTATTTGATGTTGTTGTTGACTTTGTTGTTGTTGTTGTTGTTGTTGTTTATTTGACGTTGTTAATGTTGTTGACAATGTTGTTGTTGTTGTTTTTGTTGTTTATTTGACGTTGTTGTTGTTGTTGTTTTTGTTGTTGTTATTGTTGGTGTTGTTGTTGTTGTTTATTTGACGTTGTTGTTGTTGTTGTTTATTTGACGTTGTTGTTGTTGTTGTTTATTTGACGTTGTTGTTGTTGTTGTTTATTTGACGTTGTTGTTGTTGTTGTTTATTTGACGTTGTTGTTGATGTTGTTTATTTGACGTTGTTGTCTCTGTTGTTTATTTGACATTGTTGTTGTTGTTGTTGACGTTGTTGTTGTTGTTGTTTATTTGACGTTGTTGTTGTTGTTGTTGTTTATTTGACGTTGTTGTCTTTGTTGTTTATTTGACATTGTTGTTGTTGTTGTTGACGTTGTTGTTGTTGTTGTTTATTTGACGTTGTTGTTGTTGTTGTTTATTTGACGTTGTTGTTGTTGTTGTTGTTTATTTGATGTTGTTTTAGTTGTTGTTATTTATTTGACGTTGTTGTTGTTTTTTATTTGACGTTGTTGATGTTGACATTGTTGTTGTTGTTGTTTATTTGACGTTGTTGTTGTTGTTATTGTTTATTTCATGTTTTTGTTGTTGTTGTTTATTTGACATTGTTGTTGTTGACGTTGTTGTTGTTGTTGCTTATTTGACATTGTTGTTGTTGTTTATTTGACGTTGTTGTTGTTGTTGTTTATTTGACGTTGTTGTTGTTGTTTTTGTTGCTTATTTGACATTGTTTTGTTGTTTATTTGACGTTGTTGTTGTTGTTGTTGTTGTTGTTGTTTATTTGACGTTGTTGTTGTTGTTGTTTATTTGACGTTGTTGTTGTTGTTGTTTATTTGATATTGTTTTAGTTGTTGTTGTTAATTTGACGTTGTTGTTGTTTTTTATTTGACGTTGTTGTTGTTGTTATTGTTGTTGTTGTTGTTTATTTGACGTTGTTGTTGTTGTTTATTTGACGTTGTTGTTGTTGTTGTTGTTGTTGTTTATTTGACGTTGTTGTTGTTGTTGTTTATTTGACGTTGTTGTTGTTGTTATTTATTTAACGTTGTTGTTGTTGTTATTGTTTATTTGACGTTGTTGTTGTTGTTGCTGTTTATTTGACGTTGTTATTGTTGTTTATTTGACGTTGTTTTTGTTATTTGACGTTGTTGTTGTTGTATTTGTCGTTGTTGTTATTGTTGCTATTTATTTGACGTTGTTGTTGTTGTTTATTTGATGTTGTTGTTGTTTATTTGACGTTGTTGTTGTTGTTGTTGTATTTGTTGTTGTTGTTATTGTTGTTGTTTATTTGACGTTGTTGTTATTGTTGTTGTTTATTCGACGTTTTTGTTGTTGTTGTTATTCATTTGACGTTGTTGTTGTTGTTGTTGTTTTGACGTTGTTGTTGTTGTTGTTGTTGTTGTTTTTGTTGTTTATTTGACGTTGTTGTTGTTGTTTATTTGACGTTGTTGTTGTTGTTTATTTGACATTATTGTTGTTGTTGTTTATTTGATGTTGTTAATGTTGTAGACATTGTTGTTATTTTTGTTGTTTATTTGGCGTTGTTGTTGTTGTTAGTGATTGTTGTTGTTGTTGTTGTTGTTGTTTATTTGACGTTGTTGTTGTTGTTTATTTGACGTAGTTGTTGTTGTTGATGCAGTTGTTTTTGTTGTTTGTTTACTTGACGATTTTGTTGTTGTTGATGTTGTTGTTGTTGTTGTTTATTTGACGTTGTTGTTGTTGTTTATTTGACGTTGTTGTTGATGTTGTTTATTTGACGTTGTTGTCTTTGTTGTTTATTTGACATTGTTGTTGTTGTTGTTGACGTTGTTGTTGTTGTTGTTGTTGTTGTTTATTTGACGTTGTTGTTGTTGTTGTTTATTTGACGTTGTTGTCTTTGTTGTTTATTTGACATTGTTGTTGTTGTTGTTGACGTTGTTGTTGTTGTTGTTTATTTGACGTTGTTGTTGTTGTTGTTTATTTGACGTTGTTGTTGTTGTTGTTGTGTATTTGATGTTGTTTTAGTTGTTGTTATTTATTTGACGTTGTTGTTGTTTTTTATTTGACGTTGTTGATGTTGACATTGTTGTTGTTGTTGTTTATTTGACGTTGTTGTTGTTGTTATTGTTTATTTCATGTTTTTGTTGTTGTTGTTTATTTGACATTGTTGTTGTTGACGTTGTTGTTGTTGTTGTTGCTTATTTGACATTGTTGTTGTTGTTTATTTGACGTTATTGTTGTTGTTTATTTGACGTTGTTATTGTTGTTGTTGTTGTTGTTTATTTGACGTTGTTGTTGTTGACGTTGTTGTTGTTGTTGTTTATTTGACGTTGTTGTTGTTTATTTGACGTTGTTAATGTTATTGACATTGTTGTTGTTGTTTTTGTTATTTATTTGACGTTGTTGTTGTTGTTGTTGTTATAGTTGGTGTTGTTTATTGTTGTTTAGTTGACGTTGTTGTTGTTTTTGTTATTTATTTGACGTTGTTGTTGTTGTTGTTGTTATTGTTGGTGTTGTTGTTGTTGTTTATTTGGCGTTGTTGTTGTGGTTGTTGTTTATTTGACGTTGTTGTTGTTGTTGTTTAGTTGACGTTGTTGTTGTTGTTGTTGTTGTTTATTTGACGTTGTTGTTGTCGTTGTTTTTGTTGTTTATTTGACGTTGTTGTTGTTGTTGTTGACGTTGTTGTTGTTGTTGTTATTTATTTGACGTTGTTGTTGTTGTTGTTTATTTGACGTTGTTGTTGTTGTTTATTTGACGGTGTTGTTGTTGTTGTTTATTTGATGTTGTTGTTGTGTATTTGACGTTGTTGTTGTTGACGTTGTTGTTGTTGTTATTATTGATTTGATGTTGTTGTTGTTGTTTATTTGACGTAGTTATTGTTTTTGACGTTGTTGTTGTTGTTTATTTGAGGTGGTTGTTGTTGTTGATGTTGTTGTTGTTGTTGTCGTTGTTGTTGTTTATTTGACGTTTTTATTGTTGTTGATGTTGTTGTTGTTTTTGCTGTTGTTTATTTGACGTTGTTGTTGTTGTTTATATGACATTGTTGTTGTTTATTTGACGTTGTTATTGTTGTTGTTGTTGTTATTGTTGTTGTTGTTGATTTGACGTTGTTGTTTATTTGACGTTGTTGTTATTGTTTATTTGACGTTGTTGTTGTTATTTGAGGTTGTTGTTATTGTTGTATTTGTTGTTGTTGTTGTTGTTGTTGTTGTTTATTTGACGTTGTTGTTGTTATTTGACGTTGTTGTTATTTGACGTTGTTGTTGACTTTGTTGTTGTTGTTGTTGTTGTTGTTTATTTGACGTTGTTAATGTTGTTGACAATGTTGTTGTTGTTGTTTTTGTTGTTTATTTGACGTTGTTGTTGTTGTTGTTTTTGTTGTTGTTATTGTTGGTGTTGTTGTTGTTGTTTATTTGACGTTGTTGTTGTTGTTGTTTATTTGACGTTGTTGTTGTTGTTGTTTATTTGACGTTGTTGTTGTTGTTGTTTATTTGACGTTGTTGTTGTTGTTGTTTATTTGACGTTGTTGTTGATGTTGTTTATTTGACGTTGTTGTCTTTGTTGTTTATTTGACATTGTTGTTGTTGTTGTTGACGTTGTTGTTGTTGTTGTTTATTTGACGTTGTTGTTGTTGTTGTTGTTGTTTATTTGACGTTGTTGTCTTTGTTGTTTATTTGACATTGTTGTTGTTGTTGTTGACGTTGTTGTTGTTGTTGTTTATTTGACGTTGTTGTTGTTGTTGTTTATTTGACGTTGTTGTTGTTGTTGTTGTTTATTTGATGTTGTTTTAGTTGTTGTTATTTATTTGACGTTGTTGTTGTTTTTTATTTGACGTTGTTGATGTTGACATTGTTGTTGTTGTTTATTTGACGTTGTTGTTGTTGTTATTGTTTATTTCATGTTTTTGTTGTTGTTGTTTATTTGACATTGTTGTTGTTGACGTTGTTGTTATTGTTGTTGCTTATTTGACATTGTTGTTGTTGTTTATTTGACGTTGTTGTTGTTGTTGTTTATTTGACGTTGTTGTTGTTGTTTTTGTTGCTTATTTGACATTGTTTTGTTGTTTATTTGACGTTGTTGTTGTTGTTGTTGTTGTTGTTTATTTGACGTTGTTGTTGTTGTTGTTTATTTGACGTTGTTGTTGTTGTTGTTGTTTATTTGATATTGTTTTAGTTGTTGTTGTTAATTTGACGTTGTTGTTGTTTTTTATTTGACGTTGTTGTTGTTGTTATTGTTGTTGTTGTTGTTTATTTGACGTTGTTGTTGTTGTTTATTTGACGTTGTTGTTGTTGTTGTTGTTTATTTGACGTTGTTGTTGTTGTTGTTTATTTGACGTTGTTGTTGTTGTTATTTATTTAACGTTGTTGTTGTTGTTATTGTTTATTTGACGTTGTTGTTGTTGTTGCTGTTTATTTGACGTTGTTATTGTTGTTTATTTAACGTTGTTTTTGTTATTTGACGTTGTTGTTGTTGTATTTGTCGTTGTTGTTATTGTTGCTATTTATTTGACGTTGTTGTTGTTGTTGTTTATTTGACGTTGTTGTTGTTTATTTGACGTTGTTGTTGTTGTTGTATTTGTTGTTGTTGTTATTGTTGTTGTTTATTTGACGTTGTTGTCATTGTTGTTGTTTATTCGACGTTTTTGTTGTTGTTGTTATTCATTTGACGTTGTTGTTGTTGTTGTTTTGACGTTGTTGTTGTTGTTGTTGTTTTTGTTGTTTATTTGACGTTGTTGTTGTTGTTTATTTGACGTTGTTGTTGTTGTTTATTTGACATTGTTGTTGTTGTTGTTTATTTGATGTTGTTAATGTTGTAGACATTGTTGTTATTTTTGTTGTTTATTTGGCGTTGTTGTTGTTGTTAGTGATTGTTGTTGTTGTTGTTGTTGTTGTTTATTTGACGTTGTTGTTGTTGTTTATTTGACGTAGTTGTTGTTGTTGACGCAATTGTTTTTGTTGTTTGTTTACTTGACGATTTTGTTGTTGTTGATGTTGTTGTTGTTGTTGTTGTTGTTGTTTATTTGACGTTGTTGTTGTTGTTGTTTATTTGACGTTGTTGTTGATGTTGTTTATTTGACGTTGTTGTCTTTGTTGTTTATTTGACATTGTTGTTGTTGTTGTTAACGTTGTTGTTGTTGTTGTTGTTTATTTGACGTTGTTGTTGTTGTTGTTGTTTATTTGACGTTGTTGTCTTTGTTGTTTATTTGACATTGTTGTTGTTGTTGTTGACGTTGTTGTTGTTGTTGTTTATTTGACGTTGTTGTTGTTGTTGTTTATTTGACGTTGTTGTTGTTGTTGTTGTTTATTTGATGTTATTTTAGTTGTTGTTATTTATTTGACGTTGTTGTTGTTTTTTATTTGACGTTGTTGATGTTGACATTGTTGTTGTTGTTGTTTATTTGACGTTGTTGTTGTTGTTATTGTTTATTTCATGTTTTTGTTGTTGTTGTTTATTTGACATTGTTGTTGTTGACGTTGTTGTTGTTGTTGTTGCTTATTTGACATTGTTGTTGTTGTTTATTTGACGTTGTTGTTGTTGTTGTTTATTTGACGTTGTTGTTGTTGTTTTTGTTGCTTATTTGACATTGTTTTGTTGTTTATTTGACGTTGTTGTTGTTGTTGTTGTTGTTGTTGTTGTTGTTGTTGTTTATTTGACGTTGTTGTTGTTGTTGTTTATTTGACGTTGTTGTTGTTGTTGTTTATTTGATATTGTTTTAGTTGTTGTTGTTAATTTGACGTTGTTGTTGTTTTTTATTTGACGTTGTTGTTGTTGTTATTGTTGTTGTTGTTGTTTATTTGACGTTGTTGTTGTTGTTTATTTGACGTTGTTGTTGTTGTTGTTGTTTATTTGACGTTGTTGTTGTTGTTGTTTATTTGACGTTGTTGTTGTTGTTATTTATTTAACGTTGTTGTTGTTGTTATTGTTTATTTGACGTTGTTGTTGTTGTTGCTGTTTATTTGACGTTGTTATTGTTGTTTATTTGACGTTGTTTTTGTTATTTGACGTTGTTGTTGTTGTATTTGTCGTTGTTGTTATTGTTGCTATTTATTTGACGTTGTTGTTGTTGTTGTTTATTTGACGTTGTTGTTGTTTATTTGACGTTGTTGTTGTTGTTGTATTTGTTGTTGTTGTTATTGTTGTTGTTTATTTGATGTTGTTGTTATTGTTGTTGTTTATTCGACGTTTTTGTTGTTGTTGTTATTCATTTGACGTTGTTGTTGTTGTTGTTGTTTTGACGTTGTTGTTGTTGCTGTTGTTGTTTTTGTTGTTTATTTGACGTTGTTGTTGTTGTTTATTTGACGTTGTTGTTGTTGTTTATTTGACATTGTTGTTGTTGTTGTTGATTTGATGTTGTTAATGTTGTAGACATTGTTGTTATTTTTGTTGTTTATTTGGCGTTGTTGTTGTTGTTAGTGATTGTTGTTGTTGTTGTTGTTGTTGTTTATTTGACGTTGTTGTTGTTGTTTATTTGACGTAGTTGTTGTTGTTGACGTTGTTGTTTTTGTTGTTTGTTTACTTGACGATTTTGTTGTTGTTGATGTTGTTGTTGTTGTTGTTGTTGTTTATTTGACGTTGTTGTTGTTGTGGTTTATTTGACGTTGTTGTTTTTTTTATTGTTATTGTTATTGTTATTGTTTATTTGACGTTGTTGTTGTTGTTTATTTGACGTTGTTGCTGTTGTTGTTGTTTATTTGACGTTGTTGTTGTTGTTTATTTAACGTTGTTGTTCTTGTTGTTATTTATTTGACGTTGTTGTTGTTGTTGTTGTTTATTAGACGTTGTTGTTGTTGTTTATTTGGCTTTGTTATTGTGGTTTATTTGACGTTGTTTTTGTTATTTGACGTTGTTGTTGTTGTTGTTATATTTGTTGTTGTTGCTTATTTGACGTTGTTGTTGTATTTGTTGTTTATTTGATGTTGTTGTTGCTGTTGTTTATTTGACGTTGTTGTCGTCGTTGTTGTTTATATGACGTTGTTGTTGTTGTTGTTTATTTGACGTTGTTGTTGTTGTTGACGTTGTTGTTGTTGTTTATTTGACGTTGTTGTTGTTGTTATTGTTGGTGTTGTTGTTGTTGTTTATTCGGCGTTGTTGTTGTGGTTGTTGTTTATTTGACGTTGTTGTTGTTGTTTAGTTGACGTTGTTGTTGTTGTTGTTTATTTGACGTTGTTGTTGTCGTTGTTTTTGTTGTTTATTTGACGTTGTTGTTGTTGTTGTTGACGTTGTTGTTGTTGTTTATTTGACGTTGTTGTTGTTGTTTATTTGACGTTGTTGTTGTTTATTTGACGGTGTTATTGTTGTTGTTGTTTATTTGACGTTGTTGTTGTTGTTTATTTGACGTTGTTGTTGTTTATTTGACGGTGTTATTGTTGTTGTTGTTTATTTGACGTTGTTGTTGTTGTTGTTGACGGTGTTGTTGTTGTTGTTGTTGTTTATTTGACAATGTTGTTGTTGTTGTTGACGTTGTTGTTTATTTGACTTTGTTGTTGTTGTTTATTTGACGTTGTTGTTGTTGTTGTTTATTTGTTGTTGTTGTTGTTGTTTATTTGACGTTGTTGTTGTTGACGTTGTTGTTGTTGTTATCATTGATTTGATGTTGTTGTTGTTGTTTATTTGACGTAGTTATTGTTGTTGACGTTGTTGTTGTTGTTGTTGTTTATTTGACATTTTTATTGTTGTTTATTTGACGTTGTTGTTGTTGACGTTGTTGTTGTTGTTATTATTGATTTGACGTTGTTGTTGTTGTTTATTTGAGGTGGTTGTTGTTGTTGACGTTGTTGTTGTTGTTGTTTATTTGACGTTTTTATTGTTGTTGATGTTGTTGTTGTTTTTGTTGTTGTTTATTTGACGTTGTTGTTGTTGTTGTTTATATGACGTTGTTGTTGTTTATTTGATGTTGTTGTTGTTGTTGTTGTTGTTGTTATTGTTGTTGTTATTGTTGTTGTTGTTGATTTGACGTTGTTGTTTATTTGACGTTGTTGTTATTGTTTATTTGACGTTGTTGTTGTTATTTGAAGTTGTTGTTGTTGTTGTATTTGTTGTTGTTGTTGTTGTTGTTTATTTGACGTTGTTGTTGTTATTTGACGTTGTTGTTATTTGACGTTGTTGTTGACGTTGTTGTTGTTGTTGTTGTTTATTTGACGTTGTTAATGTTGTTGACATTGTTGTTGTTGTTGTTTTTGTTTTTTATTTGACGTTGTTGTTGTTGTTTTTGTTGTTGTTATTGTTGGTGTTGTTGTTGTTGTTTATTTGACGTTGTTGTTGTTGTTGTTGTTTATTTGACGTTGTTGTTGTTGTTTATTTGACGTTGTTGTTGTTGTTGTTTATTTGACGTTGTTGTTGTTGTTGTTTATTTGACGTTGTTGTTGATGTTGTTTATTTGACGTTGTTGTCTTTATTGTTTATTTGACATTGTTGTTGTTGTTGTTGACGTTGTTGTTGTTGTTGTTGTTTATTTGACGTTGTTGTTGTTGTTGTTTATTTGATGTTGTTTTAGCTGTTGTTATTTATTTGACGTTGTTGTTGTTTTTTATTTGACGTTGTTGATGTTGACATTGTTGTTGTTGTTGTTGTTTATTTGACGTTGTTGTTGTTGTTATTGTTTATTTCACGTTTTTGTTGTTGTTGTTGTTGTTGTTGTTTTTTATTTGACGTTGTTGTTGTTGTTGTTGTTGTTGTTGTTTATTTGACATTGTTATTGTTATTGTTGTTTATTTGACGTTGTTGTTGTTGTTGTTGTTTATTTGACATTGTTGTTGTTGTTGTTTATTTGACGTTGTTGTTGTTGTTATTTATTTGACGTTGTTGTTGTTATTGTTTATTTGACGTTGTTGATGTTGTTGTTTTTTGACGTTGTTATTGTTGTTTATTTGACGTTATTTTTGTTATTTGACGTTGTTGTTGTTGTTGTATTTGTTGTTGTTGTTGTTGTTGTTGCTTATTTGACGTTGTTGTTATTGTTGCTATTTATTTGACGTTGTTGTTGTTGTTGTTTATTTGACATTGTTGTTGTTGTTGTTGTTATTTATTTGACGTTGTTGTTGTTGTTTATTTGACGTTGTTGTTGTTGTTTATTTGACATTGTTGTTGTTGACGTTGTTGTTGTTGTTGTTGCTTATTTGACATTTTGTTGTTGTTTATTTGACGTTGTTATTGTTGTTGTTTATTTGACGTTGTTGTTGTTGTTTTTGTTGCTTATTTGACATTGTTGTTGTTGTTTATTTGACGTTGTTGTTGTTGTTGTTGTTGTTGTTGTTTATTTGACGTTGTTGTTGTTGTTGTTTATTTGACGTTGTTGTTGTTGTTGTTGTTGTTTATTTGCTATTGTTTTAGTTGTTGTTGTTTATTTGACGTTGTTGTTGTTTTTTATTTGACGTTGTTGTTGTTGTTATTGTTATTGTTGTTGTTTATTTGACGTTGTTGTTGTTGTTTATTTGACGTTGTTGTTGTTGTTGTTTATTTGACGTTGTTGTTGTTGTTGTTGTTGTTTATTTGACGTTGTTGTTGTTGTTATTTATTTAACGTTGTTGTTGTTGTTATTGTTTATTTGACGTTGTTGTTGTTGTTGCTCTTTATTTGACGTTGTTTTTGGTGTTTATTTGACGTTGTTTTTGTTATTTGACGTTGTTGTTGTATTTGTTGTTGTTGTTGTTGTTGCTTATTTGACATTGTTGTTATTGTTGCTATTTATTTGACGTTGTTGTTGTTGTTGTTTATTTGACGTTGTTGTTTTTTATTTGACGTTGTTGTTGTTTTTGTTGTTGTTGTTGTTTATTTGACGTTGTTATTGTTATTGTTGTTTATTTGACGTTGTTGTTGTTGTTGTTTATTTGACATTGTTGTTGTTGTTGTTGTTTATTTGACGTTGTTGTTGTTGTTATTTATTTGACGTTGTTATTGTTGTTATTGTTTATTTGACGTTGTTGATGTTGTTGTTTTTTGACGTTGTTATTGTTGTTTATTTGACGTTATTTTTGTTATTTGACGTTGTTGTTGTTGTTGTATTTGTTGTTGTTGTTGTTGTTGTTGTTGTTATTGCTTATTTGACGTTGTTGTTATTGTTGCTATTTATTTGACGTTGTTGTTGTTGTTGTTTATTTGACGTTGTTGTTGTTGCTTATTTGACGTTGTTGTTGTTGTTGTTGTTGTTGTTGTTGTTTATTTGACGTTGTTGTTGTTGTTGTTGTATTTGTTGTTGTTGTTATTGTTGTTGCTTATTTGACGTTGTTGTTATTTTTGTTGTTTATTTGACGTTGTTGTTGTTGTTATTCATTTGACGTTGTTGTTGTTGTTGTTTATTTGACATTGTTGTTGTTGACGTTGTTGTTGTTGTTGTTGTTGACATAATTGTTGTTGTTTATTTGACGTTGTTGTTGTTGTTGTTGACGTTGTTGTTTATTTGACGTTGTTGTTGTTGTTTATCTGACGTTGTTATAGTTGTTGACGTTGTTGTTGTTGTTGTTGTTGTTTATTGGACGTTGTTGTTGTTATTGTTTATTTGACATTGTTGTTGTTGTTGACGGTGTTGTTGTTGTTGACGATGTTGTTGTTGTTGTTTATTTGACATTGTTGTTGTTGTTGTTATTTATTTGACGTTGTTGTTGTTGTTTATTTGACGTTGTAGTTGTTGTTTATTTGACATTGTTGTTGTTGACGTTGTTGTTGTTGTTGTTGCTTATTTGACATTGTTGTTGTTGTTTATTTGACGTTGTTGTTGTTGTTTATTTGACGTTGTTGTTGTTGTTTTTGTTACTTATTTGACATTGTTGTTGTTGTTTATTTGACGTTGTTGTTGTTGTTGTTGTTGTTTATTTGACGTTGTTGTTGTTGTTGTTGTTGTTTATTTGACGTTGTTGTTGTTGTTGTTGTTTATTTGATATTGTTTTAGTTGTTGTTGTTTATTTGACGTTGTTGTTGTTTTTTATTTGACGTTGTTGTTGTTGTTATTGTTATTGTTGTTGTTTATTTGACGTTGTTGTTGTTGTTTATTTGACGTTGTTGTTGTTGTTGTTGTTGTTGTTGTTTATTTGACGTTGTTGTTGTTGTTATTGTTGTTGTTGTTGTTTATTTGACGTTGTTTTTGTTATTTGACGTTGTTGTTGTTGTATTTGTTGTTGTTGTTGTTGTTGCTTATTAGACATTGTTGTTATTGTTGCTATTTATTTGACGTTGTTGTTGTTGTTGTTTATTTGACGTTGTTGTTGTTTATTTGACGTTGTTGTTGTTGTTGTATTTGTTGTTGTTGTTATTGTTGTTGTTTATTTGACGTTGTTGTTATTGTTGTTGTTTATTCGACGTTTTTGTTGTTGTTGTTATTCATTTGACGTTGTTGTTGTTGTTGTTTATTTGACGTTGTTGTTATTGTTGTTGTTTATTTGACGTTGTTGTTGTTGTTGTTGTTGTTTATTTGACGTTGTGGTTGTTGTTGTTTATTTGATGTTGTTAATGTTGTAGAAATTGTTGTAGTTTTTGTTGTTTATTTGGCGTTGTTGTTGTTGTTAGTGATTGTTGTTGTTGTTGTTGTTGTTGTTTATTTGACGTTGTTGTTGTTGTTTATTTGACGTAGTTGTTGTTGTTGACGTTGTTGTTTTTGTTGTTTGTTTACTTGACGATTTTGTTGTTGTTGATGTTGTTGTTGTTGTTGTTGTTTATTTGACGTTGTTGTTGTTGTGGTTTATTTGACGTTGTTGTTTTTCTTATTGTTATTGTTATTGGTATTGTTTATTTGACGTTGTTGTTGTTGTTTATTTGACGTTGTTGTTGTTGTTGTTTATTTGACGTTGTTGTTGTTGTTTATTTAACGTTGTTGTTCTTGTTGTTATTTATTTGACGTTGTTGTTGTTGTTGTTGTTTATTAGACGTTGTTGTTGTTGTTTATTTGGCTTTGTTATTGTTGTTTATTTGACGTTGTTTTTGTTATTTGACGTTGTTGTTGTTGTTGTATTTGTTGTTGTTGCTTATTTGACGTTGTTGTTGCTGTTGTTTATTTGACGTTGTTGTCGTCGTTGTTGTTTATTTGACGTTGATGTTGTTGTTTATTTGACGTTGTTGTTGTTGTTGACGTTGTTGTTGTTGTTTATTTGACGTTGTTGTTGTTGTTTATTTGACGTTATTAATGTTGTTGACATTGTTGTTGTTGTTTTTGTTGTTTATTTGACGTTGTTGTTGTTGTTGTTTATTTGACGTTGTTGTTGTTGTTGTTTATTTGACGTTGTTGTTGGTATTGTTGTTTATTTGACGTTGTTGTTGATGTTGTTTATTTGACGTTGTTGTTGTTGTTGTTGTTTATTTGACATTGTTGTTGTTGTTGTTGACGTTGTTGTTGTTGTTTATTTGACGTTGTTGTTGTTGTTGTTTATTTGATGTTGTTTTAGTTGTTGTTGTTTGTTTGACGTTGTTGTTGTTTTTTATTTGACGTTGTTGATGTTGACATTGTTGTTGTTGTTGTTTATTTGACGTTGTTGTTGTTGTTTATTTGACGTAGTTGTTTTGGTATTGACGTTGTTTTTGTTGTTATTGTTTATTTGACGTTTTTGTCGTTGTTGATGTTGTTGTTGTTGTTTTTTATTTGACGTTGTTGTTGTTGTTATTGTTGTTTATTTGACGTTGTTATTGTTGTTGTTGTTTATTTGACGTTGTTGTTGTGGTTGTTGTTTATTTGACGTTGTTGTTGTTGTTGTTGTTTATTTGACGTTGTTGTTGTTATTTATTTGACGTTGTTGTTGTTGTTATTGTTTATTTGACGTTGTTGGTTTTGTTGTTTATTAGACGTTGTTATTGTTGTTTATTTGAAGTTGTTTTTGTTATTTGACGTTGTTGTTGTTGTATTTGTTGTTGTTGTTGTTGTTGTTGCTTATTTGACGTTGTTGTTATTGTTGCTATTTATTTGACGTTGTTGTTGTTGTTTATTTGATGTTATTGTTGTTGCTTATTTGACATTGTTGTTGTTGTTGTTTATTTGACGTTGTTGTTGTTGTTGTATTTGTTGTTGTTGTTATTGTTATTGCTTATTTGACGTTGTTGTTGTTGTTGTATTTGTTGTTGTTGTTGTTTATTTGACGTTGTTAATGTTATTGACATTGTTGTTGTTGTTTTTGTTATTTATTTGACGTTGTTGTTGTTGTTGTTGTTATTGTTGGTGTTGTTTATTGTTGTTTAGTTGACGTTGTTGTTGTTTTTGTTATTTATTTGACTTTGTTGTTGTTGTTGTTGTTATTGTTGGTGTTGTTGTTGTTGTTTATTTGGCGTTGTTGTTGTGGTTGTTGTTTATTTGAGGTTGTTGTTGTTGTTTAGTTGACATTGTTGTTGTTGTTGTTTATTTGACGTTGTTGTTGTCGTTGTTTTTGTTGTTTATTTGACGTTGTTGTTGTTGTTGTTGACGTTGTTGTTATTGTTGTTTATTTGACGTTGTTGTTATTGTTTATTTGACGTTGTTGTTGTTGTTTATTTGATGGTGGTATTGTTGTTGTTGTTTATTTGACGTTGTTGTTGTTGTTGTTGACGGTGTTGTTGTTGTTGTTGTTTATTTGACAATGTTGTTGTTGTTGTTGACGTTGTTGTTTATTTGACGTTGTTGTTGTTGTTTATTTGACGTTGTTGTTGTTGTTGTTTATTTGTTGTTGTTGTTGTTTATTTGACGTTGTTGTTGTTGACGTTGTTGTTGTTGTTATTATTGATTTGATGTTGTTGTTGTTGTTTATTTGACGTAGTTATTGTTGTTGACGTTGTTGTTGTTGTTGTTGTTGTTGTTTATTTGACGTTTTTATTGTTGTTTATTTGACGTTGTTGTTGTTGACGTTGTTGTTGTTGTTATTATTGATTTGACGTTGTTGTTGTTGTTTATTTGAGGTGGTTGTTGTTGTTGACGTTGTTGTTGTTGTTGTTGTTGTTTATTTGATGTTTTTATTGTTGTTGATGTTGTTGTTGTTTTTGTTGTTGTTTATTTGACGTTGTTGTTGTTGTTTATATGACGTTGTTGTTGTTTATTTGACGTTGTTGTTGTTGTTGTTGTTGTTGTTATTGTTGTTGTTGTTATAATTGTTGTTGTTGATTTGACGTTGTTGTTTATTTAACGTTGTTGTTATTGTTTATTTGACGTTGTTGTTGTTATTTGAGGTTGTTGTTGTTGTTGTATTTGTTGTTGTTGATTATTTGACGTTGTTGTTGTTATTTGACGTTGTTGTTATTTGACGTTGTTGTTGACTTTGTTGTTGTTGTTGTTGTTTATTTGACGTTGTTAATGTTGTTGACATTGTTGTTGTTGTTGTTTTTGTTGTTTATTTGACGTTGTTGTTGTTGTTTTTGTTGTTGTTATTGTTGGTGTTGTTGTTGTTGTTTATTTGACGTTGTTGTTGTTGTTGTTTATTTGACGTTGTTGTTGTTGTTGTTTATTTGACGTTGTTGTTGTTGTTGTTTATTTGACGTTGTTGTTGTTGTTTATTTGACGTTGTTGTTGATGTTGTTTATTTGACGTTGTTGTCTTTGTAGTTTATTTGACATTGTTGTTGTTGTTGACGTTGTTGTTGTTGTTGTTTATTTGACGTTGTTGTTGTTGTTGTTTATTTGATGTTGTTTTAGTTGTTGTTATTTATTTGACGTTGTTGTTGTTTTTTATTTGACGTTGTTGATGTTGAGATTGTTGTTGTTGTTGTTTATTTGACGTTGTTGTTGTTGTTATTGTTTATTTCACGTTTTTGTTGTTGTTGTTGTTGTTGTTGTTTTTTATTTGACGTTGTTGTTGTTGTTGTTGTTTATTTGACGTTGTTATTGTTATTGTTGTTTATTTGACGTTGTTGTTGTTGTTGTTTATTTGACGTTGTTGTTGTTGTTGTTGTTTATTTGACGTTGTTGTTGTTGTTATTTATTTAACGTTGTTGTTGTTGTTATTGTTTATTTGACGTTGTTGATGTTGTTGTTTTTTGACGTTGTTATTGTTGTTTATTTGACGTTGTTTTTGTTATTTGACGTTGTTGTTATTGGTGTATTTGTTGTTGTTGTTGTTGTTGTTGTTGCTTATTTGACGTTGTTGTTATTGTTGCTATTTATTTGATGTTGTTGTTGTTAATGTTGTTGTTTATTTGACGTTGTTGTTGTTGCTTATTTGACGTTGTTGTTGTTGTTGTTTATTTGACGTTGTTGTTGTTGTTGTATTTGTTGTTGTTGTTATTGTTATTGCTTATTTGACGTTGTTGTTATTTTTGTTGTTTATTTGACGTTGTTGTTGTTGTTATTCATTTGACGTTGTTGTTGTTGTTGTTTATTTGACGTTGTTGTTGTTGACGTTGTTGTTGTTGTTTATTTGATGTTGTTGTTGTTGTTGTTGTTGACATAATTGTTGTCGTTTATTTGACGTTGTTGTTGTTGTTGATGTTGTTGTTTAATTGACGTTGTTGTTGTTGTTTATCTGACGTTGTTATAGTTGTTGACGTTGTTGTTGTTGTTGTTTATTGGACGTTGTTATTGTTATTGTTTATTTGACATTGTTGTTGTTGTTGACAGTGTTGTTGTTGTTGACGACGTTGTTGTTGTTGTTTATTTGACATTGTTGTTGTTGTTGTTGTTTATTTGACGTTGTTGTTGTTGTTTATTTGACGTTGTTGTTGTTGTTTATTTGACATTGTTGTTGTTGACGTTGTTGTTGTTGTTGCTTATTTGACATTGTTGTTGTTGTTTATTTGACGTTGTTGTTGTTGTTGTTGTTTATTTGACGTTGTTGTTGTTGTTTTTGTTGCTTATTTGACATTGTTTTGTTTGTTTATTTGACGTTGTTGTTGTTGTTGTTGTTGTTGTTGTTTATTTGACGTTGTTGTTGGTGTTGTTTATTTGACGTTGTTGTTGTTGTTGTTGTTGTTTATTTGATATTGTTTTAGTTGTTGTTGTTAATTTGACGTTGTTGTTGTTTTTTATTTGACGTTGTTGTTGTTGTTGTTTATTTGACGTTGTTGTTGTTGTTTATTTGACGTTGTTGTTGTTGTTGTTGTTGTTTATTTGACGTTGTTGTTGTTGTTGTTGTTTATTTGACGTTGTTGTTGTTGTTATTTATTTAACGTTGTTGTTGTTGTTATTGTTTATTTGACGTTGTTGTTGTTGTTGCTGTTTATTTGACGTTGTTATTGATGTTTATTTGACGTTGTTTTTGTTATTTGACGTTATTGTTGTTGTATTTGTCGTTGTTGTTATTGTTGCTATTTATTTGACGTTGTTGTTGTTGTTGTTTATTTGACGTTGTTGTTGTTGTTGTTGACGTTGTTGTTATTGTTGTTTATTTGACGTTGTTGTTATTGTTTATTTGACGTTGTTGTTGTTGTTTATTTGATGGTGGTATTGTTGTTGTTGTTTATTTGACGTTGTTGTTGTTGTTGTTGACGGTGTTGTTGTTGTTGTTGTTTATTTGACAATGTTGTTGTTGTTGTTGACGTTGTTGTTTATTTGACGTTGTTGTTGTTGTTTATTTGACGTTGTTGTTGTTGTTGTTTATTTGTTGTTGTTGTTGTTTATTTGACGTTGTTGTTGTTGACGTTGTTGTTGTTGTTATTATTGATTTGATGTTGTTGTTGTTGTTTATTTGACGTAGTTATTGTTGTTGACGTTGTTGTTGTTGTTGTTGTTGTTGTTTATTTGACGTTTTTATTGTTGTTTATTTGACGTTGTTGTTGTTGACGTTGTTGTTGTTGTTATTATTGATTTGACGTTGTTGTTGTTGTTTATTTGAGGTGGTTGTTGTTGTTGACGTTGTTGTTGTTGTTGTTGTTTATTTGATGTTTTTATTGTTGTTGATGTTGTTGTTGTTTTTGTTGTTGTTTATTTGACGTTGTTGTTGTTGTTTATATGACGTTGTTGTTGTTTATTTGACGTTGTTGTTGTTGTTGTTGTTGTTGTTATTGTTGTTGTTGTTATAATTGTTGTTGTTGATTTGACGTTGTTGTTTATTTGACGTTGTTGTTATTGTTTATTTGACATTGTTGTTGTTATTTGAGGTTGTTGTTGTTGTTGTATTTGTTGTTGTTGATTATTTGACGTTGTTGTTGTTATTTGACGTTGTTGTTGACTTTGTTGTTGTTGTTGTTGTTTATTTGACGTTGTTAATGTTGTTGACATTGTTGTTGTTGTTGTTTTTGTTGTTTATTTGACGTTGTTGTTGTTGTTTTTGTTGTTGTTATTGTTGGTGTTGTTGTTGTTGTTTATTTGACGTTGTTGTTGTTGTTGTTTATTTGACGTTGTTGTTGTTGTTGTTTATTTGACGTTGTTGTTGTTGTTGTTTATTTGACGTTGTTGTTGATGTTGTTTATTTGACGTTGTTGTCTTTGTAGTTTATTTGACATTGTTGTTGTTGTTGACGTTGTTGTTGTTGTTGTTTATTTGACGTTGTTGTTGTTGTTGTTGTTTATTTGATGTTGTTTTAATTGTTGTTATTTATTTGACGTTGTTGTTGTTTTTTATTTGACGTTGTTGATGTTGAGATTGTTGTTGTTGTTGTTTATTTGACGTTGTTGTTGTTGTTATTGTTTATTTCACGTTTTTGTTGTTGTTGTTGTTGTTGTTGTTTTTTATTTGACGTTGTTGTTGTTGTTGTTGTTGTTGTTTATTTGACGTTGTTATTGTTATTGTTGTTTATTTGACGTTGTTGTTGTTGTTGTTTATTTGACGTTGTTGTTGTTGTTGTTGTTTATTTGACGTTGTTGTTGTTGTTATTTATTTAACGTTGTTGTTGTTGTTATTGTTTATTTGACGTTGTTGATGTTGTTGTTTTTTGACGTTGTTATTGTTGTTTATTTGACGTTGTTTTTGTTATTTGACGTTGTTGTTATTGGTGTATTTGTTGTTGTTGTTGTTGTTGTTGTTGCTTATTTGACGTTGTTGTTATTGTTGCTATTTATTTGATGTTGTTGTGTTAATGTTGTTGTTTATTTGACGTTGTTGTTGTTGCTTATTTGACGTTGTTGTTGTTGTTGTTTATTTGACGTTGTTGTTGTTGTTGTATTTGTTGTTGTTGTTATTGTTATTGCTTATTTGACGTTGTTGTTATTTTTGTTGTTTATTTGACGTTGTTGTTGTTGTTATTCATTTGACGTTGTTGTTGTTGTTGTTTATTTGACGTTGTTGTTGTTGACGTTGTTGTTGTTGTTTATTTGATGTTGTTGTTGTTGTTGTTGACATAATTGTTGTTGTTTATTTGACGTTGTTGTTGTTGTTGACGTTGTTGTTTATTTGACGTTGTTGTTGTTGTTTATCTGACGTTGTTATAGTTGTTGACGTTGTTGTTGTTGTTGTTTATTGGACGTTGTTGTTGTTATTGTTTATTTGACATTGTTGTTGTTGTTGACAGTGTTGTTGTTGTTGACGACGTTGTTGTTGTTGTTTATTTGACATTGTTGTTGTTGTTGTTATTTATTTGACGTTGTTGTTGTTGTTTATTTGACGTTGTTGTTGTTGTTTATTTGACATTGTTGTTGTTGACGTTGTTGTTGTTGTTGTTGCTTATTTGACATTGTTGTTGTTGTTTATTTGACGTTGTTGTTGTTGTTGTTGTTTATTTGACGTTGTTGTTGTTGTTTTTGTTGCTTATTTGACATTGTTTTGTTTGTTTATTTGACGTTGTTGTTGTTGTTGTTGTTGTTGTTTATTTGACGTTGTTGTTGGTGTTGTTTATTTGACGTTGTTGTTGTTGTTGTTGTTGTTTATTTGATATTGTTTTAGTTGTTGTTGTTAATTTGACGTTGTTGTTGTTTTTTATTTGACGTTGTTGTTGTTGTTGTTTATTTGACGTTGTTGTTGTTGTTTATTTGACGTTGTTGTTGTTGTTGTTGTTGTTTATTTGACGTTGTTGTTGTTGTTGTTGTTGTTTATTTGACGTTGTTGTTGTTGTTATTTATTTAACGTTGTTGTTGTTGTTATTGTTTATTTGACGTTGTTGTTGTTGTTGCTGTTTATTTGACGTTGTTATTGATGTTTATTTGACGTTGTTTTTGTTATTTGACGTTGTTGTTGTTGTATTTGTCGTTGTTGTTATTGTTGCTATTTATTTGACGTTGTTGTTGTTGTTGTTTATTTGACGTTGTTGTTGTTTATTTGACGTTGTTGTTGTTGTATTTGTTGTTGTTGTTGTTGTTTATTTGACGTTGTTGTTGTTGTTGTATTTGTTGTTGTTGTTGTTGTTTATTTGACGTTGTTGTTGTTATTTGACGTTGTTGTTATTTGACGTTGTTGTTGACTTTGTTGTTGTTGTTGTTGTTGTTTATTTGACGTTGTTAATGTTGTTGACATTGTTGTTGTTGTTGTTTTTGTTGTTTATTTGACGTTGTTGTTGGTGTTTTTGTTGTTGTTATTGTTGGTGTTGTTGTTGTTGTTTATTTGACGTTGTTGTTGTTGTTGTTTATTTGACGTTGTTGTTGTTGTTGTTTATTTGACGTTGTTGTTGTTGTTGTT
>OX451735.1:1390707038-1390709538 GCA_948472305.1 Vicia faba
TTGTTATTGTTGTTGTTTATTTGACGTTGTTGTTGTTGTTATTCATTTGACGTTGTTGTTGTTGTTGTTTATTTGACGTTGTTATTGTTGACGTTGTTGTTGTTGTTGTTTATTTGATGTTGTTGTTATTGTTGTTGACATAATTGTTGTTGTTTATTTGACGTTGTTGTTGTTGTTGACATTGTTGTTTATTTGACGTTGTTGTTGTTTATTTGACGTTGTTGTTGTTGTTGACGTTGTTGTTGTTGTTGTTGTTTATTGAACGTTGTTGTTGTTGTTGTTTATTTGACATTGTTGTTGTTGTTGACGGTGTTGTTGTTGTTGTTTATTTGACATTATTGTTGTTGTTGTTATTTATTTGACGTTGTTGTTGTTGTTTTTTTGACGTTGTTGTTGTGGTTGTTGTTTATTTGACGTTGTTGTTGTTGTTGTTTAGTTGACGTTGTTGTTGTTGTTGTTTATTTGACGTTGTTGTTGTCGTTGTTTTTGTTGTTTATTTGACGTTGTTGTTGACGTTGTTGTTGTTGTTGTTGTTTATTTGACGTTGTTGTTTATTTGACGTTGTTGTTGTTGTTTATTTGACGTTGTTATTGTTGTTGTTTATTTGATGTTGTTTTAGTTGTTGTTGTTTATTTGACGTTGTTGTTGTTTTTTATTTGACGTTGTTGATGTTGACATTGTTGTTGTTGTTGTTTATTTGACGTTGTTGTTGTTGTTTATTTGACGTAGTTGTTGTTATTGACGTTGTTGTTGTTGTTGTTGTTTATTTGACGTTTTTGTAGTTGTTGACGTTGTTGTTGTTGTTTTTTATTTGACGTTGTTGTTGTTGTTGTTGTTGTTTATTTGACGTTGTTATTGTTGTTGTTGTTTATTTGACGTTGTTGTTGTTGTTGTTGTTGTTGTTGTTGTTGTTTATTTGACGTTGTTGTTGTTGTTGTTTATTTGACGTTGTTGTTGTTATTTATTTGACGTTGTTGTTGTTGTTATTGTTTATTTGACGTTGTTGGTTTTGTTGTTTATTAGACGTTGTTATTGTTGTTTATTTGAAGTTGTTTTTATTATTTGACGTTGTTGTTGTTGTATTTGTTGTTGTTGTTGTTGTTGTTGTTGCTTATTTGACGTTGTTGTTATTGTTGCTATTTATTTGACGTTGTTGTTGTTGTTGTTTATTTGATGTTATTGTTGTTGCTTATTTGACGTTGTTTTTGTTGTTGTTTATTTGACGTTGTTGTTGTTGTTGTATTTGTTGTTGTTGTTATTGTTATTACTTATTTGACGTTGTTGTTATTGTTGTTGTTTATTTGACGTTGTTGTTGTTGTTATTCATTTGACGTTGTTGTTGTTGTTGTTTATTTGACGTTGTTGATGTTGACGTTGTTGTGGTTGTTGTTGTTTATTTGATGTTGTTGTTGTTGTTGTTGACATAATTGTTGTTGTTTATTTGACGTTGTTGTTGTTGTTGTTGACGTTGTTGTTTATTTGACGTTGTTGTTGTTGTTTATTTGATGTTGTTGTTGTTGTTGACGTTGTTGTTGTTGTTGTTTATTGGACGTTGTTGTTGTTGTTGTTTATTTGACATTGTTGTTATTGTTGACGGTGTTGTTGTTGTTGTTTATTTGACATTATTGTTGTTGTTGTTATTTATTTGACGTTGTTGTTGTTATTTATTTGACGTTGTTGTTGTGGTTGTTGTTTATTTGACGTTGTTGTTGTTGTTTAGTTGACGTTGTTGTTGTTGTTGTTTATTTGACGTTATTGTTGTCGTTGTTTTTGTTGTTTATTTGACATTGTTGTTGACGTTGTTGTTGTTGTTGTTGTTGTTTATTTGACGTTGTTGTTTATTTGACGTTGTTGTTGTTGTTTATTTGACGTTGTTGTTATTGTTTATTTGACGTTGTTGTTGTTGTTTATTTGACGGTGTTGTTGTTGTTGTTGACGGTGTTGTTGTTGTTGTTTATTTGCCATTGTTGTTGTTGTTGTTGACGTTGTTGTTGTTTATTTCACGTTGTTGTTGTTGTTGTTTATTTGACGTTGTTGTTGTTGTTGTTTATTTGACGTTGTTGTTGTTGACGTTGTTGTTGTTGTTATTGATTATTTGACGTTGTTGTTGTTTATTTGACGTAGTTGTTGTTGTTGACGTTGTTGTTGTTGTTGTTATTTATTTGACGTTTTTATTGTTGTTGATGTTGTTGCTGTTTTTTTGTTGTTTATTTGACGTTGTTGTTGTTGTTGTTTATTTGACGTTGTTGTTGTTTATTTGACGTTGTTGTTGTTGTTATTGTTGTTGTTGTTGACGTTGTTGTTGTTGTTGTTGTTTATTTGACGTTGTTGTTGTTGTTGTTTATTTGACGTTGTTGTTGTTGTTGTTTATTTGATGTTGTTTTAGTTGTTGTTATTTATTTGACGTTGTTGTTGTTGTTATTGTTTATTTGACGTTGTTGATGTTGTTGTTTTTTGACGTTGTTATTGTTGTTTATTTGACGTTATTTTTGTTATTTGA
>OX451735.1:1390722038-1390727038 GCA_948472305.1 Vicia faba
TATTTGACGTTGTTGTTGTTGTTGTTTATTTGATGTTGTTTTAGTTGTTGTTGTTTATTTGACGTTGTTGTTGTTTTTTATTTGATGTTGTTGATGTTGACATTGTTGCTGTTGTTGTTTATTTGACGTTGTTGTTGTTGTTTATTTGACGTAGTTGTTGTTATTGACGTTGTTGTTGTTGTTATTGTTTATTTGACGTTTTTGTAGTTGTTGATGTTGTTGTTGGTTTTTTTTATTTGACGTTGTTGTTATTGTTATTGTTTATTTGACGTTGTTGTTGTTGTTATTCATTTGACGTTGTTGTTGTTGTTGTTTATTTGACGTTGTTGTTGTTGACGTTGTTGTTGTTGTTGTTGTTTATTTGATGTTGTTGTTGTTGTTGACATAATTGTTGTTGTTTATTTGACGTTGTTGTTGTTGTTGTTGACGTTGTTGTTTATTTGACGTTGTTGTTGTTGTTTATTTGACGTTGTTGTTGTTGTTGTTGTTGACTTTGTTGTTGTTGTTGTTATTTATTGGACGTTGTTGTTGTTGTTGTTTATTTGACATTGTTGTTGTTGTTGACGGTGTTGTTGTTGTTGTTTATTTGACATTATTTTTGTTGTTGTTATTTATTTGACGTTGTTGTTGTTATTTATTTGACGTTGTTGTTGTGGTTGTTGTTTATTTGACGTTGTTGTTGTTGTTGTTTAGTTGACGTTGTTGTTGTTGTTGTTTATTTGACGTTGTTGTTGTCGTTGTTTTTGTTGTTTATTTGACGTTGTTGTTGACGTTGTTGTTGTTGTTGTTGTTGTTTATTTGACGTTGTTGTTTATTTGACGTTGTTGTTGTTGTTTATTTGACGTTGTTGTTGTTTTTTTATTTGACGTTGTTGTTGTTGTTTATTTGACGGTGTTGTTGTTGTTGTTGACGGTGTTGTTGTTGTTGTTTATTTGCCATTGTTGTTGTTGTTGTTGACGTTGTTGTTGTTGTTGTTGTTTATTTGACGTTGTTGTTGTTGTTGTTGTTTATTTGACGTTGTTGTTGTTGACGTTGTTGTTGTTGTTATTGGTTATTTGACGTTGTTGTTGTTTATTTGACGTAGTTGTTGTTGTTGACGTTGTTGTTGTTGTTGTTGTTGTTATTTATTTGACGTTTTTATTGTTGTTGATGTTGTTGCTGTTTTTGTTGTTGTTTATTTGACGTTGTTGTTGTTGTTGTTTATTTGACGTTGTTGTTGTTTATTTAACGTTGTTGTTGTTATTGTTGTTGTTGTTGACGTTGTTGTTGTTGTTTATTTGACGTTGTTGTTGTTGTTGTTTATTTGACGTTGTTGTTGTTGTTGTTTATTTGATGTTGTTTTAGTTGTTGTTATTTATTTGACGTTGTTGTTGTTTTTTATTTGACGTTGTTGATGTTGACATTGTTGTTGTTGTTGTTTATTTGACGTTGTTGTTGTTGTTATTGTTTATTTCACATTTTTGTTGTTGTTGTTGTTGTTGTTGTTGTTGTTTTTTATTTGACGTTGTTGTTGTTGTTGTTGTTTATTTGACGTTGTTATTGTTATTGTTGTTTATTTGACGTTGTTGTTGTTGTTGTTTATTTGACGTTGTTGTTTTTGTTGTTGTTTATTTGACGTTGTTGTTGTTGTTATTTATTTGACGTTGTTGTTGTTGTTATTGTTTATTTGACGTTGTTGATGTTGTTGTTTTTTGACGTTGTTATTGTTGTTTATTTGACGTTGTTTTTGTTATTTGACGTTGTTGTTGTTGTTGTATTTGTTGTTGTTGTTGTTGTTGTTGTTGCTTATTTGACGTTGTTGTTATTGTTGCTATTTATTTGACGTTGTTGTTGTTGTTGTTGTTTATTTGACGTTGTTGTTGTTGTTGTTTATTTGACGTTGTTAATGTTATTGACATTGTTGTTGTTGTTTTTCTTATTTATTTGACGTTGTTGTTGTTGTTGTTATTGTTGGTGTTGTTTATTGTTGTTTAGTTGACGTTGTTGTTGTTTTTGTTATTTATTTGACGTTGTTGTTGTTGTTATTGTTGGTGTTGTTGTTGTTGTTTATTTGGCGTTGTTGTTGTGGTTGTTGTCTATTTGAGGTTGTTGTTGTTGTTTAGTTGACGTTGTTGTTGTTGTTGTTTATTTGACGTTGTTGTTGTCGTTGTTTTTGTTGTTTATTTGACGTTGTTGTTGTTGTTGTTGACGTTGTTGTTATTGTTGTTTATTTGACGTTGTTGTTGTTGTTGTTGTTTATTTGACGTTGTTGTTGTTTATTTGACGGTGTTATTGTTGTTGTTGTTTATTTGACGTTGTTGTTGTTGTTGTTGACGGTGTTGTTATTGTTGTTGTTTATTTGACAATGTTGTTGTTGTTGTTGACGTTGTTGTTTATTTGACGTTGTTGTTGTTGTTTATTTGACGTTGTTGTTGTTGTTGTTTATTTGTTGTTGTTGTTGTTTATTTGACGTTGTTATTGTTGACGTTGTTGTTGTTGTTATTATTGATTTGATGTTGTTGTTGTTGTTTATTTGACGTAGTTATTGTTGTTTATTTGGTGTTGTTGTTGTTGTTGTTGTTGTTGTTGTTGTTGTTATTGTTGTTATTGTTATTGCTTATTTGACGTTGTTGTTGTGGTTGTTGTTTATTTGACGTTGTTGTTGCTGTTGTTGTTTAGTTGACGTTGTTGTTGTTGTTGTTTATTTGACGTTGTTGTTGTCGTTGTTTTTGTTGTTTATTTGACGTTGTTGTTGACGTTGTTGTTGTTGTTGTTGTTTATTTGACGTTGTTGTTTATTTGACGTTGTTGTTTATTTGAC
The DNA here is from genome assembly GCA_948472305.1 of Vicia faba. Lineage (NCBI taxonomy): Eukaryota > Viridiplantae > Streptophyta > Magnoliopsida > Fabales > Fabaceae > Vicia > Vicia faba. The sequence continues at coordinate 1,390,724,838 of OX451735.1, forward strand.
GTTGTTGTTGTTGTTTATTTGACGTTGTTGTTGTTGTTGTTTATTTGATGTTGTTTTAGTTGTTGTTGTTTATTTGACGTTGTTGTTGTTTTTTATTTGACGTTGTTGATGTTGACATTGTTGTTGTTGTTGTTTATTTGACGTTGTTGTTGTTGTTTATTTGACGTAGTTGTTGTTATTGACGTTGTTGTTGTTGTTATTGTTTATTTGACGTTTTTGTAGTTGTTGATGTTGTTGTTGGTTTTTTTTATTTGACGTTGTTGTTATTGTTATTGTTTATTTGACGTTGTTGTTGTTGTTGTTATTCATTTGACGTTGTTGTTGTTGTTGTTTATTTGACGTTGTTGTTGTTGACGTTGTTGTTGTTGTTGTTGTTTATTTGATGTTGTTGTTGTTGTTGTTGACATAATTGTTGTTGTTTATTTGACGTTGTTGTTGTTGTTGTTGACGTTGTTGTTTATTTGACGTTGTTGTTGTTGTTTATTTGACGTTGTTGTTGTTGTTGTTGTTGACGTTGTTGTTGTTGTTGTTGTTTATTGGACGTTGTTGTTGTTGTTGTTTATTTGACATTGTTGTTGTTGTTGACGGTGTTGTTGTTGTTGTTTATTTGACATTATTTTTGTTGTTGTTATTTATTTGACGTTGTTGTTGTTATTTATTTGACGTTGTTGTTGTGGTTGTTGTTTATTTGACGTTGTTGTTGTTGTTGTTTAGTTGACGTTGTTGTTGTTGTTGTTTATTTGACGTTGTTGTTGTCGTTGTTTTTGTTGTTTATTTGACGTTGTTGTTGACGTTGTTGTTGTTGTTGTTGTTGTTTATTTGACGTTGTTGTTTATTTGACGTTGTTGTTGTTGTTTATTTGACGTTGTTGTTGTTGTTTATTTGACGTTGTTGTTGTTGTTTATTTGACGGTGTTGTTGTTGTTGTTGACGGTGTTGTTGTTGTTGTTTATTTGCCATTGTTGTTGTTGTTGTTGACGTTGTTGTTGTTTATTTCACGTTGTTGTTGTTGTTGTTTATTTGACGTTGTTGTTGTTGTTGTTGTTTATTTGACGTTGTTGTTGTTGACGTTGTTGTTGTTGTTATTGGTTATTTGACGTTGTTGTTGTTTATTTGACGTAGTTGTTGTTGTTGACGTTGTTGTTGTTGTTGTTGTTGTTGTTGTTATTTATTTGACGTTTTTATTGTTGTTGATGTTGTTGTTGTTTTTGTTGTTGTTTATTTGACGTTGTTGTTGTTGTTGTTTATTTGACGTTGTTGTTGTTTATTTAACGTTGTTGTTGTTGTTATTGTTGTTGTTGTTGACGTTGTTGTTGTTGTTTATTTGACGTTGTTGTTGTTGTTGTTTATTTGACGTTGTTGTTGTTGTTGTTTATTTGATGTTGTTTTAGTTGTTGTTATTTATTTGACGTTGTTGTTGTTTTTTATTTGACGTTGTTGATGTTGACATTGTTGTTGTTGTTGTTTATTTGACGTTGTTGTTGTTGTTATTGTTTATTTCACATTTTTGTTGTTGTTGTTGTTGTTGTTGTTGTTTTTTATTTGACGTTGTTGTTGTTGTTGTTGTTTATTTGACGTTGTTATTGTTATTGTTGTTTATTTGACGTTGTTGTTGTTGTTGTTGTTTATTTGACGTTGTTGTTTTTGTTGTTGTTTATTTGACGTTGTTGTTGTTGTTATTTATTTGACGTTGTTGTTGTTGTTATTGTTTATTTGACGTTGTTGATGTTGTTGTTTTTTGACGTTGTTATTGTTGTTTATTTGACGTTGTTTTTGTTATTTGACGTTGTTGTTGTTGTTGTATTTGTTGTTGTTGTTGTTGTTGTTGCTTATTTGACGTTGTTGTTATTGTTGCTATTTATTTGACGTTGTTGTTGTTGTTGTTGTTTATTTGACGTTGTTGTTGTTGTTGTTTATTTGACGTTGTTAATGTTATTGACATTGTTGTTGTTGTTTTTCTTATTTATTTGACGTTGTTGTTGTTGTTGTTGTTATTGTTGGTGTTGTTTATTGTTGTTTAGTTGACGTTGTTGTTGTTTTTGTTATTTATTTGACGTTGTTGTTGTTGTTGTTATTGTTGGTGTTGTTGTTGTTGTTTATTTGGCGTTGTTGTTGTGGTTGTTGTCTATTTGAGGTTGTTGTTGTTGTTTAGTTGACGTTGTTGTTGTTGTTGTTGTTTATTTGACGTTGTTGTTGTCGTTG
>OX451735.1:1390739538-1390742038 GCA_948472305.1 Vicia faba
GTTATTTATTTGACGTTGTTGTTGTTGTTTATTTGACGTTGTTGTTGTTGTTTATTTGACATTGTTGTTGTTGACGTTGTTGTTGTTATTGTTGCTTATTTGACATTGTTGTTGTTGTTTATTTGACGTTGTTGTTGTTGTTGTTTATTTGACGTTGTTGTTGTTGTTTTTGTTGCTTATTTGACATTGTTGTTGTTGTTTATTTGACGTTGTTGTTGTTGTTGTTGTTGTTTATTTGACGTTGTTGTTGTTGTTGTTTATTTGACGTTGTTGTTGTTGTTGTTGTTGTTTATTTGATATTGTTTTGGTTGTTGTTGTTTATTTGACGTTGTTGTTGTTTTTTATTTTACATTGTTGTTGTTGTTATTGTTGTTGTTGTTGTTTATTTGACGTTGTTGTTGTTGTTTATTTGACGTTGTTGTTGTTGTTATTGTTTATTTGACGTTGTTGTTGTTGTTGTTGTTGTTTATTTGACGTTGTTGTTGTTGTTATTGTTGTTTATTTGACGTTGTTGTTGTTATTATTGTTTATTTGACGTTGTTGTTGTGGTTGTTGTTTATTTGACGTTGTTGTTGTTGTTGTTGTTTAGTTGACGTTGTTGTTGTTGTTGTTGTTTATTTGACGTTTTTGTTGTTGTTATTGTTGTTTATTTAACGTTGTTGTTGTTATTATTGTTTATTTGACGTTGTTGTTGTGGTTGTTGTTTATTTGACGTTGTTGTTGTTGTTGTTGTTTAGTTGACGTTGTTGTTGTTGTTGTTGTTTATTTGACGTTGTTGTTGTCGTTATTTTTGTTGTTTATTTGACGTTGTTGTTGACGTTGTTGTTGTTGTTATTGTTTATTTGACATTGTTGTTGTTGTTTATTTGACGTTGTTGTTGTTGTTGTTGTTTATTTGATGTTGTTTTAGTTGTTGTTGTTTATTTGACGTTGTTGTTGTTTTTTATTTGACGTTGTTGATGTTGACATTGTTGTTGTTGTTGTTTATTTGACGTTGTTGTTGTTGTTTATTTGACGTAGTTGTTGTTATTGACGTTGTTGTTGTTGTTATTGTTTATTTGACGTTTTTGTAGTTGTTGATGTTGTTGTTGTTGTTTTTTATTTGACGTTGTTGTTGTTGTTGTTGTTGTTTATTTGACGTTGTTATTGTTGTTGTTGTTTATTTGACGTTGTTGTTGTTGTTGTTGTTGTTTATTTGACGTTGTTGTTGTTGTTGTTTATTTGACGTTGTTGTTGTTATTTATTTGACGTTGTTGTTGTTGTTATTGTTTATTTGACGTTGTTGGTTTTGTTGTTTATTAGACGTTGTTATTGTTGTTTATTTGAAGTTGCTTTTGTTATTTGACGTTGTTGTTGTTGTATTTGTTGTTGTTGTTGTTGTTGTTGTTGTTGTTGCTTATTTGACGTTGTTGTTATTGTTGCTATTTATTTGACGTTGTTGTTGTTGTTGTTTATTTGATATTATTGTTGTTGCTTATTTGACGTTGTTGTTGTTGTTGTTGTTTATTTGACGTTGTTGTTGTTGTTGTTGTATTTGTTATTATTGTTATTGTTATTGCTTATTTGACGTTGTTGTTATTGTTGTTGTTTATTTGACGTTGTTGTTGTTGTTATTCATTTGACGTTGTTGTTGTTGTTGTTTATTTGACGTTGTTGTTGTTGACGTTGTTGTTGTTGTTGTTTATTTGATGTTGTTGTTGTTGACATAATTGTTGTTGTTTATTTGACGTTGTTGTTGTTGTTGTTGACGTTGTTGTTTATTTGACGTTGTTGTTGTTTATTTGACGTTGTTGTTGTTGTTGTTTATTTGACGTTGTTGTTGTTGTTGTTGATGACGTTGTTGTTGTTGTTGTTGTTTATTGGACGTTGTTGTTGTTGTTGTTTATTTGACATTGTTGTTGTTGTTGACGGTGTTGTTGTTGTTGTTTATTTGACATTATTTTTGTTGTTGTTATTTATTTGACGTTGTTGTTGTTATTTATTTGACGTTGTTGTTGTGGTTGTTGTTTATTTGACGTTGTTGTTGTTGTCGTTTAGTTGATGTTGTTGTTGTTGTTGTTTATTTGACGTTGTTGTTGTCGTTGTTTTTGTTGTTTATTTGACGTTGTTGTTGACGTTGTTGTTGTTGTTGTTGTTTATTTGACGTTGTTGTTTATTTGACGTTGTTGTTGTTGTTTATTCGACGTTGTTGTTGTTGTTTATTTGACGTTGTTGTTGTTGTTTATTTGACGGTGTTGTTGTTGTTGTTGACGGTGTTGTTGTTGTTGTTTATTTGCCATTGTTGTTGTTGTTGTTGTTGACGTTGTTGTTGTTTATTTCACGTTGTTGTTGTTGTTGTTTATTTGACGTTGTTGTTGTTGTTGTTGTTTATTTGATGTTGTTTTAGTTGTTGTTATTTATTTGACGTTGTTGTTGTTTTTTATTTGACGTTGTTGATGTTGACATTGTTGTTGTTGTTGTTTATTTGACGTTGTTGTTGTTGTTATTGTTTATTTCACGTT
>OX451735.1:1390764538-1390774538 GCA_948472305.1 Vicia faba
TGTTGTTTATTTGACGTTGTTGTTGTTGTTGTTGTTTATTTGACGTTGTTGTTGTTGTTATTTATTTAACGTTGTTGTTGTTGTTATTGTTTATTTGACGTTGTTGATGTTGTTGTTTTTTGACGTTGTTATTGTTGTTTATTTGACGTTGTTTTTGTTATTTGACGTTGTTGTTGTTGTTGTATTTGTTGTTGTTGTTGTTGTTGTTGTTGCTTATTTGACGTTGTTGTTATTGTTGCTATTTATTTGACGTTGTTGTTGTTAATGTTGTTGTTTATTTGACGTTGTTGTTGTTGCTTATTTGACGTTGTTGTTGTTGTTGTTTATTTGATGTTGTTTTTGTTGTTGTATTTGTTGTTGTTGTTATTGTTGTTGCTTATATGACGTTGTTGTTATTTTTGTTGTTTATTTGACGTTGTTGTTGTTGTTATTCATTTGACGTTGTTGTTGTTGTTGTTGTTTATTTGACGTTGTTGTTGTTGACGTTGTTGTTGTTGTTTATTTGATGTTGTTGTTGTTGACGTTGTTGTTGTTGTTGACGTTGTTGTTTATTTGACGTTGTTGTTGTTGTTTATCTGACGTTGTTATAGTTGTTGACGTTGTTGTTATTGTTGTTGTTTATTGGACGTTGTTGTTGTTATTGTTTATTTGACATTGTTGTTGTTGACGGTGTTGTTATTGTTGGTGTTGTTGTTGTTGTTTATTTGGCGTTGTTTTTGTGGTTGTTGTTTATTTGACGTTGTTGTTGTTGTTTAGTTGACGTTGTTGTTGTTGTTGTTTATTTGACGTTGTTGTTGTCGTTGTTTTTGTTGTTTATTTGACGTTGTTGTTGTTGTTGTTGTTTATTTGACGTTGTTGTTGTTGTTTATTTGACGTTGTTGTTGTTTATTTGACGGTGTTATTGTTGTTGTTGTTTATTTGACATTGTTGTTGTTGTTGTTGACGGTGTTGTTGTTGTTGTTTATTTGACAATGTTGTTGTTGTTGTTGACGTTGTTGTTTATTTGACGGTGTTGTTGTTGTTGTTGTTTATTTGACGTTGTTGTTGTTGTTGTTATTCATTTGACGTTGTTGTTGTTGTTGTTTATTTGACGTTGTTGTTGTTGACGTTGTTGTTGTTGTTTATTTGATGTTGTTGTTGTTGTTGTTGTTGACATAATTGTTGTTGTTTATTTGACGTTGTTGTTTATTTGACGTTGTTGTTGTTGTTTATCTGACGTTGTTATAGTTGTTGACGTTGTTGTTGTTGTTGTTTATTGGACGTTGTTGTTGTTATTGTTTATTTGACATTGTTGTTGTTGTTGACGGTGTTGTTGTTGTTGACGATGTTGTTGTTGTTGTTTATTTGACATTGTTGTTGTTGTTATTTATTTGACGTTGTTGTTGTTGTTTATTTGACGTTGTTGTTGTTGTTTATTTGACATTGTTGTTGTTGACGTTGTTGTTGTTGTTGCTTATTTGACATTGTTGTTGTTGTTTATTTGACGTTGTTGTTGTTGTTGTTTATTTGACGTTGTTGTTGTTGTTTTTGTTGCTTATTTGACATTGTTGTTGTTGTTTATTTGACGTTGTTGTTGTTGTTGTTGTTGTTTATTTGACGTTGTTGTTGTTGTTGTTTATTTGACGTTGTTGTTGTTGTTGTTGTTGTTTATTTGATATTGTTTTAGTTGTTGTTGTTTATTTGACGTTGTTGTTATTTTTTATTTGACGTTGTTGTTGTTGTTATTGTTGTTGTTGTTGTTTATTTGACGTTGTTGTTGTTGTTTATTTGACGTTGTTGTTGTTGTTGTTGTTTATTTGACGTTGTTGTTGTTGTTGTTGTTGTTTATTTGACGTTGTTGTTGTTGTTATTTATTTAACGTTGTTGTTGTTGTTATTGTTTATTTGACGTTGTTGTTGTTGTTTATTTGACGTTGTTGTTGTTGTTATTTATTTAACGTTGTTGTTGTTGTTGTTATTGTTTATTTGACGTTGTTATTGTTGTTTATTTGACGTTGTTTTTGTTATTTGACGTTGTTGTTGTTGTATTTGTCATTGTTGTTATTGTTGCTATTTATTTGACGTTGTTGTTGTTGTTGTTTATTTGACGTTGTTGTTGTTTATTTGACGTTGTTGTTGTTGTTGTATTTGTTGTTGTTTATTTGACGTTGTTGTTATTGTTGTTGTTTATTCGACGTTTTTGTTGTTGTTGTTATTCATTTGACGTTGTTGTTGTTGTTGTTTATTTGACGTTGTTGTTGTTGTTGTTATTGTTTTTGTTGTTTATTTGACGTTGTTGTTGATGTTTATTTGACGTTGTTGTTGTTGTTAATTTGACATTGTTGTTGTTGTTGTTTATTTGATGTTGTTAATGTTGTAGACATTGTTGTTGTTTTTGTTGTTTATTTGGCGTTGTTGTTGTTGTTAGTGATTGTTGTTGTTGTTGTTGTTGTTGTTTATTTGACGTTGTTGTTGTTGTTTATTTGACGTAGTTGTTGTTGTTGACGTTGTTGTTTTTGTTGTTTGTTTACTTGACGATTTTGTTGTTGTTGATGTTGTTGTTGTTGTTGTTGTTGTTTATTTGACATTGTTGTTGTTGTGGTTTATTTGACGTTGTTGTTTTTCTTATTGTTATTGTTATTGTTATTGTTTATTTGACGTTGTTGTTGTTGTTGTTTATTTGACGTTGTTGTTGTTGTTGTTATTTATTTGACGTTGTTGTTGTTGTTGTTGTTTATTAGACGTTGTTGTTGTTGTTTATGTGGCTTTGTTATTGTTGTTTATTTGACGTTGTTTTTGTTATTTGACGTTGTTGTTGTTGTTGTTGTATTTGTTGTTGTTGCTTATTTGACGTTGTTGTTGTATTTGTTGTTTATTTGATGTTGTTGTTGCTGTTGTTTATTTGACGTTGTTGTCGTCGTTGTTGTTTATTTGACGTTGTTGTTGTTGTTTATTTGACGTTGTTGTTGTTGTAGACGTTGTTGTTGTTGTTTATTTGACGTTGACGTTGTTGTTGTTGTTGTTATTGTTGGTGTTGTTGTTGTTGTTTATTTGGCGTTGTTGTTGTGGTTGTTGTTTATTTGACGTTGTTGTTGTTGTTTAGTTGACGTTGTTGTTGTTGTTGTTTATTTGACGTTGTTGTTGTCGTTGTTTTTGTTGTTTATTTGACGTTGTTGTTGTTGTTGTTGACGTTGTTGTTGTTGTTTATTTGACGTTGTTGTTGTTGTTTATTTGACGTTGTTGTTGTTTATTTGACGGTGTTATTGTTGTTGTTGTTTATTTGACGTTGTTGTTGTTGTTGTTGACGGTGTTGTTGTTGTTGTTGTTTATTTGACAATGTTGTTGTTGTTGTTGACGTTGTTGTTTATTTGACGTTGTTGTTGTTGTTTATTTGACGTTGTTGTTGTTGTTGTTTATTTGTTGTTGTTGTTGTTGTTGTTTATTTGACGTTGTTGTTGTTGACGTTGTTGTTGTTGTTATTATTGATTTGATGTTGTTGTTGTTGTTTATTTGACGTTGTTAATGTTGTTGACATTGTTGTTGTTGTTGTTTTTGTTGTTTATTTGACGTTGTTGTTGTTGTTTTTGTTTGTTGTTATTGTTGGTGTTGTTGTTGTTGTTTATTTGACGTTGTTGTTGTTGTTGTTGTTGTTTATTTGACGTTGTTGTTGTTGTTATTTGAAGTTGTTGTTGTTGTTGTATTTGTTGTTGTGTTGTTGTTGTTGTTTATTTGACGTTGTTGTTGTTATTTGACGTTGTTGTTATTTGACGTTGTTGTTGACTTTGTTGTTGTTGTTGTTGTTGTTTATTTGACGTTGTTAATGTTGTTGACATTGTTGTTGTTGTTGTTTTTGTTGTTTATTTGACGTTGTTGTTGTTATTTTTGTTGTTGTTATTGTTGGTGTTGTTGTTGTTGTTTATTTGACGTTGTTGTTGTTGTTGTTTATTTGACGTTGTTGTTGTTGTTGTTTATTTGACGTTGTTGTTGTTGTTGTTTATTTGACGTTGTTGTTGTTGTTGTTGTTTATTTGACGTTGTTGTTGATGTTGTTTATTTGACGTTGTTGTCTTTGTTGTTTATTTGACATTGTTGTTGTTCTTGACGTTGTTGTTGTTGTTGTTTATTTGACGTTGTTGTTGTTGTTGTTGTTGTTTATTTGATGTTGTTTTAGTTGTTGTTATTTATTTGACATTGTTGTTGTTTTTTATTTGACGTTGTTGATGTTGACATTGTTGTTGTTGTTGTTTATTTGACGTTGTTGTTGTTGTTATTGTTTATTTCACGTTTTTGTTGTTGTTGTTTTTGTTGTTGTTGTTTTTTATTTGACGTTGTTGTTGTTGTTGTTGTTTATTTGACGTTGTTATTGTTATTGTTGTTTATTTGACGTTGTTGTTGTTGTTGTTTATTTGACGTTGTTGTTGTTGTTGTTGTTTATTTGACGTTGTTGTTGTTGTTATTTATTTAACGTTGTTGTTGTTGTTATTGTTTATTTGACGTTGTTGATGTTGTAGTTTTTTGACGTTGTTATTGTTGTTTATTTGACGTTGTTTTTGTTATTTGACGTTGTTGTTGTTGTTTATCTGACGTTGTTATAGTTGTTGACGTTGTTGTTGTTGTTGTTGTTTATTGGACGTTGTTGTTGTTATTGTTTATTTGACATTGTTGTTGTTGTTGACGGTGTTGTTGTTGTTGACGATGTTGTTGTTGTTGTTTATTTGACATTGTTGTTGTTGTTGTTATTTATTTGACGTTGTTGTTGTTGTTTATTTATCGTTGTTGTTGTTGTTGTTTATTTGACATTGTTGTTGTTGTTATTTATTTAACGTTGTTGTTGTTGTTGTTATTGTTTATTTGACGTTGTTATTGTTGTTTATTTGACGTTGTTTTTGTTATTTGACGTTGTTGTTGTTGTATTTGTCATTGTTGTTATTGTTGCTATTTATTTGACGTTGTTGTTGTTGTTGTTTATTTGACGTTGTTGTTGTTTATTTGACGTTGTTGTTGTTGTTGTATTTGTTGTTGTTTATTTGACGTTGTTGTTATTGTTGTTGTTTATTCGACGTTTTTGTTGTTGTTGTTATTCATTTGACGTTGTTGTTGTTGTTGTTTATTTGACGTTGTTGTTGTTGTTGTTATTGTTTTTGTTGTTTATTTGACGTTGTTGTTGATGTTTATTTGACGTTGTTGTTGTTGTTAATTTGACATTGTTGTTGTTGTTGTTTATTTGATGTTGTTAATGTTGTAGACATTGTTGTTGTTTTTGTTGTTTATTTGGCGTTGTTGTTGTTGTTAGTGATTGTTGTTGTTGTTGTTGTTGTTGTTTATTTGACGTTGTTGTTGTTGTTTATTTGACGTAGTTGTTGTTGTTGACGTTGTTGTTTTTGTTGTTTGTTTACTTGACGATTTTGTTGTTGTTGATGTTGTTGTTGTTGTTGTTGTTGTTTATTTGACATTGTTGTTGTTGTGGTTTATTTGACGTTGTTGTTTTTCTTATTGTTATTGTTATTGTTATTGTTTATTTGACGTTGTTGTTGTTGTTGTTTATTTGACGTTGTTGTTGTTGTTGTTATTTATTTGACGTTGTTGTTGTTGTTGTTGTTTATTAGACGTTGTTGTTGTTGTTTATGTGGCTTTGTTATTGTTGTTTATTTGACGTTGTTTTTGTTATTTGACGTTGTTGTTGTTGTTGTTGTATTTGTTGTTGTTGCTTATTTGACGTTGTTGTTGTATTTGTTGTTTATTTGATGTTGTTGTTGCTGTTGTTTATTTGACGTTGTTGTCGTCGTTGTTGTTTATTTGACGTTGTTGTTGTTGTTTATTTGACGTTGTTGTTGTTGTAGACGTTGTTGTTGTTGTTTATTTGACGTTGACGTTGTTGTTGTTGTTGTTATTGTTGGTGTTGTTGTTGTTGTTTATTTGGCGTTGTTGTTGTGGTTGTTGTTTATTTGACGTTGTTGTTGTTGTTTAGTTGACGTTGTTGTTGTTGTTGTTTATTTGACGTTGTTGTTGTCGTTGTTTTTGTTGTTTATTTGACGTTGTTGTTGTTGTTGTTGACGTTGTTGTTGTTGTTTATTTGACGTTGTTGTTGTTGTTTATTTGACGTTGTTGTTGTTTATTTGACGGTGTTATTGTTGTTGTTGTTTATTTGACGTTGTTGTTGTTGTTGTTGACGGTGTTGTTGTTGTTGTTGTTTATTTGACAATGTTGTTGTTGTTGTTGACGTTGTTGTTTATTTGACGTTGTTGTTGTTGTTTATTTGACGTTGTTGTTGTTGTTGTTTATTTGTTGTTGTTGTTGTTGTTGTTTATTTGACGTTGTTGTTGTTGACGTTGTTGTTGTTGTTATTATTGATTTGATGTTGTTGTTGTTGTTTATTTGACGTTGTTAATGTTGTTGACATTGTTGTTGTTGTTGTTTTTGTTGTTTATTTGACGTTGTTGTTGTTGTTTTTGTTTGTTGTTATTGTTGGTGTTGTTGTTGTTGTTTATTTGACGTTGTTGTTGTTGTTGTTGTTGTTTATTTGACGTTGTTGTTGTTGTTATTTGAAGTTGTTGTTGTTGTTGTATTTGTTGTTGTGTTGTTGTTGTTGTTTATTTGACGTTGTTGTTGTTATTTGACGTTGTTGTTATTTGACGTTGTTGTTGACTTTGTTGTTGTTGTTGTTGTTGTTTATTTGACGTTGTTAATGTTGTTGACATTGTTGTTGTTGTTGTTTTTGTTGTTTATTTGACGTTGTTGTTGTTATTTTTGTTGTTGTTATTGTTGGTGTTGTTGTTGTTGTTTATTTGACGTTGTTGTTGTTGTTGTTTATTTGACGTTGTTGTTGTTGTTGTTTATTTGACGTTGTTGTTGTTGTTGTTTATTTGACGTTGTTGTTGTTGTTGTTGTTTATTTGACGTTGTTGTTGATGTTGTTTATTTGACGTTGTTGTCTTTGTTGTTTATTTGACATTGTTGTTGTTCTTGACGTTGTTGTTGTTGTTGTTTATTTGACGTTGTTGTTGTTGTTGTTGTTGTTTATTTGATGTTGTTTTAGTTGTTGTTATTTATTTGACATTGTTGTTGTTTTTTATTTGACGTTGTTGATGTTGACATTGTTGTTGTTGTTGTTTATTTGACGTTGTTGTTGTTGTTATTGTTTATTTCACGTTTTTGTTGTTGTTGTTTTTGTTGTTGTTGTTTTTTATTTGACGTTGTTGTTGTTGTTGTTGTTTATTTGACGTTGTTATTGTTATTGTTGTTTATTTGACGTTGTTGTTGTTGTTGTTTATTTGACGTTGTTGTTGTTGTTGTTGTTTATTTGACGTTGTTGTTGTTGTTATTTATTTAACGTTGTTGTTGTTGTTATTGTTTATTTGACGTTGTTGATGTTGTAGTTTTTTGACGTTGTTATTGTTGTTTATTTGACGTTGTTTTTGTTATTTGACGTTGTTGTTGTTGTTTATCTGACGTTGTTATAGTTGTTGACGTTGTTGTTGTTGTTGTTGTTTATTGGACGTTGTTGTTGTTATTGTTTATTTGACATTGTTGTTGTTGTTGACGGTGTTGTTGTTGTTGACGATGTTGTTGTTGTTGTTTATTTGACATTGTTGTTGTTGTTGTTATTTATTTGACGTTGTTGTTGTTGTTTATTTATCGTTGTTGTTGTTGTTGTTTATTTGACATTGTTGTTGTTGACGTTGTTGTTGTTGTTGTTGCTTATTTGACATTGTTGTTGTTGTTTATTTGACGTTGTTGTTGTTGTTGTTTATTTGACGTTGTTGTTGTTGTTTTTGTTGCTTATTTGACATTGTTGTTGTTGTTGTTGTTTATTTGACGTTGTTGTTGTTGTTGTTGTTGTTGTTTATTTGACGTTGTTGTTGTTGTTGTTTATTTGACGTTGTTGTTGTTGTTTATTTGATATTGTTTTGGTTGTTGTTGTTTATTTGACGTTGTTGTTGTTTTTTATTTGACGTTGTTGTTGTTGTTATTGTTGTTGTTGTTGTTTATTTGACGTTGTTGTTATTGTTTATTTGACGTTGTTGTTGTTGTTGTTGTTTATTTGACGTTGTTGTTGTTATTGTTGTTGTTTATTTGACGTTGTTGTTGTTGTTATTTATTTAACGTTGTTGTTGTTGTTATTGTTTATTTGACGTTGTTGTTGTGGTTGTTATTTATTTGACGTTGTTGTTGTTGTTGTTGTTTAGTTGACGTTGTTGTTGTTGTTGTTTATTTGACGTCGTTGTTGTCGTTGTTTTTGTTGTTTATTTGACGTTGTTGTTGACGTTGTTGTTGTTGTTGTTGTTTATTTGACGTTGTTGTTTATTTGACGTTGTTGTTGTTGTTTATTTGACGTTGTTGTTGTTGTTGTTTATTTGATGTTGTTTTAGTTGTTGTTGTTTATTTGACGTTGTTGTTGTTTTTTATTTGACGTTGTTGATGTTGACATTGTTGCTGTTGTTGTTTATTTGACGTTGTTGTTGTTGTTTATTTGACGTAGTTGTTGTTATTGACGTTGTTGTTGTTGTTATTGTTTATTTGACGTTTTTGTAGTTGTTGATGTTGTTGTTGTTGTTTTTTATTTGACGTTGTTGTTGTTGTTGTTGTTGTTTATTTGACGTTGTTATTGTTGTTGTTGTTTATTTGACGTTGTTGTTGTTGTTGTTGTTTATTTGACGTTGTTGTTGTTGTTGTTTATTTGACGTTGTTGTTGTTATTTATTTGACGTTGTTGTTGTTGTTATTGTTTATTTGACGTTGTTGGTTTTGTTGTTTATTAGACGTTGTTATTGTTGTTTATTTGAAGTTGCTTTTGTTATTTGACGTTGTTGTTGTTGTATTTGTTGTTGTTGTTGTTGTTGCTTATTTGACGTTGTTGTTATTGTTGCTATTTATTTGACGTTGTTGTTGTTGTTGTTTATTTGATGTTATTGTTGTTGCTTATTTGACGTTGTTGTTGTTGTTGTTGTTTATTTGACGTTGTTGTTGTTGTTGTTGTATTTGTTATTGTTGTTATTGTTATTGCTTATTTGACGTTGTTGTTATTGTTGTTGTTTATTTGACGTTGTTGTTGTTGTTATTCATTTGACGTTGTTGTTGTTGTTGTTTATTTGACGTTGTTGTTGTTGACGTTGTTGTTGTTGTTGTTGTTTATTTGATGTTGTTGTTGTTGTTGTTGACATAATTGTTGTTGTTTATTTGACGTTGTTGTTGTTGTTGTTGACGTTGTTGTTTATTTGACGTTGTTGTTGTTGTTTATTTGACATTGTTGTTGTTGTTGTTGTTGACGTTGTTGTTGTTGTTGTTGTTGTTTATTGGACGTTGTTGTTGTTGTTGTTTATTTGACATTGTTGTTGTTGTTGACGGTGTTGTTGTTGTTGTTTATTTGACATTATTGTTGTTGTTGTTATTTATTTGACGTTGTTGTTGTTATTTATTTGACGTTGTTGTTTATTTGACGTTGTTGTTGTTGTTGTTTAGTTGACGTTGTTGTTGTTGTTGTTTATTTGACGTTGTTGTTGACGTTGTTGTTGTTGTTGTTGTTTATTTGACGTTGTTGTTTATTTGACGTTGTTGTTGTTGTTTATTTGACGTTGTTGTTGTTGTTTATTTGACGTTGTTGTTGTTGTTTATTTGACGGTGTTGTTGTTGTTGTTGACGGTGTTGTTGTTGTTGTTTATTTGCCATTGTTGTTGTTGTTGTTGACGTTGTTGTTGTTTATTTCACGTTGTTGTTGTTGTTGTTGTTTATTTGATGTTGTTGTTGTTGTTGTTTATTTGACGTTGTTGTTGTTGACGTTGTTGTTGTTGTTATTGATTATTTGACGTTGTTGTTGTTTATTTGACGTAGTTGTTGTTGTTGACGTTGTTGTTGTTGTTGTTGTTACTTATTTGACGTTTTTATTGTTGTTGATGTTATTGCTGTTTTTGTTGTTGTTTATAAACGTTGTTGTTGTTGTTGTTTATTTGATGTTGTTGTTGTTTATTTGACGTTGTTGTTGTTGTTATTGTTGTTGTTGTTGACGTTGTTGTTGTTGTTTATTTGAC
>OX451735.1:1390789538-1390792038 GCA_948472305.1 Vicia faba
AGTGATTGTTGTTGTTGTTGTTGTTGTTGTTTATTTGACGTTGTTGTTGTTGTTTATTTGACGTAGTTGTTGTTGTTGACGTTGTTGTTTTTGTTGTTTGTTTACTTGACGATTTTGTTGTTGTTGATGTTGTTGTTGTTTATTTGACATTGTTGTTGTTGTGGTTTATTTGACGTTGTTGTTTTTCTTATTGTTATTGTTATTGTTATTGTTTATTTGACGTTGTTGTTGTTGTTGTTTATTTGACGTTGTTGTTGTTGTTGTTATTTATTTGACGTTGTTGTTGTTGTTGTTGTTGTTTATTAGACGTTGTTGTTGTTGTTTATTTGGCTTTGTTATTGTTGTTTATTTGACGTTGTTTTTGTTATTTGACGTTGTTGTTGTTTTTGTATTTGTTGTTTATTTGATGTTGTTGTTGCTGTTGTTTATTTGACGTTGTTGTCGTCGTTGTTGTTTATTTGACGTTGTTGTTGTTGTTTATTTGACGTTGTTGTTGTTGTAGACGTTGTTGTTGTTGTTTATTTGACGTTGACGTTGTTGTTGTTGTTGTTATTGTTGGTGTTGTTGTTGTTGTTTATTTGGCGTTGTTGTTGTGGTTGTTGTTTATTTGACGTTGTTGTTGTTGTTTAGTTGACGTTGTTGTTGTTGTTGTTTATTTGACGTTGTTGTTGTCGTTGTTTTTGTTGTTTATTTGACGTTGTTGTTGTTGTTGTTGACGTTGTTGTTGTTGTTTATTTGACGTTGTTGTTGTTGTTTATTTGACGTTGTTGTTGTTTATTTGACAGTGTTATTGTTGTTGTTGTTTATTTGACGTTGTTGTTGTTGTTGTTGACGGTGTTGTTGTTGTTTATTTGACAATGTTGTTGTTGTTGTTGACGTTGTTGTTTATTTGACGTTGTTGTTGTTGTTTATTTGACGTTGTTGTTGTTGTTGTTTATTTGTTGTTGTTGTTGTTGTTTATTTGACGTTGTTGTTGTTGACGTTGTTGTTGTTGTTATTATTGATTTGATGTTGTTGTTGTTGTTTATTTGACGTTGTTAATGTTGTTGACATTGTTGTTGTTGTTGTTTTTGTTGTTTATTTGACGTTGTTGTTGTTGTTGTTTTTGTTTGTTGTTATTGTTGGTGTTGTTGTTGTTGTTTATTTGACGTTGTTGTTGTTGTTGTTGTTTATTTGACGTTGTTGTTGTTGTTATTTGAAGTTGTTGTTGTTGTTGTATTTGTTGTTGTGTTGTTGTTGTTGTTTATTTGACGTTGTTGTTGTTATTTGACGTTGTTGTTATTTGACGTTGTTGTTGACGTTGTTGTTGTTGTTGTTGTTGTTTATTTGACGTTGTTAATGTTGTTGACATTGTTGTTGTTGTTGTTTTTGTTGTTTATTTGACGTTGTTGTTGTTATTTTTGTTGTTGTTATTGTTGGTGTTGTTGTTGTTGTTTATTTGACGTTGTTGTTGTTGTTGTTGTTGTTGTTTATTTGACGTTGTTGTTGTTATTGTTGTTTATTTGACGTTGTTGTTGTTGTTGTTTATTTGACGTTGTTGTTGTTGTTTATTTGACGTTGTTGTTGTTGTTATTTATTTAACGTTGTTGTTGTTGTTATTATTTATTTGACGTTGTTGATGTTGTTGTTTTTTGACGTTGTTATTGTTGTTTATTTGACGTTGTTTTTGTTATTTGACGTTGTTGTTGTTGTTGTATTTGTTGTTGTTGTTGTTGTTGTTGTTGCTTATATGACTTTGTTGTTATTGTTGCTATTTATTTGACGTTGTTGTTGTTAATGTTGTTGTTTATTTGACGTTGTTGTTGTTGCTTATTTGACGTTGTTGTTGTTGTTGTTTATTTGACGTTGTTTTTGTTGTTGTATTTGTTGTTGTTGTTATTGTTGTTGCTTATATGACGTTGTTGTTATTTTTGTTGTTTATTTGACGTTGTTGTTGTTGTTATTCATTTGACGTTGTTGTTGTTGTTGTTTATTTGACGTTGTTGTTGTTGACGTTGTTGTTGTTGTTTATTAGACGTTGTTGTTGTTGTTTATTTGGCTTTGTTATTGTTGTTTATTTGACGTTGTTTTTGTTATTTGACGTTGTTGTTGTTGTTGTATTTGTTGTTGTTGCTTATTTGACGTTGTTGTTGTATTTGTTGTTTATTTGATTTTGTTGTTGATGTTGTTTATTTGACGTTGTTGTCGTCGTTGTTGTTTATTTGACGTTGTTGTTGTTGTTTATTTGACGTTGTTGTTGTTGTAGACGTTGTTGTTGTTGTTTATTTGACGTTGACGTTGTTGTTGTTGTTGTTGTTATTGTTGGTGTTGTTGTTGTTGTTTATTTGGCGTTGTTGTTGTGGTTGTTGTTTATTTGACGTTGTTGTTGTTGTTTAGTTGACGTTGTTGTTGTTGTTGTTTATTTGACGTTGTTGTTGTCGTTGTTTTTGTTGTTTATTTGACGTTGTTGTTGTTGTTGTTGACGTTGTTGTTGTTGTTTATTTGACGTTGTTGTTGTTGT
>OX451735.1:1390797038-1390812038 GCA_948472305.1 Vicia faba
TGTTGTTTATTTGACGTTGTTGTTGTTGTTGTTTATTTGACGTTGTTGTTGTTGTTTTTGTTGCTTATTTGACATTGTTGTTGTTGTTTATTTGACGTTGTTGTTGTCGTTGTTTTTGTTGTTTATTTGACGTTGTTGTTGTTGTTGTTGACGTTGTTGTTGTTGTTTATTTGACGTTGTTGTTGTTGTTTATTTGACGTTGTTGTTGTTTATTTGACGGTGTTATTGTTGTTGTTGTTTATTTGACATTGTTGTTGTTGTTGTTGACGGTGTTGTTGTTGTTGTTGTTTATTTGACAATGTTGTTGTTGTTGTTGACGTTGTTGTTTATTTGACGGTGTTGTTGTTGTTGTTGTTTATTTGACGTTGTTGTTGTTGTTGTTATTCATTTGACGTTGTTGTTGTTGTTGTTTATTTGACGTTGTTGTTGTTGACGTTGTTGTTGTTGTTTATTTGATGTTGTTGTTGTTGTTGTTGACATAATTGTTGTTGTTTATTTGACGTTGTTGTTTATTTGACGTTGTTGTTGTTGTTTATCTGACGTTGTTATAGTTGTTGACGTTGTTGTTGTTGTTGTTGTTGTTTATTGGACGTTGTTGTTGTTATTGTTTATTTGACATTGTTGTTGTTGTTGACGGTGTTGTTGTTGTCGACGATGTTGTTGTTGTTGTTTATTTGACATTGTTGTTGTTGTTATTTATTTGACGTTGTTGTTGTTGTTTATTTGACGTTGTTGTTGTTGTTTATTTGACATTGTTGTTGTTGACGTTGTTGTTGTTGTTGCTTATTTGACATTGTTGTTGTTGTTTATTTGACGTTGTTGTTGTTGTTGTTTATTTGACGTTGTTGTTGTTGTTTTTGTTGCTTATTTGACATTGTTGTTGTTGTTTATTTGACGTTGTTGTTGTTGTTGTTGTTGTTGTTTATTTGACGTTGTTGTTGTTGTTGTTTATTTGACGTTGTTGTTGTTGTTGTTGTTTATTTGATATTGTTTTAGTTGTTGTTGTTTATTTGACGTTGTTGTTATTTTTTATTTGACGTTGTTGTTGTTGTTATTGTTGTTGTTGTTGTTTATTTGACGTTGTTGTTGTTGTTTATTTGACGTTGTTGTTGTTGTTGTTGTTTATTTGACGTTGTTGTTGTTGTTGTTGTTGTTGTTTATTTGACGTTGTTGTTGTTGTTATTTATTTAACGTTGTTGTTGTTGTTATTGTTTATTTGACGTTGTTGTTGTTTATTTGACGTTGTTGTTGTTGTTATTTATTTAACGTTGTTGTTGTTGTTGTTATTGTTTATTTGACGTTGTTATTGTTGTTTATTTGACGTTGTTTTTGTTATTTGACGTTGTTGTTGTTGTATTTGTCGTTGTTGTTATTGTTGCTATTTATTTGACGTTGTTGTTGTTGTTGTGTATTTGACGTTGTTGTTGTTTCTTTGACGTTGTTGTTGTTGTTGTATTTGTTGTTGTTGTTATTGTTGTTGTTTATTTGACGTTGTTGTTATTGTTGTTGTTTATTCGACGTTTTTGTTGTTGTTGTTATTCATTTGACGTTGTTGTTGTTGTTGTTTATTTGACGTTGTTGTTGTTGTTGTTATTGTTTTTGTTATTTATTTGACGTTGTTGTTGATGTTTATTTGACGTTGTTGTTGTTGTTTATTTGACATTGTTGTTGTTGTTGTTTATTTGATGTTGTTAATGTTGTAGACATTGTTGTTGTTTTTGTTGTTTATTTGGCGTTGTTGTTGTTGTTAGTGATTGTTGTTGTTGTTGTTGTTGTTGTTTATTTGACGTTGTTGTTGTTGTTTATTTGACGTAGTTGTTGTTGTTGACGTTGTTGTTTTTGTTGTTTGTTTACTTGACGATTTTGTTGTTGTTGATGTTGTTGTTGTTGTTGTTGTTGTTTATTTGACATTGTTGTTGTTGTGGTTTATTTGACGTTGTTGTTTTTCTTATTGTTATTGTTATTGTTATTGTTTATTTAACGTTGTTGTTGTTGTTGTTTATTTGACGTTGTTGTTTTTGTTGTTATTTATTTGACGTTGTTGTTGTTGTTGTTGTTTATTAGACGTTGTTGTTGTTGTTTATTTGGCTTTGTTATTGTTGTTTATTTGACGTTGTTTTTGTTATTTGACGTTGTTGTTGTTGTTGTATTTGTTGTTGTTGCTTATTTGACGTTGTTGTTGTATTTGTTGTTTATTTGATGTTGTTGTTGCTGTTGTTTATTTGACGTTGTTGTCGTCGTTGTTGTTTATTTGACGTTGTTGTTGTTGTTTTTGTTGCTTATTTGATATTGTTGTTGTTGTTTATTTGACGTTGTTGTTGTTGTTGTTGTTGTTGTTGTTTATTTGACATTGTTGTTGTTGTTGTTTATTTGACGTTGTTGTTGTTATTTGACATTGTTGTTGTTGTTGTTTATTTGACGTTGTTGTTGTTGTTGTTGTTGTTGTTTATTTGATATTGTTTTAGTTGTTGTTGTTTATTTGACGTTGTTGTTGTTGTTGTTTATTTGATGTTGTTTTAGTTGTTGTTATTTATTTGACGTTGTTGTTGTTTTTTATTTGACGTTGTTGATGTTGACATTGTTGTTGTTGTTGTTTATTTGACGTTGTTGTTGTTGTTATTGTTTATTTCACGTTTTTGTTGTTGTTGTTGTTGTTGTTGTTTTTTATTTGACGTTGTTGTTGTTGTTGTTGTTTATTTGACGTTGTTATTGTTATTGTTGTTTATTTGACGTTGTTGTTGTTGTTGTTTATTTGACGTTGTTGTTGTTGTTGTTGTTGTTTATTTGACGTTGTTGTTGTTTATTTGACGTTGTTGTTTATTCGACGTTCTTGTTGTTGTTGTTATTCATTTGACGTTGTTGTTGTTGTTGTTTATTTGACGTTGTTGTTGTTGTTGTTATTGTTTTTGTTGTTTATTTGACGTTGTTGTTGATGTTTATTTGACGTTGTTGTTGTTGTTAATTTGACATTGTTGTTGTTGTTGTTTATTTGATGTTGTTAATGTTGTAGACATTGTTGTTGTTTTTGTTGTTTATTTGGCGTTGTTGTTGTTGTTAGTGATTGTTGTTGTTGTTGTTGTTGTTGTTTATTTGACGTTGTTGTTGTTGTTTATTTGACGTAGTTGTTGTTGTTGACGTTGTTGTTTTTGTTGTTTGTTTACTTGACGATTTTGTTGTTGTTGATGTTGTTGTTGTTTATTTGACATTGTTGTTGTTGTGGTTTATTTGACGTTGTTGTTTTTCTTATTGTTATTGTTATTGTTATTGTTTATTTGACGTTGTTGTTGTTGTTGTTTATTTGACGTTGTTGTTGTTGTTGTTATTTATTTGACGTTGTTGTTGTTGTTGTTGTTGTTTATTAGACGTTGTTGTTGTTGTTTATTTGGCTTTGTTATTGTTGTTTATTTGACGTTGTTTTTGTTATTTGACGTTCTTGTTGTTGTTGTATTTGTTGTTTATTTGATGTTGTTGTTGCTGTTGTTTATTTGACGTTGTTGTCGTCGTTGTTGTTTATTTGACGTTGTTGTTGTTGTTTATTTGACGTTGTTGTTGTTGTAGACGTTGTTGTTGTTGTTTATTTGACGTTGACGTTGTTGTTGTTGTTGTTATTGTTGGTGTTGTTGTTGTTGTTTATTTGGCGTTGTTGTTGTGGTTGTTGTTTATTTGACGTTGTTGTTGTTGTTTAGTTGACGTTGTTGTTGTTGTTGTTTATTTGACGTTGTTGTTGTCGTTGTTTTTGTTGTTTATTTGACGTTGTTGTTGTTGTTGACGTTGTTGTTGTTGTTTATTTGACGTTGTTGTTGTTGTTTATTTGACGTTGTTGTTGTTTATTTGACGGTGTTATTGTTGTTGTTGTTTATTTGACGTTGTTGTTGTTGTTGTTGACGGTGTTGTTGTTGTTTATTTGACAATGTTGTTGTTGTTGTTGACGTTGTTGTTTATTTGACGTTGTTGTTGTTGTTTATTTGACGTTGTTGTTGTTGTTGTTTATTTGTTATTGTTGTTGTTGTTTATTTGACGTTGTTGTTGTTGACGTTGTTGTTGTTGTTATTATTGATTTGATGTTGTTGTTGTTGTTTATTTGACGTTGTTAATGTTGTTGACATTGTTGTTGTTGTTGTTTTTGTTGTTTATTTGACGTTGTTGTTGTTGTTTTTGTTTGTTGTTATTGTTGGTGTTGTTGTTGTTGTTTATTTGACGTTGTTGTTGTTGTTGTTGTTGTTTATTTGACGTTGTTGTTGTTGTTATTTGAAGTTGTTGTTGTTGTTGTATTTGTTGTTGTGTTGTTGTTGTTGTTTATTTGACGTTGTTGTTGTTATTTGACGTTGTTGTTATTTGACGTTGTGGTTGACGTTGTTGTTGTTGTTGTTGTTGTTTATTTGACGTTGTTAATGTTGTTGACATTGTTGTTGTTGTTGTTTTTGTTGTTTATTTGACGTTGTTGTTGTTATTTTTGTTGTTGTTATTGTTGGTGTTGTTGTTGTTGTTTATTTGACGTTGTTGTTGTTGTTGTTGTTTATTTGACGTTGTTGTTGTTATTGTTGTTTATTTGACGTTGTTGTTGTTGTTGTTTATTTGACGTTGTTGTTGTTGTTTATTTGACGTTGTTGTTGTTGTTATTTATTTAACGTTGTTGTTGTTGTTATTATTTATTTGACGTTGTTGATGTTGTTGTTTTTTGACGTTGTTATTGTTGTTTATTTGACGTTGTTTTTGTTATTTGACGTTGTTGTTGTTGTTGTATTTGTTGTTGTTGTTGTTGTTGTTGTTGCTTATTTGACGTTGTTGTTATTGTTGCTATTTATTTGACGTTGTTGTTGTTAATGTTGTTGTTTATTTGACGTTGTTGTTGTTGCTTATTTGACGTTGTTGTTGTTGTTGTTTATTTGACGTTGTTTTTGTTGTTGTATTTGTTGTTGTTGTTATTGTTGTTGCTTATATGACGTTGTTGTTATTTTTGTTGTTTATTTGACGTTGTTGTTGTTGTTATTCATTTGACGTTGTTGTTGTTGTTGTTGTTTATTTGACGTTGTTGTTGTTGACGTTGTTGTTGTTGTTTATTAGACGTTGTTGTTGTTGTTTATTTGGCTTTGTTATTGTTGTTTATTTGACGTTGTTTTTGTTATTTGACGTTGTTGTTGTTGTATTTGTTGTTGTTGCTTATTTGACGTTGTTGTTGTATTTGTTGTTTATTTGATGTTGTTGTTGCTGTTGTTTATTTGACGTTGTTGTCGTCGTTGTTGTTTATTTGACGTTGTTGTTGTTGTTTATTTGACGTTGTTGTTGTTGTAGACGTTGTTGTTGTTGTTTATTTGACGTTGACGTTGTTGTTGTTGTTGTTGTTATTGTTGGTGTTGTTGTTGTTGTTTATTTGGCGTTGTTGTTGTGGTTGTTGTTTATTTGACGTTGTTGTTGTTGTTTAGTTGACGTTGTTGTTGTTGTTGTTTATTTGACGTTGTTGTTGTCGTTGTTTTTGTTGTTTATTTGACGTTGTTGTTGTTGTTGTTGACGTTGTTGTTGTTGTTTATTTGACGTTGTTGTTGTTGTTTATTTGACGTTGTTGTTGTTTATTTGACGGTGTTATTGTTATTGTTGTTTATTTGACGTTGTTGTTGTTGTTGTTGACGGTGTTGTTGTTGTTGTGGTTTATTTGACAATGTTGTTGTTGTTGTTGACGTTGTTGTTTATTTGACGTTGTTGTTGTTGTTTATTTGACGTTGTTGTTGTTGTTGTTTATTTGTTGTTGTTGTTGTTGTTTATTTGACGTTGTTGTTGTTGACATTGTTGTTGTTGTTATTATTGATTTGATGTTGTTGTTGTTGTTTATTTGACGTAGTTATTGTTGTTGACGTTGTTGTTGTTGTTGTTGTTAATTTGACGTTTTTATTGTTGTTTATTTGACGTTGTTGTTGTTGACGTTGTTGTTGTTGTAATTATTGATTTGACGTTGTTGTTGTTGTTGTTTATTTGAGGTGGTTGTTGTTGTTGACGTTGTTGTTGTTGTTGTTGTTTATTTGACGTTTTTATTGTTGTTGATGTTGTTGTTGTTTTTGTTGTTGTTTATTTGACGTTGTTGTTGTTGTTTATATGACGTTGTTGTTGTTTATTTGACGTTGTTGTTGTTGTT
This sequence comes from Vicia faba, assembly GCA_948472305.1. Taxonomy (NCBI): domain Eukaryota; kingdom Viridiplantae; phylum Streptophyta; class Magnoliopsida; order Fabales; family Fabaceae; genus Vicia; species Vicia faba. The sequence continues at coordinate 1,390,803,166 of OX451735.1, forward strand.
GTTATTGTTGTTGTTATTATTGTTGTTGTTGTTGATTTGACGTTGTTGTTTATTTGACGTTGTTGTTGTTGTTTATTTGACGTTGTTGTTGTTTATTTGACGTTGTTGTTGTTATTTGAAGTTGTTGTTGTTGTTGTATTTGTTGTTGTTGTTGTTGTTGTTGTTTTTTTGACGTTGTTGTTGTTATTTGACGTTGTTGTTATTTGACGTTGTTGTTGTTGTTGTTGTTTATGTGACGTTGTTAATGTTGTTGACATTGTTGTTGTTGTTTTTGTTGTTTATTTGACGTTGTTGTTGTTTTTGTTTGTTGTTATTGTTGGTGTTGTTGTTGTTGTTTATTTGACGTTGTTGTTGTTGTTGTTGTTGTTTATTTGACGTTGTTGTTGTTGTTATTTGAAGTTGTTGTTGTTGTTGTATTTGTTGTTGTGTTGTTGTTGTTGTTTATTTGACGTTGTTGTTGTTATTTGACGTTGTTGTTATTTGACGTTGTTGTTGACGTTGTTGTTGTTGTTGTTGTTGTTTATTTGACGTTGTTAATGTTGTTGACATTGTTGTTGTTGTTGTTTTTGTTGTTTATTTGACGTTGTTGTTGTTATTTTTGTTGTTGTTATTGTTGGTGTTGTTGTTGTTGTTTATTTGACGTTGTTGTTGTTGTTGTTGTTGTTTATTTGACGTTGTTGTTGTTGTTTATTTGACGTTGTTGTTGTTGTTGTTTATTTGATGTTGTTTTAGTTGTTGTTATTTATTTGACGTTGTTGTTGTTTTTTATTTGACGTTGTTGATGTTGACATTGTTGTTGTTGTTGTTTATTTGACGTTGTTGTTGTTGTTATTGTTTATTTCACATTTTTGTTGTTGTTGTTGTTGTTGTTGTTTTTTATTTGACGTTGTTGTTGTTGTTGTTGTTTATTTGACGTTGTTATTGTTATTGTTGTTTATTTGACGTTGGTTTTGTTGTTGTTTATTTGACGTTGTTGTTGTTGTTGTTGTTTATTTGACGTTGTTGTTGTTGTTATTTATTTAACGTTGTTGTTGTTGTTATTGTTTATTTGACGTTGTTGATGTTGTTGTTTTTTGACGTTGTTATTGTTGTTTATTTGACGTTGTTTTTGTTATTTGACGTTGTTGTTGTTGTTGTATTTGTTGTTGTTGTTGTTGTTGTTGCTTATTTGACGTTGTTGTTATTGTTGCTATTTATTTGACGTTGTTGTTGTTGTTAATGTTGTTGTTTATTTGACGTTGTTGTTGTTGCTTATTTGACGTTGTTGTTGTTGTTGTTTATTTGACGTTGTTTTTGTTGTTGTATTTGTTGTTGTTGTTATTGTTGTTGCTTATATGACGTTGTTGTTATTTTTGTTGTTTATTTGACGTTGTTGTTGTTGTTATTCATTTGACGTTGTTGTTGTTGTTGTTGTTTATTTGACGTTGTTGTTGTTGACGTTGTTGTTGTTGTTTATTTGATGTTGTTGTTGTTGACGTTGTTGTTGTTGTTGACGTTGTTGTTTATTTGACGTTGTTGTTGTTGTTTATCTGACGTTGTTATAGTTGTTGACGTTGTTGTTATTGTTGTTGTTTATTGGACGTTGTTGTTGTTATTGTTTATTTGACATTGTTGTTGTTGACGGTGTTGTTATTGTTGGTGTTGTTGTTGTTGTTTATTTGGCGTTGTTGTTGTGGTTGTTGTTTATTTGACGTTGTTGTTGTTGTTTAGTTGACGTTGTTGTTGTTGTTGTTGTTTATTTGACGTTGTTGTTGTCGTTGTTTTTGTTGTTTATTTGACGTTGTTGTTGTTGTTGTTGACGTTGTTGTTGTTGTTTATTTGACGTTGTTGTTGTTGTTTATTTGACGTTGTTGTTGTTTATTTGACGGTGTTATTGTTGTTGTTGTTTATTTGACATTGTTGTTGTTGTTGTTGTTGACGGTGTTGTTGTTGTTGTTGTTTATTTGACAATGTTGTTGTTGTTGTTGACGTTGTTGTTTATTTGACGGTGTTGGTTTTGTTGTTGTTTATTTGACGTTGTTGTTGTTGTTGTTATTCATTTGACGTTGTTGTTGTTGTTGTTTATTTGACGTTGTTGTTGTTGACGTTGTTGTTGTTGTTTATTTGATGTTGTTGTTGTTGTTGTTGACATAATTGTTGTTGTTTATTTGACGTTGTTGTTTATTTGACGTTGTTGTTGTTGTTTATCTGACGTTGTTATAGTTGTTGACGTTGTTGTTGTTGTTGTTGTTTATTGGACGTTGTTGTTGTTATTGTTTATTTGACATTGTTGTTGTTGTTGACGGTGTTGTTGTTGTCGACGATGTTGTTGTTGTTGTTTATTTGACATTGTTGTTGTTGTTATTTATTTGACGTTGTTGTTGTTGTTTATTTGACGTTGTTGTTGTTGTTTATTTGACATTGTTGTTGTTGACTTTGTTGTTGTTGTTGCTTATTTGACATTGTTGTTGTTGTTTATTTGACGTTGTTGTTGTTGTTGTTTATTTGACGTTGTTGTTGTTGTTTTTGTTGCTTATTTGACATTGTTGTTGTTGTTTATTTGACGTTGTTGTTGTTGTTTATTTGACGTTGTTGTTGTTGTTGTTTATTTGACGTTGTTGTTGTTGTTGTTGTTTATTTGATATTGTTTTAGTTGTTGTTGTTTATTTGACGTTGTTGTTATTTTTTATTTGACGTTGTTGTTGTTGTTATTGTTGTTGTTGTTGTTTATTTGACGTTGTTGTTGTTGTTTATTTGACGTTGTTGTTGTTGTTGTTGTTTATTTGACGTTGTTGTTGTTGTTGTTGTTGTTGTTTATTTGACGTTGTTGTTGTTGTTATTTATTTAACGTTGTTGTTGTTGTTATTGTTTATTTGACGTTGTTGTTGTTGTTTATTTGACGTTGTTGTTGTTGTTATTTATTTAACGTTGTTGTTGTTGTTGTTATTGTTTATTTGACGTTGTTATTGTTGTTTATTTGACGTTGTTTTTGTTATTTGACGTTGTTGTTGTTGTATTTGTCGTTGTTGTTATTGTTGCTATTTATTTGACGTTGTTGTTGTTGTTGTGTATTTGACGTTGTTGTTGTTTCTTTGACGTTGTTGTTGTTGTTGTATTTGTTGTTGTTGTTATTGTTGTTGTTTATTTGACGTTGTTGTTATTGTTGTTGTTTATTCGACGTTTTTGTTGTTGTTGTTATTCATTTGACGTTGTTGTTGTTGTTGTTTATTTGACGTTGTTGTTGTTGTTGTTATTGTTTTTGTTGTTTATTTGACGTTGTTGTTGATGTTTATTTGACGTTGTTGTTGTTGTTTATTTGACATTGTTGTTGTTGTTGTTTATTTGATGTTGTTAATGTTGTAGACATTGTTGTTGTTTTTGTTGTTTATTTGGCGTTGTTGTTGTTGTTAGTGATTGTTGTTGTTGTTGTTGTTGTTGTTTATTTGACGTTGTTGTTGTTGTTTATTTGACGTAGTTGTTGTTGTTGACGTTGTTGTTTTTGTTGTTTGTTTACTTGACGATTTTGTTGTTGTTGATGTTGTTGTTGTTGTTGTTGTTGTTTATTTGACATTGTTGTTGTTGTGGTTTATTTGACGTTGTTGTTTTTCTTATTGTTATTGTTATTGTTATTGTTTATTTAACGTTGTTGTTGTTGTTGTTTATTTGACGTTGTTGTTTTTGTTGTTATTTATTTGACGTTGTTGTTGTTGTTGTTGTTTATTAGACGTTGTTGTTGTTGTTTATTTGGCTTTGTTATTGTTGTTTATTTGACGTTGTTTTTGTTATTTGACGTTGTTGTTGTTGTTGTATTTGTTGTTGTTGCTTATTTGACGTTGTTGTTGTATTTGTTGTTTATTTGATGTTGTTGTTGCTGTTGTTTATTTGACGTTGTTGTCGTCGTTGTTGTTTATTTGACGTTGTTGTTGTTGTTTTTGTTGCTTATTTGATATTGTTGTTGTTGTTTATTTGACGTTGTTGTTGTTGTTGTTGTTGTTGTTTATTTGACGTTGTTGTTGTTGTTGTTTATTTGACGTTGTTGTTGTTGTTGTTGTTGTTGTTTATTTGATATTGTTTTAGTTGTTGTTGTTTATTTGACGTTGTTGTTGTTGTTGTTTATTTGATGTTGTTTTAGTTGTTGTTATTTATTTGACGTTGTTGTTGTTTTTTATTTGACGTTGTTGATGTTGACATTGTTGTTGTTGTTGTTTATTTGACGTTGTTGTTGTTGTTATTGTTTATTTCACGTTTTTGTTGTTGTTGTTGTTGTTGTTGTTTTTTATTTGACGTTGTTGTTGTTGTTGTTTATTTGACGTTGTTATTGTTATTGTTGTTTATTTGACGTTGTTGTTGTTGTTGTTTATTTGACGTTGTTGTTGTTGTTGTTGTTTATTTGACGTTGTTGTTGTTGTTATTTATTTAACGTTGTTGTTGTTGTTATTGTTTATTTGACGTTGTTGATGTTGTTGTTTTTTGACGTTGTTATTGTTGTTTATTTGACGTTGTTTTTGTTATTTGACGTTGTTGTTGTTGTTGTATTTGTTGTTGTTGTTGTTGTTGTTGTTGCTTATTTGACGTTGTTGTTATTGTTGCTATTTATTTGACGTTGTTGTTGTTGTTAATGTTGTTGTTTATTTGACGTTGTTGTTGTTGCTTATTTGACGTTGTTGTTGTTGTTGTTTATTTGACGTTGTTTTTGTTGTTGTATTTGTTGTTGTTGTTATTGTTGTTGCTTATATGACGTTGTTGTTATTTTTGTTGTTTATTTGACGTTGTTGTTGATGTTATTCATTTGACGTTGTTGTTGTTGTTGTTGTTTATTTGACGTTGTTGTTGTTGACGTTGTTGTTGTTGTTTATTTGATGTTGTTGTTGTTGACGTTGTTGTTGTTGTTGACGTTGTTGTTGTTGTTTATCTGACGTTGTTATAGTTGTTGACGTTGTTGTTATTGTTGTTGTTTATTGGACGTTGTTGTTGTTATTGTTTATTTGACATTGTTGTTGTTGACGGTGTTGTTATTGTTGGTGTTGTTGTTGTTGTTTATTTGGCGTTGTTGTTGTGGTTGTTGTTTATTTGACGTTGTTGTTGTTGTTTAGTTGACGTTGTTGTTGTTGTTGTTGTTTATTTGACGTTGTTGTTGTCGTTGTTTTTGTTGTTTATTTGACGTTGTTGTTGTTGTTGTTGACGTTGTTGTTGTTGTTTATTTGACGTTGTTGTTGTTGTTTATTTGACGTTGTTGTTGTTTATTTGACGGTGTTATTGTTGTTGTTGTTGTTGACGGTGTTGTTGTTGTTGTTGTTTATTTGACAATGTTGTTGTTGTTGTTGACGTTGTTGTTTATTTGACGGTGTTGTTGTTGTTTATTTGACGTTGTTGTTGTTGTTGTTGTTATTCATTTGACGTTGTTGTTGTTGTTGTTTATTTGACGTTGTTGTTGTTGACGTTGTTGTTGTTGTTTATTTGATGTTGTTGTTGTTGTTGTTGACATAATTGTTGTTGTTTATTTGACGTTGTTGTTGTTGTTTATCTGACGTTGTTATAGTTGTTGACGTTGTTGTTGTTGTTGTTGTTTATTGGACGTTGTTGTTGTTATTGTTTATTTGACATTGTTGTTGTTGTTGACGGTGTTGTTGTTGTTGACGATGTTGTTGTTGTTGTTTATTTGACATTGTTGTTGTTGTTATTTATTTGACGTTGTTGTTGTTGTTTATTTGACGTTGTTGTTGTTGTTTATTTGACATTGTTGTTGTTGACGTTGTTGTTGTTGTTGCTTATTTGACATTGTTGTTGTTGTTTATTTGACGTTGTTGTTGTTGTTGTTTATTTGACGTTGTTGTTGTTGTTTTTGTTGCTTATTTGACATTGTTGTTGTTGTTTATTTGACGTTGTTGTTGTTGTTGTTGTTGTTGTTGTTTATTTGACGTTGTTGTTGTTGTTGTTTATTTGACGTTGTTGTTGTTGTTGTTGTTGTTGTTTATTTGATATTGTTTTAGTTGTTGTTGTTTATTTGACGTTGTTGTTATTTTTTATTTGACGTTGTTGTTGTTGTTATTGTTGTTGTTGTTGTTTATTTGACGTTGTTGTTGTTGTTTATTTCACGTTGTTGTTGTTGTTGTTGTTTATTTGACGTTGTTGTTGTTGTTGTTGTTGTTTATTTGACGTTGTTGTTGTTGTTATTTATTTAACGTTGTTGTTGTTGTTATTGTTTATTTGACGTTGTTGTTGTTGTTTATTTGACGTTGTTGTTGTTGTTATTTATTTAACGTTGTTGTTGTTGTTGTTATTGTTTATTTGACGTTGTTATTGTTGTTTATTTGACGTTGTTTTTGTTATTTGACGTTGTTGTTGTTGTATTTGTCGTTGTTGTTATTGTTGCTATTTATTTGACGTTGTTGTTGTTGTTGTTTATTTGACGTTGTTGTTGTTTATTTGACGTTGTTGTTGTTGTTGTATTTGTTGTTGTTGTTATTGTTGTTGTTTATTTGACGTTGTTGTTATTGTTGTTGTTTATTCGACGTTTTTGTTGTTGTTGTTATTCATTTGACGTTGTTGTTGTTGTTGTTTATTTGACGTTGTTGTTGTTGTTGTTTTTGTTTTTGTTGTTTATTTGATGTTGTTGTTGATGTTTATTTGACGTTGTTGTTGTTGTTTATTTGACATTGTTGTTGTTGTTGTTTATTTGATGTTGTTAATGTTGTAGACATTGTTGTTGTTTTTGTTGTTTATTTGGCGTTGTTGTTGTTGTTAGTGATTGTTGTTGTTGTTGTTGTTGTTGTTTATTTGACGTTGTTGTTGTTTATTTGACGTAGTTGTTGTTGTTGACGTTGTTGTTTTTGTTGTTTGTTTACTTGACGATTTTGTTGTTGTTGATGTTGTTGTTGTTGTTGTTGTTGTTTATTTGACATTGTTGTTGTTGTGGTTTATTTGACGTTGTTGTTTTTCTTATTGTTATTGTTATTGTTATTGTTTATTTGACGTTGTTGTTGTTGTTGTTTATTTGACGTTGTTGTTGTTGTTGTTATTTATTTGACGTTGTTGTTGTTGTTGTTTATTAGACGTTGTTGTTGTTGTTTATTTGGCTTTGTTATTGTTGTTTATTTGACGTTGTTTTTGTTATTTGACGTTGTTGTTGTTGTATTTGTTGTTGTTGCTTATTTGACGTTGTTGTTGTATTTGTTGTTTATTTGATGTTGTTGTTGCTGTTGTTTATTTGACGTTGTTGTCGTCGTTGTTGTTTATTTGACGTTGTTGTTGTTGTTTATTTGACGTTGTTGTTGTTGTAGACGTTGTTGTTGTTGTTTATTTGACGTTGACGTTGTTGTTGTTGTTGTTATTGTTGGTGTTGTTGTTGTTGTTTATTTGGCGTTGTTGTTGTGGTTGTTGTTTATTTGACGTTGTTGTTGTTGTTTAGTTGACGTTGTTGTTGTTGTTGTTTATTTGACGTTGTTGTTGTCGTTGTTTTTGTTGTTTATTTGACGTTGTTGTTGTTGTTGACGTTGTTGTTCTTGTTTATTTGACGTTGTTGTTGTTGTTTATTTGACGTTGTTGTTGTTTATTTGACGGTGTTATTGTTGTTGTTGTTTATTTGACGTTGTTGTTGTTGTTGTTGTTGACGGTGTTGTTGTTGTTGTTGTTTATTTGACAATGTTGTTGTTGTTGTTGACGTTGTTGTTTATTTGACGTTGTTGTTGTTGTTTATTTGACGTTGTTGTTGTTGTTGTTTATTTGTTGTTGTTGTTGTTGTTTATTTGACGTTGTTGTTGTTGACGTTGTTGTTGTTGTTATTATTGATTTGATGTTGTTGTTGTTGTTTATTTGACGTTGTTAATGTTGTTGACATTGTTGTTGTTGTTGTTTTTGTTGTTTATTTGACGTTGTTGTTGTTGTTTTTGTTTGTTGTTATTGTTGGTGTTGTTGTTGTTGTTTATTTGACGTTGTTGTTGTTGTTGTTGTTGTTGTTTATTTGACGTTGTTGTTGTTGTTATTTGAAGTTGTTGTTGTTGTTGTATTTGTTGTTGTGTTGTTGTTGTTGTTGTTTATTTGACGTTGTTGTTGTTATTTGACGTTGTTGTTATTTGACGTTGTTGTTGACGTTGTTGTTGTTGTTGTTGTTGTTTATTTGACGTTGTTAATGTTGTTGACATTGTTGTTGTTGTTGTTTTTGTTGTTTATTTGACGTTGTTGTTGTTGTTTATTTGACGTTGTTGTTGATGTTTTTTATTTGACGTTGTTGTCTTTGTTGTTTATTTGACATTGTTGTTGTTGTTGACGTTGTTGTTGTTGTTTATTTGACGTTGTTGTTGTTGTTGTTGTTTATTTGATGTTGTTTTAGTTGTTGTTATTTATTTGACGTTGTTGTTGTTTTTTATTTGACGTTGTTGATGTTGACATTGTTGTTGTTGTTGTTTATTTGACGTTGTTGTTGTTGTTATTGTTTATTTCACGTTTTTGTTATTGTTGTTGTTGTTGTTGTTTTTTATTTGACGTTGTTGTTGTTGTTGTTTATTTGACGTTGTTATTGTTATTGTTGTTTATTTGACGTTGTTGTTGTTGTTGTTTATTTGACGTTGTTGTTGTTGTTTATTTGACGTTTTTGTTGTTGTTATTTATTTAACGTTGTTGTTGTTGTTATTGTTTATTTGACGTTGTTGATGTTGTTGTTTTTTGACGTTGTTATTGTTGTTTATTTGACGTTGTTTTTGTTATTTGACGTTGTTGTTGTTGTTGTATTTGTTGTTGTTGTTGTTGTTGTTGTTGCTTATTTGACGTTGTTGTTATTGTTGCTATTTATTTGACGTTGTTGTTGTTAATGTTGTTGTTTATTTGACGTTGTTGTTGTTGCTTATTTGACGTTGTTGTTGTTGTTGTTTATTTGACGTTGTTTTTGTTGTTGTATT
>OX451735.1:1390834538-1390839538 GCA_948472305.1 Vicia faba
GTTGTTGTTGTTGTTGTTGTTTTTTATTTGACGTTGTTGTTGTTGTTGTTTATTTGACGTTGTTATTGTCATTGTTGTTTATTTGACGTTGTTGTTGTTGTTGTTTATTTGACGTTGTTGTTGTTGTTGTTGTTTATTTGACGTTGTTGTTGTTGTTATTTATTTAACGTTGTTGTTGTTGTTATTGTTTATTTGACGTTGTTGATGTTGTTGTTTTTTGACGTTGTTATTGTTGTTTATTTGACGTTGTTTTTGTTATTTGACGTTGTTGTTGTTGTTGTATTTGTTGTTGTTGTTGTTGTTGTTGTTGCTTATTTGACGTTGTTGTTATTGTTGCTATTTATTTGACGTTGTTGTTGTTAATGTTGTTGTTTATTTGACGTTGTTGTTGTTGCTTATTTGACGTTGTTGTTTTTGTTTATTTGACGTTGTTGTTGTTGTTGTATTTGTTGTTGTTGTTATTGTTGTTGCTTATTTGACGTTGTTGTTATTTTTGTTGTTTATTTGACGTTGTTGTTGTTGTTATTCATTTGACGTTGTTGTTGTTGTTGTTGTTTATTTGACATTGTTGTTGTTCTTGTTATTTATTTGACGTTGTTGTTGTTGTTTATTTGACGTTGTTGTTGTTGTTTATTTGACATTGTTGTTGTTGACGTTGTTGTTGTTGTTGCTTATTTGACATTGTTGTTGTTGTTTATTTGACGTTGTTGTTGTTGGTGTTTATTTGACGTTGTTGTTGTTGTTGTTGTTGTTTATTTGACGTTGTTGTTGTTGACGTTGTTGTTGTTGTTATTATTGATTTGATGTTGTTGTTGTTGTTTATTTGACGTAGTTATTGTTGTTGACGTTGTTGTTGTTGTTGTTGTTTATTTGACGTTTTTATTGTTGTTTATTTGACGTTGTTGTTGTTGACGTTGTTGTTGTTGTTATTATTGATTTGACGTTGTTGTTGTTGTTTATTTGAGGTGGTTGTTGTTGTTGACGTTGTTGTTGTTGTTGTTGTTGTTGTTTATTTGACGTTTTTATTGTTGTTGATGTTGTTGTTGTTTTTGTTGTTGTTTATTTGACGTTGTTGTTTATTTGACTTTGTTGTTGTTGTTTATATGACGTTGTTGTTGTTTATTTGACGTTGTTGTTGTTGTTATTGTTGTTGTTGTTGATTTGATGTTGTTGTTTATTTGACGTTGTTGTTATTGTTTATTTGACGTTGTTGTTGTTATTTGAAGTTGTTGTTGTTGTTGTATTTGTTGTTGTTGTTGTTGTTGTTGTTGTTGTTGTTGTTGTTGTTTATTTGACGTTGTTGTTGTTATTTGACGTTGTTGTTATTTGACGTTGTTGTTGACGTTGTTGTTGTTGTTGTTGTTTATTTGACGTTGTTAATGTTGTTGACATTGTTGTTGTTGTTGTTTTTGTTGTTTATTTGACGTTGTTGTTGTTGTTTTTGTTGTTGTTATTGTTGGTGTTGTTGTTGTTGTTTATTTGACGTTGTTGTTGTTGTTGTTGTTTATTTGACGTTGTTGTTGTTGTTTATTTGACGTTGTTGTTGTTGTTGTTGTTTATTTGATGTTGTTTTAGTTGTTGTTATTTATTTGACGTTGTTGTTGTTTTTTATTTGACGTTGTTGATGTTGACATTGTTGTTGTTGTTGTTTATTTGACGTTGTTGTTGTTGTTATTGTTTATGTCACGTTTTTGTTGTTGTTGTTGTTGTTGTTTTTTATTTGACGTTGTTGTTGTTGTTGTTTATTTGACGTTGTTATTGTCATTGTTGTTTATTTGACGTTGTTGTTGTTGTTGTTTATTTGACGTTGTTGTTGTTGTTGTTGTTTATTTGACGTTGTTGTTGTTGTTATTTATTTAACGTTGTTGTTGTTGTTATTGTTTATTTGACGTTGTTGATGTTGTTGTTTTTTGACGTTGTTATGGTTGTTTATTTGACGTTGTTTTTGTTATTTGACGTTGTTGTTGTTGTTGTATTTGTTGTTGTTGTTGTTGTTGTTGTTGTTGCTTATTTGACGTTGTTGTTATTGTTGCTATTTATTTGACGTTGTTGTTGTTAATGTTGTTGTTTATTTGACGTTGTTGTTGTTGCTTATTTGACGTTGTTGTTTTTGTTTATTTGACGTTGTTGTTGTTGTTGTATTTGTTGTTGTTGTTATTGTTGTTGCTTATTTGACGTTGTTGTTATTTTTGTTGTTTATTTGACGTTGTTGTTGTTGTTATTCATTTGACGTTGTTGTTGTTGTTGTTGTTTATTTGACGTTGTTGTTGTTGACGTTGTTGTTGTTGTTTATTTGATGTTGTTGTTGTTGTTGTTGACATAATTGTTGTTGTTTATTTGACGTTGTTGTTGTTGTTGACGTTGTTGTTTATTTGACGTTGTTGTTGTTGTTTATCTGACGTTGTTATAGTTGTTGACGTTGTTGTTGTTGTTGTTGTTTATTGGACGTTGTTGTTGTTATTGTTTATTTGACATTGTTGTTGTTGTTGACGGTGTTGTTATTGTTGACGATGTTGTTGTTGTTGTTTATTTGACATTGTTGTTGTTGTTGTTATTTATTTGACGTTGTTGTTGTTGTTTATTTGACGTTGTTGTTGTTGTTATTTATTTAACGTTGTTGTTGTTGTTATTGTTTATTTGACGTTGTTGATGTTGTTGTTTTTTGACGTTGTTATTGTTGTTTATTTGACGTTGTTTTTGTTATTTGACGTTGTTGTTGTTGTTGTATTTGTTGTTGTTGTTGTTGTTGTTGTTGTTGTTGCTTATTTGACGTTGTTGTTATTGTTGCTATTTATTTGACGTTGTTGTTGTTAATGTTGTTGTTTATTTGACGTTGTTGTTGTTGCTTATTTGACGTTGTTGTTGTTGTTGTTGTTTATTTGATGTTGTTGTTGTTGTATTTGTTGTTGTTGTTATTGTTGTTGCTTATTTGACGTTGTTGTTATTTTTGTTGTTTATTTGACGTTGTTGTTGTTGTTATTCATTTGACGTTGTTGTTGTTGTTGTTTATTTGACGTTGTTGTTGTTGACGTTGTTGTTGTTGTTTATTTGACGTTGTTGTTGTTGTTGACGTTGTTGTTGTTGTTGACGTTGTTGTTTATTTGACGTTGTTGTTGTTGTTTATCTGACGTTGTTATAGTTGTTGACGTTGTTGTTGTTGTTGTTGTTTATTGGACGTTGTTGTTGTTATTGTTTATTTGACATTGTTGTTGTTGACGGTGTTGTTGTTGTTGACGATGTTGTTGTTGTTGTTTATTTGACATTGTTGTTGTTCTTGTTATTTATTTGACGTTGTTGTTGTTGTTTATTTGACGTTGTTGTTGTTGTTTATTTGACATTGTTGTTGTTGACGTTGTTGTTGTTGTTGCTTATTTGACATTGTTGTTGTTGTTTATTTGACGTTGTTGTTGTTGGTGTTTATTTGACGTTGTTGTTGTTGTTGTTGTTGTTTATTTGACGTTGTTGTTGTTGACGTTGTTGTTGTTGTTATTATTGATTTGATGTTGTTGTTGTTGTTTATTTGACGTAGTTATTGTTGTTGACGTTGTTGTTGTTGTTGTTGTTTATTTGACGTTTTTATTGTTGTTTATTTGACGTTGTTGTTGTTGACGTTGTTGTTGTTGTTATTATTGATTTGACGTTGTTGTTGTTGTTTATTTGAGGTGGTTGTTGTTGTTGACGTTGTTGTTGTTGTTGTTGTTGTTTATTTGACGTTTTTATTGTTGTTGATGTTGTTGTTGTTTTTGTTGTTGTTTATTTGACGTTGTTGTTTATTTGACTTTGTTGTTGTTGTTTATATGACGTTGTTGTTGTTTATTTGACGTTGTTGTTGTTGTTATTGTTGTTGTTGTTGATTTGATGTTGTTGTTTATTTGACGTTGTTGTTATTGTTTATTTGACGTTGTTGTTGTTATTTGAAGTTGTTGTTGTTGTTGTATTTGTTGTTGTTGTTGTTGTTGTTGTTGTTGTTGTTGTTTATTTGACGTTGTTGTTGTTATTTGACGTTGTTGTTATTTGACGTTGTTGTTGACGTTGTTGTTGTTGTTGTTGTTTATTTGACGTTGTTAATGTTGTTGACATTGTTGTTGTTGTTGTTTTTGTTGTTTATTTGACGTTGTTGTTGTTGTTTTTGTTGTTGTTATTGTTGGTGTTGTTGTTGTTGTTTATTTGACGTTGTTGTTGTTGTTGTTGTTTATTTGACGTTGTTGTTGTTGTTTATTTGACGTTGTTGTTGTTGTTGTTGTTTATTTGATGTTGTTTTAGTTGTTGTTATTTATTTGACGTTGTTGTTGTTTTTTATTTGACGTTGTTGATGTTGACATTGTTGTTGTTGTTGTTTATTTGACGTTGTTGTTGTTGTTATTGTTTATGTCACGTTTTTGTTGTTGTTGTTGTTGTTGTTTTTTATTTGACGTTGTTGTTGTTGTTGTTTATTTGACGTTGTTATTGTCATTGTTGTTTATTTGACGTTGTTGTTGTTGTTGTTTATTTGACGTTGTTGTTGTTGTTGTTGTTTATTTGACGTTGTTGTTGTTGTTATTTATTTAACGTTGTTGTTGTTGTTATTGTTTATTTGACGTTGTTGATGTTGTTGTTTTTTGACGTTGTTATTGTTGTTTATTTGACGTTGTTTTTGTTATTTGACGTTGTTGTTGTTGTTGTATTTGTTGTTGTTGTTGTTGTTGTTGTTGCTTATTTGACGTTGTTGTTATTGTTGCTATTTATTTGACGTTGTTGTTGTTAATGTTGTTGTTTATTTGACGTTGTTGTTGTTGCTTATTTGACGTTGTTGTTTTTGTTTATTTGACGTTGTTGTTGTTGTTGTATTTGTTGTTGTTGTTATTGTTGTTGCTTATTTGACGTTGTTGTTATTTTTGTTGTTTATTTGACGTTGTTGTTGTTGTTATTCATTTGACGTTGTTGTTGTTGTTGTTGTTTATTTGACATTGTTGTTGTTCTTGTTATTTATTTGACGTTGTTGTTGTTGTTTATTTGACGTT
>OX451735.1:1390849538-1390854538 GCA_948472305.1 Vicia faba
TTGGCTTTGTTATTGTTGTTTATTTGACGTTGTTTTTGTTATTTGACGTTGTTGTTGTATTTGTTGTTTATTTGATGTTGTTGTTGCTGTTGTTTATTTGACGTTGTTGTCGTCGTTGTTGTTTATTTGACGTTGTTGTTGTTGTTTATTTAACGTTGTTGTTGTTGTTGACTTTGTTGTTGTTGTTTATTTGACGTTGTTGTTGTTGTTTATTTGACGTTGTTGCTGTTGTTGTTTATTTGACGTTATTAATGTTGTTGACATTGTTGTTGTTGTTTTTGTTGTTTATTTGACGTTGTTGTTGTTGTTGTTTATTTGACGTTGTTGTTGTTGTTGTTTATTTGACGTTGTTGTTGGTATTGTTGTTTATTTGACGTTGTTGTTGTTGTTGTTGTTTATTTGACATTGTTGTTGTTGTTGTTGACGTTGTTGTTGTTGTTTATTTGACGTTGTTGTTGTTGTTGTTTATTTGATGTTGTTTTAGTTGTTGTTGTTTATTTGACGTTGTTGTTGTTTTTTATTTGACGTTGTTGATGTTGACATTGTTGTTGTTTTTGTTTATTTGACGTTGTTGTTGTTGTTTATTTGACGTAGTTGTTGTTATTGACGTTGTTGTTGTTGTTATTGTTTATTTGACGTTTTTGTAGTTGTTGATGTTGTTGTTGTTGTTTTTTATTTGACGTTGATGATGTTGTTGTTGTTGTTTATTTGACGTTGTTGTTGTTGTTTATTTGACGTTGTTGTTGTTATTTATTTGACGTTGTTGTTGTTGTTATCGTTTTTTTGACGTTGTTGGTTTTGTTGTTTATTAGACGTTGTTATTGTTGTTTATTTGAAGTTGTTTTTGTTATTTGACGTTGTTGTTGTTGTATTTGTTGTTGTTGTTGCTTATTTGACGTTGTTGTTATTGTTGCTATTTATTTGACGTTGTTGTTGTTGTTTATTTGATGTTATTGTTGTTGCTTATTTGACGTTGTTGTTGTTGTTGTTGTTTATTTGACGTTGTTGTTGTTGTTGTATTTGTTGTTGTTGTTATTGTTATTGCTTATTTGACGTTGTTGTTATTGTTGTTGTTTATTTGACGTTGTTGTTGTTGTTATTCATTTGACGTTGTTGTTGTTGTTGTTGTTTATTTGACGTTGTTGTTGTTGACGTTGTTGTTGTTGTTGTTGTTTATTTGATGTTATTGTTGTTGTTGTTGTTGACATAATTGTTGTTGTTTATTTGACGTTGTTGTTGTTGTTGACGTTGTTGTTTATTTGACGTTGTTGTTGTTGTTTATTTGACGTTGTTGTTGTTGTTGACGTTGTTGTTGTTGTTGTTGTTTATTGGACGTTGTTGTTGTTGTTTATTTGACATTGTTGTTGTTGTTGACGGTGTTGTTGTTGTTGTTTATTTGACATTATTGTTGTTGTTGTTATTTATTTGACGTTGTTGTTGTTATTTATTTGACGTTGTTGTTGTGGTTGTTGTTTATTTGACGTTGTTGTTGTTGTTGTTTATTTGACGTTGTTGTTTTCGTTGTTTTAGTTGTTTATTTGACGTTGTTGTTGACGTTGTTGTTGTTGTTATTGTTTATTTGACGTTGTTGTTTATTTGACGTTGTTGTTGTTGTTTATTTGACGTTGTTGTTGTTGTTTATTTGACGTTGTTGTTGTTGACGTTGTTGTTGTTGTTATTGATTATTTGACGTTGTTGTTGTTTATTTGACGTAGTTGTTGTTGTTGACGTTGTTGTTGTTGTTGTTGTTATTTATTTGACGTTTTTATTGTTGTTGATGTTGTTGCTGTTTTTGTTGTTGTTTATTTGACGTTATTGTTGTTAATGTTTATTTGACGTTGTTGTTGTTTATTTGACGTTGTTGTTGTTGTTATTGTTGTTGTTGTTGATTTAACGTTGTTGTTTATTTGACGTTGTTGTTGTTGTTTATTTGACGTTGTTATTGTTGTTGTTGTTGTTTATTTGACGTTGTTGTTGTTAACGTTGTTGTTGTTGTTGTTTATTTGACGTTGTTGTTGTTGTTGTTTATTTGACGTTATTAATGTTATTGACATTGTTGATGTTGTTGTTTATTTGACGTTGTTCTTGTTGACGTTGTTGTTGTTGTTATTGTTTATTTGACGTTGTTGTTGTTGTTTATTTGACGTTGTTGTTGTTGTTGTTTATTTGACATTATTGTTGTTGTTGTTTATTTGACGTTATTAATGTTCTTGACATTGTTGTTGTTGTTTTTGTTATTTATTTGACGTTGTTGTTGTTGTTGTTGTTGTTTAGTTGACGTTGTTGTTGTTGTTGTTTATTTGACGTTGTTGTTGTCGTTGTTTTTGTTGTTTATTTGACGTTGTTGTTGTTGTTGTTGTTTATTTGATGTTGTTGTTGTTGTTGTTTATTTGACGTTGTTGTTGTTGTTGTTTATTTGACGTTTTTGTTGTTGTTTATTTGACGGTGTTGTTGTTGTTGTTTATTTGACGTTGTTGTTGTTTATTTGACGTTGTTGTTGTTGTTGTTGTTTATTTGACGTTGTTGTTGTTTATTTGACGTTGTTGTTGTTGTTGTTGTTTATTTGACGTTGTTGTTGTTGTTGTTGTTTATTTGACGTTGTTGTTGTTGTTGACGTTGTTGTTGTTGTTATTGATTATTTGACGTTGTTGTTTTTTTTGTTTGTTTACTTGACGATTTTGTTGTTGTTGATGTTGTTGTTGTTGTTGTTGTTGTTGTTTATTTGACGTTGTTGTTGTTGTGGTTTATTTGACGTTGTTGTTTTTCTTATTGTTATTGTTATTGTTATTGTTTATTAGACGTTGTTGTTGTTGTTTATTTGACGTTGTTGTTGTTGTTTATTTGACGTTGTTGTTGTTGTTTATTTAACGTTGTTGTTCTTGTTGTTGTTTATTAGACGTTGTTGTTGTTGTTTATTTGGCTTTGTTATTGTTGTTTATTTGACGTTGTTTTTGTTATTTGACGTTGTTGTTGTTGTTGTATTTGTTGTTGTTGCTTATTTGACGTTGTTGTTGTATTTGTTGTTTATTTGATGTTGTTGTTGTTGTTGTTTATTTGACGTTGTTGTCGTCGTTGTTGTTTATTTGACGTTGTTGTTGTGGTTTATTTGACGTTGTTGTTTTTCTTATTGTTATTGTTATTGTTATTGTTTATTTGACGTTGTTGTTGTTGTTTATTTGACGTTGTTGTTGTTGTTGTTTATTTGACGTTGTTGTTGTTGTTTATTTAACGTTGTTGTTCTTGTTGTTATTTATTTGACGTTGTTGTTGTTGTTGTTGTTTATTAGACGTTGTTGTTGTTGTTTATTTGGCTTTGTTATTGTTGTTTATTTGACGTTGTTTTTGTTATTTGACGTTGTTGTTGTATTTGTTGTTTATTTGATGTTGTTGTTGCTGTTGTTTATTTGACGTTGTTGTCGTCGTTGTTGTTTATTTGACGTTGTTGTTGTTGTTTATTTAACGTTGTTGTTGTTGTTGACGTTGTTGTTGATGTTTATTTGACGTTGTTGTTGTTGTTTATTTGACGTTGTTGCTGTTGTTGTTTATTTGACGTTATTAATGTTGTTGACATTGTTGTTGTTGTTTTTGTTGTTTATTTGACGTTGTTGTTGTTGTTGTTTATTTGACGTTGTTGTTGTTGTTGTTTATTTGACGTTGTTGTTGGTATTGTTGTTTATTTGACGTTGTTGTTGTTGTTGTTGTTTATTTGACATTGTTGTTGTTGTTGTTGACGTTGTTGTTGTTGTTTATTTGACGTTGTTGTTGTTGTTGTTTATTTGATGTTGTTTTAGTTGTTGTTGTTTATTTGACGTTGTTGTTGTTTTTTATTTGACGTTGTTGATGTTGACATTGTTGTTGTTTTTGTTTATTTGACGTTGTTGTTGTTGTTTATTTGACGTAGTTGTTGTTATTGACGTTGTTGTTGTTGTTATTGTTTATTTGACGTTTTTGTAGTTGTTGATGTTGTTGTTGTTGTTTTTTATTTGACGTTGATGTTGTTGTTGTTGTTTATTTGACGTTGTTGTTGTTGTTTATTTGACGTTGTTGTTGTTATTTATTTGACGTTGTTGTTGTTGTTATCGTTTTTTTGACGTTGTTGGTTTTGTTGTTTATTAGACGTTGTTATTGTTGTTTATTTGAAGTTGTTTTTGTTATTTGACGTTGTTGTTGTTGTATTTGTTGTTGTTGTTGCTTATTTGACGTTGTTGTTATTGTTGCTATTTATTTGACGTTGTTGTTGTTGTTTATTTGATGTTATTGTTGTTGCTTATTTGACGTTGTTGTTGTTGTTGTTGTTTATTTGACGTTGTTGTTGTTGTTGTATTTGTTGTTGTTGTTATTGTTATTGCTTATTTGACGTTGTTGTTATTGTTGTTGTTTATTTGACGTTGTTGTTGTTGTTATTCATTTGACATTGTTGTTGTTGTTGTTGATTATTTGACGTTGTTGTTGTTGACGTTGTTGTTGTTGTTGTTTATTTGATGTTATTGTTGTTGTTGTTGTTGACATAATTGTTGTTGTTTATTTGACGTTGTTGTTGTTGTTGTTGACGTTGTTGTTTATTTGACGTTGTTGTTGTTGTTTATTTGACGTTGTTGTTGTTGTTGACGTTGTTGTTGTTGTTGTTGTTTATTGGACGTTGTTGTTGTTGTTTATTTGACATTGTTGTTGTTGTTGACGGTGTTGTTGTTGTTGTTTATTTGACATTATTGTTGTTGTTGTTATTTATTTGACGTTGTTGTTGTTATTTATTTGACGTTGTTGTTGTGGTTGTTGTTTATTTGACGTTGTTGTTGTTGTTGTTTATTTGACGTTGTTGTTTTCGTTGTTTTTGTTGTTTATTTGACGTTGTTGTTAACGTTGTTGTTGTTGTTGTTTTTGTTTATTTGACGTTGTTGTTTATTTGACGTTGTTGTTGTTGTTTATTTGACGTTGTTGTTGTTGTTTATTTGACGTTGTTGTTGTTGTTTATTTGACGGTGTTGTTGTTGTTGTTGACGGT
>OX451735.1:1390859538-1390872038 GCA_948472305.1 Vicia faba
TGTTGTTTATTTGACGTTGTTGTTTATTTGACGTTGTTGTTGTTGTTTATTTGACGTTGTTGTTGTTGTTTATTTGACGTTGTTGTTGTTGTTTATTTGACGTTGTTGTTGTTGTTGTTTATTTGACGTTGTTGTTGTTGTTGACGTTGTTGTTGTTTATTTCACGTTGTTGTTGTTGTTGTTTATTTGACGTTGTTGTTGTTGTTGTTTATTTGACGTTGTTGTTGTTGACGTTGTTGTTGTTGTTATTGATTATTTGACGTTGTTGTTGTTTATTTGACGTAGTTGTTGTTGTTGACGTTGTTGTTGTTGTTATTATTTATTTGACGTTTTTATTGTTGTTGATGTTGTTGCTGTTTTTGTTGTTGTTTATTTGACGTTGTTGTTGTTGTTGTTTATTTGACGTTGTTGTTGTTTATTTGACGTTGTTGTTGTTGTTATTGTTGTTGTTGTTGATTTAACGTTTTTGTTTATTTGACGTTGTTGTTGTTGTTTATTTGACGTTGTTGTTGTTAATTGACGTTGTTGTTGTTATTTGTTGTTGTATTTGTTGTTGTTATTGTTTATTTGACGTTATTGTTGTTGTTTATTTGACGTTGTTATTGTTGTTGTTGTTGTTTATTTGACGTTGTTGTTGTTAACGTTGTTGTTGTTGTTGTTTATTTGACGTTGTTGTTGTTGTTGTTTATTTGACGTTATTAATGTTATTGACATTGTTGTTGTTGTTGTTTATTTGACGTAGTTCTTGTTGACGTTGTTGTTGTTGTTATTGTTTATTTGACGTTGTTCTTGTTGTTTATTTGACGTTGTTGTTGTTGTTGTTTATTTGACATTATTGTTGTTGTTGTTTATTTGACGTTATTAATGTTCTTGACATTGTTGTTGTTGTTTTTGTTATTTATTTGACGTTGTTGTTGTTGTTGTTGTTGTTTAGTTGACGTTGTTGTTGTTGTTGTTTATTTGACATTGTTGTTGTCGTTGTTTTTGTTGTTTATTTGACGTTGTTGTTGTTGTTGTTTATTTGATGTTGTTGTTGTTGTTGTTGACATAATTGTTGTTGTTTATTTGACGTTGTTGTTGTTGTTGTTGGCGTTGTTGTTTATTTGACGTTGTTGTTGTTGTTTATTTGACGTTGTTGTTGTTGTTGACGTTGTTGTTGTTGTTGTTTATTGGACGTTGTTGTTGTTGTTGTTTATTTGACATTGTTGTTGTTGTTGACGGTGTTGTTGTTGTTGTTTATTTGACATTATTGTTGTTGTTGTTATTTATTTGACATTGTTGTTGTTATTTATTTGACGTTGTTGTTGTGGTTGTTGTTTATTTGACGTTGTTGTTGTTGTTGTTGTTTAGTTGACGTTGTTGTTGTTGTTGTTTATTTGACGTTGTTGTTGTTGTTTATTTGACGTTGTTGTTGATGTTGTTGTTGTTGTTGTTTATTTGACGTTGTTGTTTATTTGACGTTGTTGTTGTTGTTTATTTGACGTTGTTGTTGTTGTTTATTTGACGGTGTTGTTGTTGTTGTTGACGGTGTTGTTGTTGTTGTTTATTTGCCATTGTTGTTGTTGTTGACGTTGTTGTTGTTTATTTGACGTTGTTGTTGTTGTTGTTTATTTGACGTTGTTGTTGTTGTTGTTTATTTGACGTTGTTGTTGTTGACGTTGTTGTTGTTGTTATTGATTATTTGACGTTGTTGTTGTTTATTTGACGTAGTTGTTGTTGTTGACGTTGTTGTTGTTGTTGTTATTATTTATTTGACGTTTTTATTGTTGTTGATGTTGTTGCTGTTTTTGTTGTTGTTTATTTGACGTTGTTGTTGTTGTTGTTTATTTGACGTTGTTGTTGTTTATTTGACGTTGTTGTTGTTGTTATTGTTGTTGTTGTTGATTTAACGTTGTTGTTTATTTGACGTTGTTGTTGTTGTTTATTTGACGTTGTTGTTGTTAATTGACGTTGTTGTTGTTATTTGTTGTTGTATTTGTTGTTGTTATTGTTTATTTGACGTTATTGTTGTTGTTTATTTGACGTTGTTATTGTTGTTGTTGTTGTTTATTTGACGTTGTTGTTGTTAACGTTGTTGTTGTTGTTGTTGTTTATTTGACGTTGTTGTTGTTGTTGTTGTTTATTTGACGTTATTAATGTTATTGACATTGTTGTTGTTGTTGTTTATTTGACGTTGTTCTTGTTGACGTTGTTCTTGTTGTTATTGTTTATTTGACGTTGTTGTTGTTGTTTATTTGACGTTGTTGTTGTTGTTGTTTATTTGACATTATTGTTGTTGTTGTTGTTTATTTGACGTTATTAATGTTCTTGACATTGTTGTTGTTGTTTTTGTTATTTATTTGACGTTGTTGTTGTTGTTGTTGTTGTTTAGTTGACGTTGTTGTTGTTGTTGTTGTTTATTTGACGTTGTTGTTGTCGTTGTTTTTGTTGTTTATTTGACGTTGTTGTTGTTGTTGTTTATTTGATATTGTTGTTGTCGTTGTTGTTTATTTGACGTTGTTGTTGTTGTTGTTTATTTGACGTTTTTGTTGTTGTTTATTTGACGGTGTTGTTGTTGTTGTTTATTTGACGGTGTTGTTGTTGTTGTTTATTTGACGTTGTTGTTGTTGTTGTTGACGGTGTTGTTGTTGTTGTTTATTTGACATTGTTGTTGTTGTTGTTGACGTTGTTGTTGTTGTTTATTTGACGTTGTTGTTGTTGTTGTTTATTTGACGTTGTTGTTGTTGTTGTTGTTTATTTGACGTTGTTGTTGTTGTTGTTGTTTATTTGACGTTGTTGTTGTTGACGTTGTTGTTGTTGTTATTGATTATTTGACGTTGTTGTTTTTTTTGTTTGTTTACTTGACGATTTTGTTGTTGTTGTTGTTTATTTGACGTTGTTGTTGTTGTGGTTTATTTGACGTTGTTGTTTTTCTTATTGTTATTGTTATTGTTATTGTTTATTAGACGTTGTTGTTGTTGTTTATTTGACGTTGTTGTTGTTGTCGTTGTTTATTTGACGTTGTTGTTGTTGTTTATTTAACGTTGTTGTTCTTGTTGTTATTTATTTGACGTTGTTGTTGTTGTTGTTTATTAGACGTTGTTGTTGTTGTTTATTTGGCTTTGTTATTGTTGTTTATTTGACGTTGTTTTTGTTATTTGACGTTGTTGTTGTTGTTGTATTTGTTGTTGTTGCTTATTTGACGTTGGTGTTGTATTTGTTGTTTATTTGATGTTGTTGTTGCTGTTGTTTATTTGATGTTGTTGTCGTCGTTGTTGTTTATTTGACGTTGTTGTTGTTTATTTGACGTTGGTGTTGTATTTGTTGTTTATTTGATGTTGTTGTTGTTGTTGTTTATTTGATGTTGTTGTCGTCGTTGTTGTTTATTTGACGTTGTTGTTGTTTATTTGACGTTGTTGTTGTTGTTGACGTTGTTTTTGTTGTTTATTTGACGTTGTTGTTGTTGTTATTATTGTTGGTGTTGTTGTTGTTATTTATTTGGCGTTGTTGTTGTGGTTGTTGTTTATTTGACGTTGTTGTTGTTGTTTAGTTGACGTTGTTGTTGTTGTTGTTGTTGTTGTTTATTTGACGTTGTTGTTGTCGTTGTTTTTATTGTTTATTTGACGTTGTTGTTGTTGTTGTTGACGTTGTTGTTGTTGTTTATTTGACGTTGTTGTTGTTGTTGTTTATTTGACGTTGTTGTTGTTTATTTGACAGTGTTATTGTTGTTGTTGTTTATTTGACGTTGTTGTTGTTGTTGTTGACGGTGTTGTTTTTGTTGACGTTGTTGTTTATTTGACGTTGTTGTTGTTGTTGTTTATTTGTTGTTGTTGTTGTTTATTTGACGTTGTTGTTGTTGTTGTTGTTATTATTGATTTGATGTTGTTGTTGTTGTTTATTTGACGTAGTTATTGTTGTTGACGTTGTTGTTGTTGTTGTTGTTGTTTATTTGACGTTTTTATTGTTGTTTATTTGACGTTGTTGTTGTTGACGTTGTTGTTGTTGACGTTGTTGTTGTAAGATTAAGATTGCGCCTAAGAGGGGGGGTGAATTAGGTGATGGTCGATTTTTGACTTATTTTATACTTTCTGGTTTTGATTTAATGCTTTGAAAACTGTAAAGTGCAGAAAGTAAAGAGACACGGAGAATTATCCTGGTTCCTTCCACAACCCGGAAGTACGTCCAGTCCCCTTGCAAACACGCAAGAGATTTTACTATATTGTTAGAACTTTTACAAGACTCTTCCTAGTCTTATCCACTAAAGAACCTAACAAATAACCAAGAACACCCTCTTGGATTTCCAATAAGTCTAATGAGAACAATCCTCTCAAAAGATACCTCTTGTTTCCAATAATGGACAACAAGGAACAAAAGTAATCTAATACTTAATTCCAACAATCCTGGAAATAAGTTACACTTTGTATGTTTTTATGAAGTATGATTTCTTGAAAGATGTTGATCACTTAGAGTGACTTCTTTGAAGTTTCTTCTTTCTTCTCTTGTAAGCAATTCAAACTGTAACACAATGGTTAGATAATGCTCAAAGATTTCTGTTCTTTATATGTGTGAAAGTGCAGAAAATCTTTGTTCTTAAAAGTTAAGAAATATGAAGTTTGAATATTTTACAAAGTTCAGATTTTATTGCAAGAGAAGAGTTGTTTATGATTTGAAAATATTTTGCAATATATAGTAATCAAGATACCTTTCCAAAAGGACACTTTTCTGTTTGAAAAACTTGACAAGATGCAATGTTTGATCATGCAACTATTGGAGAAAAGGTATGAAGGATATCTTGAAACCATTTCAGATTTTTCAAAATTTTCAATGTGCAAATCGATTAACATAACATGTAAATCGATTGCACGTGTTTGTAACGTTCAGAATTTCAAAAAGTTTGAAGTGTAAATCGATTAGCATGTTGTGTCAATCGATTTACATGTGTTAAAAAATCAGTTTGTTCTGTGATCAATCGATTTACACAACCTGTAAATCGATTGCTGGCAGGAGCAAACAGTTTTTTGAAAAAGCATGTGTAAATCGATTTACACAAGATGTTAATCGATTTACAGCAGAGAAAAACTTAAAATTTGTTTTGAAATATAATTGAAGTGATGTGGCAAGTGTGTATATCATTTTTGAGCATTTCTAATCAATGTATTTTAATTGAGAATTGATATACTTGATTGCTTGCCAAGTTCCTTGAAGCTTTGAGTGAATGATGCTTTAAGATGATTTCCACTTCTTTTCCTTCTTTCCATAATGCTTGTTTGTCTTTCATCAAACTAGCTTGTTTGTCTTTCATCAAAACTAAAGTTGAGTTGAGGCTTGAGATTACATTCTCCCCCTTTTTGATGATGACAAACCATTTTCCTTTATGTGTTGATCAGAATTTGAGCAAAAGGTGTTTTCTCCCCCTGAGAAGATTTCTCCCCCTATGGAGAAAAAGATCTGAAAGTTTGCTCTGTAAAGACAATGAAAACAAACAACCATAAAGTGCATTACATCCTTCTCCCCCTTTGACATTATCAAAAAGAAGGGAAAGATGCAACAAGAAAGTATACCAGAAAGAAATGTATAGGAACATGAATGAAAAACACAAAACTTTCAAGATTATCGAACAAAGTTTTAAGAACACAATACATAAAATGAACAAAATAAAACAAGACAAAATCCATAATGATACTTATACTAAGAATTTAAGAACATTGATCAAGAACATTTTAAAAAGGTCCTTGATAAGGAAATTGTTGTTGAAGAGGTGGTTCGGTGTATTGAGGAGGCGGAGGTGCAGGATTGGTTGGGTCGTATGGAGGGATATGAAGATGTGAATAAAGATATGAAAATTGTTGGTTCACATCATTCTGAAAAGCATCTATCCGAGATGAGGTAGAGTCATTTATCTCCGTCCATCGAGCATTGATGTTAGAATTCAGAGAAGCAAACTGTTGCGTCATGAAATCCATAACATCTTGATTTGTGGGACCAGAAGCAGCAGCAGCAGGAACTTCATGGTCTTCTTCATCTGCATTTTGACCTTCATCGCCGACCACATCTTCTCCAATGTAAGTTATGGTTTTTGCTTCAGCATTGAAATGAACACCCATCCTTGAATCAACATTTTTGATGGAGATCCTAGTGGAGATTGGATCCATTTCAATTCGCTCAAATCCAGTGAAATCTATATCATAAGCTTCCATAATCCTTGTAATGAAATATGCATATGGTAGAAAGGTGGCCCTTGCGGCAACTTTTAGCATATGCATCACAATCAATTTTGCCCAATTGACCGGGATTCCATTTTTCCTTGCATAGATGATTTGAAGCTCTAGGTCGGTCACCGTACAATGATTCCCTGCTCTAGGAAACAAAATATACACCAGAAAGTAGTGAAACAACCTATCATCAATATGGAAATTTCCAGCACTCCATGTGTCCCTAGCTGGAGTAACCCCGCCAAGACTGCGAATCCGCTTGGCACGGTATTCAGATTCAGATAGCCTTCCAATGCTATAGAAAAATTCTCGCTTCTGATAGTTTTCCCAAGCAGCATCTTCTGGATCATAGAGGGTACTTCCAGAATATGGAATGTTCAAGATTCTGCCAAGAGTTTTGGAATACAGAGGGATTCTTTTTCCAAGGACATATGTATAACATTTGTTGTTGTCATAGCACATGTTGCTGTAGAAAATTTTAACCAGATCCGGGTAATAGAAACCATGTGAAGATATTACTGGTTCTAACCCATAAGCAATGAAATCTCTTTGAAATGAGAAGCATTCATCTGGAAAAGTAGATAACATACCAAACTTTGGAGTGGAGACGATTTTCTTTTGAAAATGCTTGAGAAATCTGTCCCGCTGTGGATCCGTGAGGTACTCGAGCACAGAGTTTTCAGATGATGACGAAGCTGGCTTCTTTCCTTTCTCTGAGGCAGAGGCTTTTCTCTTGGGAGCCATGGATCTTGTTAGGGTTTTGAAAAGAGAGATATAGAGTTCTTTTGTGTTGTTATGTGAGAGAGTGTGTTGGTGTTATGAGATAGTGAGGGAGTTTTGGTGAGATTAAATAGTATAGTAGGGTAAGTGAGGTTTTATGAGGTTTTAATTTTGTAATTTTGGTCAAGGTTTCATTGATTGGGCAATAGAAAGGTGGGAGGTTGAGAGACAATGAATGTTTGACCAATGTATTAAAAGCTCATTACAAGTATCACATGTTAAAACAAAATACATTGCATAGAGAAAATTCATAAAAATGCTTCAGATTCTGTGGTAAATCGATTTACCCCTTGGTTAAATCGATTTACACAGAACATTTTTCATAAAAAGTAATTTTCGTTCAGTGGTAAATCGATTTACATGTTGTGTAAATCGATTTACACACAAGATTTTATTAAAAAAAATGATTTGCTTCAGTAGTAAATCGATTGACATATTGTGTAAATCGATTTACACAGAAGATTTTATTAAAAGAAATGATTTGCTTCAGTAGTAAATCGATTGACATATTGTGTAAATCGATTTACACAGAAGATTTTATTAAAAAAAATGATTTGCTTCAGTGGTAAATCGATTGACATATGGTGTAAATCGATTTACTTAAAGAGAAAATTTAAAAAATCATTATTTTTAACATTTGAAACAATGTCTAACCACATATATATGTACATTAAGGTATAGTCAAGGATTGAGTGCACCTTAAATATCTTGTTCATCGAGGATTCCAAGTTCACGACGAATTTTGAAAAATGCATCCTTTGCAAGTGGTTTTGTGAAGATGTCCGCGAGTTGATTTTGAGTGTCCACAAATGTGATCTCGACATCTCCTTTGAGTACATGGTCTCGGATAAAATGATGTCTGATGTCAATGTGTTTCGTCCGGGAATGCATAACTGGATTTTTCGTAATATTGATCGCGCTTGTGTTATCACATCGAAGAGGAATGCATCCAAGGTTTACTCCATAGTCAAGTAATTGTTGTTTTAGCCAAAGAATTTGAGCGCATCCACTTCCAGCCGCAATGTATTCTGCTTCGGCAGTGCTGAGAGCTACGCTTGCTTGCTTTTTGCATGACCATGAAACCAAGGCATTTCCAAGAATGTGACATGTTCCACTTGTACTTTTGCGATCAGTTTTGCAACCTGCATAGTCAGCATCAGAATAACCAACTAGATTGCACATACTACCTTTTGGATACCATAATCCGACGTTGGTTGTTCCTTTGAGATATTTTATTATGCGCTTGACTGCTGCAAGGTGAGACTCTTTAGGATTGGCTTGATATCTTGCACATAGGCAAACGCTGAACATAATGTCAGGTCTACTTGCTGTTAAATAAAGGAGTGAGCCAATCATTCCACGATACTTAGTTATGTCAATAGAATTTCCTGATTCATCTGGGTCAAGATAGGTGCCGGATCCCATAGGAATTACACTTTCTTTGCTACTTTCCATCTCAAACTTCTTTATAAGGTCTTTGCAATATTTTGATTGGTTTACGAAGATACCATGTTTGAGTTGCTTAATTTGAAGACCAAGAAAGAAATTCAATCTTCCCATCATAGACATCTCAAACTCTCCTTGCATCATAGACGAAAATTCCTTGCACATATTTTGGTTAGTTGAACCGAAAACAATATCATCTACATAGATTTGTACAAGTAAGGTATGATGATTAACATTTTTTATGAAGAGAGTGGTATCAACTTTACCCTTTACAAACCCTTTTTCACATAGGAATGCGCTTAGTCTATCATACCAAGCCCTTGGTGCTTGCTTCAGCCCATAGAGAGCTTTCTTCAGTTTGAAGACATGATTAGGATGTTTGAAGTCTTCAAATCCGGGAGGTTGCTTTACATAGACTTCTTCATTTATGAATCCGTTGAGAAATGCGCTTTTTACATCCATTTGAAAAAGTTCAAAGTCCAATGAGCATGCATATGCAAGTAATAGTCTTATTGCTTCCAAACGTGCTACCGGAGCAAAAGTTTCTTCAAAATCAATTCCTTCCTCTTGGTTGTATCCTTGAGCAACTAGTCTTGCCTTGTTTCGAGTGATTATTCCATTTTCATCCATCTTGTTTTTGAAAACCCATTTGGTTCCAATGATACGTTTATTTCCTGGATTAGGAACAAGTTCCCAAACTTCATTCCGCTCGAATTGGTTTAACTCTTCTTGCATGGCAAGGATCCATTGATCATCTTCTAGTGCTTGAGCCACTTTAGTAGGTTCAACTTGAGATACAAACGCCATATTTAAGCATGCATCCTTAAGATTTAGCCGAGTAGATACTCCTTTGCTAATATCTCCAATTATATTGTCAATTGGATGATCACGATGAGTTCTCCATTCTTGAGGAAGATCATCATCATTTTCATTTTGATGTGAAAGTTCATGTGTTTGTTCCGGATTGACAATTTTGCCATCTCCGCAGGAAATCTCATGAGATAGATCTATAGAATCATCATCATCACAAATAACAACTTCCTCCTTGGAGGTGTTAGATTCATCAAAAGAAACATGCATTGATTCTTCTATAGTTAAAGTTCTTTTATTGTAAATTCTAAAAGCTTTGCTAGAAAGGGAGTAACCAAGAAAGATACCTTCATCCGATTTTTCATCGAACTTACCGAGATTGTCTTTGTCGTTGTTAAGGACAAAACATTTGCACCCGAAAATATGAAAGTGAGAGATATTTGGTTTTCTTCCTTTGTAGATCTCATATGGAGTTTTCTTTAGTATAGGTCTTATGATCACGCGATTGCTTACATAACATGCCGTGCTTACCGCATCCGCCCAAAAATATTTAGGCAAACTTGAGTCACTTAGCATGGTTCTAGCAAGTTCCACCAAAGACCTATTTTTCCTTTCAACTACTCCATTTTGTTGTGGAGTTCTTGGTGCTGAAAAATTGTGGAAGATCCCATTTTCTTCACAAAATTCTTCAAATAGACTGTTTTGGAACTCTCCACCGTGATCACTTCGGATTGATGTTATCTTTGATGACTTCTCATTTTGAACTTGTTTTGCATATCTCTTGAATGCCTTGAATGCTTCATTCTTGTGTACTAAAAACAAAGTCCAAGTGAAACGGGAAAAATCATCTACAATAACTAATGCATAAATGTTACCTCCGAAGCTTCTTGTTCTAGATGGACCAAAAAGATCCATGTGCAACAATTGAAGTGGTCTTGTTGTTGAAACCACATTCTTTGGTTTGAAAGTTGATTTGGTCTGTTTGCCCTTTTGGCATGAACTACATAATTTGTCTTTGATGAACTTCATCTTTGGTAGACCAATAACTAAGTCATGCTTAACCAATTTGTTCAAGTGCTCCATGTGAATGTGAGCAATCCTCTTATGCCATAACCAAGCGTCATTGTTGTTTACCATAAGACATTGTACCTTCATAGACAAATCATCTAGAGTAATCACAAAAATATTGTTAGATCTTATACCTTTGAGTTTTACCTCATTGGTTGCCTCATCCATAATAAGGCATTCTTCTTTGTTGAATTTGATCTTGAACCCTCTATCGCAAAGTTGACTTATGCTAAGAAGGTTGTGCTTTAATCCTTCAACATAGAGAACATCCTCAATTTGAATGGATGGAGGTGTGCCAACTATTCCAACGCCAAGAATCTTTCCTTTGGTGTTGTCTCCATAGGTGACATACCCTTTGGCTTTATGTACTAGATATGAAAATTGGTGTACATCTCCTGTCATATGCTTTGAACATCCACTATCAAGATACCAAACATTTGAAGTGGATTTCAAGCATACCTACAAAAACAAATTATTTCTTGTTAGGTACCCAAGTTGCCTTGGGTCCTTCATAGTTAGTTCCCTTTTTCACCCATGCATAATGTCCACTAGCCATACTGAAATTTCTAATATAGCATGCATTTGGTGTGTGTCCAATAATACCACAGTAAAAACAATTTGGAACAAATTTACTCTTGTATCTAGGCATTTGTTTTCTTTTAGATACATTAGCCTTTTTCTTTTGATGATTATGAACAACTTGCTTCTTTTCTAGTTTCTTGGGATTGGAACTATTACTAGCCTTTACAAAAACAGTGGGATTGTTACTTGGTTTCTTAGTATTCACATAACCAAGACCTCTTTTATCATTAGGATAACGTTGTTGGCTTAGTAATCCTTCCAATCCTATTTGTCCTTTTTCATATCGTTCAATGACTCTTTTCAATTGAACAATTTGAAAGACATTTGATTCACACTTGGAGCATGCAAAGTTTTCCTTTTCTTTTATAAAATTTTGTTTTTGAAGATCAAAATCTTTAGTCATGGTGTCAATTTTTTCTAGACAACTTAGAAGTTCTTTTTCTTGTTTTGACACCTTTTTGTATAAACTTTTGCATTCTTTCAAGAGTTCATCAATTGCACCTTGAACATCATCATCAAAAAGATTAAATTCATTACTAACCTCTTCTTCATTGTCGGAGTGATGCGATGCCATTAAGGCTAAGTTTGCACATTCGTCGCTTTCCGATTCCGATGAACTGCTCATATCATTATCTTCCCATGCTATGTAGGCTTTCTTTTGTTTTGAGTCCTTTCCTTTGAATCCATTTTTCTTTGGGAGATTTGGACAGTTTGGCTTGATGTGTCCTTGCTTTCCACATTCATAACATGAGACATCTTGAGTTGATGTGGAGGCTTCTCTTTTCTTGAAGTGCTTTCTCTTATGTGCATGAGATCCGCCTTTGTCATTTCTGCCAAAAAACTTTCCAAGTCTTTTCACTAGAAGCATGAAATTTTCATCTTCTTCCGGATTGTCTTCTTTTACTACTTCTTTTGAATCAATTTTTAAGGCAATGTTTTTGGACTTCTTTTCTAGATTCTCATGTTTTTCAAGTCTACCGAGTTCCGTTTCGTATTCTTGAAGTTTGCCGAATAATGTAGCGGAAGTCATTGCGGAGAGACTCTTCTTTTCCGAGATTGCCGTTACCTTTGGTTGCCATTCCCTAGTCAATGATCTAAGGATTTTCAAGTTGAGTTCATCATTTGACAGGGTTTTACCAAGAGCAATTAAGTGATTTGTCAAATGCACAAATCTCTTTTGTAAGTCAAGAATGGATTCTCCGGGCTGCATTCGAAATAGTTCATATTCTTGACTCAAGGTATTTAGCCTTGATCTTTTTACTTCAGCCGTTCCTTCATGAGTTTGAACCAAGGTATCCCAAATTTCCTTTGCTGTTGTGCAGTTTGAGACACGAAAAAATTCGTCCATACTGAGAGCACCTTGAAGAAGGTTTATTGCCTTTTTGTCATAGAGAACTTTCTTTTTGTCATCGTCGTCCCATACAGTTTTGGGCTTTGCAGACCCAACGCCATTGATTACCGTTATTGGGATAAATGGACCATTTTCAACAGCATCCCATACTTCCTCTCCTTGTGCTTCTAAATGCGCCTTCATGCGTATTTTCCAAAAGTCAAAATATTCACCACAAAATAGAGGAGGCTTGTTGTTACTACCACCATCTCTGAAAACTGGTTGATGATTTG
>OX451735.1:1390884538-1390889538 GCA_948472305.1 Vicia faba
TAGTTGTTGTTGTTGACGTTGTTGTTTTTGTTGTTTGTTTACTTGACGATTTTGTTGTTGTTGATGTTGTTGTTGTTGTTGTTGTTTATTTGACGTTGTTGTTGTTGTGGTTTATTTGACGTTGTTGTTTTTCTTATTGTTATTGTTGTTGTTATTGTTTATTTGACGTTGTTGTTGTTGTTTATTTGACGTTGTTGTTGTTGTTGTTTATTTGAAGTTGTTGTTGTTGTTTATTTAACGTTGTTGTTCTTGTTGTTATTTATTTGACGTTGTTGTTATTGTTGTTTATTAGACGTTGTTGTTGTTGTTTATTTGGCTTTGTTATTGTTGTTTATTTGGCGTTGTTTTTGTTATTTGACGTTGTTGTTGTTGTTGTATTTGTTGTTGTTGCTTATTTGACGTTGTTGTTGTATTTGTTGTTTATTTGATGTTGTTGTTGTTGTTGTTTATTTGACGTTGTTGTCGTCGTTGTTGTTTATTTGACGTTGTTGTTGTTGTTTATTTGACGTTGTTGTTGTTGTTGACGTTGTTGTTGTTGTTTATTTGACGTTGTTGTTGTTGTTTATTTGACGTTATTAATGTTGTTGACATTGTTGTTGTTGTTTTTGTTGTTTATTTGACGTTGTTGTTGTTGTTGTTGTTTATTTGACTTTGTTGTTGTTGTTTATTTGACGTTGTTGTTGGTATTGTTGTTTATTTGACGTTGTTGTTGATGTTGTTTATTTGACGTTGTTGTTGTTGTTGTTGTTGTTTATTTGACATTGTTGTTGTTGTTGTTGTTGACGTTGTTGTTGTTGTTTATTTGACGTTGTTGTTGTTGTTGTTTATTTGATGTTGTTTTAGTTGTTGTTGTTTATTTGACGTTGTTGTTGTTTTTTATTTGACGTTGTTGATGTTGACATTGTTGTTGTTGTTGTTTATTTGACGTTGTTGTTGTTGTTTATTTGACGTAGTTGTTGTTATTGACGTTGTTGTTGTTGTTATTGTTTATTTGACGTTTTTGTAGTTGTTGATGTTGTTGTTGTTGTTTTTTATTTGACGTTGTTGTTGTTGTTGTTTATTTGACGTTGTTATTGTTGTTGTTGTTTATTTGACGTTGTTGTTGTTGTTGTTTATTTGACGTTGTTGTTGTTATTGTTTATTTGACGTTGTTGTTGTTATTTATTTGACGTTGTTGTTGTTGTTATTGTTTATTTGACGTTGTTGGTTTTGTTGTTTATTAGACGTTGTTATTGTTGTTTATTTGAAGTTGTTTTTGTTATTTGACGTTGTTGTTGTTGTATTTGTTGTTGTTGTTGTTGTTGTTGCTTATTTGACGTTGTTGTTATTGTTGCTATTTATTTGACGTTGTTGTTGTTGTTGTTTATTTGATGTTATTGTTGTTGCTTATTTGACGTTGTTGTTGTTGTTGTTTATTTGACGTTGTTGTTGTTGTTGTTGTATTTGTTGTTGTTGTTATTGTTATTGCTTATTTGACGTTGTTGTTATTGTTGTTGTTTTTTTGACGTTGTTGTTGTTGTTATTCATTTGACGTTCTTGTTGTTGTTTTTTATTTGACGTTGTTGTTGTTGACGTTGTTGTTGTTGTTGTTTATTTGATGTTGTTGTTGTTGTTGTTGACATAATTGTTGTTGTTTATTTGACGTTGTTGTTGTTGTTGTTGACGTTGTTGTTTATTTGACGTTGTTGTTGTTGTTGGCGTTGTTGTTGTTGTTGTTGTTTATTGGACGTTGTTGTTGTTGTTGTTTATTTGACATTGTTGTTGTTGTTGACGGTGTTGTTGTTGTTGTTTATTTGACATTATTGTTGTTGTTGTTATTTATTTGACGTTGTTGTTGTTGTTGTTTATTTGACGTTGTTGTTGTGGTTGTTGTTTATTTGACGTTGTTGTTGTTGTTGTTGTTTAGTTGACGTTGTTGTTGTTGTTGTTTATTTGACGTTGTTGTTGTCGTTGTTTTTGTTGTTTATTTGACGTTGTTGTTGTTGACGTTGTTGTTGTTGTTGTTGTTTATTTGACGTTGTTGTTTATTTGACGTTGTTGTTGTTGTTTATTTGACGTTGTTGTTGTTGTTCATTTGACGTTGTTGTTGTTGTTTATTTGACGGTGTTGTTGTTGTTGTTGACGGTGTTGTTGTTGTTGTTTATTTGCCATTGTTGTTGTTGTTGTTGACGTTGTTGTTGTTTATTTCACGTTGTTGTTGTTGTTGTTTATTTGACGTTGTTGTTGTTGTTGTTTATTTGACGTTGTTGTTGTTGTTGTTGACGTTGTTGTTGTTTATTTCACGTTGTTGTTGTTGTTGTTTATTTGACGTTGTTGTTGTTGTTTATTTGACGTTGTTGTTGTTGTTGACGTTGTTGTTGTTGTTATTGATTATTTGACATTGTTGTTGTTGTTTATTTGACGTAGTTGTTGTTGTTGACGTTGTTGTTGTTGTTGTTGTTATTTATTTGACGTTTTTATTGTTGTTTATTTGACGTTGTTGTTGTTTTTGTTGTTGTTTATTTGACGTTGTTGTTGTTTATTTGACGTTGTTGTTGTTGTTATTGTTGTTGATTTAACGTTGTTGTTTATTTGACGTTGTTGTTGTTGTTTATTTGACGTTGTTGTTGTTAATTGACGTTGTTGTTGTTATTTGTTGTTGTATTTGTTGTTGTTATTGTTTATTTGACGTTATTGTTGTAGTTTATTTGACGTTGTTATTGTTGTTGTTGTTGTTTATTTGACGTTGTTGTTGTTGACGTTGTTGTTGTTGTTGTTTATTTGACGTTGTTGTTATTGTTGTTTATTTGACGTTATTAATGTTATTGACATTGTTGTTGTTGTTGTTTATTTGACGTTGTTCTTGTTGACGTTGTTGTTGTTGTTATTGTTTATTTGACGTTGTTGTTGTTGTTTATTTGACGTTGTTGTTGTTGTTGTTTATTTGACATTATTGTTGTTGTTGTTTATTTGACGTTATTAATGTTATTGACATTGTTGTTGTTGTTGTTTATTTGACGTTGTTCTTGTTGACGTTGTTGTTGTTGTTATTGTTTATTTGACGTTGTTGTTGTTGTTTATTTGACGTTGTTGTTGTTGTTTATTTGACGTTGTTGTTGTTGTTTATTTAACGTTGTTGTTCTTGTTGTTATTTATTTGACGTTGTTGTTATTGTTGTTTATTAGACGTTGTTGTTGTTGTTTATTTGGCTTTGTTATTGTTGTTTATTTGGAGTTGTTTTTGTTATTTGACGTTGTTGTTGTTGTTGTATTTGTTGTTGTTGCTTATTTGACGTTGTTGTTGTATTTGTTGTTTATTTGATGTTGTTGTTGTTGTTGTTTATTTGACGTTGTTGTCGTCGTTGTTGTTTATTTGACGTTGTTGTTGTTGTTGTTTATTTGACGTTGTTGTTGTTGTTGACGTTGTTGTTGTTGTTTATTTGACGTTGTTGTTGTTGTTTATTTGACGTTATTAATGTTGTTGACATTGTTGTTGTTGTTTTTGTTGTTTATTTGACGTTGTTGTTGTTGTTGTTGTTGTTTATTTGACGTTGTTGTTGTTGTTTATTTGACGTTGTTGTTGGTATTGTTGTTTATTTGACGTTGTTGTTGATGTTGTTTATTTGACGTTGTTGTTGTTGTTGTTGTTGTTTATTTGACATTGTTGTTGTTGTTGTTGTTGACGTTGTTGTTGTTGTTTATTTGACGTTGTTGTTGTTGTTGTTTATTTGATGTTGTTTTAGTTGTTGTTGTTTATTTGACGTTGTTGTTGTTTTTTATTTGACGTTGTTGATGTTGACATTGTTGTTGTTGTTGTTTATTTGACGTTGTTGTTGTTGTTTATTTGACGTAGTTGTTGTTATTGACGTTGTTGTTGTTGTTATTGTTTATTTGACGTTTTTGTAGTTGTTGATGTTGTTGTTGTTGTTTTTTATTTGACGTTGTTGTTGTTGTTTATTTGACGTTGTTATTGTTGTTGTTGTTTATTTGACGTTGTTGTTGTTGTTGTTTATTTGACGTTGTTGTTGTTATTGTTTATTTGACGTTGTTGTTGTTATTTATTTGACGTTGTTGTTGTTGTTATTGTTTATTTGACGTTGTTGGTTTTGTTGTTTATTAGACGTTGTTATTGTTGTTTATTTGAAGTTGTTTTTGTTATTTGACGTTGTTGTTGTTGTATTTGTTGTTGTTGTTGTTGTTGTTGCTTATTTGACGTTGTTGTTATTGTTGCTATTTATTTGACGTTGTTGTTGTTGTTGTTGTTTATTTGATGTTATTGTTGTTGCTTATTTGACGTTGTTGTTGTTGTTGTTTATTTGACGTTGTTGTTGTTGTTGTATTTGTTGTTGTTGTTATTGTTATTGCTTATTTGACGTTGTTGTTATTGTTGTTGTTTATTTGACGTTGTTGTTGTTGTTATTCATTTGACGTTGTTGTTGTTGTTTTTTATTTGACGTTGTTGTTGTTGACGTTGTTGTTGTTGGTGTTTATTTGATGTTGTTGTTGTTGTTGTTGACATAATTGTTGTTGTTTATTTGACGTTGTTGTTGTTGTTGTTGACGTTGTTGTTTATTTGACGTTGTTGTTGTTGTTGGCGTTGTTGTTGTTGTTGTTGTTTATTGGACGTTGTTGTTGTTGTTGTTTATTTGACATTGTTGTTGTTGTTGACGGTGTTGTTGTTGTTGTTTATTTGACATTATTGTTGTTGTTGTTATTTATTTGACGTTGTTGTTGTTGTTGTTTATTTGACGTTGTTGTTGTGGTTGTTGTTTATTTGACGTTGTTGTTGTTGTTGTTGTTTAGTTGACGTTGTTGTTGTTGTTGTTTATTTGACGTTGTTGTTGTCGTTGTTTTTGTTGTTTATTTGACGTTGTTGTTGTTGACGTTGTTGTTGTTGTTGTTGTTTATTTGACGTTGTTGTTTATTTGACGTTGTTGTTGTTGTTTATTTGACGTTGTTGTTGTTGTTCATTTGACGTTGTTGTTGTTGTTTATTTGACGGTGTTGTTGTTGTTGTTGACGG
>OX451735.1:1390909538-1390912038 GCA_948472305.1 Vicia faba
GTTGTTGTTTATTTGACGTTGTTATTGTTGTTGTTGTTTATTTGACGTTGTTAATGTTATTGACATTGTTGTTGTTGTTTTTGTTATTTATTTGACGTTGTTGTTGTTGTTGTTGTTATTGTTGGTGTTGTTTATTGTTGTTTAGTTGACGTTGTTGTTGTTTTTGTTATTTATTCGACGTTGTTGTTGTTGTTGTTATTGTTGGTGTTGTTGTTGTTGTGGTTGTTGTTTATTTGACGTTGTTGTTGTTGTTTATTTGACGTTGTTGTTGTTGTTGTTTATTTGACGTTGTTGTTGTCGTTGTTTTTGTTGTTTATTTGACGTTGTTGTTGTTGTTGTTGTTGACGTTGTTGTTGTTGTTGTTTATTTGACGTTGTTGTTGTTGTTGTTGTTGTTGTTTATTTGACGTTGTTGTTGTTGTTTATTTGACGGTGTTATTGTTGTTGTTGTTTATTTGACGTTGTTGTTGTTGTTGTTGTTGATGGTGTTGTTGTTGTTGTTTATTTGACAATGTTGTTGTTGTTGTTGACGTTGTTGTTTATTTGACGTTGTTGTTGTTGTTTATTTGACGTTGTTGTTGTTGTTTATTTGACGTTGTTTTTATTGACGTTGTTGTTGTTGTTATTATTGATTTGACGTTGTTGTTGTTGTTTATTTGACGTAGTTGTTGTTGTTGACGTTGTTGTTGTTGTTGTTGTTTATTTGACGTTTTTATTGTTGTTTATTTGACGTTGTTGTTGTTGACGTTGTTGTTGTTGTTATTATTGATTTGACGTTGTTGTTGTTGTTTATTTGACGTAGTTGTTGTTGTTGACGTTGTTGTTGTTGTTGTTGTTGTTTATTTGACGTTTTTATTGTTGTTGATGTTGTTGTTGTTTTTGTTGTTGTTTATTTGACGTTGTTGTTGTTTTTATATGACGTTGTTGTTGTTTATTTGACGTTGTTATTGTTGTTGTTGTTATTATTGTTGTTGTTGATTTGACGTTGTTGTTTATTTGACGTTTTTGTTATTATTTATTTGACGTTGTTGTTGTTATTTGAGGTTGTTGTTGTTGTTGTATTTGTTGTTGTTGTTGTTGTTGTTATTGTTGTTGTTTATTTGACGTTGTTGTTGTTATTTGACGTTGTTGTTATTTGACGTTGTTGTTGTTGTTGTTGTTGTTTATTTGGTGTTGTTAATGTTGTTGACATTGTTGTTGTTGTTGTTTTTGTTGTTTATTTGACGTTGTTGTTGTTGTTTTTGTTGTTGTTATTGTTGGTGTTGGTGTTGTTGTTTATTTGACGTTGTTGTTGTTGTTGTTTATTTGACGTTGTTGTTGTTGTTGTTTATTTGACGTTGTTGTTGTTGTTGTTTGTTTGACGTTGTTGTTGTTGTTTATTTGACGTTGTTGTTGATGTTGTTTATTTGACGTTGTTGTCTTTGTTGTTTATTTGACATTGTTGTTGTTGTTGTTGACGTTGTTGTTGGTGTTGTTGTTTATTTGACGTTGTTGTTGTTGTTTATTTGACATTGTTGATGTTGTTTTAGTTGTTGTTATTTATTTGACGTTGTTGTTGTTTTTTATTTGACGTTGTTGATGTTGACATTGTTGTTGTTGTTGTTTATTTGACGTTGTTGTTGTTGTTGTTTATTTGACGTTGTGGTTGTTGTTATTTATTTGACGTTGTTGTTGTTATTGTTTATTTGACGTTGTTGATGTTGTTGTTTTTTGACGTTGTTATTGTTGTTTATTTGACGTTGTTTTTGTTATTTGACGTTGTTGTTGTTGTTGTTGTATTTGTTGTTGTTGTTGTTGTTGCTTATTTGACGTTGTTGTTATTGTTGCTATTTATTTGACGTTGTTGTTGTTGTTGTTTATTTGACGTTGTTGTTGTTGCTTATTTGACGTTGTTGTTGTTGTTTATTTGACGTTGTTGTTGTTGTATTTGTTGTTGTTGTTATTGTTGTTGCTTATTTGACGTTGTTGTTATTTTTGTTGTTTATTTGACGTTGTTGTTGTTGTTATTCATTTGACGTTGTTGTTGTTGTTGTTGTTTATTTGACGTTGTCGTTGTTGACGTTGTTGTTGTTGTTGTTTAATTGATGTTGTTGTTGTTGTTGTTGACATAATTGTTGTTGTTTATTTGACGTTGTTGTTGTTGTTGACGTTGTTGTTTATTTGACGTTGTTGTTGTTGTTTATCTGACGTTGTTATAGTTTATTTGACATTGTTGTTGTTGTTGACGGTGTTGTTGTTGTTGACGGTGTTGTTGTTGTTTATATGACATTGTTGTTGTTGTTATTTATTTGACGTTGGTGTTGTTGTTTATTTGACGTTGTTGTTGTTGTTTATTTGACGTTGTTGTTGTTGACGTTGTTGTTTTTGTTGTTGCTTATTTGACATTGTTGTTGTTGTTTATTTGACGTTGTTGTTGTTGTTGTTGTTGTTTATTTGACGTTGTTGTTTTTGTTGCTTATTTGACATTATTGTTGTTGTTGTTTATTTGACGTTGTTGTTGT
>OX451735.1:1390917038-1390919538 GCA_948472305.1 Vicia faba
GTTGTTTATTTGACGTTGTTGTTGATGTTGTTTATTTGACGTTGTTGTCTTTGTTGTTTATTTGACATTGTTGTTGTTGTTGTTGACGTTGTTGTTGGTGTTGTTGTTTATTTGACGTTGTTGTTGTTGTTTATTTGACATTGTTGATGTTGTTTTAGTTGTTGTTATTTATTTGACGTTGTTGTTGTTTTTTATTTGACGTTGTTGATGTTGACATTGTTGTTGTTGTTGTTTATTTGACGTTGTTGTTGTTGTTGTTTATTTGACGTTGTGGTTGTTGTTATTTATTTGACGTTGTTGTTGTTATTGTTTATTTGACGTTGTTGATGTTGTTGTTTTTTGACGTTGTTATTGTTGTTTATTTGACGTTGTTTTTGTTATTTGACGTTGTTGTTGTTGTTGTTGTATTTGTTGTTGTTGTTGTTGTTGTTGTTGCTTATTTGACGTTGTTGTTATTGTTGCTATTTATTTGACGTTGTTGTTGTTGTTGTTTATTTGACGTTGTTGTTGTTGCTTATTTGACGTTGTTGTTGTTGTTGTTTATTTGACGTTGTTGTTGTTGTATTTGTTGCTGTTGTTATTGTTGTTGCTTATTTGACGTTGTTGTTATTTTTGTTGTTTATTTGACGTTGTTGTTGTTGTTATTCATTTGACGTTGTTGTTGTTGTTGTTTATTTGACGTTGTCGTTGTTGACGTTGTTGTTGTTGTTGTTTAATTGATGTTGTTGTTGTTGTTGACATAATTGTTGTTGTTTATTTGGCGTTGTTGTTGTTGTTGACGTTGTTGTTTATTTGACGTTGTTGTTGTTGTTTATCTGACGTTGTTATAGTTGTTGATGTTGTTGTTGTTGTTGTTGTTTATGGGACGTTGTTGTTGTTATTGTTTATTTGACATTGTTGTTGTTGTTGACGGTGTTGTTGTTGTTGACGGTGTTGTTGTTGTTTATTTGACATTGTTGTTGTTGTTATTTATTTGACGTTGGTGTTGTTGTTTATTTGACGTTGTTGTTGTTGTTTATTTGACGTTGTTGTTGTTGATGTTGTTGTTGTTGTTGTTGCTTATTTGACATTGTTGTTGTTGTTTATTTGACGTTGTTGTTGTTGTTGTTTATTTGACGTTGTTGTTTTTGTTGCTTATTTGACATTGTTGTTGTTGTTGTTTATTTGACGTTGTTGTTGTTGTTGTTGACGTTGTTGTTGTTGTTATTGATTTTTTGACGTTGTTGTTGTTGTTTATTTGACGTAGTTGTTGTTGTTGACGTTGTTGTTATTGTTGTTATTTATTTGACGTTTTTATTGTTGTTGATGTTGTTGCTGTTTTTGTTGTTGTTTATTTGACGTTGTTGTTGTTGTTTTTTTGACGTTGTTGTTGTTGTTTATTTGACGTTCTTGTTGTTGTTATTTTTGTTGTTGTTGATTTAACGTTGTTGTTTATTTGACGTTGTTGTTGTTGTTTATTTGACGTTTTTGTTGTTATTGTTGTTGTTGTTGTTTATTTGACGTTGTTGTTGTTGTTTATTTGACGTTGTTGTTGTTGTTGTTGTTGTTGTTGTTTATTTGACGTTGTTGTTGTTGTTGTTGTTGTTGTTTATTTGACGTTGTTGTTGTTGTTATTTATTTAACGTTGTTGTTGTTGTTATTGTTTATTTGACGTTGTTGTTGTTGTTTATTTGACGTTGTTTTTGTTATTTGACGTTGTTGTTGTTGTATTTGTTGTTGTTGTTGTTGTTGTTGCTTATTTGACGTTGTTGTTATTGTTGCTATTTATTTGACGTTGTTGTTGTTGTTGTTTATTTGACGTTATTATTGTTTATTTGACGTTGTTGTTGTTGTTGTTGTATTTGTTGTTGTTGTTATTGTTGTTGTTTATTTGACGTTGTTGTTATTGTTGTTGTTTATTCGACGTTTTTGTTGTTGTTGTTATTCATTTGACGTTGTTGTTGTTGTTGTTGTTTATTTGGCGTTGTTGTTGTTGTTGTTGTTTATTTGACATTGTTGTTGTTGTTGTTTTTGTTGTTTATTTGACGTTTTTGTTGTTATTTATTTAACGTTGTTGTTGTTGTTTATTTGACGTTGTTGTTGTTTATTTGACGTTGTTGTTGTTGTTGTTTATTTGATGTTGTTAATGTTGTAGACATTGTTGTTGTTTTTGTTGTTTATTTGGCGTTGTTGTTGTTGTTAGTGATTGTTGTTGTTGTTGTTGTTGTTGTTGTTTATTTGACGTTGTTGTTGTTGTTTATTTGACGTAATTGTTGTTGTTGACGTTGTTGTTTTTGTTGTTTGTTTACTTGACGATTTTGTTGTTGTTGATTTGACGTTGTTGTTGTTGTTGTTGTTGTTGTTTATTTGACGTTGTTGTTGTTGTTATTTAATTAACGTTGTTGTTGTTGTTATTGTTTATTTGACGTTGTTGTTGTTGTTGCTGTTTATTTGACGTTGTTATTGTTGTTTATTTGACGTTGGTTTTGTTATTTGACGTTGTTGTTGTTGTATTCTTTGT
>OX451735.1:1390924538-1391132038 GCA_948472305.1 Vicia faba
TATTGTTGTTGTTTACTTGACATTGTTGTTATTGTTGTTGTTTATTCGACGTTTTTGTTGTTGTTGTTATTCATTTGACGTTGTTGTTGTTGTTGTTGTTTATTTGACGTTGTTGTTGTTGTTGTTTATTTGACGTTGTTGTTGTTGTTGTTTATTTGACGTTGTTTTTGTTATTTATTTGACGTTGTTGTTGTTGTTGTTTATTTGATGTTGTTGTTGTTTATTTGACGTTGTTGTTGTTTATTTGACGTTGTTGTTGTTTATTTGACGTTGTTGTTGTTGTTGTTGTTTTTTTGACGTTGTTAATGTTGTTGACATTGTTGTTGTTTTTGTTGTTTATTTGGCGTTATTGTTGTTGTTGTTAGTGATTGTTGTTGTTGTTGTTGTTTATTTGACGTTGTTGTTGTTGTTTATTTGACGTAGTTATTATTGTTGACGTTGTTGTTGTTGTTGTTGTTAGTGATTGTTGTTGTTGTTGTTGTTGTTTATTTGACATTGTTGTTGTTGTTGTTTATTTGACATAGTTATTGTTGTTGACGTTGTTGTTGTTGTTGTTGTTGTTTGTTTACTTGACGATTTTGTTGTTGTTGATGTTGTTGTTATTATTGTTTATTTGACGTTGTTGTTGTTGTGGTTTATTTGACGTTGTTGTTTTTGTTATTGTTATTGTTGTTGTTATTGTTTATTTGACATTGTTGTTGTTGTTTATTTGACGTTGTTGTTGTTGTTTATTTGACGTTGTTGTTGTTGTTGTTTATTTAACGTTGTTGTTCTTGTTGTT
This sequence comes from Vicia faba, assembly GCA_948472305.1. Taxonomy (NCBI): domain Eukaryota; kingdom Viridiplantae; phylum Streptophyta; class Magnoliopsida; order Fabales; family Fabaceae; genus Vicia; species Vicia faba. Next base: position 1,390,925,320 of record OX451735.1, read on the forward strand.
ATTTATTTGACGTTGTTGTTGTTGTTGTTTATTAGACGTTGTTGTTGTTGTTTATTTGACTTTGTTATTGTTGTTTATTTGACGTTGTTTTTGTTATTTGACGTTATTGTTGTTGTTGTTGTATTTGTTGTTGTTGTTGTTGCTTATTTGACGTTGTTGTTGTTGTTGTTTATTTGATGTTGTTGTTGCTGTTGTTTATTTGACGTTGTTGTTGTCGTTGTTGTTGTTTATTTGACGTTGTTGTTGTTGTTTATTTGACGTTGTTGTTGTTGTTGACGTTGTTGTTGTTGTTGTTTATTTGACGTTGTTGTTGTTGTTTATTTGACGTTGTTAATGTTGTTGACGTTGTTGTTGTTGTTTTTGTTGTTTATTTCACGTTGTTGTTGTTATTTGACGTTGTTGTTATTGTTGTATTTGTTGTTGTTGTTGTTGTTGTTTATTTGACGTTGTATTTGTTGTTGTTGTTGTTTATTTGACGTTGTATTTGTTGTTGTTGTTGTTGTTGTTGTTTATTTGACGTTGTTGTTGTTGTTTATTTGACGTTATTGTTGTTGTTTATTTGACATTGTTATTGTTGTTGTGGTTGTTGTTGTTTATTTGACGTTGTTGTTGTTGATGACGTTGTTGTTGTTGTTTATTTAACGACGTTGTTGTTGTTGTTTATTTGACGTTGTTAATGTTGTTGACTTTGTTGTTATTGTTTTTGTTGTTTATTTGACGTTGTTGTTGTTGTTGTTGTTGTTTTTGTCGTTGTTATTGTTGGTGTTGTTGTTGTTTATTTAACGTTGTTGTTGTTGTTGTTGTTTATTTGACGTTGTTGTTGTTGGTGTTGTTTATTTGACGTTGTTGTTGTTGTTTATTTGACGTTGTTGTTGATGTTGTTTATTTGACGTTGTTGTTGTTGTTGTTGTTTATTTGACATTGTTGTTGTTGTTGTTTATTTGATGTTGTTTTAGTTGTTGTTGTTTATTTGACGTTGTTGTTGGTTTTTATTTGACGTTGTTGATATTGACATTGTTGTTGTTGTTGTTGTTTATTTGACGTTGTTGTTGTATATTTGACATAGTTGTTGTTATTGACGTTGTTGTTGTTGTTGTTTATTTGACGTTTTTGTTGTTGTTGTTGATGTTGTTGTTGTTGTTGTTTTTTATTAGACGTTGTTGTTGTTGTTTATTTAACGTTATTGTTGTTGTTGTTGTTGTTGTTGTTGTTGTTGTTTATTTGACATTGTTGTTGTTGTTGTTTATTGGACGTTGTTGTTGTTGTTGTTTATTTGACGTTGTTGTTGTTATTTATTTGACGTTGTTGTTGTTGTTATTGTTTATTTGACGTTGTTGTTGTTGTTATTGTTTATTTGACGTTGTTATTGTTGTTTATATGACGTTGTTTTTGTTATTTGACGTTGTTGTTGTTGTATTTCATATGACGTTGTTGTTGTTGTTGTTTATTAGACGTTGTTGTTATTGTTGCAATTATTTGACGTTGTTGTTGTTGTTTATTTGACGTTGTTGTTGTTGCTTATTTGACGTTGTTGTTGTTGTTTATTTGACGTTATTGTTGTTGTTGTATTTGTTGTTGTTGTAATTGTTGTTGCTTATTTGACGTTGTTGTTATTGTTGTTGTTCTAATTGTTGTTGCTTATTTGACGTTGTTGTTATTGTTGTTGTTGTAATTGTTGTTGTTTATTTGACGTTGTTGTTATTGTTGTTGTTTATTTGACGTTGTTGTTGTTGTTATTCATTTGACGTTGTTGTTGTTGTTCATTTGACGTTGTTGTTGTTTATTTGACGTTGTTGTTGTTGCTTATTTGACGTTGTTGTTGTTGTTGTTTATTTGACGTTGTTGTTGTTGTATTTGTTGTTGTTGTAATTGTTGTTGCTTATTTGACGTTGTTGTTATTGTTGTTGTTTATTTGACGTTGTTGTTGTTGTTGTTATTCATTTGACGTTATTGTTGTTGTTGTTGTTTATTTGACGTTGTTGTTGTTGTTGTCAATTTGAAGTTGTTGTTGTTGTTGACGTTGTTGTTGTTGTTGTTTATTTGATGTTGTTGTTGTTGTTGACATAGTTGTTATTCTTTATTTGAAGTTGTTTTTGTTGTTGTTGTTGTTTATTTGACGTTGTTATTGTTGTTTATTTGATGTTGTTTTTGTTATTTGACGTTGTTGTTGTTGTTGTTTATTGGACATTATTGTTGTTGTTGTTGTTTATTTTATATTGTTGTTGTTGTTGACGGTGTTGTTTTTGTTGTTGTTTATTTGACATTGTTGTTGTTGTTGTTGTTATTTATTTGACGTTGTTGTTGTTGTTTATTTGACGTTGTTGTTGTTGTTTATTTGACGTTGTTGTTGTTGACGTTGTTGTTGTTGTTGCTTATTTGACATTGTTGTTGTTGTTTATTTGACGTTGTTGTTGTTGTTGTTGTTTATTTGACGTTGTTGTTGTTTTTTATTTGACGTTGTTGTTGTTGACATTGTTGTTGTTGTTGTTTATTTGACGTTGTTGTTGTTGTTTATTTGACGTTGTTGTTGTTTATTTGACGTTGTTGTTGTTGACGTTGTTGTTGTTGTTATTGCTTATTTGACATTGTTGTTGTTGTTTATTTGACGTTGTTGTTGTTGTTATTGCTTATTTGACATTGTTGTTGTTGTTTATTTGACGTTGTTGTTGTTGTTTATTTGACGTTGTTGTTGTTGTTGTTGTTGTTTATTTGATGTTGTTTTAGTTGTTGTTGTTGATTTGACGTTGTTGTTGTTTTTTATTTGACGTTGTTATTGTTGACATAGTTGTTGTTCTTGTTTATTTGATGTTGTTGTTGTTGTTGCTTATTTGACGTAATTGTTGTTATTGACGTTGTTGTTGTTGTTTATTTGACGTTTTTGTTGTTGTTGATGTCGTTGTTGTTGTTGTTTTTTATTTGACGTTGTTGTTGTTGTTTATTTAACGTTGTTGTTGTTGTTATTGTTGTTGTTGTTGTTTATTTGACCTCGTTGTTGTTGTTTATTTGACGTTGTTGTTGTTGTTTATTTGACATTGTTGTTGTTATTTATTTGACGTTGTTGTTGTTATTGGTTATTTGACGTTGTTGTTGTTGTTGTTTATTTGACGTTGTTATTGTTGTTTATTTGACGTTGTTTTTGTTATTTGACGTTGTTGTTGTAGTTGTTGTTGTATTTGTTGTTGTTATTGTTGTTCTTGTTGCTTATTTGAGGTTGTTGTTATTGTTGCTATTTATTTGACGTTGTTGTTGTTGTTGTTTAATTGACGTTGTTGTTGTTTATTTGATGTTTTTGTTGTTGTTTATTTGACGTTGTTGTTTTTGTTGTTGTTGTTGTTATTGTTGTTGCTTATTTGACGTTGTTGTTATTATTGTTGTTTATTTGACGTTGTTGTTGTTGTTGTTGTTATTCATTTGACGTTGTTGTTGTTGTTTATTTGACGTTGTTGTTGTTGTGGTTCTTTATTTGACATTGTTGTTGTCGTTGTTTTTGTTGTTTATTTGACGTTGTTGTTGTTATTTATTTGACGTTGTTGTTGTTGCTTATTTGATGTTGTTGTTGACGTTGTTGTTGTTGTTGTTGTTTATTTGACGTTGTTGTTGTTGACGTTGTTGTTGTTGACGTTGTTGTTGTTGTTGTTTATTTGATGTTGTTGTTGTTGTTGACATAGTTGTTGTTGTTTATTTGACGTTGTTGTTGCTGACGTTGTTGTTTATTTGACGTTGTTGTTGTTGTATATTTGACTTTGTTGTTGTTATTCATTTGACGTTGTTGTTGTTGTTGTTTATTTAACGTTGTTGTTGTTGTTGTTTATTTGACGTTGTTGTTGTTTATTTGACATTGTTGTTGTTATTTATTTGACGTTGTTGTTGTTGTTTATTTGACGTTGTTGTTGTTTATTTGACGTTATTGTTGTTGTTGTTGTTTTGACGTTGTTAATGTTGTTGACATTGTTATTGTTTTTATTGTTTATTTGGCGTTGTTGTTGTTGTTAGTGATTGTTGTTGTTGTTGTTGTTTATTTGATGTAGTTTTTGTTGTTGACGTTGTTGTTGTTGTTGTTGTTCTTTGTTTACTTGACGATTTTGTTGTTGTTGTTCTTTGTTTACTTGACGATTTTGTTGTTGTTGATGTTGTTGTTATTGTTGTTTATTTGACGTTGTTGTTGTTGTGGTTTATTTGACGTTGTTGTTTTTGTTATTGTTATTGTTGTTGTTATTGTTTATTTGACGTTGTTGTTGTTGTTTATTTGACGTTGTTGTTGTTGTTGTTGTTGTTTATTTGACATTGTTGTTCTTTATTTGACGTTGTTGTTGTTGTTGTTTATTTTTTGTTGTTAATGTTGTTGACATTGTTGTTGTTTTTGTTGTTTATTTGGCGTTGTTGTTGTTGTTAGTGATTGTTGTTGTTGTTGTTGTTTATTTGACGTTGTTGTTGTTGTTTATTTGACGTAGTTGTTGTTGTTGACGTTGTTGTTTTTGTTGTTTGTTTACTTGACGATTTTGTTGTTGATGTTGTTGTTGTTGTTGTATTTCATTTGACGTTGTTGTTGTTGTGGTTTATTTGACGTTGTTGTTTTTTTTTCGTTATTGTTATTGTTATTAATTATTTGATGTTGTTGTTGTTGTTTATTTGACGTTGTTGTTGTTGTTGTTTATTTGACGTTGTTGTTGTTGTTGTTTATTTATAGTTGTTGTTCTTGTTGTTATTTATTTGACGTTGTTGTTGTTGTTGTTTATTAGACGCTGTTGTTGTTGTTTATTTGGCTTTGTTATTGTTGTTTATTTGACGTTGTTTTTGTTATTTGACGTTGTTGTTGTTGTATTTGTTGTTGTTTCTTATTTGACGTTGTTGTTGTTGTTGTTGTTGTTGTTTATTTGATGTTGTTGTTGCTGTTGTTTATTTGACGTTGTTGTTGTCGTTGTTGTTGTTTATTTGACGTTGTTGTTGTTGTTTATTTGACGTTGTTGTTGTTGTTTATTTGACGTTGTTGTTGTTATTTATTTGACGTTATTAATGTTGTTGACATTGTTGTTGTTGTTTTTGTTGTTTATTTGACGTTGTTGTTGTTGTTGGTTTTTATTTGACGTTGTTGTTGTTGTTGTTGTTTATTTGACGTTGTTGTTGTTGTTGTTGTTGTTGTTGTTTATTTGACGTTGTTGTTGTTGTTGTTTATTTGACGTTGTTGTTGATGTTATTTATTTGACGTTGTTGTTGTTGTTGTTGACGTTGTTGTTGTTGTTGTTTATTTGACATTATTGTTGTTGTTATTTATTTGATGTTGTTTTAGTTGTTGTTATTTATTTGACGTTGTTGATGTTGACATTATTGTTGTTGTTGTTTATTTGACGTTGTTGTTGTTGTTGTTTATTTGACGTAGTTGTTGTTATTGACGTTGTTGTTGTTGTTATTGTTTATTTGACGTTTTTGTTGTTGTTGATGTTGTTGTTGTTGTTGTTTTTTATTTGACGTTGTTGTTGTTGTTGTTTATTTGACGATGTTATTGTTGTTGTTGTTTATTTGACGTTGTTGTTGTTGTTGTTTATTTGACGTTGTTGTTGTTGTTGTTTATTTGACGTTGTTGTTGTTATTTATTTGACGTTGTTGTTGTTATTGTTTATTTGACGTTGTTGGTTTTGTTGTTTATTTTAATTTGTTATTGTTGTTTATTTGAAGTTGTTTTTGTTATTTGACGTTGTTGTTGTTGTATTTGTTGTTGTTGTTGCTTATTTGACATTGTTGTTATTGTTGCTATTTATTTGATGTTGGTGTTGTTGTTGTTTATTTGACGTTATTGTTGTTGCTTATTTGACGTTGTTGTTGTTGTTGTTGTTTATTTGACGTTGTTGTTGTTGTTGTTGTTGTATTTGTTGTTGTTGTTATTGTTGTTGCTTGTTTGACGTTGTTGTTATTGTTGCTGTTTATTTGACGTTGTTGTTGTTGTTATTCATTTGACGTTGTTGTTGTTGTTGTTTATTTGACGTTGTTGTTGTTGACATTGTTGTTGTTGTTGTTTATTTGATGTTGTTGTTGTTGTTGACATAATTGTTGTTGTTTATTGGACGTTGTTGTTGATGTTTATTTGACGTTGTTGTTGTTGTTGTTGTTGACGTTGTTGTTTATTTGACGTTGTTGTTGTTGTTGTTTATTTGACGTTGTTGTTGTTGTTGACGTTTTTGTTGTTGTTGTTGTTTATTGGACGTTGTTGTTGTTGTTTATTTGACATTGTTGTTGTTGTTGACGGTGTTGTTGTTGTTGTTTATTTGACAATGTTGTTGTTGTTGTTATTTATTTGACGTTGTTGTTGTTGTTTATTTGACGTTGTTGTTGTTATTTATTTGACGTTGTTGTTGTTGACGTTGTTGTTGTTGTTGTTGCTTATTTGACATTGTTGTTGTTTATTTGACGTTGTTGTTGTTGTTTATTTGATATTGTTTTAGTTGTTGCTGTTTATATGACGTTGTTGTTGTTTTTTATTTGACGTTGTTGTTGTTGACATTGTTGTTGTTGTTGTTGTTTATTTGACGTAGTTGTTGTTATTGACGTTGTTGTTGTTGTTCTTGTTTATTTGACGTTTTTGTTGTTGTTGTTGTTGACGTTGTTGTTGTTTTTTATTTGACGTTGTTGTTGTTGTTTTTTATTTGAAGTTGTTGTTGTTGTTATTGTTGTTGTTGTTTATTTGACGTTGTTGTTGTTGTTATTTATTTGACGTTGTTGTTGTTGTTGTTATTGTTTATTTGACGTTGTTGTTGTTGTTGCTGTTTATTTGACGTTGTTATTGTTGTTTATTTGACGTTGTTTTTGTTATTTGACGTTGTTGTTGTTGTATTTGTTGTTGTATTTGTTGTTGTTGTTGTTGCTTATTTGACGTTGTTGTTATTGTTGTTATTTATTTGACGTTGTTGTTGTTGTTTATTTGACGTTGTTGTTGTTGTTGTTTATTTGACGTTGTTGTTGTTGTTGTTGTATTTGTTGTTGTTGTTATTGTTGTTGTTTATTTGACGTTGTTGTTATTGTTGTTGTTTATTCGACGTTTTTGTTGTTGTTGTTATTCATTTGACATTGTTGTTGTTGTTGTTGTTTATTTAACGTTGTTGTTGTTGTTGTTGTTTATTTGACGTTGTTGTTGTTTATTTGACGTTGTTGTTGTTATTTATTTGACGTTGTTGTTGTTGTTTATTTGACGTTGTTGTTGTTTATTAGACGTTGTTGTTGTTGTTGTTGTTTTGACGTTGTTAATGTTTTTGACATTGTTGTTGTTTTTGTTGTTTATTTGGCGTTGTTGTTGTTGTTGTTAGTGATTGTTGTTGTTGTTGTTGTTGTTTATTTGTTGTTGTTGTTGTTGTTTATTTGACGTAGTTATTGTTGTTGACGTTGTTGTTGTTGTTGTTGTTGTTAGTGATTGTTGTTGTTGTTGTTGTTGTTTATTTGACGTTGTTGTTGTTGTTGTTTATTTGATGTTGTTTTAGTTGTTGTTGTTTATTTGACGTTGTTGTTGTTTTTTATTTGAAGTTGTTGATATTGACATTGTTCTTGTTGTTGTTGTTGTTGTTTATTTGACGTTGTTGTATATTTGACATAGTTGTTCTTATTGACGTTGTTGTTGTTGTTGTTTATTTGACGTTTTTGTTGTTGTTGATGTTGTTGTTGTTATTGTTTTTTATTTGACGTTGTTGTTGTTGTTTATTTAACGTTATTGTTGTTGTTGTTGTTTATTTGACATTGTTGTTGTTGTTGTTTATTGGACGTTGTTGTTGTTGTTGTTTATTTGATGTTGTTGTTGTTATTCATTTGACGTTGTTGTTGTTGTTATTGTTTATTTGACGTTGTTGTTGTTGTTGTTTATTTGACGTTGTTATTGTTGTTTATTTGACGTTGTTTTTGTTATTTGACGTTGTTGTTATTGTATTTCATTTGACGTTGTTGTTGTTGTGGTTTATTTGACGTTGTTGTTATTGTTGCAATTATTTGACGTTGTTGTTGTTGCTTATTTGTCGTTGTTGTTGTTGTTGTTTATTTGACGTTGTTGTTGTTGTTGTATTTGTTGTTGTTGTAATTATTGTTGGTTATTTGACGTTGTTGTTATTGTTGTTGTTTATTTGACGTTCTTGTTGTTGTTATTCATTTGACGTTGTTGTTGTTGTTTATTTTACGTTGTTGTTGTTGCTTATTTGACGTTGTTGTTGTTGTTGTTGTTTATTTGACGTTGTTGTTGTTGTTGTATTTGTTATTGTTGTAATTGTTGTTGCTTATTTGACGTTGTTGTTATTGTTGTTGTTTATTTGACGTTGTTGTTGTTGTTATTCATTTGACGTTGTTGTTGTTGTTTATTTGACGTTGTTGTTGTTGTTGTCTATTTGAAGTTGTTGGTGTTGTTGACGTTGTTGTTGTTGTTTATTTGATGTTGTTGTTGTTGTTGACATAGTTGTTGTTCTTTATTTGAAGTTGTTGTTGTTGTTGTTTATTTGACGTTGTTATTGTTGTTTATTTGACGTTGTTTTTGTTATTTAACGTTGTTGTTGTTGTTGTTTATTGGACATTGTTGTTGTTGTTGTTTATTTTATATTGTTGTTGTTGTTGACGGTGTTGTTGTTGTTGTTGTTTATTTGACATTGTTGTTGTTGTTATTTATTTGACGTTGTTGTTGTTGTTTATTTGACGTTGTTGTTGTTGTTTATTTGACGTTGTTGTTGTTGACGTTGTTGTTGTTGTTGCTTATTTGACATTGTTGTTGTTGTCTATTTGACGTTGTTGTTATTGTTGTTTATTTGACGTTGTTGTTGTTTTTTATTTGACGTTGTTGTTGTTGACATTGTTGTTGTTGTTGTTTATTTGACGTTGTTGTTGTTGTTTTTATGACGTTGTTGTTGTTGTTGTTTATTTGACGTTGTTGTTGTTGACGTTGTTGTTGTTGTTATTGCTTATTTGACATTGTTGTTGTTGTTTATTTGACGTTGTTGTTGTTGTTGTTTATTTGACGTTGTTGTTGTTTGTTTGATATTGTTTTAGTTGTTGTTGTTTATTTGACGTTGTTGTTGTTTTTTATTTGACGTTGTTATTGTTGACATAGTTGTTGATGTTGTTTATTTGATGTTGTTGTTGTTGTTGTTTATTTGACGTAATTGTTGTTATTGACGTTGTTGTTGTTGTTGTTTATTTGACGTTTTTGTTGTTGTTGATGCCGTTGTTGTTGTTGTTTTTTATTTGACGTTGTTGTTGTTGTTGTTTATTTAACGTTGTTGTTGTTGTTATTGTTGTTGTTGTTGTTGTTTATTTGACGTTGTTGTTGTTGTTTATTTGACGTTGTTGTTGTTGTTTATTTGACATTGTTGTTGTTGTTATTTATTTGACGTTGTAGTTGTTGTTATTGTTTATTTGACGTTGTTGTTGTTGTTGTTTATTTGACGTTGTTATTGTTGTTTATTTGACGTTGTTTTTGTTATTTGACGTTGCTGTTGTAGTTGTTGTTGTATTTGTTGTTGTTATTGTTGTTCTTGTTGCTTATTTGAGGTTGTTGTTATTGTTGTTATTTATTTGACGTTGTTGTTGTTGTTGTTGTTTATTTGACGTTGTTGTTGTTGTTGCTTATTTGACGTTGTTGTTGTTGTTTATTTGACGTTGTTGTTGTTGTTGTTTATTTGACGTTGTTGTTGTTGTTGTTGTTGTTTATTTGATATTGTTTTAGTTGTTGTTGTTTATTTAACGTTGTTGTTGTTTTTTATTTGACGTTGTTGTTGTTGACATTGTTGTTGTTGTTGTTTATTTGACGTAGTTATTGTTATTGACGTTGTTGTTGTTGTTATTGTTGTTGTTTATTTGACGTTTTTGTTGTTGTTGTTGTTGACGTTGTTGTTGTTTTTTATTTGACATTGTTGTTGTTGTTGTTTATTTGAAGTTGTTGTTGTTGTTATTGTTGTTGTTGTTGTTGTTGTTTATTTGACGTTGTTGTTGTTGTTTATTTGACGTTGTTGTTGTTGTGGTTTATTTGACGTTGTTGTTGTTGTTATTTATTTGACGTTGTTGTTGTTGTTATTTATTTGACGTTGTTGTTGTTGTTGTTATTGTTTATTTGACGTTGTTGTTGTTGTTGCTGTTTATTTGACGTTGTTATTGTTGTTTATTTGACGTTGTTTTTGTTATTTGACGTTGTTGTTGTTGTATTTGTTGTTGTATTTGTTGTTGTTGTTGTTGCTTATTTGACGTTGTTGTTATTGTTGTTATTTATTTGACGTTGTTGTTGTTGTTTATTTGACGTTGTTGTTGTTGTTGTTGTTTATTTGACGTTGTTGTTGTTGTTGTTGTATTTGTTGTTGTTGTTATTGTTGTTGTTTATTTGACGTTGTTGTTATTGTTGTTGTTTATTCGACGTTTTTGTTGTTGTTGTTATTCATTTGACATTGTTGTTGTTGTTGTTGTTTATTTAACGTTGTTGTTGTTGTTGTTGTTTATTTGACGTTGTTGTTGTTTATTTGACGTTGTTGTTGTTATTTATTTGACGTTGTTGTTGTTGTTTATTTGACGTTGTTGTTGTTTATTAGACGTTGTTGTTGTTGTTGTTGTTTTGACGTTGTTAATGTTTTTGACATTGTTGTTGTTTTTGTTGTTTATTTGGCGTTGTTATTGTTGTTGTTAGTGATTGTTGTTGTTGTTGTTGTTGTTTTTTTGTTGTTGTTGTTGTTGTTTATTTGACGTAGTTATTGTTGTTGACGTTGTTGTTGTTGTTGTTGTTGTTAGTGATTGTTGTTGTTGTTGTTGTTGTTTATTTGACGTTGTTGTTGTTGTTGTTTATTTGATGTTGTTTTAGTTGTTGTTGTTTATTTGACGTTGTTGTTGTTTTTTATTTGAAGTTGTTGATATTGACATTGTTCTTGTTGTTGTTGTTGTTGTTTATTTGACGTTGTTGTATATTTGACATAGTTGTTCTTATTGACGTTGTTGTTGTTGTTGTTTATTTGACGTTTTTGTTGTTGTTGATGTTGTTGTTGTTATTGTTTTTTATTCGACGTTGTTGTTGTTGTTTATTTAACGTTATTGTTGTTGTTGTTGTTTATTTGACATTGTTGTTGTTGTTGTTTATTGGACGTTGTTGTTGTTGTTGTTTATTTGATGTTGTTGTTGTTATTCATTTGACGTTGTTGTTGTTGTTGCTTATTTGTCGTTGTTGTTGTTGTTGTTTATTTGACGTTGTTGTTGTTGTTGTATTTGTTGTTGTTGTAATTATTGTTGGTTATTTGACGTTGTTGTTATTGTTGTTGTTTATTTGACGTTCTTGTTGTTGTTATTCATTTGACGTTGTTGTTGTTGTTTATTTTACGTTGTTGTTGTTGCTTATTTGACGTTGTTGTTGTTGTTGTTTATTTGACGTTGTTGTTGTTGTTGTATTTGTTATTGTTGTAATTGTTGTTGCTTATTTGACGTTGTTGTTATTGTTGTTGTTTATTTGACGTTGTTGTTGTTGTTATTCATTTGACGTTGTTGTTGTTGTTTATTTGACGTTGTTGTTGTTGTTGTCTATTTGAAGTTGTTGGTGTTGTTGACGTTGTTGTTGTTGTTTATTTGATGTTGTTGTTGTTGTTGACATAGTTGTTGTTCTTTATTTGAAGTTGTTGTTGTTGTTGTTTATTTGACGTTGTTATTGTTGTTTATTTGACGTTGTTTTTGTTATTTGACGTTGTTGTTGTTGTTGTTTATTGGACATTGTTGTTGTTGTTGTTTATTTTATATTGTTGTTGTTGTTGACGGTGTTGTTGTTGTTGTTGTTTATTTGACATTGTTGTTGTTGTTATTTATTTGACGTTGTTGTTGTTGTTTATTTGACGTTGTTGTTGTTGTTTATTTGACGTTGTTGTTGTTGACGTTGTTGTTGTTGTTGCTTATTTGACATTGTTGTTGTTGTTTATTTGACGTTGTTGTTATTGTTGTTTATTTGACGTTGTTGTTGTTTTTTATTTGACGTTGTTGTTGTTGACATTGTTGTTGTTGTTGTTTATTTGACGTTGTTGTTGTTGTTTTTTTGACGTTGTTGTTGTTGTTGTTTATTTGACGTTGTTGTTGTTGACGTTGTTGTTGTTGTTATTGCTTATTTGACATTGTTGTTGTTGTTTATTTGACGTTGTTGTTGTTGTTGTTTATTTGACGTTGTTGTTGTTTGTTTGATATTGTTTTAGTTGTTGTTGTTTATTTGACGTTGTTGTTGTTTTTTATTTGACGTTGTTATTGTTGACATAGTTGTTGTTGTTGTTTATTTGATGTTGTTGTTGTTGTTGTTTATTTGACGTAATTGTTGTTATTGACGTTGTTGTTGTTGTTGTTTATTTGACGTTTTTGTTGTTGTTGATGCCGTTGTTGTTGTTTTTTATTTGACGTTGTTGTTGTTGTTGTTTATTTAACGTTGTTGTTGTTGTTATTGTTGTTGTTGTTGTTTATTTGACGTTGTTGTTGTTGTTTATTTGACGTTGTTGTTGTTGTTGTTTATTTGACATTGTTGTTGTTGTTATTTATTTGACGTTGTAGTTGTTGTTATTGTTTATTTGACGTTGTTGTTGTTGTTGTTGTTTATTTGACGTTGTTATTGTTGTTTATTTGACGTTGTTTTTGTTATTTGACGTTGCTGTTGTAGTTGTTGTTGTATTTGTTGTTGTTATTGTTGTTCTTGTTGCTTATTTGAGGTTGTTGTTATTGTTGTTATTTATTTGACGTTGTTGTTGTTGTTGTTGTTTATTTGACGTTGTTGTTGTTGTTGCTTATTTGACATTGTTGTTGTTGTTTATTTGACGTTGTTGTTGTTGTTGTTTATTTGACGTTGTTGTTGTTGTTGTTGTTGTTTATTTGATATTGTTTTAGTTGTTGTTGTTTATTTAACGTTGTTGTTGTTTTTTATTTGACGTTGTTGTTGTTGACATTGTTGTTGTTGTTGTTTATTTGACGTAGTTGTTGTTATTGACGTTGTTGTTGTTGTTATTGTTGTTGTTTATTTGACGTTTTTGTTGTTGTTGTTGTTGACGTTGTTGTTGTTTTTTATTTGACATTGTTGTTGTTGTTGTTTATTTGAAGTTGTTGTTGTTGTTATTGTTGTTGTTGTTGTTGTTTATTTGACGTTGTTGTTGTTGTTTATTTGACGTTGTTGTTGTTGTTGTTTATTTGACGTTGTTGTTGTTGTTATTTATTTGACGTTGTTGTTGTTGTTATTTATTTGACGTTGTTGTTGTTGTTGTTATTGTTTATTTGACGTTGTTGTTGTTGTTGCTGTTTATTTGACGTTGTTATTGTTGTTTATTTGACGTTGTTTTTGTTATTTGACGTTGTTGTTGTTGTATTTGTTGTTGTTGTTGTTGTTGTTGCTTATTTGACGTTGTTGTTATTGTTTCTATTTATTTGACGTTGTTGTTGTTGTTTATTTGACGTTGTTGTTGTTTATTTGATGTTGTTGTTGTTGTTGTTGTTTATTTGACGTTGTTGTTGTTGTTGTATTTGTTGTTGTTGTTATTGTTGTTGTTTATTTGACGTTGTTGTTATTGTTGTTGTTTATTCGACGTTTTTGTTGTTGTTGTTATTCATTTGACGTTGTTGTTGTTGTTGTAGGTGTTTATTTAACGTTGTTGTTGTTGTTGTTTATTTGAGGTTGTTGTTGTTATTTATTTGACGTTGTTGTTGTTGTTTATTTGACGTTCTTGTTGTTTATTTGACGTTGTTGTTATTGTTGTTGTTTTTTTGACGTTGTTAATGTTGTTGACATTGTTGTTGTTTTTGTTGTTTATTTGGCGTTGTTGTTGTTGTTGTTAGTGATTGTTGTTGTTGTTGTTGTTGTTTATTTGATGTTGTTGTTGTTGTTTATTTGACGTAGTTATTGTTCTTGACGTTGTTGTTCTTGTTGTTGTTGTTAGTGATTGTTGTTGTTGTTGTTGTTGTTGTTGTTGTTGTTTATTTGACGTTGTTGTTCTTGTTTATTTGACGTAGTTATTGTTGTTGACATTGTTGTTGTTGTTGTGGTTGTTGTTGTTGTTTGTTTACTTGACGATTTTCTTGTTGTTGATGTTGTTGTTATTGTTGTTTATTTGATGTTGTTGTTGTTGTGGTTTATTTGACGTTGTTGTTTTTGTTATTGTTATTGTTGTTGTTATTGTTTATTTGACGTTGTTGTTGTTGTTTATTTGACGTTGTTGTTGTTGTTTATTTTATGTTGTTGTTGTTGTTTATTTAACGTTGTTGTTGTTATTTATTTGACGTTGTTGATGTTGTTGTTATTGTTGTTTATTTGACGTTGTTGTTGTTGTGGTTTATTTGACGTTGTTGTTTTTGTTATTGTTATTGTTGTTGTTATTGTTTATTTGACGTTGTTGTTGTTGTTTATTTGACGTTGTTGTTGTTGTTGTTGTTTATTTGACATTGTTGTTCTTTATTTGACGTTGTTGTTGTTGTTGTTTATTTTATGTTGTTAATGTTGTTGACATTGTTGTTGTTTTTGTTGTTTATTTGGCGTTGTTGTTGTTGTTAGTGATTGTTGTTGTTGTTGTTGTTGTTTATTTGACGTTGTTGTTGTTGTTTATTTGACGTAGTAGTTGTTGTTGTTTATTTGACGTTGTTGTTGTTTTTTATATGACGTTGTTATTGTTGACATAGTTGTTGTTGTTGTTTATTTGATGTTGTTGTTGTTGTTGTTTATTTGACGTAATTGTTGTTATTGACGTTGTTGTTGTTGTTGTTTATTTGACGTTTTTGTTGTTGTTGATGCCGTTGTTGTTGTTGTTTTTTATTTGACGTTGTTGTTGTTGTTGTTTATTTAACGTTGTTGTTGTTGTTATTGTTGTTGTTGTTGTTGTTTATTTGACGTTGTTGTTGTTGTTTATTTGACGTTGTTGTTGTTGTTGTTTATTTGACATTGTTGTTGTTGTTATTTATTTGACGTTGTAGTTGTTGTTATTGTTTATTTGACGTTGTTGTTGTTGTTGTTTATTTGACGTTGTTATTGTTGTTTATTTGACGTTGTTTTTGTTATTTGACGTTGCTGTTGTAGTTGTTGTTGTATTTGTTGTTGTTATTGTTGTTCTTGTTGCTTATTTGAGGTTGTTGTTATTGTTGTTATTTATTTGACGTTGTTGTTGTTGTTGTTGTTTATTTGACGTTGTTGTTGTTGTTGCTTATTTGACATTGTTGTTGTTGTTTATTTGACGTTGTTGTTGTTGTTGTTTATTTGACGTTGTTGTTGTTGTTGTTGTTGTTGTTTATTTGATATTGTTTTAGTTGTTGTTGTTTATTTAACGTTGTTGTTGTTTTTTATTTGACGTTGTTGTTGTTGACATTGTTGTTGTTGTTGTTTATTTGACGTAGTTATTGTTATTGACGTTGTTGTTGTTGTTATTGTTGTTGTTTATTTGACATTTTTGTTGTTGTTGTTGTTGACGTTGTTGTTGTTTTTTATTTGACATTGTTGTTGTTGTTGTTTATTTGAAGTTGTTGTTGTTGTTATTGTTGTTGTTGTTGTTGTTGTTTATTTGACGTTGTTGTTGTTGTTTATTTGACGTTGTTGTTGTTGTTGTTTATTTGACGTTGTTGTTGTTGTTATTTATTTGACGTTGTTGTTGTTGTTATTTATTTGACGTTGTTGTTGTTGTTGTTATTGTTTATTTGACGTTGTTGTTGTTGTTGCTGTTTATTTGACGTTGTTATTGTTGTTTATTTGACGTTGTTTTTGTTATTTGACGTTGTTGTTGTTGTATTTGTTGTTGTATTTGTTGTTGTTGTTGTTGCTTATTTGACGTTGTTGTTATTGTTGTTATTTATTTGACGTTGTTGTTGTTGTTTATTTGACGTTGTTGTTGTTGTTGTTGTTTATTTGACGTTGTTGTTGTTGTTGTTGTTGTATTTGTTGTTGTTGTTATTGTTGTTGTTTATTTGACGTTGTTGTTATTGTTGTTGTTTATTCGACGTTTTTGTTGTTGTTGTTATTCATTTGACATTGTTGTTGTTGTTGTTGTTTATTTAACGTTGTTGTTGTTGTTGTTGTTGTTTATTTGACGTTGTTGTTGTTTATTTGACGTTGTTGTTGTTATTTATTTGACGTTGTTGTTGTTGTTTATTTGACGTTGTTGTTGTTTATTAGACGTTGTTGTTGTTGTTGTTGTTGTTTTGACGTTGTTAATGTTTTTGACATTGTTGTTGTTTTTGTTGTTTATTTGGCGTTGTTGTTGTTGTTGTTAGTGATTGTTGTTGTTGTTGTTGTTGTTTATTTGTTGTTGTTGTTGTTGTTTATTTGACGTAGTTATTGTTGTTGACGTTGTTGTTGTTGTTGTTGTTGTTAGTGATTGTTGTTGTTGTTGTTGTTGTTGTTTATTTGACGTTGTTGTTGTTGTTGTTTATTTGATGTTGTTTTAGTTGTTGTTGTTTATTTGACGTTGTTGTTGTTTTTTATTTGAAGTTGTTGATATTGACATTGTTCTTGTTGTTGTTGTTGTTGTTTATTTGACGTTGTTGTATATTTGACATAGTTGTTCTTATTGACGTTGTTGTTGTTGTTGTTTATTTGACGTTTTTGTTGTTGTTGATGTTGTTGTTGTTATTGTTTTTTATTCGACGTTGTTGTTGTTGTTTATTTAACGTTATTGTTGTTGTTGTTATTTATTTGACATTGTTGTTGTTGTTGTTTATTGGACGTTGTTGTTGTTGTTGTTTATTTGATGTTGTTGTTGTTATTCATTTGACGTTGTTGTTGTTGTTATTGTTTATTTGACGTTGTTGTTGTTGTTGTTTATTTGACGTTGTTATTGTTGTTTATTTGACGTTGTTTTTGTTATTTGACGTTGTTGTTATTGTATTTCATTTGACGTTGTTGTTGTTGTGGTTTATTTGACGTTGTTGTTATTGTTGCAATTATTTGACGTTGTTGTTGTTGCTTATTTGTCGTTGTTGTTGTTGTTGTTTATTTGACGTTGTTGTTGTTGTTGTATTTGTTGTTGTTGTAATTATTGTTGGTTATTTGACGTTGTTGTTATTGTTGTTGTTTATTTGACGTTCTTGTTGTTGTTATTCATTTGACGTTGTTGTTGTTGTTTATTTTACGTTGTTGTTGTTGCTTATTTGACGTTGTTGTTGTTGTTGTTGTTTATTTGACGTTGTTGTTGTTGTTGTATTTGTTATTGTTGTAATTGTTGTTGCTTATTTGACGTTGTTGTTATTGTTGTTGTTTATTTGACGTTGTTGTTGTTGTTATTCATTTGACGTTGTTGTTGTTGTTTATTTGACGTTGTTGTTGTTGTTGTCTATTTGAAGTTGTTGGTGTTGTTGACGTTGTTGTTGTTGTTTATTTGATGTTGTTGTTGTTGTTGACATAGTTGTTGTTCTTTATTTGAAGTTGTTGTTGTTGTTGTTTATTTGACGTTGTTATTGTTGTTTATTTGACGTTGTTTTTGTTATTTGACGTTGTTGTTGTTGTTGTTTATTGGACATTGTTGTTGTTGTTGTTGTTTATTTTATATTGTTGTTGTTGTTGACGGTGTTGTTGTTGTTGTTGTTTATTTGACATTGTTGTTGTTGTTATTTATTTGACGTTGTTGTTGTTGTTTATTTGACGTTGTTGTTGTTGTTGTTTATTTGACGTTGTTGTTGTTGACGTTGTTGTTGTTGTTGCTTATTTGACATTGTTGTTGTTGTTTATTTGACGTTGTTGTTATTGTTGTTTATTTGACGTTGTTGTTGTTTTTTATTTGACGTTGTTGTTGTTGACATTGTTGTTGTTGTTGTTTATTTGACGTTGTTGTTGTTGTTTTTTTGACGTTGTTGTTGTTGTTGTTTATTTGACGTTGTTGTTGTTGACGTTGTTGTTGTTGTTATTGCTTATTTGACATTGTTGTTGTTGTTTATTTAACGTTGTTGTTGTTGTTGTTTATTTGACGTTGTTGTTGTTTGTTTGATATTGTTTTAGTTGTTGTTGTTTATTTGACGTTGTTGTTGTTTTTTATTTGACGTTGTTATTGTTGACATAGTTGTTGTTGTTGTTTATTTGATGTTGTTGTTGTTGTTGTTTATTTGACGTAATTGTTGTTATTGACGTTGTTGTTGTTGTTGTTTATTTGACGTTTTTGTTGTTGTTGATGCCGTTGTTGTTGTTGTTTTTTATTTGACGTTGTTGTTGTTGTTGTTTATTTAACGTTGTTGTTGTTGTTATTGTTGTTGTTGTTGTTGTTTATTTGACGTTGTTGTTGTTGTTTATTTGACGTTGTTGTTGTTGTTGTTTATTTGACATTGTTGTTGTTGTTATTTATTTGACGTTGTAGTTGTTGTTATTGTTTATTTGACGTTGTTGTTGTTGTTGTTTATTTGACGTTGTTATTGTTGTTTATTTGACGTTGTTTTTGTTATTTGACGTTGCTGTTGTAGTTGTTGTTGTATTTGTTGTTGTTATTGTTGTTCTTGTTGCTTATTTGAGGTTGTTGTTATTGTTGTTATTTATTTGACGTTGTTGTTGTTGTTGTTGTTTATTTGACGTTGTTGTTGTTGTTGCTTATTTGACATTGTTGTTGTTGTTTATTTGACGTTGTTGTTGTTGTTGTTTATTTGACGTTGTTGTTGTTGTTGTTGTTGTTTATTTGATATTGTTTTAGTTGTTGTTGTTTATTTAACGTTGTTGTTGTTTTTTATTTGACGTTGTTGTTGTTGACATTGTTGTTGTTGTTGTTTATTTGACGTAGTTGTTGTTATTGACGTTGTTGTTGTTGTTATTGTTGTTGTTTATTTGACGTTTTTGTTGTTGTTGTTGTTGACGTTGTTGTTGTTTTTTATTTGACATTGTTGTTGTTGTTGTTTATTTGAAGTTGTTGTTGTTGTTATTGTTGTTGTTGTTGTTGTTGTTTATTTGACGTTGTTGTTGTTGTTTATTTGACGTTGTTGTTGTTGTTGTTTATTTGACGTTGTTGTTGTTGTTATTTATTTGACGTTGTTGTTGTTGTTATTTATTTGACGTTGTTGTTGTTGTTGTTATTGTTTATTTGACGTTGTTGTTGTTGTTGCTGTTTATTTGACGTTGTTATTGTTGTTTATTTGACGTTGTTTTTGTTATTTGACGTTGTTGTTGTTGTATTTGTTGTTGTTGTTGTTGTTGTTGCTTATTTGACGTTGTTGTTATTGTTTCTATTTATTTGACGTTGTTGTTGTTGTTTATTTGACGTTGTTGTTGTTTATTTGATGTTGTTGTTGTTGTTGTTGTTTATTTGACGTTGTTGTTGTTGTTGTTTATTTGACGTTGTTGTTGTTGTTATTTATTTGACGTTGTTGTTGTTGTTATTTATTTGACGTTGTTGTTGTTGTTGTTATTGTTTATTTGACGTTGTTGTTGTTGTTGCTGTTTATTTGACGTTGTTATTGTTGTTTATTTGACGTTGTTTTTGTTATTTGACGTTGTTGTTGTTGTATTTGTTGTTGTTGTTGTTGTTGTTGTTGCTTATTTGACGTTGTTGTTATTGTTTCTATTTATTTGACGTTGTTGTTGTTGTTTATTTGACGTTGTTGTTGTTTATTTGATGTTGTTGTTGTTGTTGTTTATTTGATGTTGTTGTTGTTGTTTATTTGACGTTGTTGTTGTTTTTTATATGACGTTGTTATTGTTGACATAGTTGTTGTTGTTGTTTATTTGATGTTGTTGTTGTTGTTGTTTATTTGACGTAATTGTTGTTATTGACGTTGTTGTTGTTGTTGTTTATTTGACGTTTTTGTTGTTGTTGATGCCGTTGTTGTTGTTGTTTTTTATTTGACGTTGTTGTTGTTGTTTATTTAACGTTGTTGTTGTTGTTATTGTTGTTGTTGTTGTTGTTTATTTGACGTTGTTGTTGTTGTTTATTTGACGTTGTTGTTGTTGTTGTTGTTTATTTGACATTGTTGTTGTTGTTATTTATTTGACGTTGTAGTTGTTGTTATTGTTTATTTGACGTTGTTGTTGTTGTTGTTTATTTGACGTTGTTATTGTTGTTTATTTGACGTTGTTTTTGTTATTTGACGTTGCTGTTGTAGTTGTTGTTGTATTTGTTGTTGTTATTGTTGTTCTTGTTGCTTATTTGAGGTTGTTGTTATTGTTGTTATTTATTTGACATTGTTGTTGTTTATTTGACGTTGTTGTTGTTGTTGCTTATTTGACATTGTTGTTGTTGTTTATTTGACGTTGTTGTTGTTGTTGTTTATTTGATGTTGTTGTTGTTGTTGTTTATTTGACGTTGTTGTTGTTGTTGTTGTTGTTTATTTGATATTGTTTTAGTTGTTGTTGTTTATTTAACGTTGTTGTTGTTTTTTATTTGACGTTGTTGTTGTTGACATTGTTGTTGTTGTTGTTTATTTGACGTAGTTGTTGTTATTGACGTTGTTGTTGTTGTTATTGTTGTTGTTTATTTGACGTTTTTGTTGTTGTTGTTGTTGACGTTGTTGTTGTTTTTTATTTGACATTGTTGTTGTTGTTGTTTATTTGAAGTTGTTGTTGTTGTTATTGTTGTTGTTGTTGTTGTTGTTGTTTATTTGACGTTGTTGTTGTTGTTGTTTATTTGACGTTGTTGTTGTTGTTGTTTATTTGACGTTGTTGTTGTTGTTATTTATTTGACGTTGTTGTTGTTGTTATTTATTTGACGTTGTTGTTGTTGTTGTTATTGTTTATTTGACGTTGTTGTTGTTGTTGCTGTTTATTTGACGTTGTTATTGTTGTTTATTTGACGTTGTTTTTGTTATTTGACGTTGTTGTTGTTGTATTTGTTGTTGTTGTTGTTGTTGCTTATTTGACGTTGTTGTTATTGTTTCTATTTATTTGACGTTGTTGTTGTTGTTTATTTGACGTTGTTGTTGTTTATTTGATGTTGTTGTTGTTGTTGTTTATTTGACGTTGTTGTTGTTGTTGTATTTGTTGTCGTTGTTATTGTTGTTGTTTATTTGACGTTGTTGTTATTGTTGTTGTTTATTCGACGTTTTTGTTGTTGTTGTTATTCATTTGACGTTGTTGTTGTTGTTGTTGTTTATTTAACGTTGTTGTTGTTGTTGTTTATTTGAGGTTGTTGTTGTTATTTATTTGACGTTGTTGTTGTTGTTTATTTGACGTTCTTGTTGTTTATTTGACGTTGTTGTTATTGTTGTTGTTTTTTTGACGTTGTTAATGTTGTTGACATTGTTGTTGTTTTTGTTGTTTATTTGGCGTTGTTGTTGTTGTTGTTGTTAGTGATTGTTGTTGTTGTTGTTGTTTATTTGATGTTGTTGTTGTTGTTTATTTGACGTAGTTATTGTTGTTGACGTTGTTGTTCTTGTTGTTGTTGTTAGTGATTGTTGCTGTTGTTGTTGTTGTTGTTTATTTGACGTTGTTGTTGTTGTTTATTTGACGTAGTTATTGTTGTTGACATTGTTGTTGTTGTTGTGGTTGTTGTTGTTGTTTGTTTACTTGACGATTTTCTTGTTGTTGATGTTGTTGTTATTGTTGTTTATTTGATGTTGTTGTTGTTGTGGTTTATTTGACGTTGTTGTTTTTGTTATTGTTATTGTTGTTGTTATTGTTTATTTGACGTTGTTGTTGTTGTTTATTTGACGTTGTTGTTGTTGTTTATTTTATGTTGTTGTTGTTGTTTATTTAACGTTGTTGTTCTTGTTGTTATTTATTTGACGTTGTTGTTGTTGTTGTTGTTTATTAGACGTTGTTGTTGTTGTTGTTTATTTGACTTTGTTATTGTTGTTTATTTGACGTTGTTTTTGTTATTTGACGTTATTGTTGTTGTTGTTGTATTTGTTGTTATTGTTGTTGTTGTTGTTGTTGCTTATTTGACGTTGTTGTTGTTGTTGTTGTTTATTTGATGTTGTTGTTGTTGTTGTTTATTTGACGTTGATGTTGTCGTTGTTGTTGTTTATTTGACGTTGTTGTTGTTGTTATTGTTTATTTGACGTTATTGTTGTTGTTGACGTTGTTGTTGTTGTTGTTTATTTGACGTTGTTGTTGTTGTTTATTTGACGTTGTTAATGTTGTTGACGTTGTTGTTGTTGTTTTTGTTGTTTATTTCACGTTGTTGTTGTTATTTGACGTTGTTGTTATTGTTATATTTGTTGTTGTTGTTGTTGTTGTTTATTTGATGTTGTATTTGTTGTTGTTGTTGTTGTTTATTTGACGTTGTATTTGTTGTTGTTGTTGTTTATTTGACGTTATTGTTGTTGTTTATTTGACGTTGTTATTGTTGTTGTTGTTGTTGTTTCTTATTTGACGTTGTTGTTGTTGATGACGTTGTTGTTGTTGTTGTTTATTTGACAACGTTGTTGTTGTTGTTGTTTATTTGAAGTTGTTAATGTTGTTGACTTTGTTGTTATTGTTTTTGTTGTTTTTTTGATGTTGTTGTTGTTGTTGTTGTTGTTTTTGTCGTTGTTATTGTTGGTGTTGTTGTTGTTTATTTGACGTTGTTGTTGTTGTTGTTGTTGTTGTTTATTTGACATTGTTGTTGTTGTTGTTGTTGTTTATTTGGCGTTGTTGTTGTTGTTTATTTGACGTTGTTGTTGATGTTGTTTATTTGACGTTGTTGTTGTTGTTATTTATTTGACATTGTTGTTGTTGTTGTTGTTGTTGACGTTGTTGTTGTTGTTGTTGTTTATTTAACGTTGTTGTTGTTGTTGTTGTTTATTTGATGTTGTTTTAGTTGTTGTTGTTTATTTGACGTTGTTGTTGTTTTTTATTTGAAGTTGTTGATATTGACATTGTTGTTGTTGTTGTTGTTGTTTATTTGACGTTGTTGTTGTATATTTGACATAGTTGTTCTTATTGACGTTGTTGTTGTTGTTGTTTATTTGACGTTTTTGTTGTTGTTGATGTTGTTGTTGTTGTTGTTGTTTTTTATTTGACGTTGTTGTTGTTGTTTATTTAACGTTATTGTTGTTGTTGTTGTTGTTTATTTGACATTGTTGTTGTTGTTGTTGTTTATTGGACGTTGTTGTTGTTGTTGTTTATTTGATGTTGTTGTTGTTATTTATTTGACGTTGTTGTTGTTGTTATTGTTTATTTGACGTTGTTTTTGTTATTTGACGTTGTTGTTGTTGTATTTCATTTGACGTTGTTGTTGTTGTTGTTGTTTATTAGACGTTGTTGTTATTGTTGCAATTATTTGACGTTGTTGTTGTTGTTGTTTATTTGACGTTGTTGTTGTTGCTTATTTGACGTTGTTGTTGTTGTTGTTTATTTGACGTTGTTGTTGTTGTATTTGTTGTTGTTGTAATTTTAGTTGCTTATTTGACGTTGTTGTTATTGTTGTTGTTTATTTGACGTTCTTGTTGTTGTTATTCATTTGACGTTGTTGTTGTTGTTTATTTGACGTTGTTGTTGTTGCTTATTTGACGTTGTTGTTGTTGTTGTTTATTTGACGTTGTTGTTGTTGTATTTGTTATTGTTGTAATTGTTGTTGCTTATTTGACGTTGTTGTTATTGTTGTTGTTTATTTGACGTTGTTGTTGTTGTTATTCATTTGACGTTGTTGTTGTTGTTTATTTGACGTTGTTGTTGTTGTTGTCTATTTGAAGTTGTTGGTGTTGTTTACGTTGTTGTTGTTGTTTATTTGATGTTGTTGTTGTTGTTGACATAGTTGTTGTTCTTTATTTGAAGTTGTTGTTGTTGTTGTTGTTTATTTGACGTTGTTATTGTTGTTTATTTGACGTTGTTTTTGTTATTTGACGTTGTTGTTGTTGTTGTTTATTGGACATTGTTGTTGTTGTTGTTTATTTTATATTGTTGTTGTTGTTGACAGTGTTGTCGTTGTTGTTGTTTATTTGACATTGTTGTTGTTGTTGTTATTTATTTGACGTTGTTGTTGTTGTTTATTTGACGTTGTTGTTGTTGTTTATTTGACGTTGTTGTTGTTGACATTGTTGTTGTTGTTGTTGCTTATTTGACATTGTTGTTGTTGTTTATTTGACGTTGTTGTTGTTGTTGTTTATTTGACGTTGTTGTTGTTTTTTATTTGACGTTGTTGTTGTTGACATTGTTGTTGTTGTTGTTTATTTGACATTGTTGTTGTTGTTTATTTGACGTTGTTGTTGTTGTTTATTTGACGTTGTTGTTGTTGACGTTGTTGTTATTGTTATTGCTTATTTGACATTGTTGTTGTTGTTTATTTGACGTTGTTGTTTATTTGACGTTGTTGTTATTGTTGTTGTTGTTTTTGTTGTTGTTATTGTTGGTGTTGTTGTTGTTTATTTGACGTTGTTCTTGTTGTTGTTTATTTGATGTTGTTTTAGTTGTTGTTGTTTATTTGACGTTGTTGTTGTTTTTTATTTGACGTTGTTGATATTGACATTGTTGTTGTTGTTGTTGTTTATTTGACGTTGTTGTTGTATATTTGACATAGTTGTTCTTATTGACGTTGTTGTTGTTGTTGTTGTTTATTTGACGTTTTTGTTGTTGTTGATGTTGTTGTTGTTGTTGTTTTTTATTTGACGTTGTTGTTGTTGTTTATTTAACGTTATTGTTGTTGTTGTTGTTGTTTATTTGACATTGTTGTTGTTGTTGTTGTTGTTTATTTGATGTTGTTGTTGTTATTTATTTGACGTTGTTGTTGTTGTTATTGTTTATATGGCGTTGTTGTTGTTGTTGTTGTTGTTTATTTGATGTTGTTATTGTTGTTTATTTGACGTTGTTTTTGTTATTTGACGTTGTTGTTGTTGTATTTCATTTGACGTTGTTGTTGTTGTGGTTCATTAGGCGTTGTAGTTATTGTTGCAATTATTTGACGTTGTTGTTGTTGTTGTTTATTTGACGTTGTTGTTGTTGCTTATTTGACGTTGTTGTTGTTGTTGTTGTTTATTTGACGTTGTTGTTGTTGTTGTATTTGTTGTTGTTGTAATTGTCGTTGCTTATTTGAAGTTGTTGTTATTGTTGTTGTTTATTTGACGTTCTTGTTGTTGTTATTCATTTGATGTTGTTGTTGTTGTTGTTTATTTTACGTTGTTGTTGTTGCTTATTTGACATTGTTGTTGTTGTTGTTTATTTGACGTTGTTGTTGTTGTTGTATTTGTTATTGTTGTAATTGTTGTTGCTTATTTGACGTTGTTGTTATTGTTGTTGTTTATTTGACGTTGTTGTTGTTGTTATTCATTTGACGTTGTTGTTGTTGTTTATTTGACGTTGTTGTTGTTGTTGTCTATTTGAAGTTGTTGGTGTTGTTGACGTTGTTGTTGCTGTTTATTTGATGTTGTTGTTGTTGTTGTTGACATAGTTGTTGTTCTTTATTTGAAGTTGTTGTTATTGTTGTTGTTGTTGTTGTTGTTTATTTGACGTTGTTATTGTTGTTTATTTGACGTTGTTTTTGTTATTTGACGTTGTTGTTGTTGTTGTTGTTTATTGGACATTGTTGTTGTTGTTGTTTATTTTATATTGTTGTTGTTGTTGACGGTGTTGTTGTTGTTGTTGTTTATTTGACATTGTTTTTATTGTTATTATTTATTTGACGTTGTTGTTGTTGTTTATTTGACGTTGTTGTTGTTGTTTATTTGACGTTGTTGTTGTTGACGTTGTTGTTGTTGTTGTTGCTTATTTGACATTGTTGTTGTTGTTTATTTGACGTTGTTGTTGTTGTTGTTTATTTGACGTTGTTGTTGTTTTTTATTTGACGTTGTTGTTGTTGACATTGTTGTTGTTGTTGTTGTTTATTTGACGTTGTTGTTGTTGTTTTTTTGACATTGTTGTTGTTGTTGTTTATTTGACGTTGTTGTTGTTGACGTTGTTGTTGTTGTTATTGCTTTTTTGACATTGTTGTTGTTGTTGTTTATTTGACGTTGTTGTTGTTGTTGTTGTTTATTTGACGTTGTTGTTGTTGTTTATTTGATGTTGTTTTAGTTGTTGTTGTTGATTTGACGTTGTTGTTGTTTTTTATTTGACGTTGTTATTGTTGACATAGTTGTTGTTGTTTATTTGTTGTTGTTGTTGTTGTTGTTGTTTATTTGACGTAATTGTTGTTATTGACGTTGTTGTTGTTGTTGTTTATTTGACGTTTTTGTTGTTGTTGATGCCGTTGTTGTTGTTGTTTTTTATTTGACGTTGTTGTTGTTGTTGTTGTTTATTTAACGTTGTTGTTGTTGTTATTGTTGTTGTTGTTGTTGTTTATTTGACGTTGTTGTTGTTGTTTATTTGACGTTGTTGTTGTTGTTGTTTATTTGACATTGTTGTTGTTGTTATTTATTTGACGTTGTAGTTGTTGTTATTGTTCATTTGACGTTGTTGTTGTTGTTGTTTATTTGACGTTGTTATTGTTGTTTATTTGACGTTGTTTTTGTTATTTGACGTTGTTGTTGTAGTTGTTGTTGTATTTGTTGTTGTTATTGTTGTTCTTGTTGCTTATTTGAGGTTGTTGTTATTGTTGTTATTTATTTGACGTTGTTGTTGTTGTTGTTTATTTGACGTTGTTGTTGTTGTTATTGCTTATTTGACATTGTTGTTGTTGTTTATTTGACGTTGTTGTTGTTGTTGTTGTTTATTTGACGTTGTTGTTGTTGTTGTTTATTTGATATTGTTTTAGTTGTTGTTGTTTATTTGACGTTGTTGTTGTTTTTTATTTGACGTTGTTGTTGTTGACATTGTTGTTGTTGTTGTTTATTTGACATAGTTGTTGTTATTGACGTTGTTGTTGTTGTTGTTGTTGTTGTTGTTGTTTATTGACGTTTTTGTTGTTGTTGTTGTTGTTTTTTATTTGACATTGTTGTTGTTGTTGTTTATTTGAAGTTGTTGTTGTTGTTATTGTTGTTGTTGTTGTTTATTTGACGTTGTTGTTGTTGTTTATTTGACGTTGTTGTTGTTGTTGTTTATTTGACGTTGTTGTTGTTGTTATTTATTTGACGTTGTTGTTGTTATTTATTTGACGTTGTTGTTGTTGTTGTTATTGTTTATTTGACGTTGTTATCGTTGTTTATTTGACGTTGTTTTTGTTATTTGACGTTGTTGTTGTTGTATTTCATTTGACGTTGTTGTTGTTGTGGTTTATTAGACGTTGTTGTTATTGTTGCAATTATTTGACGTTGTTGTTGTTGTTGTTTATTTCACGTTGTTGTTGTTGCTTATTTGACGTTGTTGTTGTTGTTGTTTATTTGACGTTGTCGTTGTTGTTGTTATTGTATTTGTTGTTGTTGTAATTAATGTTGCTTATTTGAAGTTGTTGTAATTGTTGTTGTTTATTTGAGGTTCTTATTGTTGTTATTCATTTGACGTTGTTGTTGTTGTTTATTTTACGTTGTTGTTGTTGCTTATTTGACGTTGTTGTTGTTGTTGTTTATTTGACGTTGTTGTTGTTGTTATTGTATTTGTTATTGTTGTAATTGTTGTTGCTTATTTGACGTTGTTGTTTATTTGACATTGTTGTTGTTGTTGTTGTTTATTTGACGTTGTTGTTGTTGTTGTTGTTGTTTATTTGGCGTTGTTGTTGTTGTTTATTTGACGTTGTTGTTGATGTTGTTTATTTGACGTTGTTGTTGTTGTTATTTATTTGACATTGTTGTTGTTGTTGTTGTTGACGTTGTTGTTGTTGTTGTTTATTTGACGTTGTTGTTGTTGTTGTTGTTTATTTGATGTTGTTTTAGTTGTTGTTGTTTATTTGACGTTGTTGTTGTTTTTTATTTGACGTTGTTGATATTGACATTGTTGTTGTTGTTGTTGTTTATTTGACGTTGTTGTTGTATATTTGACATAGTTGTTCTTATTGACGTTATCGTTGTTGTTGTTGTTTATTTGACGTTTTTGTTGTTGTTGATGTTGATGTTGTTGTTGTTGTTTTTTATTTGACGTTGTTGTTGTTGTTTATTTAACGTTATTGTTGTTGTTGTTGTTGTTTATTTGACATTG
The DNA here is from genome assembly GCA_948472305.1 of Vicia faba. NCBI lineage: Eukaryota > Viridiplantae > Streptophyta > Magnoliopsida > Fabales > Fabaceae > Vicia > Vicia faba. The sequence goes on from OX451735.1 coordinate 1,390,953,128, forward strand.
TTGTTGTTGTTGTTGTTTATTGGACGTTGTTGTTGTTGTTGTTGTTTATTTGATGTTGTTGTTGTTATTTATTTGACGTTGTTGTTGTTGTTATTGTTTATTTGACGTTGTTGTTGTTGTTGTTGTTGTTGTTTATTTGACGTTGTTTTTGTTATTTGACGTTGTTGTTGTTGTTGTATTTCATTTGACGTTGTTGTTGTTGTTGTTGTTTATTAGACGTTGTTGTTATTGTTGCAATTATTTGACGTTGTTGTTGTTGTTGTTTATTTGACGTTGTTGTTGTTGCTTATTTGACGTTGTTGTTGTTGTTGTTGTTTATTTGACGTTGTTGTTGTTGTATTTGTTGTTGTTGTAATTTTAGTTGCTTATTTGACGTTGTTGTTATTGTTGTTGTTTATTTGACGTTCTTGTTGTTGTTATTCATTTGACGTTGTTGTTGTTGTTTATTTGACGTTGTTGTTGTTGCTTATTTGACGTTGTTGTTGTTGTTGTTTATTTGACGTTGTTGTTGTTGTATTTGTTATTGTTGTAATTGTTGTTGCTTATTTGACGTTGTTGTTATTGTTGTTGTTTATTTGACGTTGTTGTTGTTGTTATTCATTTGACGTTGTTGTTGTTGTTTATTTGACGTTGTTGTTGTTGTTGTCTATTTGAAGTTGTTGGTGTTGTTTACGTTGTTGTTGTTGTTTATTTGATGTTGTTGTTGTTGACATAGTTGTTGTTCTTTATTTGAAGTTGTTGTTGTTGTTGTTGTTTATTTGACGTTGTTATTGTTGTTTATTTGACGTTGTTTTTGTTATTTGACGTTGTTGTTGTTGTTGTTTATTGGACATTGTTGTTGTTGTTGTTTATTTTATATTGTTGTTGTTGTTGACGGTGTTGTTGTTGTTGTTGTTTATTTGACATTGTTGTTGTTGTTGTTATTTATTTGACGTTGTTGTTGTTGTTTATTTGACGTTGTTGTTGTTGTTTATTTGACGTTGTTGTTGTTGACATTGTTGTTGTTGTTGTTGCTTATTTGACATTGTTGTTGTTGTTTATTTGACGTTGTTGTTGTTGTTTTTTATTTGACATTGTTGTTGTTTTTTATTTGACGTTGTTGTTGTTGACATTGTTGTTGTTGTTGTTTATTTGACGTTGTTGTTGTTGTTTATTTGACGTTGTTGTTGTTGACGTTGTTGTTATTGTTATTGCTTATTTGACATTGTTGTTGTTGTTTATTTGACGTTGTTGTTTATTTGACGTTGTTGTTGTTGTTGTTGTTGTTTTTGTTATTGTTATTGTTGGTGTTGTTGTTGTTTATTTGACGTTGTTCTTGTTGTTGTTTATTTGATGTTGTTTTAGTTGTTGTTGTTTATTTGACGTTGTTGTTGTTTTTTATTTGACGTTGTTGATATTGACATTGTTGTTGTTGTTGTTGTTGTTGTTTATTTGACGTTGTTGTTGTATATTTGACATAGTTGTTCTTATTGACGTTGTTGTTGTTGTTGTTTATTTGACGTTTTTGTTGTTGTTGATGTTGTTGTTGTTGTTGTTTTTTATTTGACGTTGTTGTTGTTGTTGTTTATTTAACGTTATTGTTGTTGTTGTTGTTGTTTATTTGACATTGTTGTTGTTGTTGTTGTTATTTATTGGACGTTGTTGTTGTTGTTGTTTATTTGATGTTGTTGTTGTTATTTATTTGACGTTGTTGTTGTTGTTATTGTTTATATGACGTTGTTGTTGTTGTTGTATTTGTTATTGTTGTAATTGTTGTTGCTTATTTGACGTTGTTGTTATTGTTGTTGTTTATTTGACGTTGTTGTTGTTGTTATTCATTTGACGTTGTTGTTGTTGTTTATTTGACGTTGTTGTTGTTGTTGTCTATTTGAAGTTGTTGGTGTTGTTGACGTTGTTGTTGCTGTTTATTTGATGTTGTTGTTGTTGTTGTTGTTGACATGATTGTTGTTCTTTATTTGAAGTTGTTGTTATTGTTGTTGTTGTTGTTGTTTATTTAACGTTGTTATTGTTGTTTATTTGACGTTGTTTTTGTTATTTGACGTTGTTGTTGTTGTTGTTGTTTATTGGACATTGTTGTTGTTGTTGTTGTTTATTTTATATTGTTGTTGTTGTTGACGGTGTTGTTGTTGTTGTTGTTTATTTGACATTGTTTTTATTGTTATTATTTATTTGACGTTGTTGTTGTTGTTTATTTGACGTTGTTGTTGTTGTTTATTTGACGTTGTTGTTGTTGACGTTGTTGTTGTTGTTGTTGCTTATTTGACATTGTTGTTGTTGTTGATTTGACGTTATTGTTGTTGTTGTTTATTTGACGTTGTTGTTGTTTTTTATTTGACGTTGTTGTTGTTGACATTGTTGTTGTTGTTGTTGTTTATTTGACGTTGTTGTTGTTGTTTTTTTGACATTGTTGTTGTTGTTGTTTATTTGACGTTGTTGTTGTTGACGTTGTTGTTGTTGTTATTGCTTTTTTGACATTGTTGTTGTTGTTTATTTGACGTTGTTGTTGTTGTTGTTGTTTATTTGACGTTGTTGTTGTTGTTTATTTGATGTTGTTTTAGTTGTTGTTGTTGATTTGACGTTGTTGTTGTTTTTTATTTGACGTTGTTATTGTTGACATAGTTGTTGTTGTTTATTTGTTGTTGTTGTTGTTGTTGTTGTTTATTTGACGTAATTGTTGTTATTGACGTTGTTGTTGTTGTTGTTTATTTGACGTTTTTGTTGTTGTTGATGCCGTTGTTGTTGTTGTTTTTTATTTGACGTTGTTGTTGTTGTTGTTGTTTATTTAACGTTGTTGTTGTTGTTATTGTTGTTGTTGTTGTTGTTTATTTGACGTTGTTGTTGTTGTTTATTTGACGTTGTTGTTGTTGTTGTTTATTTGACATTGTTGTTGTTGTTATTTATTTGACGTTGTAGTTGTTGTTATTGTTCATTTGACGTTGTTGTTGTTGTTGTTTATTTGACGTTGTTATTGTTGTTTATTTGACGTTGTTTTTGTTATTTGACGTTGTTGTTGTAGTTGTTGTTGTATTTGTTGTTGTTATTGTTGTTCTTGTTGCTTATTTGAGGTTGTTGTTATTGTTGTTATTTATTTGACGTTGTTGTTGTTGTTGTTTATTTGACGTTGTTGTTGTTGTTATTGCTTATTTGACATTGTTGTTGTTGTTTATTTGACGTTGTTGTTGTTGTTGTTGTTTATTTGACGTTGTTGTTGTTGTTGTTTATTTGATATTGTTTTAGTTGTTGTTGTTTATTTGACGTTGTTGTTGTTTTTTATTTGACGTTGTTGTTGTTGACATTGTTGTTGTTGTTGTTTATTTGACATAGTTGTTGTTATTGACGTTGTTGTTGTTGTTGTTGTTGTTTATTGACGTTTTTGTTGTTGTTGTTGTTGACGTTGTTGTTGTTTTTTATTTGACATTGTTGTTGTTGTTGTTTATTTGAAGTTGTTGTTGTTGTTATTGTTGTTGTTGTTGTTTATTTGACGTTGTTGTTGTTGTTTATTTGACGTTGTTGTTGTTGTTGTTTATTTGACGTTGTTGTTGTTGTTATTTATTTGACGTTGTTGTTGTTATTTATTTGACGTTGTTGTTGTTGTTGTTATTGTTTATTTGACGTTGTTATCGTTGTTTATTTGACGTTGTTTTTGTTATTTGACGTTGTTGTTGTTGTATTTCATTTGACGTTGTTGTTGTTGTGGTTTATTAGACGTTGTTGTTATTGTTGCAATTATTTGACGTTGTTGTTGTTGTTGTTGTTTATTTCACGTTGTTGTTGTTGCTTATTTGACGTTGTTGTTGTTGTTGTTTATTTGACGTTGTCGTTGTTGTTGTTATTGTATTTGTTGTTGTTGTAATTAATGTTGCTTATTTGAAGTTGTTGTAATTGTTGTTGTTTATTTGAGGTTCTTATTGTTGTTATTCATTTGACGTTGTTGTTGTTGTTTATTTTACGTTGTTGTTGTTGCTTATTTGACGTTGTTGTTGTTGTTGTTTATTTGACGTTGTTGTTGTTGTTATTGTATTTGTTATTGTTGTAATTGTTGTTGCTTATTTGACGTTGTTGTTTATTTGACATTGTTGTTGTTGTTGTTGTTTATTTGACGTTGTTGTTGTTGTTGTTGTTTATTTGGCGTTGTTGTTGTTGTTTATTTGACGTTGTTGTTGATGTTGTTTATTTGACGTTGTTGTTGTTGTTATTTATTTGACATTGTTGTTGTTGTTGTTGTTGTTGACGTTGTTGTTGTTGTTGTTTATTTGACGTTGTTGTTGTTGTTGTTGTTTATTTGATGTTGTTTTAGTTGTTGTTGTTTATTTGACGTTGTTGTTGTTTTTTATTTGACGTTGTTGATATTGACATTGTTGTTGTTGTTGTTGTTTATTTGACGTTGTTGTTGTATATTTGACATAGTTGTTCTTATTGACGTTATCGTTGTTGTTGTTGTTTATTTGACGTTTTTGTTGTTGTTGATGTTGTTGTTGTTGTTGTTGTTTTTTATTTGACGTTGTTGTTGTTGTTTATTTAACGTTATTGTTGTTGTTGTTGTTGTTTATTTGACATTGTTGTTGTTGTTGTTGTTTATTGGATGTTGTTGTTGTTGTTGTTGTTTATTTGATGTTGTTGTTGTTATTTATTTGACGTTGTTGTTGTTGTTATTGTTTATTTGACGTTGTTGTTGTTGTTGTTGTTGTTGTTGTTTATTTGACGTTGTTTTTGTTATTTGACGTTGTTGTTGTTGTTGTATTTCATTTGACGTTGTTGTTGTTGTTGTTGTTTATTAGACGTTGTTGTTATTGTTGCAATTATTTGACGTTGTTGTTGTTGTTGTTTATTTGACGTTGTTGTTGTTGCTTATTTGACGTTGTTGTTGTTGTTGTTTATTTGACGTTGTTGTTGTTGTATTTGTTGTTGTTGTAATTTTAGTTGCTTATTTGACGTTGTTGTTATTGTTGTTGTTTATTTGACGTTCTTGTTGTTGTTATTCATTTGACGTTGTTGTTGTTGTTTATTTGACGTTGTTGTTGTTGCTTATTTGACGTTGTTGTTGTTGTTGTTTATTTGACGTTGTTGTTGTTGTATTTGTTATTGTTGTAATTGTTGTTGCTTATTTGACGTTGTTGTTATTGTTGTTGTTTATTTGATGTTGTTGTTGTTGTTATTCATTTGACGTTGTTGTTGTTGTTTATTTGACGTTGTTGTTGTTGTTGTCTATTTGAAGTTGTTGGTGTTGTTTACGTTGTTGTTGTTGTTTATTTGATGTTGTTGTTGTTGACATAGTTGTTGTTCTTTATTTGAAGTTGTTGTTGTTGTTGTTGTTTATTTGACGTTGTTATTGTTGTTTATTTGACGTTGTTTTTGTTATTTGACGTTGTTGTTGTTGTTGTTTATTGGACATTGTTGTTGTTGTTGTTTATTTTATATTGTTGTTGTTGTTGACGGTGTTGTTGTTGTTGTTGTTTATTTGACATTGTTGTTGTTGTTGTTATTTATTTGACGTTGTTGTTGTTGTTTATTTGACGTTGTTGTTGTTGTTTATTTGACGTTGTTGTTGTTGACATTGTTGTTGTTGTTGTTGCTTATTTGACATTGTTGTTGTTGTTTATTTGACGTTGTTGTTGTTGTTTTTTATTTGACATTGTTGTTGTTTTTTATTTGACGTTGTTGTTGTTGACATTGTTGTTGTTGTTGTTTATTTGACGTTGTTGTTGTTGTTTATTTGACGTTGTTGTTGTTGACGTTGTTGTTATTGTTATTGCTTATTTGACATTGTTGTTGTTGTTTATTTGACGTTGTTGTTTATTTGACGTTGTTGTTGTTGTTGTTGTTTTTGTTATTGTTATTGTTGGTGTTGTTGTTGTTTATTTGACGTTGTTCTTGTTGTTGTTTATTTGATGTTGTTTTAGTTGTTGTTGTTTATTTGACGTTGTTGTTGTTTTTTATTTGACGTTGTTGATATTGACATTGTTGTTGTTGTTGTTGTTGTTTATTTGACGTTGTTGTTGTATATTTGACATAGTTGTTCTTATTGACGTTGTTGTTGTTGTTGTTTATTTGACGTTTTTGTTGTTGTTGATGTTGTTGTTGTTGTTGTTTTTTATTTGACGTTGTTGTTGTTGTTGTTTATTTAACGTTATTGTTGTTGTTGTTGTTGTTTATTTGACATTGTTGTTGTTGTTGTTGTTATTTATTGGACGTTGTTGTTGTTGTTGTTTATTTGATGTTGTTGTTGTTATTTATTTGACGTTGTTGTTGTTGTTATTGTTTATATGACGTTGTTGTTGTTGTTGTTGTTGTTGTTGTTGTTGTTTATTTGACGTTGTTATTGTTGTTTATTTGACGTTGTTTTTGTTATTTGACGTTGTTGTTGTTGTATTTCATTTGACGTTGCTGTTGTTGTGGTTTATTAGACGTTGTTGTTATTGTTGCAATTATTTCACGTTGTTGTTGTTGTTGTTGTTTATTTGACGTTGTTGTTGTTGCTTATTTGACGTTGTTGTTGTTGTTGTTTATTTGACGTTGTTGTTGTTGTTGTATTTGTTGTTGTTGTAATTGTTGTTGCTTATTTGAAGTTGTTGTTATTGTTGTTGTTTATTTGACGTTGTTGTTGTTGTTATTCATTTGACGTTATTGTTGTTGTTTATTTGACGTTGTTGTTGTTGTTGTCTATTTGAAGTTGTTGGTGTTGTTTACGTTGTTGTTGTTGTTTATTTGATGTTGTTGTTGTTGTTGACATAGTTGTTGTTCTTTATTTGAAGTTGTTGTTGTTTATTTGACGTTGTTATTGTTGTTTATTTGACGTTGTTTTTGTTATTTGACGTTGTTGTTGTTGTTGTTTATTGGACATTGTTGTTGTTGTTGTTTATTTTATATTGTTGTTGTTGTTGACGGTGTTGTTGTTGTTGTTGTTTATTTGACATTGTTGTTGTTGTTGTTATTTATTTGACGTTGTTGTTGTTGTTTATTTGACGTTGTTGTTGTTGTTTATTTGATATTGTTGTTGTTGACATTGTTGTTGTTGTTGTTGCTTATTTGACATTGTTGTTGTTGTTTATTTGACGTTGTTGTTGTTGTTGTTTATTTGACGTTGTTGTTGTTTTTTATTTGACGTTGTTGTTGTTGACATTGTTGTTGTTGTTGTTTATTTGACGTTGTTGTTGTTGTTTATTTGACGTTGTTGTTGTTCACGTTGTTGTTATTGTTATTGCTTATTTGACATTGTTGTTGTTGTTTATTTGACGTTGTTGTTTATTTGACGTTGTTGTTGTTGTTGTTGTTGTTTTTGTTATTGTTATTGTTGGTGTTGTTGTTGTTTATTTGACGTTGTTCTTGTTGTTGTTTATTTGATGTTGTTTTAGTTGTTGTTGTTTATTTGACGTTGTTGTTGTTTTTTATTTGACGTTGTTGATATTGACATTGTTGTTGTTGTTGTTGTTTATTTGACGTTGTTGTTGTATATTTGACATAGTTGTTCTTATTGACGTTGTTGTTGTTGTTTATTTGACATTTTTGTTGTTGTTGATGTTGTTGTTGTTGTTGTTTTTTATTTGACGTTGTTGTTGTTGTTTATTTAACGTTATTGTTGTTGTTGTTGTTGTTTATTTGACATTGTTGTTGTTGTTGTTGTTGTTTATTGGACGTTGTTGTTGTTGTTGTTTATTTGATGTTGTTGTTGTTATTTATTTGACGTTGTTGTTGTTGTTATTGTTTATATGACGTTGTTGTTGTTGTTGTTGTTGTTGTTGTTGTTGTTTATTTGACGTTGTTATTGTTGTTTATTTGACGTTGTTTTTGTTATTTGACGTTGTTGTTGTTGTATTTCATTTGACGTTGCTGTTGTTGTGGTTTATTAGACGTTGTTGTTATTATTGCAATTATTTCACGTTGTTGTTGTTGTTGTTGTTTATTTGACGTTGTTGTTGTTGCTTATTTGACGTTGTTGTTGTTGTTGTTGTTTATTTGACGTTGTTGTTGTTGTTGTATTTGTTGTTGTTGTAATTGTTGTTGCTTATTTGAAGTTGTTGTTATTGTTGTTGTTTATTTGACGTTCTTGTTGTTGTTATTCATTTGATGTTGTTGTTGTTGTTTATTTTACGTTGTTGTTGTTGCTTATTTGACATTGTTGTTGTTGTTTATTTGACGTTGTTGTTGTTGTTGTATTTGTTATTGTTGTAATTGTTGTTGCTTATTTGACGTTGTTGTTATTGTTGTTGTTTATTTGACGTTGTTGTTGTTGTTATTCATTTGACGTTGTTGTTGTTGTTTATTTGACGTTGTTGTTGTTGTTGTCTATTTGAAGTTGTTGGTGTTGTTGACGTTGTTGTTGTTGTTTATTTGATGTTGTTGTTGTTGTTGACATAGTTGTTGTTCTTTATTTGAAGTTGTTGTTATTGTTGTTGTTGTTGTTTATTTGTCGTTGTTATTGTTGTTTATTTGACGTTGTTTTTGTTATTTGACGTTGTTGTTGTTGTTGTTTATTGGACATTGTTGTTGTTGTTGTTTATTTTATATTGTTGTTGTTGTTGACGGTGTTGTTGTTGTTGTTGTTTATTTGACATTGTTTTTGTTGTTATTATTTATTTGACGTTGTTGTTGTTGTTTATTTGACGTTGTTGTTGTTGTTTATTTGACGTTGTTGTTGTTGACGTTGTTGTTGTTGTTGTTGCTTATTTGACATTGTTGTTGTTGTTTATTTGACGTTGTTGTTGTTGTTGTTTATTTGACGTTGTTGTTGTTTTTTATTTGACGTTGTTGTTGTTGACATTGTTGTTGTTGTTGTTGTTGTTGTTTATTTGACGTTGTTGTTGTTGTTTTTTTGACATTGTTGTTGTTGTTGTTTATTTGACGTTGTTGTTGTTGACGTTGTTGTTGTTGTTATTGCTTTTTTGACATTGTTGTTGTTGTTTATTTGACGTTGTTGTTGTTGTTGTTGTTTATTTGACGTTGTTGTTGTTGTTTATTTGATGTTGTTTTAGTTGTTGTTGTTGATTTGACGTTGTTGTGGTTTTTTATTTGACGTTGTTATTGTTGACATAGTTGTTGTTGTTGTTTATTTGTTGTTGTTGTTGTTGTTGTTTATTTGACGTAATTGTTGTTATTGACGTTGTTGTTGTTGTTTATTTGACGTTTTTGTTGTTGTTGATGCCGTTGTTGTTGTTGTTTTTTATTTGACGTTGTTGTTGTTGTTGTTTATTTAACGTTGTTGTTGTTGTTTTTTATTTGACGTTGTTGTTGTTGTTGTTTATTTAACGTTGTTGTTGTTGTTATTGTTGTTGTTGTTGTTGTTGTTTATTTGACGTTGTTGTTGTTGTTTATTTGACGTTGTTGTTGTTGTTGTTTATTTGACATTGTTGTTGTTGTTATTTATTTGACGTTGTAGTTGTTGTTATTGTTTATTTGACGTTGTTGTTGTTGTTGTTTATTTGACGTTGTTATTGTTGTTTATTTGACGTTGTTTTTGTTATTTGACGTTGTTGTTGTAGTTGTTGTTGTATTTGTTGTTGTTATTGTTGTTCTTGTTGCTTATTTGAGGTTGTTGTTATTGTTGTTATTTATTTGACGTTGTTGTTGTTGTTGTTTATTTGACGTTGTTGTTGTTGTTATTGCTTATTTGACATTGTTGTTGTTGTTTATTTGACGTTGTTGTTGTTGTTGTTTATTTGACGTTGTTGTTGTTGTTGTTGTTGTTGTTTATTTGATATTGTTTTAGTTGTTGCTGTTTATTTGACGTTGTTGTTGTTTTTTATTTGACGTTGCTGTTGTTGACATTGTTTTTATTGTTGTTTATTTGACATAGTTCTTGTTATTGACGTTGTTGTTGTTGTTGTTGTTGTTTATTTGACGTTTTTGTTGTTGTTGTTGTTGTTGTTTTTTATTTGACATTGTTGTTGTTGTTGTTGTTTATTTGAAGTTGTTGTTGTTGTCATTGTTGTTGTTGTTGTTGTTATTTATTTGACGTTGTTGTTGTTGTTTATTTGACGTTGTTGTTGTTGTTATTTATTTGACGTTGTTGTTGTTGTTATTTATTTGACGTTGTTGTTGTTGTTGTTATTGTTTATTTGACGTTGTTATCGTTGTTTATTTGACGTTGTTTTTGTTATTTGACGTTGTTGTTGTTGTTGTATTTCATTTGACGTTGTTGTTGTTGTGGTTATTTAGACGTTGTTGTTATTGTTGCAATTATTTGACGTTGTTGTTGTTGTTGTTGTTTATTTGACGTTGTTGTTGTTGCTTATTTGACGTTGTTGTTGTTGTTGTTTATTTGACGTTGTTGTTGTTGTTGTTGTATTTGTTGTTGTTGTAATTAATGTTGCTTATTTGAAGTTGTTGTCATTGTTGTTGTTTATTTGAGGTTCTTGTTGTTGTTATTCATTTGACGTTGTTGTTGTTGTTTATTTTACGTTGTTGTTGTTGCTTATTTGACGTTGTTTTTGTTGTTTATTTGACGTTGTTGTTGCTGTTGTATTTGTTATTGTTGTAATTGTTGTTGTTTATTTGACGTTGTTGTTATTGTTGTTGTTTATTTGACGTTGTTGTTGTTGTTATTCATTTGACGTTGTTGTTGTTGTTTATTTGATATTGTTGTTGTTGTTGACATAGTTGTTGTTCTTTATTTGAAGTTGTTGTTGTTGTTATTGTTGTTTATTTGACGTTGTTATTGTTGTTTATTTGACGTTGTTTTTGTTATTTGACGTTGTTGTTGTTGTTGTTTATTGGACATTGTTGTTGTTGTTGTTTATTTTATATTGTTGTTGTTGTTGTTTATTTGACATTGTTGTTGTTGTTGTTATTTATTTGACGTTGTTGTTGTTATTTATTTGACGTTGTTGTTGTTGTTGTTTATTTGACGTTGTTGTTGTTGACGTTGTTGTTGTTGTTGCTTATTTGACATTGTTGTTGTTGTTTATTTGACGTTGTTGTTGTTGTTGTTTATTTGACGTTGTTGTTGTTTTTTATTTGACGTTGTTGTTGTTGACATTGTTGTTGTTGTTGTTTATTTGACGTTGTTGTTGTTATTTTTTTGACGTTGTTGTTGTTGTTTATTTGACGTTGTTGTTGTTGTTATTTCTTATTTGACATTGTTGTTGTTGTTTATTTGACGTTGTTGTTGTTGTTGTTGTTTATTTGACGTTGTTGTTGTTGTTGTTGTTGTTGTTTATTTAATATTGTTTTAGTTGTTGTTGTTGATTTGACGTTGTTGTTGTTTTTTATTTGACGTTGTTATTGTTGACATAGTTGTTGTTGTTGTTTATTTGATGTTGTTGTTGTTGTTGTTTATTTGACGTAATTGTTGTTATTGACGTTGTTGTTGTTGTTGTTTATTTGACATTTTTGTTGTTGTTGATGCCGTTGTTGTTGTTGTTGTTTTTTATTTGACGTTGTTGTTGTTGTTGTTTATTTAACGTTGAAGTTGTTGTTATTGTTGTTGTTGTTGTTGTTGTTTATTTGACGTTGTTGTTGTTGTTTATTTGACGTTGTTGTTGTTGTTGTTTATTTGACATTATTGTTGTTGTTATTTATTTGACGTTGTAGTTGTTGTTATTGTTTATTTGACGTTGTTGTTGTTGTTGTTGTTTATTTGACGTTGTTGTTGTTGTTTATTTGACGTTGCTGTTGTATTTGTTGTTGTTATTGTTGTTCTTGTTGCTTATTTGAGGTTGTTGTTATTGTTGTTATTTATTTGACGTTGTTGTTGTTGTTATTTATTTGACGTTGTTGTTGTTGTTGTTGCTTATTTGACATTGTTGTTGTTGTTTATTTGACGTTGTTGTTGTTGTTTTTTATTTGACGTTGTTGTTGTTGTTGTTGTTGTTGTTTATTTGATATTGTTTTAGTTGTTGTCGTTTATTTGACGTTGTTGTTGTTTTTTATTTGACGTTGTTGTTATTGACATTGTTGTTGTTGTTGTTTATTTGACGTAGTTGTTGTTATTGACGTTGTTGTTGTTGTTGTTGTTGTTTATTTGACGTTTTTGTTGTTGTTGTTGTTGACGTTGTTGTTGTTTTTTATTTGACATTGTTGTTGTTGTTGTTTATTTGACGTTGTTGTTGTTGTTGTTTATTTGACGTTGTTGTTGTTGTTTATTTGACGTTGTTGTTGTTGTTATTTATTTGATGTTGTTGTTGTTGTTATTTATTTGACGTTGTTGTTGTTGTTATTGTTTATTTGACGTTGTTGTTGTTGTTGCTGTTTATTTGACGTTGTTATTGTGGTTTATTTGACGTTGTTTTTGTTATTTGACGTTGTTGTTGTTGTATTTGTTGTTGTTGTTGTTGTTGTTGCTTTTTTGACGTTGTTGTTATTGTTGCTATTTATTTGACGTTGTTGTTGTTGTTGCTTATTTGACGTTGTTGTTGTTTATTTGACGTTGTTGTTGTTGTTGTTGTTTATTTGACGTTGTTGTTGTTGTTGTATTTGTTGTTGTTGTTATTGTTGTTGTTTATTTGACGTTGTTGTTATTGTTGTTGTTTATTCGACGTTTTTGTTGTTGTTGTTATTCATTTGACGTTGTTGTTGTTGTTGTTGTTGTTGTTTATTTAGCGTTGTTGTTGTTGTTTATTTGACGTTGTTGTTGTTATTTATTTGATGTTGTTGTTGTTGTTTATTTGACGTTGTTGTTGTTTATTTGACGTTGTTGTTGTTGTGTTGTTTTTTTGACGTTGTTAATGTTGTTGACATTGTTGTTGTTTTTGTTGTTTATTTGGCGTTGTTGTTGTTGTTGTTAGTGATTGTTGTTGTTGTTGTTGTAGTTTATTTGATGTTGTTGTTGTTGTTTATTTGACGTAGTTATTGTTGTTGACGTTGTTGTTCTTGTTGTTGTTGTCAGTGATTGTTGTTGTTGTTGTTGTTTATTTGACGTGTTGTTGTTGTTTATTTGACGTAGTTATTGTTGTTGACGTTGTTGTTGTTGTTGTTGTTGTTGTTTGTTTACTTGACGATTTTCTTGTTGTTGATGTTGTTGTTATTGTTGTTTATTTGACGTTGTTGTTGTTGTGGTTTATTTGACGTTGTTGTTTTTGTTATTGTTATTGTTGTTGTTATTGTTTATTTGACGTTGTTGTTGTTGTTGTTGTTTATTTTATGTTGTTGTTGTTGTTGTTTATTTAACGTTGTTGTTCTTGTTGTTATTTATTTGACGTTGTTGTTGTTGTTGTTGTTTATTAGACGTTGTTGTTGTTGTTTATTTGACTTTGTTATTATTGTTTATTTGACGTTGTTTTTATTATTTGACGTTATTGTTGTTGTTGTTGTATTTGTTGTTATTGTTGTTGTTGTTGTTGTTGCTTATTTGACGTTGTTGTTGTTGTTGTTGTTTATTTGATGTTGTTGTTGCTGTTGTTTATTTGACGTTGTTGTTGTCGTTGTTGTTGTTTATTTGACGTTGTTGTTGTTGTTTATTTGACGTTATTGTTGTTGTTGACGTTGTTGTTGTTGTTTATTTGACGTTGTTGTTGTTGTTTATTTGACGTTGTTAATGATGTTGACGTTGTTGTTGTTGTTTTTGTTGTTTATTTCACGTTGTTGTTGTTATTTGACGTTGTTGTTATTGTTGTATTCGTTGTTGTTATTGTTGTTGTTGTTGTTTATTTGACGTTATTGTTGTTGTTTATTTGACGTTGTTATTGTTGTTGTTGTTGTTGTTGTTTCTTATTTGACGTTGTTGTTGTTGTTGTTTATTTGACGACGTTGTTGTTGTTGTTTATTTGACGTTGTTAATGTTGTTGACTTTGTTGTTATTGTTTTTGTTGTTTATTTGATGTTGTTGTTGTTGTTGTTGTTGTTTTTGTTGTTGTTATTGTTGGTGTTGTTGTTGTTTATTTGACGTTGTTGTTGTTGTTGTTGTTGTTGTTTATTTGACGTTGTTGTTGTTGTTGTTGTTTATTTGACGTTGTTGTTGATGTTGTTTATTTGACGTTGTTGTTGTTGTTATTTATTTGACATTATTGTTGTTGTTGTTGTTGTTGACGTTGTTGTTGTTGTTGTTTATTTGACGTTGTTGTTGTTGTTGTTTATTTGATGTTGTTTTAGTTGTTGTTGTTTATTTGACGTTGTTGTTGTTTTTTATTTGACGTTGTTGATATTGACATTGTTGTTGTTGTTGTTGTTTATTTGACGTTGTTGTTGTATATTTGACATAGTTGTTCTTATTGACGTTGTTGTTGTTGTTGTTTATTTGACGTTTTTGTTGTTGTTGATGTTGTTGTTGTTTTTTATTTGACGTTGTTGTTGTTGTTTATTTAACGTTATTGTTGTTGTTGTTGTTGTTTATTTGACATTGTTGTTGTTGTTGTTGTTTATTGGACGTTGTTGTTGTTGTTGTTTATTTGATGTTGTTGTTGTTTTTTATTTGACGTTGTTGTTGTTGTTATTGTTTATTTGACGTTGTTGTTGTTGTTGTTTATTTGACGTTGCTATTATTGTTTATTTGACGTTGTTTTTGTTATTTGACGTTGTTGTTGTTGTATTTCATTTGACGTTGTTGTTGTTGTTGTTGTTTATTAGACGTTGTTGTTATTGTTGCAATTATTTGACGTTGTTGTTGTTGTTTATTTGATGTTGTTGTTGTTGCTTATTTGACGTTGTTGTTGTTGTTGTTTATTTGACGTTGTTGTTGTTGTATTTGTTATTGTTGTAATTGTTGTTGCTTATTTGACGTTGTTGTTATTGTTGTTGTTTATTTGACGTTCTTGTTGTTGTTATTCATTTGACGTTGTTGTTGTTGTTTATTTGACGTTTTTGTTGTTGCTTATTTGACGTTGTTGTTGTTGTTTATTTGACGTTGTTGTTGTTGTTGTTTATTTGACGTTGTTGTTGTTGTATTTGTTATTGTTGTAATTGTTGTTGCTTATTTGACGTTGTTGTTATTGTTGTTGTTTATTTGATGTTGTTGTTGTTGTTATTCATTTGACGTTGTTGTTGCTTATTTGTCATTGTTGTTGTTGTTGTTGTCTATTTGAAGTTGTTGGTGTTGTTGACGTTGTTGTTGTTGTTTATTTGATGTTGTTGTTGTTGACATAGTTGTTGTTCTTTATTTGAAGTTGTTGTTGTTGTTGTTGTTGTTTATTTGACGTTGTTATTGTTGTTTATTTGACGTTGTTTTTGTTATTTGACGTTGTTGTTGTTGTTGTTTATTGGACATTGTTGTTGTTGTTGTTTATTTTATATTGTTGTTATTGTTGACGATGTTGTTGTTGTTGTTGTTTATTTGACATTGTTGTTGTTGTTGTTATTTATTTGACGTTGTTGTTGTTGTTGTTTATTTGACGTTGTTTTTGTTGTTTATTTGACGTTGTTGTTGTTTACGTTGTTGTTGTTGTTGTTGCTTATTTGACATTGTTGTTGTTGTTGTTTATTTGACGTTGTTGTTGTTGTTATTTATTTGACGTTGTTGTTTTTTATTTGACGTTGTTGTTGTTGACATTGTTGTTGTTGTTGTTTATTTGACGTTGTTGTTGTTGTTTATTTGACGTTGTTGTTGTTGTTTATTTGACGTTGTTGTTGTTGTTTTTTATTTGACGTTGTTGTTGTTGACGTTGTTGTTGTTGTTATTGCTTATTTGACATTGTTGTTGTTGTTTATTTGACGTTGTTGTTGTTGTTGTTTATTTGACGTTGTTGTTGTTGTTGTTTATTTGATGTTGTTTTAGTTGTTGTTGTTGATTTGACGTTTTGTTGTTTTTTATTTGACGTTGTTACTGTTGACATAGTTGTTGTTGTTGTTTATTTGATGTTGTTGTTGTTGTTGTTTATTTGACGTAATTGTTGTTATTGACGTTGTTGTTGTTGTTGTTGTTGTTTATTTGACGTTTTTGTTGTTGTTGATGTCGTTGTTGTTGTTGTTTTTTATTTGACGTTGTTGTTGTTGTTGTTTATTTAACGTTGTTGTTGTTGTTATTGTTGTTGTTGTTGTTGTCTATTTGACGTTGTTGTTGTTGTTTATTTGACGTTCTTGTTGTTGTTGTTTATTTGACATTGTTGTTGTTGTTATTTATTTGACGTTGTAGTTGTTGTTATTGTTTATTTGACGTTGTTGTTGTTGTTTATTTGACGTTGTTATTGGTGTTTATTTGACGTTGTTTTTGTTATTTGACGTTGCTGTTGTAGTTGTTGTTGTTATTGTTATTCTTGTTGCTTATTTGAGGTTGTTGTTATTGTTGTTATTTATTTGACGTTGTTGTTGTTGTTTATTTGACGTTGTTGTTGTTTATTTGACGTTTTTGTTGTTGTTTATTTGACGTTGTTGTCTTTGTTGTTGTTGTATTTGTTGTTGTTGTAATTGTTATTGCTTATTTGACGTTGCTGTTATTGTTGTTGTTTATTTGACGTTCTTGTTGTTGTTATTCATTTAATGTTGTTGTTGTTGTTTATTTGACGTTGTTGTTGTTGCTTATTTGACGTTGTTGTTTTTGTTATTGTTGTTTATTTGACGTTGTTGTTGTTGTTGTTGTATTTGTTATTGTTGTAATTGTTGTTGCTTATTTGACGTTGTTGTTATTGTTGTTGTTTATTTGACGTTGTTGTTGTTGTTATTCATTTGACGTTGTTGTTGTTGCTTATTTGACGTTGTTGTTGTTGTTGTTGTCTATTTGAAGTTGTTGGTGTTGTTGACGTTGTTGTTGTTGTTTATTTGATGTTGTTGTTGTTGACATAGTTGTTGTTCTTTATTTGAAGTTGCTGGTGTTGTTGTTGTTGTTGTTTATTTGACGTTGTTATTGTTGTTTATTTGACGTTGTTTTTGTTATTTGACGTTGTTGTTGTTGTTTATTGGACATTGTTGTTGTTGTTGTTTATTTTATATTGTTGTTGTTGTTGACAGTGTTGTTGTTGTTGTTGTTTATTTGACATTGTTATTGTTGTTGTTATTTATTTGACGTTGTTGTTGTTGTTTATTTGACGTTGTTGTTGTTGTTTATTTGACGTTGTTGTTGTTGACGTTGTTGTTGTTGTTGCTTATTTGACATTGTTGTTGTTGTTTATTTGACGTTGTTGTTGTTGTTGTTTATTTGACGTTGTTGTTGTTTTTTATTTGACGTTGTTGTTGTTGAGATTGTTGTTGTTGTTGTTTATTTGACGTTGTTGTTGTTGTTTATTTGACGTTGTTGTTGTTGTTGTTTATTTGACGTTGTTGTTGTTGACGTTGTTGTTGTTGTTATTGCTTATTTGACATTGTTGTTGTTGTTTATTTGAAGTTGTTGGTGTTGTTGGCGTTGTTGTTGTTGTTTATTTGATGTTGTTGTTGTTGACATAGTTGTTGTTCTTTATTTGAAGTTGTTGTTGTTGTTGTTGTTGTTTATTTGACGTTGTTATTGTTGTTTATTTGACGTTGTTTTTGTTATTTGACGTTGTTGTTGTTGTTGTTTATTGGACATTGTTGTTGTTGTTGTTTATTTTATATTGTTGTTGTTGTTGACAGTGTTGTTGTTGTTGTTGTTGTTGTTTATTTGACATTGTTATTGTTGTTGTTATTTATTTGACGTTGTTGTTGTTGTTGTTGTTGTTTATTTGACGTTGTTGTTGTTTATTTGACGTTGTTGTTATTGATGTTGTTGTTGTTGTTGCTTATTTGACATTGTTGTTGTTTATTTGACGTTGTTGTTGTTGTTGTTTATTTGACGTTGTTGTTGTTTTTTATTTGACGTTGTTGTTGTTGACATTGTTGTTGTTGTTGTTTATTTGACGTTGTTGTTGTTGTTTATTTGACGTTGTTGTTGTTGTTGTTTATTTGATGTTGTTGTTGTTGACGTTGTTGTTGTTGTTATTGCTTATTTGACATTGTTGTTGTTGTTTATTTGACGTTGTTGTTGTTGTTGTTTATTTGACGTTGTTGTTGTTGTTGTTTATTTGATGTTGTTTTAGTTGTTGTTGTTGATTTGACGTTGTTGTTGTTTTTTATTTGACGTTGTTACTGTTGACATAGTTGTTGTTGTTGTTTATTTGATGTTGTTGTTGTTGTTTATTTGACGTAATTGTTGTTATTGACATTGTTGTTGTTGTTGTTGTTTATTTGACATTTTTGTTGTTGTTGATGCCGTTGTTGTTGTTGTTTTTTATTTGACGTTGTTGTTGTTGTTGTTTATTTAACGTTGTTGTTGTTGTTATTGTTGTTGTTGTTGTTTTTTATTTGACGTTGTTGTTGTTGTTGTTTATTTAAGGTTGTTGTTATTGTTATTGTTGTTGTTGTTGTTGTCTATTTGACGTTGTTGTTGTTGTTTATTTGACGTTCTTGTTGTTGTTGTTTATTTGACATTGTTGTTGTTGTTATATATTTGACGTTGTAGTTGTTGTTATTGTTTATTTGACGTTGTTGTTGTTGTTTATTTGACGTTGTTATTATTGTTTATTTGACGTTGTTTTTGTTATTTGACGTTGCTGTTGTAGTTGTTGTTGTTATTGTTATTCTTGTTGCTTTTTTGAGGTTGTTGTTATTGTTGTTATTTATTTGACATTGTTGTTGTTGTTGTTGTTGTTTATTTGACGTTGTTGTTGTTTATTTGACATTGTTGTTGTTGTTTATTTGACGTTGTTGTTGTTGTTTATTTGACGTTGTTGTTGTTTTTTATTTGACGTTGTTGTTGTTGACATTGTTGTTGTTGTTGTTTATTTGACGTTGTTGTTGTTGTTTATTTGACGTTGTTGATGTCGTTGTTGTTTATTTGACGTTGTTGTTGACGTTGTTGTTGTTGTTATTGCTTATTTGACATTGTTGTTGTTGTTTATTTGACGTTGTTGTTGTTGTTGTTTATTTGACGTTGTTGTTGTTGTTGTTTATTTGATGTTGTTTTAGTTGTTGTTGTTGATTTGACGTTGTTGTTGTTTTTTATTTGATGTTGTTACTGTTGACATAGTTGTTGTTGTTGTTTATTTGATGTTGTTGTTGTTGTTGTTGTTTATTTGACGTAATTGTTGTTATTGACGTTGTTGTTGTTGTTATTTATTTGACGTTTTTGTTGTTGTTGATGTCGTTGTTGTTGTTGTTCTTTATTTGACGTTGTTGTTGTTGTTATTGTTGTTGTTGTTGTTGTCTATTTGACGTTGTTGTTGTTGTTTATTTGACGTTCTTGTTGTTGTTGTTTATTTGACATTGTTTTTTTGTTATTTATTTGACGTTGTAGTTGTTGTTATTGTTTATTTGACGTTGTTGTTGTAATTTATTTGACGTTGTTATTGTTGTTTATTTGACGTTGTTTTTGTTATTTGATGTTGCTGTTGTAGTTGTAGTTGTTGTTGTTATTGTTATTCTTGTTGCTTATTTGAGGTTGTTGTTATTGTTGTTATTTATTTGACGTTGTTGTTGTTGTTGTTGTTTATTTGACGTTGTTGTTGTTTATTTGACGTTTTTGTTATTGTTTATTTGACGTTGTTGTCTTTGTTGTTGTTGTATTTGTTGTTGTTGTAATTGTTGTTGCTTATTTGATGTTGCTGTTATTGTTGTTGTTTATTTGACGTTCTTGTTGTTGTTATACATTTGACGTTGTTATTGTTGTTTATTTGATGTTGTTGTTGTAGCTTATTTGACGTTGTTGTTGTTGTTGTTGTTGTTGTTTATTTGACGTTGTTGTTGTTGTTGTTGTATTTGTTATTGTTGTAATTGTTCTTGCTTATTTGACGTTGTTGTTATTATTGTTGTTTATTTGACGTTGTTGTTGTTGTTATTCATTTGACGTTGTTGTTGTTGTTTATTTGACGTTGTTGTTGTTGTTGTTGTTGTCTATTTGAAGTTGTTGGTGTTGTTGACGTTGTTGTTGTTGTTTATTTGATGTTGTTGTTGTTGACATAGTTGTTGTTCTTTATTTGAAGTTGTTGTTGTTGTTGTTTATTTGACGTTGTTATTGTTGTTTATTTGACGGTGTTTTTGTTATTTGACGTTGTTGTTGTTGTTGTTTATTGGACATTGTTGTTGTTGTTGTTTATTTTATATTGTTGTTGCTGTTGACAGTGTTGTTGTTGTTGTTTATTTGACATTGTTATTGTTGTTGTTATTTATTTGACGTTGTTGTTGTTGTTTATTTGACGTTGTTGTTGTTGTTGTTTATTTGACGTTGTTGTTGTTGACGTTGTTGTTGTTGTTGTTGTTGTTGTTGCTTATTTGACATTGTTGTTGTTGTTTATTTGGCGTTGTTGTTGTTGTTGTTGTTTATTTGACGTTGTTGTTGTTTTTTATTTGACGTCGTTGTTGTTGACATTGTTGTTGTTGTTGTTGTTTATTTGACGTTGTTGTTGTTGTTGTTTATTTGACGTTGTTGTTGTTGTTGTTTATTTGACGTTGTTGTTGTTGACGTTGTTGTTGTTGTTATTGCTTATTTGACATTGTTGTTGTTGTTCATTTGACGTTGTTGTTGTTGTTGTTTATTTGACGTTGTTGTTGTTGTTGTTGTTTATTTGATGTTGTTTTAGTTGTTGTTGTTGATTTGACGTTGTTGTTGTTTTTTATTTGACGTTGTTACTGTTGACATAGTTGTTGTTGTTGTTTATTTGATGTTGTTGTTGTTGTTTATTTGACGTAATTGTTGTTATTGACGTTGTTGTTGTTGTTTATTTGACATTTTTGTTGTTGTTGATGCCGTTGTTGTTGTTGTTTTTTATTTGACGTTGTTGTTGTTGTTATTGTTGTTGTTGTTGTTGTCTATTTGACGTTGTTGTTGTTGTTTATTTGACGTTCTTGTTGTTGTTGTTTATTTGACATTGTTTTTTTGTTATTTATTTGACGTTGTAGTTGTTGTTATTGTTTATTTGACGTTGTTGTTGTAATTTATTTGACGTTGTTATTGTTGTTTATTTGACGTTGTTTTTGTTATTTGACGTTGCTGTTGTAGTTGTAGTTGTTGTTGTTATTGTTATTCTTGTTGCTTATTTGAGGTTATTGTTATTGTTGTTATTTATTTGACGTTGTTGTTGTTGTTGTTGTTTATTTGACGTTGTTGTTGTTTATTTGACGTTTTTGTTATTGTTTATTTGACGTTGTTGTCTTTGTTGTTGTTGTATTTGTTGTTGTTGTAATTGTTGTTGCTTATTTGATGTTGCTGTTATTGTTGTTGTTTATTTGACGTTCTTGTTGTTGTTATACATTTGACGTTGTTATTGTTGTTTATTTGATGTTGTTGTTGTAGCTTATTTGACGTTGTTGTTGTTGTTGTTGTTTATTTGACGTTGTTGTTGTTGTTGTTGTATTTGTTATTGTTGTAATTGTTGTTGCTTATTTGACGTTGTTGTTATTATTGTTGTTTATTTGACGTTGTTGTTGTTGTTTATTTGACGTTGTTGATGTCGTTGTTGTTGTTGTTCTTTATTTGACGTTGTTGTTGTTGTTATTGTTGTTGTTGTTGTTGTCTATTTGACGTTGTTGTTGTTGTTTATTTGACGTTCTTGTTGTTGTTGTTTATTTGACATTGTTTTTTTGTTATTTATTTGACGTTGTAGTTGTTGTTATTGTTTATTTGACGTTGTTGTTGTAATTTATTTGACGTTGTTATTGTTGTTTATTTGACGTTGTTTTTGTTATTTGACGTTGCTGTTGTAGTTGTAGTTGTTGTTGTTATTGTTATTCTTGTTGCTTATTTGAGGTTGTTGTTATTGTTGTTATTTATTTGACGTTGTTGTTGTTGTTGTTGTTTATTTGACGTTGTTGTTGTTTATTTGACGTTTTTGTTATTGTTTATTTGACGTTGTTGTCTTTGTTGTTGTTGTATTTGTTGTTGTTGTAATTGTTGTTGCTTATTTGATGTTGCTGTTATTGTTGTTGTTTATTTGACGTTCTTGTTGTTGTTATACATTTGACGTTGTTATTGTTGTTTATTTGATGTTGTTGTTGTAGCTTATTTGACGTTGTTGTTGTTGTTGTTGTTGTTTATTTGACGTTGTTGTTGTTGTTGTTGTATTTGTTATTGTTGTAATTGTTGTTGCTTATTTGACGTTGTTGTTATTATTGTTGTTTATTTGACGTTGTTGTTGTTGTTATTCATTTGACGTTGTTGTTGTTGCTTATTTGACGTTGTTGTTGTTGTTGTTGTCTATTTGAAGTTGTTGGTGTTGTTGACGTTGTTGTTGTTGTTTATTTGATGTTGTTTTTGTTGACATAGTTGTTGTTCTTTATTTGAAGTTGTTGTTGTTGTTGTTTATTTGACGTTGTTATTGTTGTTTATTTGACGTTGTTTTTGTTATTTGACGTTGTTGTTGTTGTTGTTTATTGGACATTGTTGTTGTTGTTGTTTATTTTATATTGTTGTTGCTGTTGACAGTGTTGTTGTTGTTGTTTATTTGACATTGTTATTGTTGTTGTTATTTATTTGACGTTGTTGTTGTTTATTTGACGTTGTTGTTGTTGTTGTTTATTTGACGTTGTTGTTGTTGACGTTGTTGTTGTTGTTGTTGTTGTTGTTGCTTATTTGACATTGTTGTTGTTGTTTATTTGGCGTTGTTGTTGTTGTTGTTTATTTGACGTTGTTGTTGTTTTTTATTTGACGTTGTTGTTGTTGACATTGTTGTTGTTGTTGTTGTTGTTTATTTGACGTTGTTGTTGTTGTTGTTTATTTGACGTTGTTGTTGTTGTTGTTTATTTGACGTTGTTGTTGTTGACGTTGTTGTTGTTGTTATTGCTTATTTGACATTGTTGTTGTTGTTCATTTGACGTTGTTGTTGTTGTTGTTTATTTGACGTTGTTGTTGTTGTTGTTTATTTGATGTTGTTTTAGTTGTTGTTGTTGATTTGACGTTGTTGTTGTTTTTTATTTGACGTTGTTACTGTTGACATAGTTGTTGTTGTTGTTTATTTGATGTTGTTGTTGTTGTTTATTTGACGTAATTGTTGTTATTGACGTTGTTGTTGTTGTTCATTTGACATTTTTGTTGTTGTTGATGCCGTTGTTGTTGTTGTTTTTTATTTGACGTTCTTGTTGTTGTTATTCATTTGACGTTATTGTTGTTGTTGTTTATTTGACGTTGTTGTTGTTGCTTATTTGACGTTGTTGTTGTTGTTGTTGTTGTTGTTGTTTATTTGACGTTGTTGTTGTTGTTGTATTTGTTATTGTTGTAATTGCTGTTGCTTATTTGACGTTGTTGTTGTTGTTGTTGTTTATTTGACGTTGTTGTTGTTTTTTATTTGACGTTGTTGTTGTTGACATTGTTGTTGTTGTTGTTTATTTGACGTTGTTGTTGTTGTTTATTTGACGTTGTTGTTGTTGTTGTTTATTTGACGTTGTTGTTGTTGACGTTGTTGTTGTTGTTATTGCTTATTTGACATTGTTGTTGTTGTTTATTTGAAGTTGTTGGTGTTGTTGACGTTGTTGTTGTTGTTTATTTGATGTTGTTGTTGTTGACATAGTTGTTGTTCTTTATTTGAAGTTGTTGTTGTTGTTGTTGTTTATTTGACGTTGTTATTGTTGTTTATTTGACGTTGTTTTTGTTATTTGACGTTGTTGTTGTTGTTTATTGGACATTGTTAATGTTGTTGTTTATTTTATATTGTTGTTGTTGTTGACATTGTTGTTGTTGTTGTTGTTGTTTATTTGACATTGTTATTGTTGTTGTTATTTATTTGACGTTGTTGTTGTTGTTTATTTGACGTTGTTGTTGTTGTTGTTGTTTATTTGACGTTGTTGTTGTTGACGTTGTTGTTGTTGTTATTGCTTATTTGACATTGTTGTTGTTGTTTATTTGACGTTGTTGTTGTTGTTTATTTGACGTTGTTGTTGTTGTTGTTTATTTGATGTTGTTTTAGTTGTTGTTGTTGATTTGACGTTGTTGTTGTTTTTTATTTGACGTTGTTACTGTTGACATAGTTGTTGTTGTTGTTTATTTGATGTTGTTGTTGTTGTTTATTTGACGTAATTGTTGTTATTGACGTTGTTGTTGTTGTTGTTGTTTATTTGACATTTTTGTTGTTGTTGATGCCGTTGTTGTTGTTGTTTTTTATTTGACGTTGTTGTTGTTGTTTATTTAACGTTGTTGTTGTTGTTATTGTTGTTGTTGTTGTTTTTTATTTGACGTTGTTGTTGTTGTTGTTTATTTAAGGTTGTTGTTGTTGTTATTGTTGTTGTTGTTGTTGTCTATTTGACGTTGTTGTTGTTGTTTATTTGACGTTCTTGTTGTTGTTGTTTATTTGACATTGTTGTTGTTGTTATATATTTGACGTTGTAGTTGTTGTTATTGTTTATTTGACGTTGTTGTTGTTGTTTATTTGACGTTGTTATTGTTGTTTATTTGACGTTGTTTTTGTTATTTGACGTTGCTGTTGTAGTTGTTGTTGTTATTGTTATTCTTGTTGCTTATTTGAGGTTGTTGTTATTGTTGTTATTTATTTGACGTTGTTGTTGTTTATTTGACGTTGTTGTTGTTTATTTGACATTGTTGTTGTTGTTTATTTGACGTTGTTGTTGTTGTTGTTTATTTGACGTTGTTGTTGTTTTTTATTTGACGTTGTTGTTGTTGACATTGTTGTTGTTGTTGTTTATTTGAAGTTGTTGTTGTTGTTTATTTAACGTTGTTGTTGTTGTTGTTGTTTATTTGACGTTGTTGTTGTTGACGTTGTTGTTGTTGTTATTGCTTATTTGACATTGTTGTTGTTGTTTATTTGACGTTGTTGTTGTTGTTGTTTATTTGACGTTGTTGTTGTTGTTGTTTATTTGATGTTGTTTTAGTTGTTGTTGTTGATTTGACGTTGTTGTTGTTTTTTATTTGATGTTGTTACTGTTGACATAGTTGTTGTTGTTGTTTATTTGATGTTGTTGTTGTTGTTGTTTATTTGACGTAATTGTTGTTATTGACGTTGTTGTTGTTGTTGTTATTTATTTGACGTTTTTGTTGTTGTTGATGTCGTTGTTGTTGTTGTTTTTTATTTGACATTGTTGTTGTTGTTGTTATTGTTGTTGTTGTTGTTGTCTATTTGACGTTGTTGTTGTTGTTTATTTGACGTTCTTGTTGTTGTTGTTTATTTGACATTGTTTTTTTGTTATTTATTTGACGTTGTAGTTGTTGTTATTGTTTATTTGACGTTGTTGTTGTAATTTATTTGACGTTGTTATTGTTGTTTATTTGACGTTGTTTTTGTTATTTGACGTTGCTGTTGTAGTTGTAGTTGTTGTTGTTATTGTTATTCTTGTTGCTTATTTGAGGTTGTTGTTATTGTTGTTATTTATTTGACGTTGTTGTTGTTGTTGTTGTTTATTTGACGTTGTTGTTGTTTATTTGACGTTTTTGTTGTTGTTTATTTGACGTTGTTGTCTTTGTTGTTGTTGTATTTGTTGTTGTTGTAATTGTTGTTGCTTATTTGACGTTGCTGTTATTGTTGTTGTTTATTTGACGTTCTTGTTGTTGTTATACATTTGACGTTGTTGTTGTTGTTTATTTGACGTTGTTGTTGTAGCTTATTTGACGTTGTTGTTGTTGTTGTTGTTTATTTGACATTGTTGTTGTTGTTGTTGTATTTGTTATTGTTGTAATTGTTGTTGCTTATTTGACGTTGTTGTTATTGTTGTTGTTTATTTGACGTTGTTGTTGTTGTTATTCATTTGACGTTGTTGTTGTTGCTTATTTGACGTTGTTGTTGTTGTTGTTGTTGTCTATTTGAAGTTGTTGGTGTTGTTGACGTTGTTGTTGTTGTTTATTTGATGTTGTTGTTGTTGACATAGTTGTTGTTCTTTATTTGAAGTTGTTGTTGTTGTTGTTTATTTGACGTTGTTATTGTTGTTTATTTGACGTTGTTTTTGTTATTTGACGTTGTTGTTGTTGTTGTTTATTGGACATTGTTGTTGTTGTTGTTTATTTTATATTGTTGTTGTTGTTGACAGTGTTGTTGTTGTTGTTGTTTATTTGACATTGTTATTGTTGTTGTTATTTATTTGACGTTGTTGTTGTTGTTTATTTGACGTTGTTGTTGTTGTTTATTTGACGTTGTTGTTGTTGACGTTGTTGTTGTTGTTGTTGTTGCTTATTTGACATTGTTGTTGTTGTTTATTTGACGTTGTTGTTGTTGTTGTTTATTTGACGTTGTTGTTGTTTTTTATTTGACGTTGTTGTTGTTGACATTGTTGTTGTTGTTGTTTATTTGACGTTGTTGTTGTTGTTTATTTGACGTTGTTGTTGTTGTTGTTTATTTGATGTTGTTGTTGTTGACGTTGTTGTTGTTGTTATTGCTTATTTGACATTGTTGTTGTTGTTTATTTGACGTTGTTGTTGTTGTTGTTTATTTGACGTTGTTGTTGTTGTTGTTTATTTGATGTTGTTTTAGTTGTTGTTGTTGATTTGACGTTGTTGTTGTTTTTTATTTGACGTTGTTACTGTTGACATAGTTGTTGTTGTTGTTTATTTGATGTTGTTGTTGTTGTTTATTTGACGTAATTGTTGTTATTGACATTGTTGTTGTTGTTGTTGTTTATTTGACATTTTTGTTGTTGTTGATGCCGTTGTTGTTGTTGTTTTTTATTTGACGTTGTTGTTGTTGTTGTTTATTTAACGTTGTTGTTGTTGTTATTGTTGTTGTTGTTGTTGTCTATTTGACGTTGTTGTTGTTGTTTATTTGACGTTCTTGTTATTGTTGTTTATTTGACATTGTTGTTGTTGTTATTTATTTGACGTTGTAGTTGTTGTTATTGTTTATTTGACGTTGTTGTTGTTGTTTATTTGACGTTGTTATTGTTGTTTATTTGACGTTGTTTTTGTTATTTGACGTTGCTGTTGTAGTTGTTGTTGTTATTGTTATTCTTGTTGCTTATTTGAGGTTGTTGTTATTGTTGTTATTTATTTGACGTTGTTGTTGTTGTTGTTGTTGTTTATTTGACGTTGTTGTTGTTTATTTGACGTTTTTGTTGTTGTTTATTTGACGTTGTTGTCTTTGTTGTTGTTGTATTTGTTGTTGTTGTAATTGTTGTTGCTTATTTGACGTTGCTGTTATTGTTGTTGTTTATTTGACGTTCTTGTTGTTGTTATTCATTTGACGTTGTTGTTGTTGTTGTTGTTTATTTGACGTTGTTGTTGTTGCTTATTTGACGTTGTTGTTGTTGTTGTTGTTGTTGGTTATTTGACGTTGTTGTTGTTGTTGTATTTGTTATTGTTGTAATTGCTGTTGCTTATTTGACGTTGTTGTTATTGTTGTTGTTTATTTGACGTTGTTGTTGTTGTTATTCATTTGACGTTGTTGTTGTTGCTTATTTGACGTTGTTGTTGTTGTTGTCTATTTGAAGTTGTTGGTGTTGTTGACGTTGTTGTTATTGTTTATTTGATGTTGTTGTTGTTGACATAGTTGTTGTTCTTTATTTGAAGTTGTTGTTGTTGTTGTTGTAACACCCTCTAAAACCCCGAATAAAATTTCGCAAATAATTAAAATCATATTTACAGAGTACATGTATTAACGAGGATGTCACAATTCTTTTTTTTTTTATAAAAACAAGTCCCTGTCATGCATAACATAGAAGCAACTCATACATGTTTACACAGCGGAATAATTTAATTAACAAAACCAATGTTATAATATTTTTAAAATCATCAGGGATTAACACCTGGAAAATATCAACATCATATTATAACAAACATAAGGAAATAAACGAGTCTGACTAAAACAGCTCGACAAACAAACGTTCCCGGAGTTACAACTACCAGAGCATGACCCGGACAATACTTAAACGGAAATAAACTAGAAACAACAAGCCTTCGCCAAGCACCTGAACGAAGCTCCTCAATCTGAAATATTCAACAGTAAGGGTGAGCATCTCAATTATACATTTGATTATACGTTCATAACAATCAATTCAGAAAACCATAAGCATCACCCAACAGTTAGCATGTTTCATAGTTTATAAAAACCTTTACAATTCATATATTCATAATATATTACTTTTCATATTTGTAATTAACATCAAACATCGTTAACAATTTAGCAACCATATATGCATACAATCAATTAAATACAACATTGGAAAATCATCCATTCATGTTATATTCAATGTAATGCAACACACCCATGCATGTGGTACCACTTTACCGCCCCATTAAATCTCGGGTCACGGATAACTCACCGTTCCATTATATCGCGGACACGGCTACCACCTCAACGTTCCATTAAATCGCGGACACGTATAATAGCCACCATGTTAATTCCACACAATGGGAATTAAC
This sequence comes from Vicia faba, assembly GCA_948472305.1. Classification (NCBI taxonomy): domain Eukaryota; kingdom Viridiplantae; phylum Streptophyta; class Magnoliopsida; order Fabales; family Fabaceae; genus Vicia; species Vicia faba. The sequence continues at coordinate 1,390,981,224 of OX451735.1, forward strand.
AAATGCAACATGATATGTAAAGTATGTAACACTCAGCATACTATTAACATCAATCGACATATCATGCAACATCAACAACATCAACCATAACAGGATATGGATAGCATGTAATCACTCAGCATACTATTTAAACATCAATCATATAAAGTTATATCATAATTCATGCTTGATAACATTATCTAAAAGCATGACAATAAAATCCACAATAAAGCACAGAAAACAAAATTCAGAAAATCAACACAGCAGCATCAACACGGGTGCCCGTGTAAATCAACACTGCCCGTGTTGAAATGTGCCCAGAAAACACATTTTTTTATCATCACAGGGGATCAACACGGGTGCCCGTGTAAATCAACACGGCCCGTGTTGAAATGTGTCTGGAAAACACATTTTTTTGGCAACACAGTGAATCAACACGGGTTCCCGTGTTAAACAACACGGCCCGTGTTGATGAGCGCGGGTCAGATTTTTCCTGAACCTGCAGCAGCTCAGAACAACAGCCAAACGCGAAAAATGCCAGCCAAAACGCGCATTTCGGTACCTAGCGACATCGATTTTGTATAACTCAAAACAACACATCAATTCCCTAATTACCAACAATTATCATAGTGACCTTAAAAGTGATTATTCGTCCTTTTGGGGAAATCTAATAACATTAAGGTTATCCCTATAACTTCTAAGGTAAACTCACGATCATATAAACATACTCCAAATCCACTATTTGGAACCTAAAATTCCTAATCGATTCATCAAAATTGGGAACCTAACCCTTTTCTAACAAGGTTCAATCCTGAGGGTATTGATTCCTAATAACATCTAACGATTTGGGTTTCTCCCTACGATTATCCAAATCACCCGTACATAAACCCATAAGCAAAGGTAAATCGAGTAGTAGCCCCCCTTACCTTATCAATTTGCAGCTTTGAACTTTTTTAGCGATGTTCTTCGTACCTTCAGAGCTCTGCTTCCCAATTTCCCAATTCTGTGTTAACGTGAATAATGAGAAAAATAACTTGAGTCCCAAATGTATCCTTATTCCTTTTGCACCCCCACTCTTTACTAACAACATCCAAGCCCAATAACTTCAAAATCCAATATTTCTCGTTTCTTTTATTTTCTTCAAATATTCCAAAATAAATAATTTCTTTTTATTTTATTAATTCTAATAAAATAATTTCCCAATTAAATAAATCAAATAATCGAAACTGGGGTGTTACAACTCTCCCCCACTAAAAGAGTTTTCGTCCTCGAAAACATACCTTAGACGAACAGTTCCGGATAAGCCTCTCTCATCTGGCTCTCCAGCTCCCAAGTGATATTTCCATCTGCTGGACCTCCCCAAGCAACATTCACTAATGCTATCTCTTTACCTCTTAACTGTTTCACTTCCCGATCTTCTATCCTCATAGGCAATGTTTCTACTGTCAGGTTATCTCTCACCTGTACATCATCTATTTGGATTACATGAGATGGGTCTGGAATGTATCTCCTCAACTGAGAAACATGAAAAACATCGTGCAAATTCGCAAGTCTCGGACGTAAAGCAATACGATAAGCAACTTCTCCAACTCTTTCCGTAATCTGAAACGGACCAATAAAACGCGGAGTCAACTTCTTAGATTTCAACGCTCGACCAATACCCGTCGTCGGAGTAACTCTCATAAACACATGATCTCCAGCACTGAATTCTAAATTCTTTCTCCTCTTGTCATGATAACTTTTCTGACGACTCTGAGAAGCTCTCATCTTCTCTTGAATCAATTTGATCTTTTCAGTAGTCTGCTGAACAATCTCTGGCCCAATTATTGAACTCTCTCCAGATTCATACCAACACAAAGGCGTTCTACACCGTCTACCATACAATGCCTCAAACGGAGCCATACCAATACTCGAATGGTAACTATTGTTATAAGTAAATTCAATCAATGACAAATAGCTATCCCAAGCTCCACCCTTCTCTAAAACACAAGCACGCAATAAATCTTCTAACGATTGAATCGTCCTCTCCGTCTGTCCATCAGTCTGAGGATGATAAGCTGAACTCAACCTCAATTTAGTACCCAAAGCCTTCTGCAATCCTTCCCAAAATTTCGAAGTGAACCTTGGATCTCTATCTGACACAATACTAGAAGGAACTCCATGCAAACTCACTATTTTCTCAATATATAACTGTGCCAATCTCTCCATTGAGTAATCCATTCGCACCGGTATAAAATGGGCAGACTTAGTCAATCTATCCACCACAACCCATATCGCTTCACAATTCTTAGGAGTCCTTGGCAACCCGGATACGAAATCCATAGAAATACTATCCCACTTCCATTCTGGAATAAACATCGGCTGCATAACTCCAGACGGCTTCTGATGCTCAATCTTCGATTTCTGACAGATTAAACATGCATACACAAATTCAGCTATTTCCTTTTTCATTCTCGGCCACCAAAAAAATTTCTTCAAATCATGATACATTTTCGTGGCACCCGGATGAATACTCATCCCACTGCGATGTCCTTCCTCTAATATACTCTTCTTGATTTCTGCGACATCAGGAACACAAACTCTATCGCCAAATCTCATAACATCATTCTCATCAATTCTAAAATCACCACCTTGATCTTGGTTGATCAATGTCAATTTATCAACTAAATTAACATCGGATTTCTGCCCGATCCTGATCTCTTCTAGAATACCACTAGTAAGTTTCAACATACCCAAACGAACACACTTCGGAGTACTTTCACAAATTAAACTCAAATCTCGGAATTGTTCAATTAAATCCAATTCACGAACCATCATCATAGACATATGCAAGGATTTCCTGCTCAAAGCATCTGCAACCACATTTGCCTTACCACGATGGTAATTCAAACCAAAATCATAATCTTTGAGAAATTCCAACCACCTTCTTTGCCTCATATTGAGCTCTTTCTGATCGAAAAGATACTTCAAACTCTTATAATCACTATACACTTCAAATCTCGAACCATACAGATAATGTCTCCACAATTTCAAGACAAACACAACTGCTGCCAACTCTAAGTCATGAGTAGGATAGTTCCTTTCATGAACCTTCAACTGTCTCGAAGCATACGCAACTACCTGTTGATTCTGCATTAAAACACCACCTAAACCCAACAGAGATGCATCACAATAGACCACAAAAGATTCCACCGGATTCGGCAAAATCAGAATAGGAGCACTAGTCAATCTCCGCTTCAATTCCTGGAAACCTTTCTCACAATCAGAATCCCAAATAAACGCTTGTCCTTTTCGAGTCAATTTCGTCAATGGCAATGCTAACTTTGAGAATCCTTCGATAAACTTTCTGTAATATCCTGCAAGACCAAGAAAACTTCTGATTTCAGAAACAGTCTTCGGCGCTTCCCACTGAGATACTGCTTCTACTTTTGTAGGATCCACTGCAATACCATTCTTAGAAATCACATGTCCAAGAAAACTAACTTCATTCAGCCAGAACTCACATTTGGACAACTTTGCATACAACTTCTTATCTTTTAACAACTCTAACACAATTCTGAGATGTTCCGCATGCTCTTCGTCATTCTTGGAATAAATCAGAATGTCATCAATAAAAACCACAACAAACTTATCCAGATACGGATGAAAAATCCTGTTCATATATTCCATGAAAACACCAGGTGCATTGGTAACTCCGAACGGCATAACAGAATATTCATAATGCCCATACCTCGTTCGAAAAGCAGTCTTTTGAATATCTTCCGCTTTCACACGAATCTGATGATATCCAGATCTCAAGTCAATCTTACTGAATACACTGGCTCCAATTAGCTGATCCATTAAATCATCAATCCTCGGTAAAGGATACCGATTTTTAATGGTTACTTTGTTCAATTGCCTGTAATCAACACACAGTCTCATAGAACCTTCTTTCTTCTTAACCAACAATACCGGAGCACCCCAAGGCGAAACACTTGGACGAATAAACTTCTTCTCCAGTAAATCTTCCAACTGACTCTTCAATTCAGCCAACTCAGACGCAGACATACGATATGGCGCCATCGACACCGGTCTCGTACCAGGAATCAAATCTATAGAGAATTCCACTTCTCTCTCAGGAGGTAACTCACCAACATCATCCGGAAAGACTTCTGGAAAATCACACACCACTGGCAATTCGCCACTCCTGACCTTTCCTGTTGCATCTAACGAAGCAAGTAACATAAACACCTTAGCACCGTCTTCCATTGCTTCTTGTACCTGCCTAGCAGTCATAGTCAAATTCTCGATGCCAACTGCCTCTAGGAAAATCACCGTCTTAGCAAAACAGTTCAGATGAACCCGGTTGACTTCCAACCAGTTCATCCCAAGGATAATATCAATTTGTTCAAGCGGTAGGCACACTAAATCCATACCAAAACCTCTACCAAAAATCTCAATAGGACAATTCCTTCATACAAGTGAAGTTGTCACTGAACCCGATGCAGGAGTATCAACAACCATGCTACCTTGCATACCAGATATGTCCAGTTTCAACCTCTCGGCACAATCCAAAGAAATGAAAGAATGAGTTGCACCAGTATCAATAATTGCAACTAAAGGTGTGCCATGAATAAAACACGTACCTTTAATCAATCGATCCTCTGGAGTAGTCTCAGATCCAGACAAAGCGAACACTTTTCCACCTGACTGATCCTTCCTAGGCTTAGGACACTGCGGACGAATGTGACCTTCTTCGCCACAATTGTAACAAGTAACAGACTTCCCTTTGCAATCAATAGACAAATGACCACCCTTTCCACATTTATAGCACTTCTTCTCATCACTCTTGCAATCTCGAATGTGATGACCAAACTCACCACACCTGTAGCATCTGATAGGAGCCTTAGAATCTCCCCCACTAGGCCTTTTCCAACCACCTGATTTCTGGTTATCTCTACCATATGGCTTGCCACGGTCCATATGTTGCTTTCCTCTTTTATCAACAGCCCCACGAGAGTGAGACGACCTATTCTTGGTAATATCTTCTTCCAAGATTCGGCTACAATCCACCAGATCATAAAATCTACGAATACGCTGGTACCTGATTCCCTGCTTAATCTCATCTCGGAGACCATTCTCAAATTTGATACACTTAGAGAATTCTCCAGCCTCATCATTGTTGTAGTGTGCATAATACTTTGCCAGCTCAGTGAACTTAGTAGCATACTCACTAACAGTCAGATTGCCCTGCTTAAGCTCCAAAAACTCAATTTCCTTTCTTCCCCGAACATCTTCAGGAAAGTACCTCCTCAGAAAAGCCCTTCTGAAGTTAGCCCAAGTCAGTGCCTCTCCATCCTGAACCATTTCAGTCCTTGTTGCAACCCACCAGTCGTCGGCCTCTTCTGCCAACATATGCGTACCATATCTGACTTTCAGATCTTCAGCACAATCAATCACACGGAAAATCCTTTCGATTTCCTTCAGCCACTTCTGAGCACCTTCAGGGTCATGTGTACCTTTGAACAACGGAGGATTGTTCCTTTGGAAGTTCCCCAATTGCCTATCAGCACCAATCACGCCTCCAGTTGGGTTTCCAGCAAGTACACCAGCTAACATCCCCAAAGCCTCAGCTAGTGCAGCATCATTTCGTCCGTTACCTCTTCCAGCCATGTTCCTGAGAATTAAAACATACTCCTCATTAGAATACAATATCGACAGTGTTACCTTACACTAATCGCATATAAAAGGGATGACTGACTCAAGACTCTGGTCGCAACGACTGACTATGCTCTGATACCACTATTGTAACACCCTCTAAAACCCCGAATAAAATTTCGCAAATAATTAAAATCATATTTACAGAGTACATGTATTAATGAGGATGTCACAATTCTTTTTTTTTTATAAAAACAAGTCCCTGTCATGCATAACATAGAAGCAACTTATACATGTTTACACAGCGGAATAATTTAATTAACAAAACCAATGTTATAATATTTTTAAAATCATCAGGGATTAACACCTGGAAAATATCAACATCATATTATAACAAACATAAGGAAATAAATGAGTCTGACTAAAACAGCTCGACAAACAAACGTTCCCGGAGTTACAACTACCAGAGCATGACCCGGACAATACTTAAACGGAAATAAACTAGAAACAACAAGCCTTCGCCAAGCACCTGAACGAAGCTCCTCAATCTGAAATATTCAACAGTAAGGGTGAGCATCTCAATTATACATTTGATTATACGTTCATAACAATCAATTAAGAAAACCATAAGCATCACCCAACAGTTAGCATGTTTCATAGTTTATAAAAACCTTTACAATTCATATATTCATAATATATTACTTTTCATATTTGTAATTAACATCAAACATCGTTAACAATTTAGCAACCATATATGCATACAATCAATTAAATACAACATTGGAAAATCATCCATTCATGTTATATTCAATGTAATGCAACACACCCATGCATGTGGTACCACTTTACCGCCCCATTAAATCTCGGGTCACGGATAACTCACCGTTCCATTATATCGCGGACACGGCTACCACCTCAACGTTCCATTAAATCGCGGACACGTATATTGGCCACCATGTTAATTCCACACAATGGGAATTAACAAATGCAACATGATATGTAAAGTATGTAACACTCAGCATACTATTAACATCAATCGACATATCATGCAACATCAACAACATCAACCATAACAGGATATGGATAGCATGTAATCACTCAGCATACTATTTAAACATCAATCATATCAAGTTATATCATAATTCATGCTTGATAACATTATCTAAAAGCATGACAATAAAATCCACAATAAAGCACAGAAAACAAAATTCAGAAAATCAACACAGCAGCATCAACACGGGTGCCCGTGTAAATCAACACTGCCCGTGTTGAAATGTGCCCAGAAAACACATTTTTTTATCATCACAGGGGATCAACACGGGTGCCCGTGTAAATCAACACGGCCCGTGTTGAAATGTGTCTGGAAAACACATTTTTTTGGCAACACAGTGAATCAACACGGGTGCCCGTGTTAAACAACACGGCCCGTGTTGATGAGCGCGGGTCAGATTTTTCCTGAACCTGCAGCAGCTCAGAACAACAGCCAAACGCGAAAAATGCCAGCCAAAACGCGCATTTCGGTACCTAGCGACATCGATTTTGTATAACTCAAAACAACACATCAATTCCCTAATTACCAACAATTATCATAGTGACCTTAAAAGTGATTATTCGTCCTTTTGGGGAAATCTAATAACATTAAGGTTATCCCTATAACTTCTAAGGTAAACTCACGATCATATAAACATACTCCAAATCCACTATTTGGAACCTAAAATTCCTAATCGATTCATCAAAATTGGGAACCTAACCCTTTTCTAACAAGGTTCAATCCTGAGGGTATCGATTCCTAATAACATCTAACGATTGGGGTTTCTCCCTACGATTATCCAAATCACCCGTACATAAACCCATAAGCAAAGGTAAATCGAGTAGTAGCCCCCCTTACCTTATCAATTTGCAGCTTTGAACTTTTTGAGCGATGTTCTTCGTACCTTCAGAGCTCTGCTTCCCAATTTCCCAATTCTGTGTTAACGTGAATAATGAGAAAAATAACTTGAGTCCCAAATGTATCCTTATTCCTTTTGCACCCCCACTCTTTACTAACAACATCCAAGCCCAATAACTTAAAAACCCAATATTTCTCGTTTCTTTTATTTTCTTCAAATATTCCAAAATAAATAATTTCTTTTTATTTTATTAATTCTAATAAAATAATTTCCCAATTAAATAAATCAAATAATCGAAACTGGGGTGTTACAGTTGTTGTTGTTGTTGTTTATTTGACGTTGTTATTGTTGTTTATTTGACTTTGTTTTTGTTATTTGACGTTGTTGTTGTTGTTGTTTATTGGACATTGTCGTTGTTGTTGTTTATTTTATATTGTTGTTGTTGTTGACAGTGTTGTTGTTGTTGTTGTTTATTTGACATTGTTATTGTTGTTGTTATTTATTTGACGTTGTTGTTGTTGTTTATTTGACGTTGTTGTTGTTTATTTAACGTTGTTGTTGTTGACGTTGTTGTTGTTGTTGTTGCTTATTTGACATTGTTGTTGTTGTTTATTTGACGTTGTTGTTGTTGTTGTTGTTTATTTGACGTTGTTGTTGTTTTTTATTTGACGTTGTTGTTGTTGACATTGTTGTTGTTGTTGTTTATTTGACGTTGTTGTTGTTGTTTATTTGACGTTGTTGTTGTTGTTTATTTGACGTTGTTGTTGTTGTTGTTTATTTGACGTTGTTGTTGTTGACGTTGTTGTTGTTGTTATTGCTTATTTGACATTGTTGTTGTTGTTTATTTGACGTTGTTGTTGTTGTTTATTTGACGTTGTTGTTGTTGTTGTTTATTTGATGTTGTTTTAGTTGTTGTTGTTGATTTGACGTTGTTGTTGTTTTTTATTTGACGTTGTTACTGTTGTAATAGTTGTTGTTGTTGTTTATTTGATGTTGTTGTTGTTGTTGTTGTTTATTTGACGTAATTGTTGTTATTGACGTTGTTGTTGTTGTTGTTGTTTATTTGACATTTTTGTTGTTGTTGATGTCGTTGTTGTTGTTGTTTTTTATTTGACGTTGTTGTTGTTGTTGTTATTGTTGTTGTTGTTGTTGTCTATTTGACGTTGTTGTTGTTGTTTATTTGACGTTCTTGTTGTTGTTGTTTATTTGACATTGTTGTTGTTGTTATTTATTTGACGTTGTAGTTGTTGTTATTGTTTATTTGACGTTGTTGTTGTAATTTATTTGACGTTGTTATTGTTGTTTATTTGACGTTGTTTTTGTTATTTGACGTTGTTGTTGTAGTTGTTGTTGTTATTGTTATTCTTGTTGCTTATTTGAGGTTGTTGTTATTGTTGTTATTTATTTGACGTTGTTGTTGTTGTTGTTGTTTATTTGACGTTGTTGTTGTTTATTTGACGTTGTTGTCTTTGTTGTTGTTGTATTTGTTGTTGTTGTAATTGTTGTTGCTTATTTGACGTTGCTGTTATTGTTGTGGTTTATTTGACGTTCTTGTTGTTGTTATTCATTTGACGTTGTTGTTGTTGTTTATTTGACGTTGTTGTTGTAGCTTATTTGACGTTGTTGTTGTTGTTGTTGTTGTTGTTTATTTGACGTTGTTGTTGTTGTTGTTGTATTTGTTATTGTTGTAATTGTTGTTGCTTATTTGACGTTGTTGTTATTGTTGTTGTTTATTTGACGTTGTTGTTGTTGTTATTCATTTGACGTTATTGTTGTTGCTTATTTGACGTTGTTGTTGTTGTTGTTGTCTATTTGAAGTTGTTGGTGTTGTTGACGTTGTTGTTGTTGTTTATTTGATGTTGTTGTTGTTGACATAGTTGTTGTTCTTTATTTGAAGTTGTTGTTGTTGTTGTTTATTTGACGTTGTTATTGTTGTTTATTTGACGTTGTTTTTGTTATTTGACGTTGTTGTTGTTGTTGTTTATTGGACATTGTTGTTTATTTTATATTGTTGTTATTGTTGACAGTGTTGTTGTTGTTGTTGTTTATTTTACATTGTTATTGTTGTTGTTATTTATTTGACGTTGTTGTTGTTGTTTATTTGACGTTGTTGTTGTTGTTTATTTGACGTTGTTGTTGTTGACGTTGTTGTTGTTGTTGTTGCTTATTTGACATTGTTGTTGTTGCTTATTTGACGTTGTTGTTGTTGTTTATTTGACGTTGTTGTTGTTTTTTATTTGATGTTGTTGTTGTTGACATTGTTGTTGTTGTTGTTTATTTGACGTTGTTGTTGTTGTTTATTTGATGTTGTTGTTGTTGTTGTTTATTTGACGTTGTTGTTGTTGTTATTGCTTATTTGACATTGTTGTTGTTGTTTATTTGACGTTGTTGTTGTTGTTGTTGTTGTTGTTTATTTGACGTTGTTGTTGTTGTTGTTTATTTGATGTTGTTTTAGTTGTTGTTGTTGATTTGACGTTGTTGTTGTTTTTTATTTGACGTTGTTACTGTTGACATAGTTGTTGTTGTTGTTTATTTGATGTTGTTGTTGTTGTTGTTGTTTATTTGACGTAATTGTTGTTATTGACGTTGTTGTTGTTGTTGTTGTTTATTTGACGTTTTTGTTGTTGTTGATGTCGTTGTTGTTGTTGTTTTTTATTTGACATTGTTGTTGTTGTTATTTATTTGACGTTGTAGTTGTTGTTATTGTTTATTTGACGTTGTTGTTGTAATTTATTTGACGTTGTTATTGTTGTTTATTTGACGTTGTTTTTGTTATTTGACGTTGCTGTTGTAGTTGTTGTTGTTATTGTTATTCTTGTTGCTTATTTGAGGTTGTTGTTATTGTTGTTATTTATTTGACGTTGTTGTTGTTGTTGTTGTTGTTTATTTGACGTTGTTGTTGTTTATTTGACGTTTTTGTTGTTGTTTATTTGACGTTGTTGTCTTTGTTGTTGTTGTATTTGTTGTTGTTGTAATTGTTGTTGCTTATTTGACGTTGCTGTTATTGTTGTTGTTTATTTGACGTTCTTGTTGTTGTTATTCATTTGACGTTGTTGTTGTTGTTTATTTGACGTTGTTGTTGTAGCTTATTTGACGTTGTTGTTGTTGTTGTTGTTTATTTGACGTTGTTGTTGTTGTTGTTGTATTTGTTATTGTTGTAATTGTTGTTGCTTATTTGACGTTGTTGTTATTGTTGTTGTTTATTTGACGTTGTTGTTGTTGTTATTCATTTGACGTTGTTGTTGTTGCTTATTTGACGTTGTTGTTGTTGTTGTTGTCTATTTGAAATTGTTGGTGTTGTTGACGTTGTTGTTGTTGTTTATTTGATGTTGTTGTTGTTGACATAGTTGTTGTTCTTTATTTGAAGTTGTTGTTGTTGTTGTTTATTTGACGTTGTTATTGTTGTTTATTTGACGTTGTTTTTGTTATTTGACGTTGTTGTTGTTGTTGTTTATTGGACATTGTTGTTGTTGTTGTTTATTTTATATTGTTGTTGTTGTTGACAGTGTTGTTGTTGTTGTTGTTTATTTGACATTGTTATTGTTGTTGTTATTTATTTGACGTTGTTGTTGTTGTTTATTTGACGTTGTTGTTGTTGTTTATTTGACGTTGTTGTTGTTGACGTTGTTGTTGTTGTTGTTGCTTATTTGACATTGTTGTTGTTGTTTATTTGACGTTGTTGTTGTTGTTGTTTATTTGACGTTGTTGTTGTTTTTTATTTGACGTTGTTGTTGTTGACATTGTTGTTGTTGTTGTTTATTTGACGTTGTTGTTGTTGTTTATTTGACGTTGTTGTTGTTGTTGTTTATTTGACGTTGTTGTTGTTGACGTTGTTGTTGTTGTTATTGCTTATTTGACATTGTTGTTGTTGTTTATTTGACGTTGTTGTTGTTGTTGTTGTTGTTTTAGTTGTTGTTGTTGATTTGACGTTGTTGTTGTTTTTTATTTGACGTTGTTACTGTTGACATAGTTGTTGTTGTTGTTTATTTGATGTTTTTGTTGTTGTTGTTTATTTGACGTTGTTGTTGTTGTTTATTTGACGTTGTTGTTGTTGACGTTGTTGTTGTTGTTGTTGCTTATTTGACATTGTTGTTGTTGTTTATTTGACGTTGTTGTTGTTGACGTTGTTGTTGTTGTTGTTGCTTATTTGACATTGTTGTTGTTGTTTATTTGACGTTGTTGTTGTTGTTGTTTATTTGACGTTGTTGTTGTTTTTTATTTGACGTTGTTGTTGTTGACATTGTTGTTGTTGTTGTTTATTTGACGTTGTTGTTGTAATTTATTTGACGTTGTTATTGTTGTTTATTTGACGTTGTTTTTGTTATTTGACGTTGTTGTTGTAGTTGTTGTTGTTATTGTTATTCTTGTTGCTTATTTGAGGTTGTTGTTATTGTTGTTATTTATTTGACGTTGTTGTAGTTGTTGTTGTTTATTTGACGTTGTTGTTGTTTATTTGACATTGTTGTCTTTGTTGATGTTGTATTTGTTGTTGTTGTAATTGTTGTTGCTTATTTGACGTTGTTGTTATTGTTGTTGTTTATTTGACGTTCTTGTTGTTGTTATTCATTTGACGTTGTTGTTGTTGTTTATTTGACGTTGTTGTTGTAGCTTATTTGACGTTGTTGTTTTTGTTATTGTTGTTTATTTGACGTTGTTGTTGTTGTTGTATTTGTTATTGTTGTAATTGTTGTTGCTTATTTGACGTTGTTGTTATTGTTGTTGTTTATTTGACGTTGTTGTTGTTGTTATTCATTTGACATTGTTGTTGTTGCTTATTTGACGTTGTTGTTGTTGTTGTTGTCTATTTGAAGTTGTTGGTGTTGTTGACGTTGTTGTTGTTGTTTATTTGATGTTGTTGTTGTTGACATAGTTGTTGTTCTTTATTTGAAGTTGTTGTTGTTGTTGTTGTTGTTGTTGTTATTGTTTATTTGACGTTGTTATTGTTGTTTATTTGACGTTGTTTTTGTTATTTGACGTTGTTGTTGTTGTTGTTTATTGGACATTGTTGTTGTTGTTGTTTATTTTATATTGTTGTTGTTGTTGACAGTGTTGTTGTTGTTGTTGTTGTTTATTTGACATTGTTATTGTTGTTGTTATTTATTTGACGTTGTTGTTGTTGTTTATTTGACGTTGTTGTTGTTGTTTATTTGACGTTGTTGTTGTTGACGTTGTTGTTGTTGTTGTTGCTTATTTGACATTGTTGTTGTTGTTTATTTGACGTTGTTGTTGTTGTTTTTTATTTGACGTTGTTGTTGTTGACATTGTTGTTGTTGTTGTTTATTTGACGTTGTTGTTGTTGTTTATTTGACGTTGTTGTTGTTGTTGTTTATTTGACGTTGTTGTTGTTGACGTTGTTGTTGTTCTTATTGCTTATTTGACATTGTTGTTGTTGTTTATTTGACGTTGTTGTTGTTGTTTATTTGGCGTTGTTGTTGTTGTTGTTGTTTATTTGATGTTGTTTTAGTTGTTGTTGTTGATTTGACGTTGTTGTTGTTTTTTATTTGACGTTGTTACTATTGTAATAGTTGTTGTTGTTGTTTATTTGATGTTGTTGTTGTTGTTTATTTGACGTAATTGTTGTTATTGACGTTGTTGTTGTTGTTGTTTATTTGACGTTTTTGTTGTTGTTGATGCCGTTGTTGTTGTTGTTTTTTATTTGACGTTGTTGTTGTTGTTATTGTTGTTGTTGTTGTCGTCTATTTGACGTTGTTGTTGTTGTTTATTTGACGTTCTTGTTGTTGTTGTTTATTTGACATTGTTGTTGTTGTTATTTATTTGACGTTGTAGTTGTTGTTATTGTTTATTTGACGTTGTTGTTGTAATTTATTTGACGTTGTTATTGTTGTTTATTTGACGTTTTTTTTGTTATTTGACGTTGTTGTTGTAGTTGTTGTTGTTATTGTTATTCTTGTTGCTTATTTGAGGTTGTTGTTATTGTTGTTATTTATTTGACGTTGTTGTAGTTGTTGTTGTTTATTTGACGTTGTTGTTGTTTATTTGACATTGTTGTCTTTGTTGTTGTTGTATTTGTTGTTGTTGTAATTGTTGTTGCTTATTTGACGTTGATGTTATTGTTGTTGTTTATTTGACGTTCTTGTTGTTGTTATTCATTTGACGTTGTTGTTGTTGTTTATTTGACGTTGTTGTTGTAGCTTATTTGACGTTGTTGTTTTTGTTGTTAGTGTTTATTTGACGTTGTTGTTGTTGTTGTATTTGTTATTGTTGTAATTGTTGTTGCTTATTTGACGTTGTTGTTATTGTTGTTGTTTATTTGACGTTGTTGTTGTTGTTATTCATTTGACGTTGTTGTTGTTGCTTATTTGACGTTGTTGTTGTTGTTGTTGTCTATTTGAAGTTGTTGGTGTTGTTGACGTTGTTGTTGTTGTTTATTTGATGTTGTTGTTGTTGACATAGTTGTTGTTCTTTATTTGAAGTTGTTGTTGTTGTTCTTTATTTGACGTTGTTATTGTTGTTTATTTGACGTTGTTTTTGTTATTTGACGTTGTTGTTGTTGTTGTTGTTTATTGGACATTGTTGTTGTTGTTGTTTATTTTATATTGTTGTTATTGTTGACAGTGTTGTTGTTGTTGTTGTTGTTTATTTGACATTGTTATTGTTGTTGTTATTTATTTGACGTTGTTGTTGTTGTTTATTTGACGTTGTTGTTGTTGTTTATTTGACGTTGTTGTTGTTGACGTTGTTGTTGTTGTTGATGCTTATTTGACATTGTTGTTGTTGTTTATTTGACGTTGTTGTTGTTGTTTATTTGATGTTGTTGTTGTTTTTTATTTGACGTTGTTGTTGTTGACATTGTTGTTGTTGTTGTTTATTTGACGTTGTTGTTGTTGTTGTTTATTTGACGTTGTTGTTGTTGTTGTTTATTTGACGTTGTTGTTGTTGACGTTGTTGTTGTTGTTATTGCTTATTTGACATTGTTGTTGTTGTTTATTTGACGTTGTTGTTGTTGTTGTTTATTTGACGTTGTTGTTGTTGTTGTTTATTTGATGTTGTTTTAGTTGTTGTTGTTGATTTGACGTTGTTGTTGTTTTTTATTTGACGTTGTTACTGTTGACATAGTTGTTGTTGTTGTTTATTTGATGTTGTTGTTGTTGTTGTTTATTTGACGTAATTGTTGTTATTGACGTTGTTGTTGTTGTTATTGTTTATTTGACGTTTTTGTTGTTGTTGATGTCGTTGTTGTTGTTGTTTTTTATTTGACATTGTTGTTGTTGTTATTTATTTGACATTGTAGTTGTTGTTATTGTTTATTTGACGTTGTTGTTGTAATTTATTTGACGTTGTTATTGTTGTTTATTTGACGTTGTTTTTGTTATTTGACGTTGTTGTTGTAGTTGTTGTTGTTATTGTTATTCTTGTTGCTTATTTGAGGTTGTTGTTATTGTTGTTATTTATTTGACGCTGTTGTTGTTGTTGTTGTTTATTTGACGTTGTTGTTGTTTATTTGACGTTTTTGTTGTTGTTTATTTGACGTTGTTGTCTTTGTTGTTGTTGTATTTGTTGTTGTTGTAATTGTTGTTGCTTATTTGACGTTGCTGTTATTGTTGTTGTTTATTTGACGTTCTTGTTGTTGTTATTCATTTGACGTTGTTGTTGTTGTTTATTTGACGTTGTTGTTGTAGCTTATTTGACGTTGTTGTTGTTGTTGTTGTTGTTTATTTGACGTTGTTGTTGTTGTTGTATTTGTTATTGTTGTAATTGTTGTTGCTTATTTGACGTTGTTGTTATTGTTGTTGTTTATTTGACGTTGTTGTTGTTGTTATTCATTTGACGTTGTTGTTGTTGCTTATTTGACGTTGTTGTTGTTGTTGTTGTCTATTTGAAGTTGTTGGTGTTGTTGACGTTGTTGTTGTTGTTTATTTGATGTTGTTGTTGTTGACATAGTTGTTGTTCTTTATTTGAAGTTGTTGTTGTTGTTGTTTATTTGACGTTGTTATTGTTGTTTATTTGACGTTGTTTTTGTTATTTGACGTTGTTGTTGTTGTTGTTTATTGGACATTGTTGTTGTTGTTGTTTATTTTATATTGTTGTTGTTGTTGACAGTGTTGTTGTTGTTGTTGTTGTTTATTTGACATTGTTATTGTTGTTGTTATTTATTTGACGTTGTTGTTGTTGTTTATTTGACGTTGTTGTTGTTGTTTATTTGACGTTGTTGTTGTTGACGTTGTTGTTGTTGTTGTTGCTTATTTGACATTGTTGTTGTTGTTTATTTGACGTTGTTGTTGTTGTTGTTTATTTGACGTTTTTGTTGTTTTTTATTTGACGTTGTTGTTGTTGACATTGTTGTTGTTGTTGTTTATTTGACGTTGTTGTTGTTGTTTATTTGACGTTGTTGTTGTTGTTGTTTATTTGATGTTGTTGTTGTTGACGTTGTTGTTGTTGTTATTGCTTATTTGACATTGTTGTTGTTGTTTATTTGACGTTGTTGTTGTTGTTGTTGTTTATTTGACGTTGTTGTTGTTGTTTATTTGATGTTGTTTTAGTTGTTGTTGTTGATTTGACGTTGTTGTTGTTTTTTATTTGACGTTGTTACTGTTGACATAGTTGTTGTTGTTGTTGTTTATTTGATGTTGTTGTTGTTGTTTATTTGACGTAATTGTTGTTATTGACGTTGTTGTAGTTGTTGTTTATTTGACATTTTTGTTGTTGTTGATGCCGTTGTTGTTGTTGTTTTTTATTTGACGTTGTTGTTGTTGTTGTTTATTTAACGTTGTTGTTGTTGTTATTGTTGTTGTTGTTGTTGTCTATTTGACGTTGTTGTTGTTATTTATTTGACGTTCTTGTTGTTGTTGTTTATTTGACATTGTTGTTGTTGTTATTTATTTGACGTTGTAGTTGTTGTTATTGTTTATTTGACGTCGTTGTTGTTGTTTATTTGACGTTGTTATTGTTGTTTATTTGACGTTGTATTTGTTATTTGACGTTGTTGTTGTAGTTGTTGTTGTTATTGTTATTCTTGTTGCTTATTTGAGGTTGTTGTTATTGTTGTTATTTATTTGACGTTGTTGTTGTTGTTGTTGTTTATTTGACGTTGTTGTTGTTTATTTGACGTTTTTGTTGTTGTTTATTTGACGTTGTTGTCTTTGTTGTTGTTGTATTTGTTGTTGTTGTAATTGTTGTTGCTTATTTGACGTTGCTGTTATTGTTGTTGTTTATTTGACGTTCTTGTTGTTGTTATTCATTTGACGTTGTTGTTGTTGTTTATTTGACATTGTTGTTGTTGCTTATTTGACGTTGTTGTTGTTGTTGTTTATTTGACGTTGTTGTTGTTGTTGTATTTGTTATTGTTGTAATTGTTGTTGCTTATTTGACGTTGTTGTTATTGTTGTTGTTTATTTGACGTTGTTGTTGTTGTTATTCATTTGACGTTGTTGTTGTTGCTTATTTGACGTTGTTGTTGTTGTTGTTGTTGTCTATTTGAAGTTGTTGGTGTTGTTGACGTTGTTGTTGTTGTTTATTTGATGTTGTTGTTGTTGACATAGTTGTTGTTCTTTATTTGAAGTTGTTGTTGTTGTTGTTGTTGTTGTTATTGTTTATTTGACGTTGTTATTGTTGTTTATTTGACGTTGTTTTTGTTATTTGACGTTGTTGTTGTTGTTGTTTATTGGACATTGTTGTTGTTGTTGTTTAATTTATATTGTTGTTGTTGTTGACAGTGTTGTTGTTGTTGTTGTTGTTTATTTGACATTGTTATTGTTGTTGTTATTTATTTGACGTTGTTGTTGTTGTTTATTTGACGTTGTTGTTGTTGTTTATTTGACGTTGTTGTTGTTTACGTTGTTGTTGTTGTTGTTGCTTATTTGACATTGTTGTTGTTGTTTATTTGACGTTATTGTTGTTGTTGTTTATTTGACGTTGTTGTTGTTTTTTATTTGACGTTGTTGTTGTTGACATTGTTGTTGTTGTTGTTTATTTGACGTTGTTGTTGTTGTTTATTTGACGTTGTTGTTGTTGTTGTTTATTTGACGTTGTTGTTGTTGACGTTGTTGTTGTTCTTATTGCTTATTTGACATTGTTGTTGTTATTTATTTGACGTTGTTGTTGTTGTTTATTTGACGTTGTTGTTGTTGTTTATTTGACGTTGTTGTTGTTGACGTTGTTGTTGTTGTTGTTGCTTATTTGACATTGTTGTTGTTGTTTATTTGACGTTGTTGTTGTTGTTGTTTATTTGACGTTTTTGTTGTTTTTTATTTGACGTTGTTGTTGTTGACATTGTTGTTGTTGTTGTTTATTTGACGTTGTTGTTGTTGTTTATTTGACGTTGTTGTTGTTGTTGTTTATTTGATGTTGTTGTTGTTGACGTTGTTGTTGTTGTTATTGCTTATTTGACATTGTTGTTGTTGTTTATTTGACGTTGTTGTTGTTGTTGTTGTTTATTTGACGTTGTTGTTGTTGTTTATTTGATGTTGTTTTAGTTGTTGTTGTTGATTTGACGTTGTTGTTGTTTTTTATTTGACGTTGTTACTGTTGACATAGTTGTTGTTGTTGTTGTTTATTTGATGTTGTTGTTGTTGTTTATTTGACGTAATTGTTGTTATTGACGTTGTTGTAGTTGTTGTTTATTTGACATTTTTGTTGTTGTTGATGCCGTTGTTGTTGTTGTTTTTTATTTGACGTTGTTGTTGTTGTTGTTTATTTAACGTTGTTGTTGTTGTTATTGTTGTTGTTGTTGTTGTCTATTTGACGTTGTTGTTGTTATTTATTTGACGTTCTTGTTGTTGTTGTTTATTTGACATTGTTGTTGTTGTTATTTATTTGACGTTGTAGTTGTTGTTATTGTTTATTTGACGTCGTTGTTGTTGTTTATTTGACGTTGTTATTGTTGTTTATTTGACGTTGTATTTGTTATTTGACGTTGTTGTTGTAGTTGTTGTTGTTATTGTTATTCTTGTTGCTTATTTGAGGTTGTTGTTATTGTTGTTATTTATTTGACGTTGTTGTTGTTGTTGTTGTTTATTTGACGTTGTTGTTGTTTATTTGACGTTTTTGTTGTTGTTTATTTGACGTTGTTGTCTTTGTTGTTGTTGTATTTGTTGTTGTTGTAATTGTTGTTGCTTATTTGACGTTGCTGTTATTGTTGTTGTTTATTTGACGTTCTTGTTGTTGTTATTCATTTGACGTTGTTGTTGTTGTTTATTTGACATTGTTGTTGTTGTTGTTGTTTATTTGACATCGTTGTTGTTGTTGTTGTTTATTTGACGTTGTTGTTGTTGTTGTATTTGTTATTGTTGTAATTGTTGTTGCTTATTTGACGTTGTTGTTATTGTTGTTGTTTATTTGACGTTGTTGTTGTTGTTATTCATTTGACGTTGTTGTTGTTGCTTATTTGACGTTGTTGTTGTTGTTGTTGTTGTCTATTTGAAGTTGTTGGTGTTGTTGACGTTGTTGTTGTTGTTTATTTGATGTTGTTGTTGTTGACATAGTTGTTGTTCTTTATTTGAAGTTGTTGTTGTTGTTGTTGTTGTTGTTATTGTTTATTTGACGTTGTTATTGTTGTTTATTTGACGTTGTTTTTGTTATTTGACGTTGTTGTTGTTGTTGTTTATTGGACATTGTTGTTGTTGTTGTTTAATTTATATTGTTGTTGTTGTTGACAGTGTTGTTGTTGTTGTTGTTGTTTATTTGACATTGTTATTGTTGTTGTTATTTATTTGACGTTGTTGTTGTTGTTTATTTGACGTTGTTGTTGTTGTTTATTTGACGTTGTTGTTGTTTACGTTGTTGTTGTTGTTGTTGCTTATTTGACATTGTTGTTGTTGTTTATTTGACGTTATTGTTGTTGTTGTTTATTTGACGTTGTTGTTGTTTTTTATTTGACGTTGTTGTTGTTGACATTGTTGTTGTTGTTGTTTATTTGACGTTGTTGTTGTTGTTTATTTGACGTTGTTGTTGTTGTTGTTTATTTGACGTTGTTGTTGTTGACGTTGTTGTTGTTCTTATTGCTTATTTGACATTGTTGTTGTTGTTTATTTGACGTTGTTGTTGTTGTTTATTTGGCGTTGTTGTTGTTGTTGTTTATTTGATGTTGTTTTAGTTGTTGTTGTTGATTTGACGTTGTTGTTGTTTTTTATTTGACGTTGTTACTATTGTAATAGTTGTTGTTGTTGTTTATTTGATGTTGTTGTTGTTGTTGTTTATTTGACGTAATTGTTGTTATTGACGTTGTTGTTGTTGTTGTTGTTTATTTGACGTTTTTGTTGTTGTTGATGCCGTTGTTGTTGTTGTTTTTTATTTGACGTTGTTGTTGTTGTTGTTGTTGTCGTCTATTTGACGTTGTTGTTGTTGTTTATTTGACGTTCTTGTTGTTGTTGTTTATTTGACATTGTTGTTGTTGTTATTTATTTGACGTTGTAGTTGTTGTTATTGTTTATTTGACGTTGTTGTTGTAATTTATTTGACGTTGTTATTGTTGTTTATTTGACGTTGTTTTTGTTATTTGACGTTGTTGTTGTAGTTGTTGTTGTTATTGTTATTCTTGTTGCTTATTTGAGGTTGTTGTTATTGTTGTTATTTATTTGACGTTGTTGTAGTTGTTGTTGTTTATTTGACGTTGTTGTTGTTTATTTGACATTGTTGTCTTTGTTGTTGTTGTATTTGTTGTTGTTGTAATTGTTGTTGCTTATTTGACGTTGTTGTTATTGTTGTTGTTTATTTGACGTTCTTGTTGTTGTTATTCATTTGACGTTGTTGTTGTTGTTTATTTCACGTTGTTGTTGTAGCTTATTTGACGTTGTTGTTTTTGTTGTTGTTGTTTATTTGACGTTGTTGTTGTTGTTGTATTTGTTATTGTTGTAATTGTTGTTGCTTATTTGACGTTGTTGTTATTGTTGTTGTTTATTTGACGTTGTTGTTGTTGTTATTCATTTGACGTTGTTGTTGTTGCTTATTTGACGTTGTTGTTGTTGTTGTTGTCTATTTGAAGTTGTTGGTGTTGTTGACGTTGTTTATTTGATGTTGTTGTTGTTGACATAGTTGTTGTTCTTTATTTGAAGTTGTTGTTGTTGTTCTTTATTTGACGTTGTTATTGTTGTTTATTTGACGTTGTTTTTGTTATTTGACGTTGTTGTTGTTGTTGTTGTTTATTGGACATTGTTGTTGTTGTTGTTTATTTTATATTGTTGTTATTGTTGACAGTGTTGTTGTTGTTGTTGTTTATTTGACATTGTTATTGTTGTTGTTATTTATTTGACGTTGTTGTTGTTGTTTATTTGACGTTGTTGCTGTTGTTTATTTGACGTTGTTGTTGTTGACGTTGTTGTTGTTGTTGTTGCTTATTTGACATTGTTGTTGTTGTTTATTTGACGTTGTTGTTGTTGTTGTTTATTTGACGTTGTTGTTGTTTTTTATTTCACGTTGTTGTTGTTGACATTGTTGTTGTTGTTGTTTATTTGACGTTGTTGTTGTTGTTTATTTGACGTTGTTGTTGTTGTTGTTTATTTGACGTTGTTGTTGTTGACGTTGTTGTTGTTGTTATTGCTTATTTGACATTGTTGTTGTTGTTGTTTATTTGACGTTGTTGTTGTTGTTGTTTATTTGATGTTGTTGTTGTTGTTGTTGTTTATTTGATGTTGTTTTAGTTGTTGTTGTTGATTTGACGTTGTTGTTGTTTTTTATTTGACGTTGTTACTGTTGACATAGTTGTTGTTGTTGTTTATTTGATGTTGTTGTTGTTGTTGTTTATTTGACGTAATTGTTGTTATTGACGTTGTTGTTGTTGTTGTTTATTTGACGTTTTTGTTGTTGTTGATGCCGTTGTTGTTTAAGTTTTTTATTTGACGTTGTTGTTGTTGTTGTTATTGTTGTTGTTGTTGTTGTCTATTTGACGTTGTTGTTGTTGTTTATTTGACGTTCTTGTTGTTGTTGTTTATTTGACATTATTGTTGTTGTTATTTATTTGACGTTGTAGTTGTTGTTATTGTTTATTTGACGTTGTTGTTGTAATTTATTTGACGTTGTTATTGTTGTTTATTTGACGTTGTTTTTGTTATTTGACGTTGCTATTATAGTTGTTGTTGTTATTGTTATTCTTGTTGCTTATTTGAGGTTGTTGTTATTGTTGTTATTTATTTGACGTTGTTGTTGTTGTTGTTGTTGTTTATTTGACGTTGTTGTTGTTTATTTGACGTTTTTGTTGTTGTTTATTTGACGTTGTTGTCTTTGTTGTTGTTGTATTTGTTGTTGTTGTAATTGTTGTTGCTTATTTGACGTTGCTGTTATTGTTGTTGTTTATTTGACGTTCTTGTTCTTGTTATTCATTTGACGTTGTTGTTGTTGTTTATTTGACGTTGTTGTTGTAGCTTATTTGACGTTGTTGTTGTTGTTCTTGTTGTTGTTTATTTGACGTTGTTGTTGTTGTTGTATTTGTTATTGTTGTAATTGTTGTTGCTTATTTGACGTTGTTGTTATTGTTGTTGTTTATTTGACGTTGTTGTTGTTGTTATTCATTTGACGTTGTTGTTGTTGCTTATTTGACGTTGTTGTTGTTGTTGTTGTCTATTTGAAGTTGTTGTTGTTGTTGTTGACGTTGTTGTTGTTGTTTATTTGATGTTGTTGTTGTTGACATAGTTGTTGTTCTTTATTTGAAGTTGTTGTTGTTGTTGTTTATTTGACGTTGTTATTGTTGTTTATTTGACGTTGTTTTTGTTATTTGACATTGTTGTTTTTGTTGTTTATTGGACATTGTTGTTGTTGTTGTTTATTTTACATTGTTGTTATTGTTGACAGTGTTGTTGTTGTTGTTGTTTATTTGATATTGTTATTGTTGTTGTTATTTATTTGACGTTGTTGTTGTTGTTTATTTGACGTTGTTGTTGTTGTTTATTTGACGTTGTTGTTGTTGACGTTGTTGTTGTTGTTGTTGCTTATTTGACACTGTTGTTGTTGTTTATTTGACGTTGTTGTTGTTGTTTATTTGACGTTGTTGTTGTTTTTTATTTGACGTTGTTGTTGTTGACATTATTGTTGTTGTTGTTTATTTGACGTTGTTGTTGTTGTTTATTTGACGTTGTTGTTGTTGTTTATTTGACGTTGTTTTTGTTGTTGTTTATTTGACGTTGTTGTTGTTGACGTTGTTGTTGTTGTTATTGCTTATTTGACATTGTTGTTGTTGTTTATTTGACGTTGTTGTTGTTGTTGTTGTTGTTTATTTGACGTTGTTGTTGTTGTTGTTTATTTGATGTTGTTTTAGTTGTTGTTGTTGTTTTTTATTTGACGTTGTTACTGTTGACATAGTTGTTGTTGTTGTTTATTTGATGTTGTTGTTGTTGTTGTTGTTTATTTGACGTAATTGTTGTTATTGACGTTGTTGTTGTTGTTGTTGTTTATTTGACGTTTTTGTTGTTGTTGATGTCGTTGTTGTTGTTGTTTTTTATTTGACGTTGTTGTTGTTGTTGTTTATTTAACGTTGTTGTTGTTATTGTTGTTGTTGTTGTTATCTATTTGACGTTGTTGTTGTTGTTTATTTGACGTTCTTGTTGTTGTTGTTTATTTGACATTGTTGTTATTGTTATTTATTTGACGTTGTAGTTGTTGTTATTGTTTAATTGACGTCGTTGTTGTTGTTTATTTGACGTTGTTATTGTTATTTATTTGACGTTGTATTTGTTATTTGACGTTGCTGTTGTAGTTGTTGTTGTTATTGTTATTCTTGTTGCTTATTTGAGGTTGTTGTTATTGTTGTTATTTATTTGACGTTGTTGTTGTTGTTGTTGTTTATTTGACGTTGTTGTTGTTTATTTGACGTTTTTGTTGTTGTTTATTTGAGGTTGTTGTCTTTGTTGTTGTTGTATTTGTTGTTGTTGTAATTGTTGTTGCTTATTTGACGTTGCTGTTATTGTTGTTGTTTATTTGACGTTCTTGTTGTTGTTATTCATTTGACGTTGTTGTTGTTGTTTATTTGACGTTGTTGTTGTTGCTTATTTGACGTTGTTGTTGTTGTTGTTGTATTTGTTATTGTTGTAATTGTTGTTGCTTATTTGACGTTGTTGTTATTGTTGTTGTTTATTTGACGTTGTTGTTTTTGTTATTCATTTGACGTTGTTGTTGTTGTTGTTTATTTGACGTTGTTGTTGTTGTTGTTGTCTATTTGAAGTTGTTGGTGTTGTTGACGTTGTTGTTGTTGTTTATTTGATGTTGTTGTTGTTGACATAGTTGTTGTTCTTTATTTGAAGTTGTTGTTGTTGTTGTTGTTGTTGTTATTGTTTATTTGACGTTGTTATTGTTGTTTATTTGACGTTGTTTTTGTTATTTGACGTTGTTGTTGTTGTTGTTTATTGGACATTATTGTTGTTGTTGTTTATTTTATATTGTTGTTGTTGTTGACAGTGTTGTTGTTGTTGTTGTTGTTTATTTGACATTGTTATTGTTGTTGTTATTTATTTGACGTTGTTGTTGTTGTTTATTTGACGTTGTTGTTGTTGTTTATTTGACGTTGTTGTTGTTGACGTTGTTGTTGTTGTTGTTGCTTATTTGACATTGTTGTTGTTGTTTATTTGACGTTGTTGTTGTTGTTGTTTATTTGACGTTGTTGTTGTTTTTTATTTGACGTTGTTGTTGTTGACATTGTTGTTGTTGTTGTTTATTTGACGTTGTTGTTATTGTTTATTTGACGTTGTTGTTGTTGTTGTTTATTTGACGTTGTTGTTGTTGACGTTGTTGTTGTTCTTATTGCTTATTTGACATTGTTGTTGTTGTTTATTTGACGTTGTTGTTGTTGTTTATTTGGCGTTGTTGTTGTTGTTGTTGTTTATTTGATGTTGTTTTAGTTGTTGTTGTTGATTTGACGTTGTTGTTGTTTTTTATTTGACGTTGTTACTATTGTAATAGTTGTTGTTGTTGTTTATTTGATGTTGTTGTTGTTGTTTATTTGACGTAATTGTTGTTATTGACGTTGTTGTTGTTGTTGTTGTTTATTTGACGTTTTTGTTGTTGTTGATGCCGTTGTTGTTGTTGTTTTTTATTTGACGTTGTTGTTGTTGTTATTGTTGTTGTTGTTGTCGTCTATTTGACGTTGTTGTTGTTGTTTATTTGACGTTCTTGTTGTTGTTGTTTATTTGACATTGTTGTTGTTGTTATTTATTTGACGTTGTAGTTGTTGTTATTGTTTATTTGACGTTGTTGTTGTAATTTATTTGACGTTGTTATTGTTGTTTATTTGACGTTTTTTTTGTTATTTGACGTTGTTGTTGTAGTTGTTGTTGTTATTGTTATTCTTGTTGCTTATTTGAGGTTGTTGTTATTGTTGTTATTTATTTGACGTTGTTGTAGTTGTTGTTGTTTATTTGACGTTGTTGTTGTTTATTTGACATTGTTGTCTTTGTTGTTGTTGTATTTGTTGTTGTTGTAATTGTTGTTGCTTATTTGACGTTGATGTTATTGTTGTTGTTTATTTGACGTTCTTGTTGTTGTTATTCATTTGACGTTGTTGTTGTTGTTTATTTGACGTTGTTGTTGTAGCTTATTTGACGTTGTTGTTTTTGTTGTTAGTGTTTATTTGACATTGTTGTTGTTGTTGTTGTATTTGTTATTGTTGTAATTGTTGTTGCTTATTTGACGTTGTTGTTATTGTTGTTGTTTATTTGACGTTGTTGTTGTTGTTATTCATTTGACGTTGTTGTTGTTGCTTATTTGACGTTGTTGTTGTTGTTGTTGTCTATTTGAAGTTGTTGGTGTTGTTGACGTTGTTGTTGTTGTTTATTTGATGTTGTTGTTGTTGACATAGTTGCTGTTCTTTATTTGAAGTTGTTGTTGTTGTTCTTTATTTGACGTTGTTATTGTTGTTTATTTGACGTTGTTTTTGTTATTTGACGTTGTTGTTGTTGTTGTTGTTTATTGGACATTGTTGTTGTTGTTGTTTATTTTATATTGTTGTTATTGTTGACAGTGTTGTTGTTGTTGTTGTTGTTTATTTGACATTGTTATTGTTGTTGTTATTTATTTGACGTTGTTGTTGTTGTTTATTTGACGTTGTTGTTGTTGTTTATTTGACGTTGTTGTTGTTGACGTTGTTGTTGTTGTTGATGCTTATTTGACATTGTTGTTGTTGTTTATTTGACGTTGTTGTTGTTGTTTATTTGATGTTGTTGTTGTTTTTTATTTGACGTTGTTGTTGTTGACATTGTTGTTGTTGTTGTTTATTTGACGTTGTTGTTGTTGTTGTTTATTTGACGTTGTTGTTGTTGTTGTTTATTTGACGTTGTTGTTGTTGACGTTGTTGTTGTTGTTATTGCTTATTTGACATTGTTGTTGTTGTTTATTTGACGTTGTTGTTGTTGTTGTTTATTTGACGTTGTTGTTGTTGTTGTTTATTTGATGTTGTTTTAGTTGTTGTTGTTGATTTGACGTTGTTGTTGTTTTTTATTTGACGTTGTTACTGTTGACATAGTTGTTGTTGTTGTTTATTTGATGTTGTTGTTGTTGTTGTTTATTTGACGTAATTGTTGTTATTGACGTTGTTGTTGTTGTTGTTGTTTATTTGACGTTTTTGTTGTTGTTGATGTCGTTGTTGTTGTTGTTTTTTATTTGACATTGTTGTTGTTGTTATTTATTTGACGTTGTAGTTGTTGTTATTGTTTATTTGACGTTGTTGTTGTAATTTATTTGACGTTGTTATTGTTGTTTATTTGACGTTGTTTTTGTTATTTGACGTTGTTGTTGTAGTTGTTGTTGTTATTGTTATTCTTGTTGCTTATTTGAGGTTGTTGTTATTGTTGTTATTTATTTGACGTTGTTGTTGTTGTTGTTGTTTATTTGACGTTGTTGTTGTTTATTTGACGTTTTTGTTGTTGTTTATTTGACGTTGTTGTCTTTGTTGTTGTTGTATTTGTTGTTGTTGTAATTGTTGTTGCTTATTTGACGTTGCTGTTATTGTTGTTGTTTATTTGACGTTCTTGTTGTTGTTATTCATTTGACGTTGTTGTTGTTGTTTATTTGACGTTGTTGTTGTAGCTTATTTGACGTTGTTGTTGTTGTTGTTGTTTATTTGACGTTGTTGTTGTTGTTGTATTTGTTATTGTTGTAATTGTTGTTGCTTATTTGACGTTGTTGTTATTGTTGTTGTTTATTTGACGTTGTTGTTGTTGTTATTCATTTGACGTTGTTGTTGTTGCTTATTTGACGTTGTTGTTGTTGTTGTTGTCTATTTGAAGTTGTTGGTGTTGTTGACGTTGTTGTTGTTGTTTATTTGATGTTGTTGTTGTTGACATAGTTGTTGTTCTTTATTTGAAGTTGTTGTTGTTGTTGTTTATTTGACGTTGTTATTGTTGTTTATTTGACGTTGTTTTTGTTATTTGACGTTGTTGTTGTTGTTGTTGTTTATTGGACATTGTTGTTGTTGTTGTTTATTTTATATTGTTGTTGTTGTTGACAGTGTTGTTATTGTTGTTGTTTATTTGACATTGTTATTGTTGTTGTTATTTATTTGACGTTGTTGTTGTTGTTTATTTGACGTTGTTGTTGTTGTTTATTTGACGTTGTTGTTGTTGACGTTGTTGTTGTTGTTGTTGCTTATTTGACATTGTTGTTGTTGTTTATTTGACGTTGTTGTTGTTGTTGTTTATTTGACGTTGTTGTTGTTTTTTATTTGACGTTGTTGTTGTTGACATTGTTGTTGTTGTTGTTTATTTGACGTTGTTGTTATTGTTTATTTGACGTTGTTGTTGTTGTTGTTTATTTGATGTTGTTGTTGTTGACGTTGTTGTTGTTGTTATTGCTTATTTGACATTGTTGTTGTTGTTTATTTGACGTTGTTGTTGTTGTTGTTGTTTATTTGACGTTGTTGTTGTTGTTGTTTATTTGATGTTGTTTTAGTTGTTGTTGTTGATTTGACGTTGTTGTTGTTTTTTATTTGACGTTGTTACTGTTGACATAGTTGTTGTTGTTGTTGTTTATTTGATGTTGTTGTTGTTGTTTATTTGACGTAATTGTTGTTATTGACGTTGTTGTAGTTGTTGTTTATTTGACATTTTTGTTGTTGTTGATGCCGTTGTTGTTGTTGTTTTTTATTTGACGTTGTTGTTGTTGTTGTTTATTTAACGTTGTTGTTGTTGTTATTGTTGTTGTTGTTGTTGTCTATTTGACGTTGCTGTTGTTATTTATTTGACGTTCTTGTTGTTGTTGTTTATTTGACATTGTTGTTGTTGTTATTTATTTGACGTTGTAGTTGTTGTTATTGTTTATTTGACGTCGTTGTTGTTGTTTATTTGACGTTGTTATTGTTGTTTATTTGACGTTGTATTTGTTATTTGACGTTGTTGTTGTAGTTGTTGTTGTTATTGTTATTCTTGTTGCTTATTTGAGGTTGTTGTTATTGTTGTTATTTATTTGACGTTGTTGTTGTTGTTGTTGTTTATTTGACGTTGTTGTTGTTTATTTGACGTTTTTGTTGTTGTTTATTTGACGTTGTTGTCTTTGTTGTTGTTGTATTTGTTGTTGTTGTAATTGTTGTTGCTTATTTGACGTTGCTGTTATTGTTGTTGTTTATTTGACGTTCTTGTTGTTGTTATTCATTTGACGTTGTTGTTGTTGTTTATTTGACATTGTTGTTGTTGCTTATTTGACGTTGTTGTTGTTGTTGTTTATTTGACGTTGTTGTTGTTGTTGTATTTGTTATTGTTGTAATTGTTGTTGCTTATTTGACGTTGTTGTTATTGTTGTTGTTTATTTGACGTTGTTGTTGTTGTTATTCATTTGACGTTGTTGTTGTTGCTTATTTGACGTTGTTGTTGTTGTTGTTGTCTATTTGAAGTTGTTGGTGTTGTTGACGTTGTTGTTGTTGTTTATTTGATGTTGTTGTTGTTGACATAGTTGTTGTTCTTTATTTGAAGTTGTTGTTGTTGTTGTTGTTGTTGTTATTGTTTATTTGACGTTGTTATTGTTGTTTATTTGACGTTGTTTTTGTTATTTGACGTTGTTGTTGTTGTTGTTTATTGGACATTGTTGTTGTTGTTGTTTAATTTATATTGTTGTTGTTGTTGACAGTGTTGTTGTTGTTGTTGTTGTTTATTTGACATTGTTATTGTTGTTGTTATTTATTTGACGTTGTTGTTGTTGTTTATTTGACGTTGTTGTTGTTGTTTATTTGACGTTGTTGTTGTTGACGTTGTTGTTGTTGTTGTTGCTTATTTGACATTGTTGTTGTTGTTTATTTGACGTTGTTGTTGTTGTTGTTTATTTGACGTTGTTGTTGTTTTTTATTTGACGTTGTTGTTGTTGACATTGTTGTTGTTGTTGTTTATTTGACGTTGTTGTTGTTGTTTATTTGACGTTGTTGTTGTTGTTGTTTATTTGACGTTGTTGTTGTTGACGTTGTTGTTGTTCTTATTGCTTATTTGACATTGTTGTTGTTGTTTATTTGACGTTGTTGTTGTTGTTTATTTGGCGTTGTTGTTGTTGTTGTTTATTTGATGTTGTTTTAGTTGTTGTTGTTGATTTGACGTTGTTGTTGTTTTTTATTTGACGTTGTTACTATTGTAATAGTTGTTGTTGTTTATTTGATGTTGTTGTTGTTGTTTATTTGACGTAATTGTTGTTATTGACGTTGTTGTTGTTGTTGTTGTTTATTTGACGTTTTTGTTGTTGTTGATGCCGTTGTTGTTGTTGTTTTTTATTTGACGTTGTTGTTGTTGTTGTTATTGTTGTTGTTGTTGTCGTCTATTTGACGTTGTTGTTGTTGTTTATTTGACGTTCTTGTTGTTGTTGTTTATTTGACATTGTTGTTGTTGTTATTTATTTGACGTTGTAGTTGTTGTTATTGTTTATTTGACGTTGTTGTTGTAATTTATTTGACGTTGTTATTGTTGTTTATTTGACGTTGTTTTTGTTATTTGACGTTGTTGTTGTAGTTGTTGTTGTTATTGTTATTCTTGTTGCTTATTTGAGGTTGTTGTTATTGTTGTTATTTATTTGACGTTGTTGTAGTTGTTGTTGTTTATTTGACGTTGTTGTTGTTTATTTGACATTGTTGTCTTTGTTGTTGTTGTATTTGTTGTTGTTGTAATTGTTGTTGCTTATTTGACGTTGTTGTTATTGTTGTTGTTTATTTGACGTTCTTGTTGTTGTTATTCATTTGACGTTGTTGTTGTTGTTTATTTGACGTTGTTGTTGTAGCTTATTTGACGTTGTTGTTTTTGTTGTTGTTGTTTATTTGACGTTGTTGTTGTTGTTGTATTTGTTATTGTTGTAATTGTTGTTGCTTATTTGACGTTGTTGTTATTGTTGTTGTTTATTTGACGTTGTTGTTGTTGTTATACATTTGACGTTGTTGTTGTTGCTTATTTGACGTTGTTGTTGTTGTTGTTGTCTATTTGAAGTTGTTGGTGTTGTTGACGTTGTTGTTGTTGTTTATTTGATGTTGTTGTTGTTGACATAGTTGTTGTTCTTTATTTGAAGTTGTTGTTGTTGTTCTTTATTTGACGTTGTTATTGTTGTTTATTTGACGTTGTTTTTGTTATTTGACGTTGTTGTTGTTGTTGTTGTTTATTGGACATTGTTGTTGTTGTTGTTTATTTTATATTGTTGTTATTGTTGACAGTGTTGTTGTTGTTGTTGTTTATTTGACATTGTTATTGTTGTTGTTATTTATTTGACGTTGTTGTTGTTGTTTATTTGACGTTGTTGTTGTTGTTTATTTGACGTTGTTGTTGTTGACGTTGTTGTTGTTGTTGATGCTTATTTGACATTGTTGTTGTTGTTTATTTGACGTTGTTGTTGTTGTTTATTTGATGTTGTTGTTG
Source organism: Vicia faba (assembly GCA_948472305.1). NCBI lineage: Eukaryota > Viridiplantae > Streptophyta > Magnoliopsida > Fabales > Fabaceae > Vicia > Vicia faba. Next base: position 1,391,011,477 of record OX451735.1, read on the forward strand.
TTTTTTATTTGACGTTGTTGTTGTTGACATTGTTGTTGTTGTTGTTTATTTGACGTTGTTGTTGTTGTTGTTTATTTGACGTTGTTGTTGTTGTTGTTTATTTGACGTTGTTGTTGTTGACGTTGTTGTTGTTGTTATTGCTTATTTGACATTGTTGTTGTTGTTTATTTGACGTTGTTGTTGTTGTTGTTTATTTGACGTTGTTGTTGTTGTTGTTTATTTGATGTTGTTTTAGTTGTTGTTGTTGATTTGACGTTGTTGTTGTTTTTTATTTGACGTTGTTACTGTTGACATAGTTGTTGTTGTTGTTTATTTGATGTTGTTGTTGTTGTTGTTTATTTGACGTAATTGTTGTTATTGACGTTGTTGTTGTTGTTGTTGTTTATTTGACGTTTTTGTTGTTGTTGATGTCGTTGTTGTTGTTGTTTTTTATTTGACATTGTTGTTGTTGTTATTTATTTGACGTTGTAGTTGTTGTTATTGTTTATTTGACGTTGTTGTTGTAATTTATTTGACGTTGTTATTGTTGTTTATTTGACGTTGTTTTTGTTATTTGACGTTGTTGTTGTAGTTGTTGTTGTTATTGTTATTCTTGTTGCTTATTTGAGGTTGTTGTTATTGTTGTTATTTATTTGACGTTGTTGTTGTTGTTGTTGTTTATTTGACGTTGTTGTTGTTTATTTGACGTTTTTGTTGTTGTTTATTTGACGTTGTTGTCTTTGTTGTTGTTGTATTTGTTGTTGTTGTAATTGTTGTTGCTTATTTGACGTTGCTGTTATTGTTGTTGTTTATTTGACGTTCTTGTTGTTGTTATTCATTTGACGTTGTTGTTGTTGTTTATTTGACGTTGTTGTTGTAGCTTATTTGACGTTGTTGTTGTTGTTGTTGTTTATTTGACGTTGTTGTTGTTGTTGTATTTGTTATTGTTGTAATTGTTGTTGCTTATTTGACGTTGTTGTTATTGTTGTTGTTTATTTGACGTTGTTGTTGTTGTTATTCATTTGACGTTGTTGTTGTTGCTTATTTGACGTTGTTGTTGTTGTTGTTGTCTATTTGAAGTTGTTGGTGTTGTTGACGTTGTTGTTGTTGTTTATTTGATGTTGTTGTTGTTGACATAGTTGTTGTTCTTTATTTGAAGTTGTTGTTGTTGTTGTTTATTTGACGTTGTTATTGTTGTTTATTTGACGTTGTTTTTGTTATTTGACGTTGTTGTTGTTGTTGTTTATTGGACATTGTTGTTGTTGTTGTTTATTTTATATTGTTGTTGTTGTTGACAGTGTTGTTATTGTTGTTGTTTATTTGACATTGTTATTGTTGTTGTTATTTATTTGACGTTGTTGTTGTTGTTTATTTGACGTTGTTGTTGTTGTTTATTTGACGTTGTTGTTGTTGACGTTGTTGTTGTTGTTGTTGCTTATTTGACATTGTTGTTGTTGTTTATTTGACGTTGTTGTTGTTGTTGTTTATTTGACGTTGTTGTTGTTTTTTATTTGACGTTGTTGTTGTTGACATTGTTGTTGTTGTTGTTTATTTGACGTTGTTGTTATTGTTTATTTGACGTTGTTGTTGTTGTTGTTTATTTGATGTTGTTGTTGTTGACGTTGTTGTTGTTGTTATTGCTTATTTGACATTGTTGTTGTTGTTTATTTGACGTTGTTGTTGTTGTTGTTGTTTATTTGACGTTGTTGTTGTTGTTGTTTATTTGATGTTGTTTTAGTTGTTGTTGTTGATTTGACGTTGTTGTTGTTTTTTATTTGACGTTGTTACTGTTGACATAGTTGTTGTTGTTGTTGTTTATTTGATGTTGTTGTTGTTGTTTATTTGACGTAATTGTTGTTATTGACGTTGTTGTAGTTGTTGTTTATTTGACATTTTTGTTGTTGTTGATGCCGTTGTTGTTGTTGTTTTTTATTTGACGTTGTTGTTGTTGTTGTTTATTTAACGTTGTTGTTGTTGTTATTGTTGTTGTTGTTGTTGTCTATTTGACGTTGCTGTTGTTATTTATTTGACGTTCTTGTTGTTGTTGTTTATTTGACATTGTTGTTGTTGTTATTTATTTGACGTTGTAGTTGTTGTTATTGTTTATTTGACGTCGTTGTTGTTGTTTATTTGACGTTGTTATTGTTGTTTATTTGACGTTGTATTTGTTATTTGACGTTGTTGTTGTAGTTGTTGTTGTTATTGTTATTCTTGTTGCTTATTTGAGGTTGTTGTTATTGTTGTTATTTATTTGACGTTGTTGTTGTTGTTGTTGTTTATTTGACGTTGTTGTTGTTTATTTGACGTTTTTGTTGTTGTTTATTTGACGTTGTTGTCTTTGTTGTTGTTGTATTTGTTGTTGTTGTAATTGTTGTTGCTTATTTGACGTTGCTGTTATTGTTGTTGTTTATTTGACGTTCTTGTTGTTGTTATTCATTTGACGTTGTTGTTGTTGTTTATTTGACATTGTTGTTGTTGCTTATTTGACGTTGTTGTTGTTGTTGTTTATTTGACGTTGTTGTTGTTGTTGTATTTGTTATTGTTGTAATTGTTGTTGCTTATTTGACGTTGTTGTTATTGTTGTTGTTTATTTGACGTTGTTGTTGTTGTTATTCATTTGACGTTGTTGTTGTTGCTTATTTGACGTTGTTGTTGTTGTTGTTGTCTATTTGAAGTTGTTGGTGTTGTTGACGTTGTTGTTGTTGTTTATTTGATGTTGTTGTTGTTGACATAGTTGTTGTTCTTTATTTGAAGTTGTTGTTGTTGTTGTTGTTGTTGTTATTGTTTATTTGACGTTGTTATTGTTGTTTATTTGACGTTGTTTTTGTTATTTGACGTTGTTGTTGTTGTTGTTTATTGGACATTGTTGTTGTTGTTGTTTAATTTATATTGTTGTTGTTGTTGACAGTGTTGTTGTTGTTGTTGTTGTTTATTTGACATTGTTATTGTTGTTGTTATTTATTTGACGTTGTTGTTGTTGTTTATTTGACGTTGTTGTTGTTGTTTATTTGACGTTGTTGTTGTTGACGTTGTTGTTGTTGTTGTTGCTTATTTGACATTGTTGTTGTTGTTTATTTGACGTTGTTGTTGTTGTTGTTTATTTGACGTTGTTGTTGTTTTTTATTTGACGTTGTTGTTGTTGACATTGTTGTTGTTGTTGTTTATTTGACGTTGTTGTTGTTGTTTATTTGACGTTGTTGTTGTTGTTGTTTATTTGACGTTGTTGTTGTTGACGTTGTTGTTGTTCTTATTGCTTATTTGACATTGTTGTTGTTGTTTATTTGACGTTGTTGTTGTTGTTTATTTGGCGTTGTTGTTGTTGTTGTTTATTTGATGTTGTTTTAGTTGTTGTTGTTGATTTGACGTTGTTGTTGTTTTTTATTTGACGTTGTTACTATTGTAATAGTTGTTGTTGTTTATTTGATGTTGTTGTTGTTGTTTATTTGACGTAATTGTTGTTATTGACGTTGTTGTTGTTGTTGTTGTTTATTTGACGTTTTTGTTGTTGTTGATGCCGTTGTTGTTGTTGTTTTTTATTTGACGTTGTTGTTGTTGTTGTTATTGTTGTTGTTGTTGTCGTCTATTTGACGTTGTTGTTGTTGTTTATTTGACGTTCTTGTTGTTGTTGTTTATTTGACATTGTTGTTGTTGTTATTTATTTGACGTTGTAGTTGTTGTTATTGTTTATTTGACGTTGTTGTTGTAATTTATTTGACGTTGTTATTGTTGTTTATTTGACGTTGTTTTTGTTATTTGACGTTGTTGTTGTAGTTGTTGTTGTTATTGTTATTCTTGTTGCTTATTTGAGGTTGTTGTTATTGTTGTTATTTATTTGACGTTGTTGTAGTTGTTGTTGTTTATTTGACGTTGTTGTTGTTTATTTGACATTGTTGTCTTTGTTGTTGTTGTATTTGTTGTTGTTGTAATTGTTGTTGCTTATTTGACGTTGTTGTTATTGTTGTTGTTTATTTGACGTTCTTGTTGTTGTTATTCATTTGACGTTGTTGTTGTTGTTTATTTGACGTTGTTGTTGTAGCTTATTTGACGTTGTTGTTTTTGTTGTTGTTGTTTATTTGACGTTGTTGTTGTTGTTGTATTTGTTATTGTTGTAATTGTTGTTGCTTATTTGACGTTGTTGTTATTGTTGTTGTTTATTTGACGTTGTTGTTGTTGTTATACATTTGACGTTGTTGTTGTTGCTTATTTGACGTTGTTGTTGTTGTTGTTGTCTATTTGAAGTTGTTGGTGTTGTTGACGTTGTTGTTGTTGTTTATTTGATGTTGTTGTTGTTGACATAGTTGTTGTTCTTTATTTGAAGTTGTTGTTGTTGTTCTTTATTTGACGTTGTTATTGTTGTTTATTTGACGTTGTTTTTGTTATTTGACGTTGTTGTTGTTGTTGTTGTTTATTGGACATTGTTGTTGTTGTTGTTTATTTTATATTGTTGTTATTGTTGACAGTGTTGTTGTTGTTGTTGTTTATTTGACATTGTTATTGTTGTTGTTATTTATTTGACGTTGTTGTTGTTGTTTATTTGACGTTGTTGTTGTTGTTTATTTGACGTTGTTGTTGTTGACGTTGTTGTTGTTGTTGTTGCTTATTTGACATTGTTGTTGTTGTTTATTTGACGTTGTTGTTGTTGTTGTTTATTTGACTTTGTTGTTGTTTTTTATTTCACGTTGTTGTTGTTGACATTGTTGTTGTTGTTGTTTATTTGACGTTGTTGTTGTTGTTTATTTGACGTTGTTGTTGTTGTTGTTGTTTATTTGACGTTGTTGTTGTTGACGTTGTTGTTGTTGTTATTGCTTATTTGACATTGTTGTTGTTGTTTATTTGACGTTGTTGTTGTTGTTGTTTATTTGATGTTGTTGTTGTTGTTGTTGTTTATTTGATGTTGTTTTAGTTGTTGTTGTTGATTTGACGTTGTTGTTGTTTTTTATTTGACGTTGTTACTGTTGACATAGTTGTTGTTGTTGTTTATTTGATGTTGTTGTTGTTGTTGTTTATTTGACGTAATTGTTGTTATTGACGTTGTTGTTGTTGTTGTTTATTTGACGTTTTTGTTGTTGTTGATGCCGTTGTTGTTTAAGTTTTTTATTTGACGTTGTTGTTGTTGTTGTTGTTGTTATTGTTGTTGTTGTTGTTGTCTATTTGACGTTGTTGTTGTTGTTTATTTGACGTTCTTGTTGTTGTTGTTTATTTGACATTATTGTTGTTGTTATTTATTTGACGTTGTAGTTGTTGTTATTGTTTATTTGACGTTGTTGTTGTAATTTATTTGACGTTGTTATTGTTGTTTATTTGACGTTGTTTTTGTTATTTGACGTTGCTATTATAGTTGTTGTTGTTATTGTTATTCTTGTTGCTTATTTGAGGTTGTTGTTATTGTTGTTATTTATTTGACGTTGTTGTTGTTGTTGTTGTTGTTTGTTTGACGTTGTTGTTGTTTATTTGACGTTTTTGTTGTTGTTTATTTGACGTTGTTGTCTTTGTTGTTGTTGTATTTGTTGTTGTTGTAATTGTTGTTGTTTATTTGACGTTCTTGTTCTTGTTATTCATTTGACGTTGTTGTTGTTGTTTATTTGACGTTGTTGTTGTAGCTTATTTGACGTTGTTGTTGTTGTTCTTGTTGTTGTTTATTTGACGTTGTTGTTGTTGTTGTATTTGTTATTGTTGTAATTGTTGTTGCTTATTTGACGTTGTTGTTATTGTTGTTGTTTATTTGACGTTGTTGTTGTTGTTATTCATTTGACGTTGTTGTTGTTGCTTATTTGACGTTGTTGTTGTTGTTGTTGTCTATTTGAAGTTGTTGTTGTTGTTGTTGACGTTGTTGTTGTTGTTTATTTGATGTTGTTGTTGTTGACATAGTTGTTGTTCTTTATTTGAAGTTGTTGTTGTTGTTGTTTATTTGACGTTGTTATTGTTGTTTATTTGACGTTGTTTTTGTTATTTGACGTTGTTGTTGTTGTTGTTTATTGGACATTGTTGTTGTTGTTGTTTATTTTACATTGTTGTTATTGTTGACAGTGTTGTTGTTGTTGTTGTTTATTTGATATTGTTATTGTTGTTGTTATTTATTTGACGTTGTTGTTGTTGTTTATTTGACGTTGTTGTTGTTGTTTATTTGACGTTGTTGTTGTTGACGTTGTTGTTGTTGTTGTTGCTTATTTGACATTGTTGTTGTTGTTTATTTGACGTTGTTGTTGTTGTTTATTTGACGTTGTTGTTGTTTTTTATTTGACGTTGTTGTTGTTGACATTATTGTTGTTGTTGTTTATTTGACGTTGTTGTTGTTGTTTATTTGACGTTGTTTTTGTTGTTGTTTATTTGACGTTGTTGTTGTTGACGTTGTTGTTGTTGTTATTGCTTATTTGACATTGTTGTTGTTGTTTATTTGACGTTGTTGTTGTTGTTGTTGTTGTTTATTTGACGTTGTTGTTGTTGTTGTTTATTTGATGTTGTTTTAGTTGTTGTTGTTGATTTGACGTTGTTGTTGTTTTTTATTTGACGTTGTTACTGTTGACATAGTTGTTGTTGTTGTTTATTTGATGTTGTTGTTGTTGTTGTTTATTTGACGTAATTGTTGTTATTGACGTTGTTGTTGTTGTTGTTGTTTATTTGACGTTTTTGTTGTTGTTGATGTCGTTGTTGTTGTTGTTTTTTATTTGACAATGTTGTTGTTGTTGTTTATTTAACGTTGTTGTTGTTATTGTTGTTGTTGTTGTTATCTATTTGACGTTGTTGTTGTTGTTTATTTGACGTTCTTGTTGTTGTTGTTTATTTGACATTGTTGTTGTTGTTATTTATTTGACGTTGTAGTTGTTGTTGTTGTTTATTTGACGTTGTTGTTGTTTATTTGACGTTTTTGTTGTTGTTTATTTGACGTTGTTGTCTTTGTTGTTGTTGTTGTATTTGTTGTTATTGTAATTGTTGTTGCTTATTTGAAGTTGCTGTTATTATTGTTGTTTATTTGACGTTCTTGTTGTTGTTATTCATTTGACGTTGTTGTTGTTGTTTATTTGACGTTGTTGTTGTTGCTTATTTGACGTTGTTGTTGTTGTTGTTGTTTATTTGACGTTGTTGTTGTTGTTGTATTTGTTATTGTTGTAATTGTTGTTGCTTATTTGACGTTGTTGTTATTGTTGTTGTTTATTTGACGTTGTTGTTGTTGTTATTCATTTGACGTTGTTGTTGTTGCTTATTTGACATTGTTGTTGTTGTTGTTGTCTATTTGAAGTTGTTGGTGTTGTTGACGTTGTTGTTGTTTTTTATTTGATGTTGTTGTTGTTGACATAGTTGTTGTTCTTTATTTGAAGTTGTTGTTGTTGTTGTTGTTTATTTGACGTTGCTATTGTTGTTTATTTGACGTTGTTTTTGTTATTTGACGTTGTTGTTGTTGTTGTTTATTGGACATTGTTGTTGTTGTTGTTTATTTTATATTGTTGTTGTTATTGACAGTGTTGTTGTTGTTGTTGTTTATTTGACATTGTTATTGTTGTTGTTATTTATTTGACGTTGTTGTTGTTGTTTATTTGACGTTGTTGTTGTTGTTTATTTGACGTTGTTGTTGTTGACGTTGTTGTTTTTGTTGCTTATTTGACATTGTTGTTGTTGTTTATTTGACGTTGTTGTATTTGTTGTTTATTTGACGTTGTTGTTGTTTTTTATTTGACGTTGTTGTTGTTGACATTGTTGTTGTTGTTGTTTATTTGACATTGTTGTTGTTGTTTATTTGACGTTGTTGTTGTTGTTGTTGTTTAGTTGACGTTGTTGTTGTTGTTGTTGTTTATTTGACGTTGTTGTTGTTGACGTTGTTGTTGTTGTTATTGCTTATTTGACATTGTTGTTGTTGTTTATTTGACGTTGTTGTTGTTGTTGTTTATTTGACGTTGTTGTTGTTGTTGTTTATTTGATGTTGTTTTAGTTGTTGTTGTTGATTTGACGTTGTTGTTGTTTTTTATTTGACGTTGTTACTGTTGACATAGTTGTTGTTGTTGTTTATTTGATGTTGTTGTTGTTGTTGTTTATTTGACGTAATTGTTGTTATTGACGTTGTTGTTGTTGTTGTTGTTGTTTATTTGACGTTTTTGTTATTGTTGATGCCGTTGTTGTTTATGTTTTTTATTTGACGTTGTTGTTGTTGTTGTTATTGTTGTTGTTGTTGTTTTCTATTTGACGTTGTTGTTGTTTATTTGACGTTCTTGTTGTTGTTGTTTATTTGACATTGTTGTTGTTGTTATTTATTTGACGTTGTAGTTGTTGTTATTGTTTATCTGACGTTGTTGTTGTAATTTTTTTGACGTTGTTATTGTTGTTTATTTGACGTTGTTTTTGTTATTTGACGTTGCTGTTGTAGTTGTTGTTGTTATTGTTATTCTTGTTGCTTATTTGAGGTTGTTGTTATTGTTGTTATTTATTTGACATTGTTGTTGTTGTTGTTGTTTATTTGACGTTGTTGTTGTTTATTTGACGTTTTTGTTGTTGTTTATTTGACGTTGTTGTCTTTGTTGTTGTTGTATTTGTTGTTGTTGTAATTGTTGTTGCTTATTTGACGTTGCTGTTATTGTTGTTGTTTATTTGACGTTCTTGTTCTTGTTATTCATTTGACGTTGTTGTTGTTGTTTATTTGACGTTGTTGTTGTAGCTTATTTGACGTTGTTGTTGTTGTTCTTGTTGTTGTTTATTTGACGTTGTTGTTGTTGTTGTATTTGTTATTGTTGTAATTGTTGTTGCTTATTTGACGTTGTTGTTATTGTTGTTGTTTATTTGACGTTGTTGTTGTTGTTATTCATTTGACGTTGTTGTTGTTGCTTATTTGACGTTGTTGTTGTTGTTGTTGTCTATTTGAAGTTGTTGTTGTTGTTGTTGACGTTGTTGTTGTTGTTTATTTGATGTTGTTGTTGTTGACATAGTTGTTGTTCTTTATTTGAAGTTGTTGTTGTTGTTGTTTATTTGACGTTGTTATTGTTGTTTATTTGACGTTGTTTTTGTTATTTGACGTTGTTGTTGTTGTTGTTTATTGGACATTGTTGTTGTTGTTGTTTAATTTATATTGTTGTTGTTGTTGACAGTGTTGTTGTTGTTGTTGTTTATTTGACATTGTTATTGTTGTTGTTATTTATTTGACGTTGTTGTTGTTGTTTATTTGACGTTGTTGTTGTTGTTTATTTGACGTTGTTGTTGTTGACGTTGTTGTTGTTGTTGTTGCTTATTTGACATTGTTGTTGTTGTTTATTTGACGTTGTTGTTGTTGTTGTTTATTTGACGTTGTTGTTGTTTTTTATTTGACGTTGTTGTTGTTGACATTGTTGTTGTTGTTGTTTATTTGACGTTGTTGTTGTTTATTTGACGTTGTTGTTGTTGTTGTTTATTTGACATTGTTGTTGTTGACGTTGTTGTTGTTGTTATTGCTTATTTGACATTGTTGTTGTTGTTTATTTGACGTTGTTGTTGTTGTTGTTGTTTATTTGACGTTGTTGTTGTTGTTTATTTGATGTTGTTTTAGTTGTTGTTGTTGATTTGACGTTGTTGTTGTTTTTTATTTGACGTTGTTACTGTTGACATAGTTGTTGTTGTTGTTTATTTGATGTTGTTTATTTGACGTTACTGTTGTTATTGACGTTGTTGTTGTTGTTGTTGTTTATTTGACGTTTTTGTTGTTGTTGATGTCGTCGTTGTTGTTGTTTTTTATTTGACGTTGTTGTTGTTGTTGTTTATTTAACGTTGTTGTTGTTGTTATTGTTGTTGTTGTTGTTGTCTATTTGACGTTGTTGTTGTTGTTTATTTGACGTTCTTGTTGTTGTTGTTTATTTGACATTGTTGTTGTTGTTATTTATTTGACGTTGTAGTTGTTGTTATTGTTTATTTGACGTTGTTGTTGTTGTTTATTTGACGTTGTTATTGTTGTTTATTTGACGTTGTTTTTGTTATTTGACGTTGCTGTTGTAGTTGTTGTTGTATTTGTTGTTGTTATTGTTATTCTTGTTGCTTATTTGAGGTTGTTGTTGTATTTGTTGTTGTTATTGTTATTCTTGTTGCTTATTTGAGGTTGTTGTTATTGTTGTTATTTATTTGACGTTGTTGTTGTTGTTGTTGTTGTTTATTTGACGTTGTTGTTGGTTATTTGAAGTTTTTGTTGTTGTTTATTTGACGTTGTTGTCTTTGTTGTTGTTGTATTTGTTGTTGTTGTTATTGTTATTGCTTATTTGACGATGTTGTTATTGTTGTTGATTATTTGACGTTGTTGTTGTTGTTATTCATTTGACGTTGTTGTTGTTGTTGTTGTTTATTTGACGTTGTTGTTGTTGTTGTTCTTTATTTGACGTTGTTGTTGTCGTTGTTTTTGTTGTTTATTTGACGTTGTTGTTGTTATTTATTTGACGTTGTTGTTGTTGTTTATTTGATGTTGTTGTTGACGTTGTTGTTGTTGTTGTTTATTTGACGTTGTTGTTGTTGTTGTTTATTTGACGTTGTTGTTGTTGACGTTGTTGTTGTTGTTGTTTATTTGATGTTGTTGTTGTTGTTGTTGACATAGTTGTTATTGTTTATTTGACGTTGTTGTTGTTGACGTTGTTGTTTATTTGACGTTGTTGTTGTTGTTGTTTATTTGACTTTGTTGTTGTTATTCATTTGACGTTGTTGTTGTTGTAGTTTATTTGACGTTGTTGTTGTTGTTTATTTGACGTTGTTGTTGTTGTTTATTTGACGTTGTTGTTGTTATTTATTTGACGTTGTTGTTGTTGTTTATTTGACGTTGTTGTTGTTTATTTGACGTTGTTGTTGTTGTTGTTGTTTTTTTTTTGACGTTGTTAATGTTGTTGACATTGTTATTGTTTTTGTTGTTTATTTGGTGTTGTTGTTGTTGTTGTTAGTGATTGTTGTTGTTGTTGTTGTTGTTGTTTATTTAATGTTGTTGTTGTTGTTTATTTGACGCAGTTATTGTTGTTGACGTTGTTGTTGTTGTTGTTGTTTGTTTACTTGACGATTTTGTTGTTGTGGATGTTGTTGTTATTGTTGTTTATATGACGTTGTTGTTGTTGTGGTTTATTTGACGTTGTTGTTTTTGTTATTGTTATTGTTGTTGTTATTGTTTATTTGACGTTGTTGTTGTTGTTTATTTGATGTTGTTGTTGTTGTTTATTTGACGTTGTTGTTGTTGTTTATTTAACGTTGTTGTTCTTGTTGTTATTTATTTGACGTTGTTGTTGTTGTTGTTTATTAGACGTTGTTGTTGTTGTTTATTTGACTTTGTTATTGTTGTTTATTTGACGTTGTTTTTGTTATTTGACGTTGTTGTTGTTGTATTTGACGTTGTTGTTGTTGTTGCTTATTTGACGTTGTTGTTGTTGTTGTTGTTGTTGTTTATTTGATGTTGTTGTTGCTGTTGTTTATTTGACGTTGTTGTTGTTGTCATTGTTGTTGTTTATTTGAGGTTGTTGTTGTTGTTTATTTGACGTTGTTGTTGTTGTTGACGTTGTTGTTGTTGTTGTTTATTTGACGTTTTTGTTGTTGTTTATTTGACGTTGTTAATGTTGTTGACGTTGTTGACGTTGTTGTTGTTGTTTTTGTTGTTTATTTCACGTTGTTGTTGTTATTTGACGTTGTTGTTATTGTTATATTTGTTGTTGTTGTTGTTGTTTATTTGCAGTTGTATTTGTTGTTGTTGTTGTTTATTTGACGTTATTGTTGTTGTTTATTTGATGTTGTTATTGTTGTTGTAGTTGTTTATTTGACGTTGTTGTTGTTGATAACGTTGTTGTTGTTGTTGTTTATTTGACGACGTTGTTGTTGTTGTTGTTTATTTGACGTTGTTAATGTTGTTGACATTGTTGTTATTGTGTTTGTTGTTTATATGACGTTGTTGTTGTTGTTGTTGTTGTTGTTTTTGTCGTTGTTATTGTTGGTGTTGTTGTTGTTTATTTGACGTTGTTCTTGTTGTTGTTGTTGTTTATTTGACGTTGTTGTTGTTGTTGTTTATTTGACGTTGTTGTTGTTGTTGTTTATTTGACGTTGTTGTTGTTGTTGTTTATTTGACGTTGTTGTTGTTTTTTCTTTGACGTTGTTGTTGTTGACATTGTTATTGTTGTTGTTCATTTGACGTTGTTGTTGTTGTTTATTTGACGTTGTTGTTGTTGTTGTTTATTTAACGTTGTTGTTGTTGACGTTGTTGTTGTCGTTATTGCTTATTTGACATTGTTGTTGTTGTTTATTTGACGTTGTTGTTGTTGTTGTTGTTTATTTGACGTTGTTGTTGTTGTTTATTTGATGTTGTTTTAGTTGTTGTTGTTGATTTGACGTTGTTGTTGTTTTTTATTTGACGTTGTTACTGTTGACATAGTTGTTGTTGTTGTTTATTTGATGTTGTTTATTTGACGTAATTGTTGTTATTGACGTTGTTGTTGTTGTTGTTGTTTATTTGACGTTTTTGTTGTTGTTGATGTCGTCGTTGTTGTTGTTTTTTATTTGACGTTGTTGTTGTTGTTGTTTATTTAACGTTGTTGTTGTTGTTATTGTTGTTGTTGTTGTTGTCTATTTGACGTTGTTGTTGTTGTTTATTTGACGTTCTTGTTGTTGTTGTTTATTTGACATTGTTGTTGTTGTTATTTATTTGACGTTGTAGTTGTTGTTATTGTTTATTTGACGTTGTTGTTGTTGTTTATTTGACGTTGTTATTGTTGTTTATTTGACGTTGTTTTTGTTATTTGACGTTGCTGTTGTAGTTGTTGTTGTATTTGTTGTTGTTATTGTTATTCTTGTTGCTTATTTGAGGTTGTTGTTATTGTTGTTATTTATTTGACGTTGTTGTTGTTGTTGTTGTTGTTTATTTGACGTTGTTGTTGTTTATTTGAAGTTTTTGTTGTTGTTTATTTGACGTTGTTGTCTTTGTTGTTGTTGTATTTGTTGTTGTTGTTATTGTTATTGCTTATTTGACGATGTTGTTATTGTTGTTGATTATTTGACGTTGTTGTTGTTGTTATTCATTTGACGTTGTTGTTGTTGTTGTTTATTTGACGTTGTTGTTGTTGTTGTTCTTTATTTGACGTTGTTGTTGTCGTTGTTTTTGTTGTTTATTTGACGTTGTTGTTGTTATTTATTTGACGTTGTTGTTGTTGTTTATTTGATGTTGTTGTTGACGTTGTTGTTGTTGTTGTTTATTTGACGTTGTTGTTGTTGTTGTTTATTTGACGTTGTTGTTGACGTTGTTGTTGTTGTTGTTTATTTGATGTTGTTGTTGTTGTTGTTGACATAGTTGTTGTTGTTTATTTGACGTTGTTGTTGTTGACGTTGTTGTTTATTTGACGTTGTTGTTGTTGTTGTTTATTTGACTTTGTTGTTGTTATTCATTTGACGTTGTTGTTGTTGTAGTTTATTTGACGTTGTTGTTGTTGTTGTTTATTTGACGTTGTTGTTGTTGTTTATTTGACATTGTTGTTGTTATTTATTTGACGTTGTTGTTGTTGTTTATTTGACGTTGTTGTTGTTTATTTGACGTTGTTGTTGTTGTTGTTGTTTTTTTTTTTGACGTTGTTAATGTTGTTGACATTGTTATTGTTTTTGTTGTTTATTTGGCGTTGTTGTTGTTGTTGTTAGTGATTGTTGTTGTTGTTGTTGTTGTTTATTTAATGTTGTTGTTGTTGTTTATTTGACGCAGTTATTGTTGTTGACGTTGTTGTTGTTGTTGTTTGTCTACTTGACGATTTTGTTGTTGTGGATGTTGTTGTTATTATTGTTTATTTGACGTTGTTGTTGTTGTGGTTTATTTGACGTTGTTGTTTTTGTTATTGTTATTGTTGTTGTTATTGTTTATTTGACGTTGTTGTTGTTGTTGTTTATTTGACGTTGTTGTTGTTGTTTATTTGACGTTGTTGTTGTTGTTTATTTAACGTTGTTGTTCTTGTTGTTATTTATTTGACGTTGTTGTTGTTGTTGTTTATTAGACGTTGTTGTTGTTGTTTATTTGACTTTGTTATTGTTGTTTATTTGACGTTGTTTTTGTTATTTGACGTTGTTGTTGTTGTTGTTGTATTTGACGTTGTTGTTGTTGTTGCTTATTTGACGTTGTTGTTGTTGTTGTTTATTTGATGTTGTTGTTGCTGTTGTTTATTTGACGTTGTTGTTGTTGTCGTCGTTGTTGTTTATTTGAGGTTGTTGTTGTTGTTTATTTGACGTTGTTGTTGTTGTTGACGTTGTTGTTGTTGTTGTTTATTTGACATTTTTGTTGTTGTTTATTTGACGTTGTTAATGTTGTTGACGTTGTTGACGTTGTTGTTGTTGTTTTTGTTGTTTATTTCACGTTGTTGTTGTTATTTGACGTTGTTGTTATTGTTGTATTTGTTGTTGTTGTTGTTGTTTATTTGATGTTGTATTTGTTGTTGTTGTTGTTTATTTGACGTTATTGTTGTTGTTTATTTGATGTTGTTATTGTTGTTGTTGTTGTTTATTTGACGTTGTTGTTGTTGATAACGTTGTTGTTGTTGTTGTTTATTTGACGACGTTGTTGTTGTTGTTGTTTATTTGACGTTGTTAATGTTGTTGACATTGTTGTTATTGTGTTTGTTGTTTATATGACGTTGTTGTTGTTGTTGTTGTTGTTGTTTTTGTCGTTGTTATTGTTGGTGTTGTTGTTGTTTATTTGACGTTGTTGTTGTTGTTGTTGTTGTTTATTTGACGTTGTTGTTGTTGTTGTTTATTTGACGTTGTTGTTGTTTATTTGACGTTGTTGTTGATGTTGTTTATTTGACGTTGTTGTTGATGTTGTTTATTTGACGTTGTTGTTGTTATTGACGTTGTTGTTGTTGTTGTTGTTTATTTGACGTTTTTGTTGTTGTTGATGCCGTTGTTGTTTATGTTTTTTATTTGACGTTGTTGTTGTTGTTGTTATTGTTGTTGTTGTTGTTGTCTATTTGACGTTGTTGTTGTTGTTTATTTGACGTTCTTGTTGTTGTTGTTTATTTGACATTATTGTTGTTGTTATTTATTTGACGTTGTAGTTGTTGTTATTGTTTATTTGACGTTGTTGTTGTAATTTATTTGACGTTGTTATTGTTGTTTATTTGACATTGTTTTTGTTATTTGACGTTGCTATTATAGTTGTTGTTGTTATTGTTATTCTTGTTGCTTATTTGAGGTTGTTGTTATTGTTGTTATTTATTTGACGTTGTTGTTGTTGTTGTTGTTTATTTGACGTTGTTGTTGTTTATTTGACGTTTTTGTTGTTGTTTATTTGACGTTGTTGTCTTTGTTGTTGTTGTATTTGTTGTTGTTGTAATTGTTGTTGCTTATTTGACGTTGCTGTTATTGTTGTTGTTTATTTGACGTTCTTGTTCTTGTTATTCATTTGACGTTGTTGTTGTTGTTTATTTGACGTTGTTGTTGTAGCTTATTTGACGTTGTTGTTGTTGTTCTTGTTGTTGTTTATTTGACGTTGTTGTTGTTGTTGTTGTATTTGTTATTGTTGTAATTGTTGTTGCTTATTTGACGTTGTTGTTATTGTTGTTGTTTATTTGACGTTGTTGTTGTTGTTATTCATTTGACGTTGTTGTTGTTGCTTATTTGACGTTGTTGTTGTTGTTGTTGTCTATTTGAAGTTGTTGTTGTTGTTGTTGACGTTGTTGTTGTTGTTTATTTGATGTTGTTGTTGTTGACATAGTTGTTGTTCTTTATTTGAAGTTGTTGTTGTTGTTGTTTATTTGACGTTGTTATTGTTGTTTATTTGACGTTGTTTTTGTTATTTGACGTTGTTGTTGTTGTTGTTTATTGGACATTGTTGTTGTTGTTGTTTATTTTATATTGTTGTTATTGTTGACAGTGTTGTTGTTGTTGTTTATTTGATATTGTTATTGTTGTTGTTATTTATTTGACGTTGTTGTTGTTGTTTATTTGACGTTGTTGTTGTTGTTTATTTGACGTTGTTGTTATTGACGTTGTTGTTGTTGTTGTTGCTTATTTGACATTGTTGTTGTTGTTTATTTGACGTTGTTGTTGTTGTTTATTTGACGTTGTTGTTGTTTTTTATTTGACGTTGTTGTTGTTGACATTATTGTTGTTGTTGTTTATTTGACGTTGTTGTTGTTGTTTATTTGACGTTGTTTTTGTTGTTGTTTATTTGACGTTGTTGTTGTTGACGTTGTTGTTGTTGTTATTGCTTATTTGACATTGTTGTTGTTGTTTATTTGACGTTGTTGTTGTTGTTGTTTATTTGACGTTGTTGTTGTTGTTGTTTATTTGATGTTGTTTTAGTTGTTGTTGTTGATTTGACGTTGTTGTTGTTTTTTATTTGACGTTGTTACTGTTGACATAGTTGTTGTTGTTGTTTATTTGATGTTGTTGTTATTGTTGTTTATTTGACGTAATTGTTGTTATTGACGTTGTTGTTGTTGTTGTTGTTTATTTGACGTTTTTGTTGTTGTTGATGTCGTTGTTGTTGTTGTTTTTTATTAGACGTTGTTGTTGTTGTTGTTTATTTAACGTTGTTGTTGTTATTGTTGTTGTTGTTGTTGTCTATTTGACGTTGTTGTTGTTGTTTATTTGACGTTCTTGTTGTTGTTGTTTATTTGACATTGTTGTTGTTGTTATTTATTTGACGTTGTAGTTGTTGTTGTTGTTTATTTGACGTTGTTGTTGTTTATTTGACGTTTTTGTTGTTGTTTATTTGACGTTGTTGTCTTTGTTGTTGTTGTATTTGTTATTGTTGTAATTGTTGTTGCTTATTTGACGTTGTTGTTATTGTTGTTGTTTATTTGACGTTCTTGTTGTTGTTATTCATTTGACGTTGTTGTTGTTGTTTATTTGACGTTGTTGTTGTTGCTTATTTGACGTTGTTGTTGTTGTTGTTTATTTGACGTTGTTGTTGTTGTTGTATTTGTTATTGTTGTAATTGTTGTTGCTTATTTGACGTTGTTGTTATTGTTGTTGTTTATTTGACGTTGTTGTTGTTGTTATTCATTTGACGTTGTTGTTGTTGCTTATTTGACGTTGTTGTTGTTGTTGTTGTCTATTTGAAGTTGTTGGTGTTGTTGACGTTGTTGTTGTTGTTTATTTGATGTTGTTGTTGTTGACATAGTTGTTGTTCTTTATTTGAAGTTGTTGTTGTTGTTGTTGTTTATTTGACGTTGTTATTGTTGTTTATTTGACGTTGTTTTTGTTATTTGACGTTGTTGTTGTTGTTGTTTATTGGACATTGTTGTTGTTGTTGTTTATTTTATATTGTTGTTGTTATTGACAGTGTTGTTGTTGTTGTTGTTTATTTGACATTGTTATTGTTGTTGTTATTTATTTGACGTTGTTGTTGTTGTTTATTTGACGTTGTTGTTGTTGTTTATTTGACGTTGTTGTTGTTGACGTTGTTGTTGTTGTTGCTTATTTGACATTGTTGTTGTTGTTTATTTGACGTTGTTGTTGTTGTTGTTTATTTGACGTTGTTGTTGTTTTTTATTTGACGTTGTTGTTGTTGACATTGTTGTTGTTGTTGTTTATTTGACGTTGTTGTTGTTGTTTATTTGACGTTGTTGTTGTTGTTGGTGTTTAGTTGACGTTGTTGTTGTTGTTGTTGTTTATTTGACGTTGTTGTTGTTGACGTTGTTGTTGTTGTTATTGCTTATTTGACATTGTTGTTGTTGTTTATTTGACGTTGTTGTTGTTGTTGTTGTTGTTTATTTGACGTTGTTGTTGTTGTTGTTTATTTGATGTTGTTTTAGTTGTTGTTGTTGATTTGACGTTGTTGTTGTTTTTTATTTGACGTTGTTACTGTTGACATAGTTGTTGTTATTGTTTATTTGATGTTGTTGTTGTTGTTTATTTGACGTAATTGTTGTTATTGACGTTGTTGTTGTTGTTGTTGTTTATTTGACGTTTTTGTTGTTGTTGATGCCGTTGTTGTTTATGTTTTTTATTTGACGTTGTTGTTGTTGTTGTTATTGTTGTTGTTGTTGTTGTCTATTTGACGTTGTTGTTGTTGTTTATTTGACGTTCTTGTTGTTGTTGTTTATTTGACATTGTTGTTGTTGTTATTTATTTGACGTTGTAGTTGTTGTTATTGTTTATCTGACGTTGTTGTTGTAATTTATTTGACGTTGTTATTGTTGTTTATTTGACGTTGTTTTTGTTATTTGACGTTGCTGTTGTAGTTGTTGTTGTTATTGTTATTCTTGTTGCTTATTTGAGGTTGTTGTTGTTTATTTGACGTTTTTGTTGTTGTTTATTTGACGTTGTTGTCTTTGTTGTTGTTGTGATTGTTGTTGTTGTAATTGTTGTTGCTTATTTGACGTTGCTGTTATTGTTGTTGTTTATTTGACGTTCTTGTTCTTGTTATTCATTTGACGTTGTTGTTGTTGTTTATTTGACGTTGTTGTTGTAGCTTATTTGACGTTGTTGTTATTGTTCTTGTTGTTGTTTATTTGACGTTGTTGTTGTTGTTGTATTTGTTATTGTTGTAATTGTTGTTGCTTATTTGACGTTGTTGTTATTGTTGTTGTTTATTTGACGTTGTTGTTGTTGTTATTCATTTGACGTTGTTGTTGTTGCTTATTTGACGTTGTTGTTGTTGTTGTTGTCTATTTGAAGTTGTTGTTGTTGTTGTTGACGTTGTTGTTGTTGTTTATTTGATGTTGTTGTTGTTGACATAGTTGTTGTTCTTTATTTGAAGTTGTTGTTGTTGTTGTTTATTTGACGTTGTTATTGTTGTTTATTTGACGTTGTTTTTGTTATTTGACGTTGTTGTTGTTGTTGTTTATTGGACATTGTTGTTGTTGTTGTTTAATTTATATTGTTGTTGTTGTTGACAGTGTTGTTGTTGTTGTTTATTTGACATTGTTATTGTTGTTGTTATTTATTTGACGTTGTTGTTGTTGTTTATTTGACGTTGTTGTTGTTGTTTATTTGACGTTGTTGTTGTTGACGTTGTTGTTGTTGTTGGTGCTTATTTGACATTGTTGTTGTTGTTTATTTGACGTTGTTGTTGTTGTTGTTTATTTGACGTTGTTGTTGTTTTTTATTTGACGTTGTTGTTGTTGACATTGTTATTGTTATTGTTCATTTGACGTTGTTGTTGTTTATTTGACGTTGTTGTTGTTGTTGTTGTTTATTTGACATTGTTGTTGTTGACGTTGTTGTTGTTGTTATTGCTTATTTGACATTGTTGTTGTTGTTTATTTGACGCTGTTGTTGTTGTTGTTGTTTATTTGACGTTGTTGTTGTTTATTTGATGTTGTTTTAGTTGTTGTTGTTGATTTGACGTTGTTGTTGTTTTTTATTTGACGTTGTTAATGTTGACATAGTTGTTGTTGTTGTTTATTTGATGTTGTTTATTTGACGTAATTGTTGTTATTGACGTTGTTGTTGTTGTTGTTGTTTATTTGACGTTTTTGTTGTTGTTGATGTTGTCGTTGTTGTTGTTTTTTATTTGACGTTGTTGTTGTTGTTGTTTATTTAACGTTGTTGTTGTTGTTATTGTTGTTGTTGTTGTTGTTGTCTATTTGACGTTGTTGTTGTTGTTTATTTGACGTTCTTGTTGTTATTGTTTATTTGACATTGTTGTTGTTGTTATTTATTTGACGTTGTAGTTGTTGTTATTGTTTATTTGACGTTGTTGTTGTTGTTTATTTGACGTTGTTATTGTTGTTTATTTGACGTTGTTTTTGTTATTTGACGTTGCTGTTGTAGTTGTTGTTGTATTTGTTGTTGTTATTGTTATTCTTGTTGCTTATTTGAGGTTGTTGTTGTATTTGTTGTTGTTATTGTTATTCTTGTTGCTTATTTGAGGTTGTTGTTATTGTTGTTATTTATTTGACGTTGTTGTTGTTGTTGTTGTTTATTTGACGTTGTTGTTGTTTATTTGAAGTTTTTGTTGTTGTTTATTTGACGTTGTTGTCTTCGTTGTTGTTGTATTTGTTGTTGTTGTTATTGTTATTGCTTATTTGACGATGTTGTTATTGTTGTTGATTATTTGACGTTGTTGTTGTTGTTATTCATTTGACGTTGTTGTTGTTGTTGTTTATTTGACGTTGTTGTTGTTGTTGTTCTTTATTTGACGTTGTTGTTGTCGTTGTTTTTGTTGTTTATTTGACGTTGTTGTTGTTATTTATTTGACGTTGTTGTTGTTGTTTATTTGATGTTGTTGTTGACGTTGTTGTTGTTGTTGTTTATTTGACGTTGTTGTTGTTGTTGTTTATTTGACGTTGTTGTTGTTGACGTTGTTGTTGTTGTTGTTTATTTGATGTTGTTGTTGTTGTTGTTGACATAGTTGTTGTTGTTTATTTGACGTTGTTGTTGTTGACGTTGTTGTTTATTTGACGTTGTTGTTGTTGTTGTTTATTTGACTTTGTTGTTGTTATTCATTTGACGTTGTTGTTGTTGTAGTTTATTTGACGTTGTTGTTGTTGTTTATTTGACGTTGTTGTTGTTGTTGTTTATTTGACGTTGTTGTTGTTATTTATTTGACGTTGTTGTTGTTGTTTATTTGACGTTGTTGTTGTTGTTGTTGTTTTTTTTTGACGTTGTTAATGTTGTTGACATTGTTATTGTTTTTGTTGTTTATTTGGTGTTGTTGTTGTTGTTGTTAGTGATTGTTGTTGTTGTTGTTGTTGTTGTTGTTTATTTAATGTTGTTGTTGTTGTTTATTTGACGCAGTTATTGTTGTTGACGTTGTTGTTGTTGTTGTTGTTTGTTTACTTGACGATTTTGTTGTTGTGGATGTTGTTGTTATTGTTGTTTATATGACGTTGTTGTTGTTGTGGTTTATTTGACGTTGTTGTTTTTGTTATTGTTATTGTTGTTGTTATTGTTTATTTGACGTTGTTGTTGTTGTTTATTTGACGTTGTTGTTGTTGTTTATTTGACGTTGTTGTTGTTGTTGTTTATTTAACGTTGTTGTTCTTGTTGTTATTTATTTGACGTTGTTGTTGTTGTTGTTTATTAGACGTTGTTGTTGTTGTTTATTTGACTTTGTTATTGTTGTTTATTTGACGTTGTTTTTGTTATTTGACGTTGTTGTTGTTGTATTTGACGTTGTTGTTGTTGTTGCTTATTTGACGTTGTTGTTGTTGTTGTTGTTTATTTGATGTTGTTGTTGCTGTTGTTTATTTGACGTTGTTGTTGTTGTCATTGTTGTTGTTTATTTGAGGTTGTTGTTGTTGTTTATTTGACGTTGTTGTTGTTGTTGACGTTGTTGTTGTTGTTGTTTATTTGACGTTTTTGTTATTGTTTATTTGACGTTGTTAATGTTGTTGACGTTGTTGACGTTGTTGTTGTTGTTTTTGTTGTTTATTTCACGTTGTTGTTGTTATTTGACGTTGTTGTTATTGTTGTATTTGTTGTTGTTGTTGTTGTTGTTTATTTGAAGTTGTATTTGTTGTTGTTGTTGTTTATTTGACGTTATTGTTGTTGTTTATTTGATGTTGTTATTGTTGTTGTTGTTGTTTATTTGACGTTGTTGTTGTTGATAACGTTGTTGTTGTTGTTGTTTATTTGACGACGTTGTTGTTGTTGTTGTTTATTTGACGTTGTTAATGTTGTTGACATTGTTGTTATTGTGTTTGTTGTTTATATGACGTTGTTGTTGTTGTTGTTGTTGTTGTTTTTGTCATTGTTATTGTTGGTGTTGTTGTTGTTTATTTGACGTTGTTCTTGTTGTTGTTGTTGTTTATTTGACGTTGTTGTTGTTGTTTATTTGACGTTGTTGTTGTTGTTGTTTATTTGACGTTGTTGTTATTGTTGTTTATTTGACGTTGTTGTTGTTTTTTCTTTGACGTTGTTGTTGTTGACATTGTTATTGTTGTTGTTCATTTGACGTTGTTGTTGTTGTTTATTTGACGTTGTTGTTGTTGTTGTTTATTTGACGTTGTTGTTGTTGACGTTGTTGTTGTTGTTGTTATTGCTTATTTGACATTATTGTTGTTGTTTATTTGACGTTGTTGTTGTTGTTGTTGTTGTTTATTTGACGTTGTTGTTGTTGTTTATTTGATGTTGTTTTAGTTGTTGTTGTTGATTTGACGTTGTTGTTGTTTTTTATTTGACATTGTTACTGTTGACATAGTTGTTGTTGTTGTTTATTTGATGTTGTTTATTTGACGTAATTGTTGTTATTGACGTTGTTGTTGTTGTTGTTGTTTATTTGACGTTTTTGTTGTTGTTGATGTCGTCGTTGTTGTTGTTTTTTATTTGACGTTGTTGTTGTTGTTGTTTATTTAACGTTGTTGTTGTTGTTATTGTTGTTGTTGTTGTTGTCTATTTGACGTTGTTGTTGTTGTTTATTTGACGTTCTTGTTGTTGTTGTTTATTTGACATTGTTGTTGTTGTTATTTATTTGACATTGTAGTTGTTGTTATTGTTTATTTGACGTTGTTGTTGTTGTTTATTTGACGTTGTTATTGTTGTTTTTTTGACGTTGTTTTTGTTATTTGACGTTGCTGTTGTAAATGTTGTTGTATTTGTTGTTGTTATTGTTATTCTTGTTGCTTATTTGAGGTTGTTGTTATTGTTGTTATTTATTTGACGTTGTTGTTGTTGTTGTTGTTTATTTGACGTTGTTGTTGTTTATTTGAAGTTTTTGTTGTTGTTTATTTGACGTTGTTGTCTTTGTTGTTGTTGTATTTGTTGTTGTTGTTATTGTTATTGCTTATTTGATGATGTTGTTATTGTTGTTGATTATTTGACGTTATTGTTGTTGTTATTCATTTGACGTTGTTGTTGTTGTTGTTTATTTGACGTTGTTGTTGTTGTTGTTCTTTATTTGACGTTGTTGTTGTCGTTGTTTTTGTTGTTTATTTGACGTTGTTGTTGTTATTTATTTGACGTTGTTGTTGTTGTTTGTTTGATGTTGTTGTTGACGTTGTTGTTGTTGTTGTTTATTTGACGTTGTTGTTGTTGTTGTTTATTTGACGTTGTTGTTGTTGACGTTGTTGTTGTTGTTGTTGTTTATTTGATGTTGTTGTTGTTGTTGTTGACATAGTTGTTGTTGTTTATTTGACGTTGTTGTTGTTGACGTTGTTGTTTATTTGACTTTGTTGTTGTTGTTGTTTATTTGACTTTGTTGTTGTTATTCATTTGACGTTGTTGTTGTTGTAGTTTATTTGACGTTGTTGTTGTTGTTGTTTATTTGACGTTGTTGTTGTTGTTTATTTGACGTTGTTGTTGTTATTTATTAGACGTTGTTGTTGTTGTTTATTTGACGTTGTTGTTGTTTATTTGACGTTGTTGTTGTTGTTGTTGTTGTTTTTTTGACGTTGTTAATGTTGTTGACATTGTTATTGTTTTTGTTGTTTATTTGGCGTTGTTGTTGTTGTTGTTAGTGATTGTTGTTGTTGTTGTTGTTGTTTATTTAATGTTGTTGTTGTTGTTTATTTGACGCAGTTATTGTTGTTGACGTTGTTGTTGTTGTTGTTTGTTTACTTGACGATTTTGTTGTTGTGGATGTTGTTGTTATTATTGTTTATTTGACGTTGTTGTTGTTGTGGTTTATTTGACGTTGTTGTTTTTGTTATTGTTATTGTTGTTGTTATTGTTTATTTGACGTTGTTGTTGTTGTTTATTTGACGTTGTTGTTGGTTTTTATTTGACGTTGTTGTTGTTGTTTATTTAACGTTGTTGTTCTTGTTGTTATTTATTTGACGTTGTTGTTGTTGTTGTTTATTAGACGTTGTTGTTGTTGTTTATTTGACTTTGTTATTGTTGTTTATTTGACGTTGTTTTTGTTATTTGACGTTGTTGTTGTTGTTGTATTTGACGTTGTTGTTGTTGTTGCTTATTTGACGTTGTTGTTGTTGTTGTTGTTGCTGTTGTTTATTTGACGTTGTTGTTGTTGTTGTCGTTGTTGTTGTTTATTTGAGGTTGTTGTTGTTGTTTATTTGACGTTGTTGTTGTTGTTGTTGTTGTTGTTTATTTGACGTTTTTGTTGTTGTTTATTTGACGTTGTTAATGTTGTTGACGTTGTTGACGTTGTTGTTGTTGTTTTTGTTGTTTATTTCACGTTGTTGTTGTTATTTGACGTTGTTGTTATTGTTGTATTTGTTGTTGTTGTTGTTGTTTATTTGAAGTTGTATTTGTTGTTGTTGTTGTTTATTTGACGTTATTGTTGTTGTTTATTTGATGTTGTTATTGTTGTTGTTGTTGTTTATTTGACGTTGTTGTTGTTGATAACGTTGTTGTTGTTGTTGTTTATTTGACGATGTTGTTGTTGTTGTTGTTTATTTGACGTTGTTAATGTTGTTGACATTGTTGTTATTATGTTTGTTGTTTATATGACGTTGTTGTTGTTGTTGTTGTTGTTGTTTTTGTCGTTGTTATTGTTGGTGTTGTTGTTGTTTATTTGACGTTGTTGTTGTTGTTGTTGTTGTTGTTTATTTGACGTTGTTGTTGTTGTTGTTTATTTGACGTTGTTGTTGTTGTTGTTGTTTATTTGACATTGTTGTTGATGTTGTTTATTTGACGTTGTTGTTGATGTTGTTTATTTGACGTTGTTGTTGTTGTTGTTTATTTGACATTGTTGTTGTTGTTGTTGATGTTGTTGTTGTTGTTTATTTGACGTTGTTGTAGTTGTTGTTGTTGATTTTATGTTGTTTTAGTTGTTGTTGTTTATTTGACGTTGTTGTTGTTTTTTATTTGACGTTGTTGATGTTGACATTGTTGTTATTGTTGTTTATTTGACGTTGTTGTTGTATATTTGACATAGTTGTTGTTATTGCCGTTGTTGTTGTTGTTTATTTGACGTTTTTGTTGTTGTTGATGTTGTTGTTGTTGTTGTTGTTTATTTGACGTTGTTGTTGTTGTTGTTTATTTAACGTTATTGTTGTTGTTGTTGTTGTTTATTTGACATTGTTGTTGTTGTTGTTGTTTATTGGACGTTGTTGTTGTTGTTGTTTATTTGACGTTGTTGTTGTTATTTATTTGACGTTGTTGTTGTTGTTGTTGTTATTGTTTATTTGACGTTGTTGTTGTTTTTTGTTGTTTATTTGACGTTGTTATTGTTGTTTATTTGACGTTGTTTTTGTTATTTGACGTTGTTGTTGTTGTATTTCATTTGACGTTGTTGTTGTTGTTGTTGTTGTTTATTAGACGTTGTTGTTATTGTTGCAATTATTTGACGTTGTTGTTGTTGTTGTTTATTTGACGTTGTTGTTGTTGCTTATTTGACGTTGTTGTTGTTGTTGTTTATTTGACGTTGTTGTTGTTGTTGTTGTATTTGTTGTTGTTGTAATTGTTGTTGCTTATTTGACGTTGTTGTTTTGTTGTTGTTTATTTGACGTTCTTGTTGTTGTTATTCATTTGACGTTGTTGTTGTTGTTTATTTGACGTTGTTGTTGTTTATTTGACGTTGTTGTTGTTGCTTATTTGACGTTGTTGTTGTTGTTGTTGTTGTTTATTTGACGTTGTTGTTGTTGTTGTTTATTTGATGTTGTTGTTGTTGTTGTTGACATAGTTGTTGTTGTTTATTTGACGTTGTTGTTGTTGACGTTGTTGTTTATTTGACGTTGTTGTTGTTATTCATTTGACGTTGTTGTTGTTGTAGTTTATTTGACGTTGTTGTTGTTGTTGTTTATTTGACGTTGTTGTTGTTGTTTATTTGACGTTGTTGTTGTTATTTATTTGACGTTGTTGTTGTTGTTTATTTGACGTTGTTGTTGTTTATTTGACGTTGTTGTTGTTGTTGTTGTTTTTTTGACGTTGTTAATGTTGTTGACATTGTTATTGTTTTTCTTGTTTATTTGGTGTTGTTGTTGTTGTTGTTAGTGATTGTTGTTGTTGTTGTTGTTGTTTATTTAATGTTGTTGTTGTTGTTTATTTGACGTAGTTATTGTTGTTGACGTTGTTGTTGTTGTTGTTGTTTGTTTACTTGACGATTTTGTTGTTGTGGATGTTGTTGTTATTGTTGTTTATTTGACGTTGTTGTTGTTATGGTTTATTTGACGTTGTTGTTTTTGTTATTGTTATTGTTGTTGTTATTGTTGTTGTTATTGTTTATTTGACGTTGTTGTTGTTGTTTATTTGACGTTGTTGTTGTTGTTTATATGACGTTGTTGTTGTTGTTTATTTAACGTTGTTGTTCTTGTTGTTATTTATTTGACATTGTTGTTGTTGTTTATTAGACGTTGTTGTTGTTGTTGTTTATTTTACTTTGTTATTGTTGTTTATTTGACGTTGTTTTTGTTATTTGACGTTGTTGTTGTTGTTGTATTTGACGTTGTTGTTGTTGTTGCTTATTTGACGTTGTTGTTGTTGTTTATTTGATGTTGTTGTTGCTGTTGTTTATTTGACGTTGTTGTTGTTGTCGTTGTTGTTGTTTATTTGAGGTTGTTTTTGTTGTTTATTTGACGTTGTTGTTGTTGTTGACGTTGTTGTTGTTGTTGTTTATTTGACGTTTTTGTTGTTGTTTATTTGACGTTGTTAATGTTGTTGACGTTGTTGACGTTGTTGTTGTTGTTTTTGTTGTTTATTTCACGTTGTTGTTGTTATTTGACGTTGTTGTTATTGTTGTATTTGTTGTTGTTGTTGTTGTTTATTTGAAGTTGTATTTGTTGTTGTTGTTGTTTATTTGACGTTGTTGTTGTTGTTTATTTGACGTTATTGTTGTTGTTTATTTGATGTTGTTATTGTTGTTGTTGTTGTTTATTTGACGTTGTTGTTGTTGATGACGTTGTTGTTGTTGTTGTTTATTTGACGACGTTGTTGTTGTTGTTGTTTATTTGACGTTGTTAATGTTGTTGACATTGTTGTTATTGTGTTTGTTGTTTATATGACGTTGTTGTTGTTGTTGTTGTTGTTGTTTTTGTCGTTGTTATTGTTGGTGTTGTTGTTGTTTATTTGACGTTGTTGTTGTTGTTGTTGTTTATTTGACGTTGTTGTTGTTGTTGTTTATTTGACGTTGTTGTTGTTGTTGTTTATTTGACGTTGTTGTTGATGTTGTTTATTTGACGTTGTTGTTGTTGTTGTTTATTTGACGTTGTTGTTGATGTTGTTTATTTGACGTTGTTGTTGTTGTTGTTTATGTTGTTGTTGTTGTTTATTTGACGTTGTTGTTGTTGTTGTTGATTTTATGTTGTTTTAGTTGTTGTTGTTTATTTGACGTTGTTGTTGTTTTTTATTTGACGTTGTTGATGTTGACATTGTTGTTGTTGTTGTTTATTTGACGTTGTTGTTGTATATTTGACATAGTTGTTGTTATTGCCGTTGTTGTTGTTGTTTATTTGACGTTTTTGTTGTTGTTGATGTTGTTGTTGTTGTTGTTTTTTATTTGACGTTGTTGTTGTTGTTGTTGTTTATTTAACGTTATTGTTGTTGTTGTTGTTGTTTATTTGACATTGTTGTTGTTGTTGTTGTTTATTGGACGTTGTTGTTGTTGTTGTTTATTTGACGTTGTTGTTGTTATTTATTTGACGTTGTTGTTGTTGTTATTGTTTATTTGACGTTGTTGTTGTTTTTTGTTGTTTATTTGACGTTGTTATTGTTGTTTATTTGACGTTGTTTTTGTTATTTGACGTTGTTGTTGTTGTATTTCATTTGACGTTGTTGTTGTTGTTGTTGTTTATTAGACGTTGTTGTTATTGTTGCAATTATTTGACGTTGTTGTTGTTGTTATTTATTTGACGTTGTTGTTGTTGCTTATTTGACGTTGTTGTTGTTGTTGTTTATTTGACGTTGTTGTTGTTGTTGTTGTATTTGTTGTTGTTGTAATTGTTGTTGCTTATTTGACGTTGTTGTTTTGTTGTTGTTTATTTGACGTTCTTGTTGTTGTTATTCATTTGCCGGTGTTGTTGTTGTTTATTTGACGTTGTTCTTGTTTATTTGACGTTGTTGTTGTTGCTTATTTGACGTTGTTGTTGTTGTTGTTGTTTATTTGACGTTGTTGTTGTTGTTGTATTTGTTATTGTTGTAATTGTTGTTGCTTATTTGACGTTGTTGTTATTGTTGTTGTTTATTTGACGTTGTTGTTGTTGTTATTCATTTGACGTTGTTGTTGTTGTTTATTTGATGTTGTTGTTGGTGTTGACATAGTTGTTGTTCTTTATTTGAAGTTGTTGTTGTTGTTGTTGTTGTTTATTTGACCTTGTTATTGTTATTTATTTGACGTTGTTTTTGTTATTTGACGTTGTTGTCGTTGTTGTTTTTTGGACATTGTTGTGGTTGTTGTTTATTTTATATTGTTGTTGTTGTTGACAGTGTTGTTGTTGTTGTTGTTGTTTATTTGACATTGTTGTTGTTGTAGTTATTTATTTGACGTTGTTGTTGTTGTTGTTTATTTGACGTTGTTGTTGTTGTTGTTTATTTGACGTTGTTGTTGTTGTTGTTTATTTGACGTTGTTGTTGTTGACGTTGTCGTTGTTGTTGTTGTTGTTGTTGTTGCTTATTTGACATTGTTGTTGTTTATTTGACGTTGTTGTTGTTGTTGTTGTTGTTTATTTGACGTTTTTGTTGTTTTTTATTTGACGTTGTTGTTGTTGACATTGTTGTTGTTGTTGTTTATTTGACGTTGTTGTTGTTGTTTATTTGACGTTGTTGTTGTTGTTTATTTGACGTTGTTGTTGTTGACGTTGTTGTTGTTGTTATTGCTTATTTGACATTGTTGTTGTTGTTTATTTGACGTTGTTGTTGTTGTTGTTGTTTATTTGACGTTGTTGTTGTTGTTGTTTATTTGATGTTGTTTTAGTTGTTGTTGTTGATTTGACGTTGTTGTTGTTTTTTATTTGACGTTGTTATTGTTGACATAGTTGTTGTTGTTGTTTATTTGATGTTGTTGTTGTTTATTTGACGTAATTGTTGTTATTGATGTTGTTGTTGTTGTTGTTTATTTGATGTTTTTGTTGATGTTGATGTCGTTGTTGTTGTTGTTTTTTATTTGACGTTGTTGTTGTTGTTTATTTGACATTGTTGTTGTTATTTATTTGACGTTGTAGTTGTTGTTATTGTTTATTTGACGTTGTTGTTGTTGTTGTTTTTTTGACGTTGTTATTGTTGTTTATTTGACGTTGTTTTTGTTATTTGACGTAGCTGTTGTAGTTGTTGTTGTATTTGTTGTTTTTTATTTAACGTTGTTGTTGTTGTTGTTTATTTGACGTTGTTGTTGTTTATTTGACGTTGTTGTTGTTATTTATTTGACGTTGTTGTTGTTGTTTATTTGACGTTGTTGTTGTTTATTTGACGTTGTTGTTGTTGTTGTTGTTTTTTTGACGTTGTTAATGTTGTTGACATTGTTGTTGTTTTTGTTGTTTATTTGGAGTTGTTGTTGTTGTTGTTAGTGATTGTTGTTGTTGTTGTTGTTGTTTATTTGACGTTGTTGTTGTTGTTTATTTGACGTAGTTATTGTTGTTGACGTTGTTGTTGTTGTTAGTGATTGTTGTTGTTGTTGTTTATTTGACGTTGTTGTTGTTGTTTATTTGACGTAGTTATTGTTGTTGACGTTGTTGTTGTTGTTGTTGTTTGTTTACTTGACGATTTTCTTGTTGTTGATGTTGTTGTTATTGTTGTTTATTTGACGTTGTTGTTGGTGTGGTTTATTTGACGTTGTTGTTTTTGTTATTGTTATTGTTGTTGTTATTGTTTATTTGACGTTGTTATTGTTTATTTGACGTTGTTGTTGTTGTTGTTTATTTGACGTTGTTGTTGTTGTTGTTGTTTATTTAACGTTGTTGTTCTTGTTGTTATTTATTTGACGTTGTTGTTGTTGTTGTTGTTGTTTATTAGACGTTGTTGTTGTTGTTTATTTGACTCTGTTATTGTTGTTTATTTGACGTTGTTTTTGTTATTTGACATTATTGTTATTGTTGTTGTATTTGTTGTTGTTGTTGTTGTTGCTTATTTAACGTTGTTGTTGTTGTTGTTTATTTGATGTTGTTATTGCTGTTGTTTATTTGACGTTGTTGTTGTCGTTGTTGTTGTTTATTTGACGTTGTTGTTGTTGTTTATTTGACGTTGTTGTTGTTTATTTGACATTGTTGTTGTTGTTTATTGGACGTTGTTGTTGTTGTTGTTTATTTGACGTTGTTGTTGTTATTTATTTGACGTTGTTGTTGTTGTTATTGTTTATTTGACGTTGTTGTTGTTGTTGTTTATTTGACGTTGTTATTGTTGTTTATTTGACGTTGTTTTTGTTATTTGACGTTGTTGTAATTGTATTTCATTTGACGTTGTTGTTGTTGTTGTTTATTTGACGTTGTTTTTGTTGCTTATTTGACGTTGTTGTTGTTTATTTAACGTTGTTGTTGTTGTATTTGTTGTTGTTGTAATTGTTTTTGCTTATTTGACGTTGTTGTTATTGTTGTTGTTTATTTGACGTCCTTGTTGTTGTTATTCATTTGACGTTGTTGTTGTTGTTTATTTGACGTTGTTGTTGTTTATTTGACGTTGTTGTTGTTGCTTATTTGACGTTGTTGCTGTTGTTGTTGTTTATTTGATGTTGTTGTTATTGTTGTTGTATTTGTTGTTATTGTAGTTGTTGTATTTGTTGTTGTTGTAATTGTTGTTGCTTATTTGACGTTGTTGTTATTGTTGTTGTTTATTTGACGTTGTTGTTGTTGTTATTCATTTGACGTTGTTGTTGTTGTTGTTGTTTATTTGACGTTGTTGTTGTTGTTGTCTATTTGAAGTTGTTGTTTATTTGACGTTGTTGTTGTTATTTATTTGACGTTGTTGTTGTTGACGTTGTTGTTGTTGTTATTGATTATTTGACGTTGTTGTTTTTTTGTTTGTTTACTTGACGATTTTGTTGTTGTTGATGTTGTTGTTGTTGTTGTTGTTTATTTGACGTGGTTGTTGTTGTGGTTTATTTGACGTTGTTGTTTTTCTTATTGTAATTGTTATTGTTATTGTTTATTAGACGTTGTTGTTGTTGTTTATTTGACGTTGTTGTTGTTGTTGTTGTTTATTTGACGTTGTTGTTGTTGTTGTTTATTTGACGTTGTTGTTGTTATTTATTTGACGTTGTTGTTGTTGTTTATTTGACGTTGGTGTTGTTTATTTGACGTTGGTGTTGTTGTTGTTGTTTTTTTGACGTTGTTAATGTTGTTGACATTGTTTTTGTTTTTGTTGTTTATTTGGCGTTGTTGTTGTTGTTGTTAGTGATTGTTGTTGTTGTTGTTGTTTATTTGACGTTGTTGTTGTTGTTGTTTATTTGACGTAGTTATTGTTGTTGACGTTGTTGTTGTTGTTGTTGTTAGTGATTGTCGTTGTTGTTGTTTATTTGACGTAATTGTTGTTATTGATGTTGTTGTTGTTGTTGTTTATTTGACGTTTTTGTTGTTGTTGATGTCGTTGTTGTTGTTGTTTTTTATTTGACGTTGTTGTTGTTGGTGTTTATTTAACGTTGTTGTTGTTGTTATTGTTGTTGTTGTTGTTGTTTATTTGACGTTGTTGTTGTTTATTTGACGTTGTTGTTGTTGTTTATTTGACATTGTTGTTGTTATTTATTTGACGTTGTAGTTGTTGTTATTGTTTATTTGACGTTGTTGTTGTTGTTGTTTATTTGACGTTGTTATTGTTGTTTATTTGACGTTGTTTTTGTTATTTGACGTAGCTGTTGTAGTTGTTGTTGTATTTGTTGTTTTTTATTTAACGTTGTTGTTGTTGTTGTTTATTTGACGTTGTTGTTGTTTATTTGACGTTGTTGTTGTTATTTATTTGACGTTGTTGTTGTTGTTTATTTGACGTTGTTGTTGTTTATTTGACGTTGTTGTTGTTGTTGTTGTTTTTTTGACGTTGTTAATGTTGTTGACATTGTTGTTGTTTTTGTTGTTTATTTGGAGTTGTTGTTGTTGTTGTTGTTAGTGATTGTTGTTGTTGTTGTTGTTGTTTATTTGACGTTGTTGTTGTTGTTTATTTGACATTGTTGTTGTTGTAGTTATTTATTAGACGTTGTTGTTGTTGTTTATTTGACGTTGTTGTTGTTGTTGTTTATTTGACGTTGTTGTTGTTGACGTTGTCGTTGTTGTTGTTGTTGTTGTTGTTGCTTATTTGACATTGTTGTTGTTTATTTGACGTTGTTGTTGTTGTTGTTGTTGTTTATTTGACGTTGTTGTTGTTTTTTATTTGACGTTGTTGTTGTTGACATTGTTGTTGTTGTTGTTTATTTGACGTTGTTGTTGTTGTTTATTTGACGTTGTTGTTGTTGTTTATTTGACGTTGTTGTTGTTGACGTTGTTGTTGTTGTTATTGCTTATTTGACATTGTTGTTGTTGTTTATTTGACGTTGTTGTTGTTGTTGTTGTTTATTTGACGTTGTTGTTGTTGTTGTTTATTTGATGTTGTTTTAGTTGTTGTTGTTGATTTGACGTTGTTTTTGTTTTTTATTTGACGTTGTTATTGTTGACATAGTTGTTGTTGTTGTTTATTTGATGTTGTTGTTGTTTATTTGACGTAATTGTTGTTATTGATGTTGTTGTTGTTGTTGTTTATTTGACGTTTTTGTTGTTGTTGATGTCGTTGTTGTTGTTGTTTTTTATTTGACGTTGTTGTTGTTGTTTATTTGACATTGTTGTTGTTATTTATTTGACGTTGTAGTTGTTGTTATTGTTTATTTGACGTTGTTGTTGTTGTTGTTTATTTGACGTTGTTATTGTTGTTTATTTGACGTTGTTTTTGTTATTTGACGTAGCTGTTGTAGTTGTTGTTGTATTTGTTGTTTTTTATTTAACGTTGTTGTTGTTGTTGTTGTTTATTTGACGTTGTTGTTGTTTATTTGACGTTGTTGTTGTTATTTATTTGACGTTGTTGTTGTTGTTTATTTGACGTTGTTGTTGTTTATTTGACGTTGTTGTTGTTGTTGTTGTTTTTTTGACGTTGTTAATGTTGTTGACATTGTTGTTGTTTTTGTTGTTTATTTGGAGTTGTTGTTGTTGTTGTTAGTGATTGTTGTTATTGTTTATTTGACGTTGTTGTTGTTGTTTATTTGACGTAGTTATTGTTGTTGACGTTGTTGTTGTTGTTAGTGATTGTTGTTGTTGTTGTTTATTTGACGTTGTTGTTATTGTTGTTTATTTGACGTAGGTATTGTTGTTGACGTTGTTGTTGTTGTTGTTGTTTGTTTACTTAACGATTTTCTTGTTGTTGATGTTGTTGTTATTGTTGTTTATTTGACGTTGTTGTTGGTGTGGTTTATTTGACGTTGTTGTTTTTGTTATTGTTATTGTTGTTGTTATTGTTTATTTGACGTTGTTGTTGTTTATTTGAAGTTGTTGTTGTTGTTGTTTATTTGACGTTGTTGTTGTTGTTGTTGTTTATTTAACGTTGTTGTTCTTGTTGTTATTTATTTGACGTTGTTGTTGTTGTTGTTGTTGTTGTTGTTTATTAGACGTTGTTGTTGTTGTTTATTTGACTCTGTTATTGTTGTTTATTTGACGTTGTTTTTGTTATTTGACATTATTGTTGTTGTTGTTGTATTTGTTGTTGTTGTTGTTGTTGTTGCTTATTTAACGTTGTTGTTGTTGTTGTTTATTTGATGTTGTTATTGCTGTTGTTTATTTGACGTTGTTGTTGTCGTTGTTGTTGTTTATTTGACGTTGTTGTTGTTGTTTATTTGACGTTGTTGTTGTTTATTTGACATTGTTGTTGTTGTTTTTTATTGGACGTTGTTGTTGTTGTTGTTTATTTGACGTTGTTGTTGTTATTTATTTGACGTTGTTGTTGTTGTTATTGTTTATTTGACGTTGTTGTTGTTGTTGTTTATTTGACGTTGTTATTGTTGTTTATTTGACGTTGTTGTAATTGTATTTCATTTGACGTTGTTGTTGTTGTTGTTTATTTGACGTTGTTGTTGTTGCTTATTTGACGTTGTTGTTGTTTATTTAACGTTGTTGTTGTTGTTGTATTTGTTGTTGTTGTAATTGTTTTTGCTTATTTGACGTTGTTGTTATTGTTGTTGTTTATTTGACGTTCTTGTTGTTGTTATTCATTTGACGTTGTTGTTGTTGTTTATTTGACGTTGTTGTTGTTGCTTATTTGACGTTGTTGCTGTTGTTGTTGTTTATTTGATGTTGTTGTTATTGTTGTTGTATTTGTTGTTGTTGTAGTTGTTGTATTTGTTGTTGTTGTAATTGTTGTTGCTTATTTGACGTTGTTGTTATTGTTGTTGTTTATTTGACGTTGTTGTTGTTGTTGTTATTTGACGTTGTTGTTGTTGTTGTTGTTTATTTGACGTTGTTGTTGTTGTTGTCTATTTGAAGTTGTTGTTTATTTGACGTTGTTGTTGTTATTTATTTGACGTTGTTGTTGTTGACGTTGTTGTTGTTGTTATTGATTATTTGACGTTGTTGTTTTTGTTGTTTGTTTACTTGACGATTTTGTTGTTGTTGATGTTGTTGTTGTTGTTGTTGTTGTTGTTTATTTGACGTTGTTGTTGTTGTGGTTTATTTGACGTTGTTGTTTTTCTTATTGTTATTGTTATTGTTATTGTTTATTAGACGTTGTTGTTGTTGTTTATTTGACGTTGTTGTTGTTGTTGTTTATTTGACGTTGTTGTTGTTGTTGTTGTTTATTTGACGTTGTTGTTGTTATTTATTTGACGTTGTTGTTGTTGTTTATTTGACGTTGGTGTTGTTTATTTGACGTTGGTGTTGTTGTTGTTGTTTTTTTGACGTTGTTAATGTTGTTGACATTGTTTTTGTTTTTGTTGTTTATTTGGCGTTGTTGTTGTTGTTGTTAGTGATTGTTGTTGTTGTTGTTGTTTATTTGACGTTGTTGTTGTTGTTGTTTATTTGACGTAGTTATTGTTGTTGACGTTGTTGTTGTTGTTGTTAGTGATTGTTGTTGTTGTTGTTTATTTGACGTAATTGTTGTTATTGATGTTGTTGTTGTTGTTGTTTATTTGACGTTTTTGTTGTTGTTGATGTCGTTGTTGTTGTTGTTTTTTATTTGACGTTGTTGTTGTTGGTGTTTATTTAACGTTGTTGTTGTTGTTATTGTTGTTGTTGTTGTTGTTTATTTGACGTTGTTGTTGTTTATTTGACGTTGTTGTTGTTGTTTATTTGACATTGTTGTTGTTATTTATTTGACGTTGTAGTTGTTGTTATTATTTATTTGACGTTGTTGTTGTTGTTGTTTATTTGATGTTGTTATTGTTGTTTATTTGACGTTGTTTTTGTTATTTGACGTAGCTGTTGTAGTTGTTGTTGTATTTGTTGTTTTTTATTTAACGTTGTTGTTGTTGTTGTTGTTTATTTGACGTTGTTGTTGTTTATTTGACGTTGTTGTTGTTATTTATTTGACGTTGTTGTTGTTGTTTATTTGACGTTGTTGTTGTTGTTGTTGTTTTTTTGATGTTGTTAATGTTGTTGACATTGTTGTTGTTTTTGTTGTTTATTTGGAGTTGTTGTTGTTGTTGTTAGTGATTGTTGTTGTTGTTGTTGTTTATTTGACGTTGTTGTTGTTGTTTATTTGACGTAGTTATTGTTGTTGACGTTGTTGTTGTTGTTAGTGATTGTTGTTGTTGTTGTTTATTTGACGTTGTTGTTGTTGTTGTTTATTTGACGTAGTTATTGTTGTTGACGTTGTTGTTGTTGTTGTTTGTTTACTTGACGATTTTCTTGTTGTTGATGTTGTTGTTATTGTTGTTTATTTGACGTTGTTGTTGGTGTGGTTTATTTGACGTTGTTGTTTTTGTTATTGTTATTGTTGTTGTTATTGTTTATTTGACGTTGTTGTTGTTGTTGTTTATTTGACGTTGTTGTTGTTGTTGTTTATTTGACGTTGTTGTTGTTGTTGTTGTTGTTGTTGTTGTTGTTTATTTATCGTTGTTGTTCTTTTTGTTATTTATTTGACGTTGTTGTTGTTGTTGT
The DNA here is from genome assembly GCA_948472305.1 of Vicia faba. Lineage (NCBI taxonomy): Eukaryota > Viridiplantae > Streptophyta > Magnoliopsida > Fabales > Fabaceae > Vicia > Vicia faba. The sequence continues at coordinate 1,391,047,209 of OX451735.1, forward strand.
TTATTAGACGTTGTTGTTGTTGTTTATTTGACTCTGTTATTGTTGTTTATTTGACGTTATTTTTGTTATTTGACATTATTGTTGTTGTTGTATTTGTTGTTGTTGTTGTTGTTGTTGCTTATTTAACGTTGTTGTTGTTGTTGTTTATTTGATGTTGTTATTGCTGTTGTTTATTTGACGTTGTTGTTGTCGTTGTTGTTGTTTATTTGACGTTGTTGTTGTTGTTGTTTATTTGACGTTATTGTTGTTTATTTGACATTGTTGTTGTTGTTGTTGATTGGACGTTGTTGTTGTTGTTGTTTATTTGACGTTGTTGTTGTTATTTATTTGACGTTGTTGTTGTTGTTATTGTTTATTTGACGTTGTTGTTGTTGTTGTTTATTTGACGTTGTTATTGTTGTTTATTTGACGTTGTTTTTGTTATTTGACGTTGTTGTAATTGTATTTCATTTGACGTTGTTGTTGTTGTTGTTTATTTGACGTTGTTGTTGTTGCTTATTTGACGTTGTTGTTGTTTATTTAACGTTGTTGTTGTTGTTGTATTTGTTATTGTTGTAATTGTTTTTGCTTATTTGACGTTGTTGTTATTGTTGTTGTTTATTTGACGTTCTTGTTGTTGTTATTCATTTGACGTTGTTGTTGTTGTTTATTTGACGTTGTTGTTGTTTATTTGACGTTGTTGTTGTTTATTTGACGTTGTTGTTGTTGCTTATTTGACGTTGTTGCTGTTGTTGTTGTTTATTTGATGTTGTTGTTATTGTTGTTGTATTTGTTGTTGTTGTAATTGTTGTTGCTTATTTGACGTTGTTGTTATTGTTGTTGTTTATTTGACGTTGTTGTTGTTGTTATTCATTTGACGTTGTTGTTGTTGTTGTTTATTTGACGTTGTTGTTGTTGTTGTCTATTTGAAGTTGTTGTTTATTTGACGTTGTTGTTGTTGTTTATTTGACGTTGTTGTTGTTGACGTTGTTGTTGTTGTTATTGATTATTTGACGTTGTTGTTTTTGTTGTTTGTTTACTTGACGATTTTGTTATTGTTGATGTTATTGTTGTTGTTGTTGTTGTTGTTTATTTGACGTTGTTGTTGTTGTGGTTTATTTGACGTTGTTGTTTTTCTTATTGTTATTGTTATTGTTATTGTTTATTAGACGTTGTTGTTGTTGTTTATTTGACGTTGTTGTTGTTGTTGTTTATTTGACGTTGTTCTTGTTGTTGTTATTTATTTGACGTTGTTGTTGTTGTTGTTGTTTATTTGACGTTGTTGTTGTTATTTATTTGACGTTGTTGTTGTTGTTTATTTGACGTTGGTGTTGTTTATTTGACGTTGGTGTTGTTGTTGTTGTTTTGACGTTGTTAATGTTGTTGACATTGTTGTTGTTTTTGTTGTTTATTTGGCGTTGTTGTTGTTGTTGTTAGTGATTGTTGTTGTTGTTGTTGTTTATTTGACGTTGTTGTTGTTGTTGTTTATTTGACGTAGTTATTGTTGTTGACGTTGTTGTTGTTGTTGTTGTTAGTGATTGTTGTTGTTGTTGTTGTTTATTTGACGTTGTTGTTGTTGTTTATTTGACGTAGTTATTGTTGTTGACGTTGTTGTTGTTGTTGTTGTTTGTTTACTTGACGATTCTCTTGTTGTTGATGTTGTTGTTATTGTTGTTTATTTGACGTTGTTGTTGTTGTGGTTTATTTGACGTTGTTGTTTTTGTTATTGTTATTATTGTTGTTATTGTTTATTTGACGTTGTTGTTGTTGTTTATTTGACGTTGTTGTTGTTGTTGTTTATTTGACGTTGTTGTTGTTGTTGTTTATTAGACGTTGTTGTTGTTGTTTATTTGACTCTCTTATTGTTGTTTATTTGACGTTGTTTTTGTTATTTGACGTTATTGTTGTTGTTGTTGTATTTGTTGTTGTTGTTGTTGTTGTTGTTGCTTATTTGACGTTGTTGTTGTTGTTGTTTATTTGATGTTGTTATTGCTGTTGTTTATTTGACGTTGTTGTTGTCGTTGTTGTTGTTTATTTGACGTTGTTGTTATTGTTTATTTGACGTTGTTGTTGTTGTTTATTTGACATTGTTGTTGTTGTTGTTTATTGGACGTTGTTGTTGTTGTTGTTTATTTGACGTTGTTGTTGTTATTTATTTGACATTGTTGTTGTTGTTATTGTTTATTTGACGTTGTTGTTGTTGTTGTTTATTTGACGTTGTTATTGTTGTTTATTTGACGTTGTTTTTGTTATTTTACGTTATTGTTGATGTATTTCATTTGACGTTGTTGTTGTTGTTTATTAGACATTGTTGTTATTGTTGCAATTATTTAACGTTGTTGTTGTTGTTGTTGTTTATTTGACGTTGTTGTTGTTGTTGCTTATTTGACGTTGTTGTTGTTTATTTGACGTTGTTGTTATTGTTGTATTTGTTGTTGTTGTGATTGTTTTTGCTTATTTGACGTTGTTGTTATTGTTGTTGTTTATTTGACGTACTTGTTGTTGTTATTCATTTGACGTTGTTGTTATTGTTTATTTGACGTTGTTGTTGTTTATTTGACGTTGTTGTTGTTGTTGCTTATTTGACGTTGTTGCTGTTTTTGTTGTTTATTTGATGTTGTTGTTATTGTTGTTGTATTTGTTGTTGTTGTAATTGTTGTTGCTTATTTGACGTTGTTGTTATTGTTGTTGTTTATTTGACGTTGTTGTTGTTGTTATTCATTTGACATTGTTGTTGTTGTTGTTTATTTGACGTTGTTGTTGTTGTTTATTTGACGTAGTTATTGTTGTTGGCATTGTTGTTGTTGTTGTTGTTAGTGATTGTTGTTGTTGTTGTTTATTTGATGTTGTTGTTGTTTATTTGACGTAGTTATTGTTGTTGACGTTGTTGTTGTTGTTGTTTGTTTACTTGACGATTTTCTTGTTGTTGATGTTGTCGTTATTGTTGTTTATTTGACGTTGTTGTTGTTGTGGTTTATTTGACGTTGTTGTTATTGTTATTGTTATTGTTGTTGTTATTGTTTATTTGACGTTGTTGTTGTTGTTTATTTGATGTTGTTGTTGTTATTTATTTGACGTTGATGTTGTTGTTGTTTATTTAACGTTGTTGTTCTTGTTGTTATTTATTTGACGTTGTTGTTGTTGTTGTTTATTAGACGTTGTTGTTGTTGTTGTTTATTTGACATTGTTGTTGTTATTTATTTGACGTTGTTGTTGTTGTTTATTTGACGTTGTTGTTGTTGACGTTGTTGTTGTTGTTGTTGTTGTTGTTGCTTATTTGACATTGTTGTTGTTGTTTATTTGACGTTGTTGTTGTTGTTGTTGTTTATTTGACGTTGTTGTTGTTGTTGTTTATTTGACGTTGTTGTTGTTGTTGTTTATTTGACGTTGTTGTTGTTTATTTGACGTTGTTGTTGTTATTTATTTGACGTTGTTGTTGTTGTTTATTTGACGTTGTTGTTGTTTATTTGACGTTGTTGTTGTTGTTGTTGTTTTTTTGACGTTGTTAATGTTGTTGACATTGTTGTTGTTTTTGTTGTTTATTTGGCGTTGTTGTTGTTGTTGTTGTTAGTGATTATTGTTGTTGTTGTTGTTGTTGTTTATTTGACGTTGTTGTTGTTGTTTATTTGACGTAGTTATTGTTGTTGACGTTGTTGTTGTTGTTGTTCTTAGTGATTGTTGTTGTTGTTGTTGTTGTTGTTTATTTGACGTTGTTGTTGTTGTTTATTTGACGTAGTTATTGTTGTTGACGTTGTTGTTGTTGTTGTTTGTTTACTTGACGATTCTCTTGTTGTTGATGTTGTTATTATTGTTGTTTATTTGACGTTGTTGTTGTTGTGGTTTATTTGACGTTGTTGTTTTTGTTATTGTTATTGTTGTTGTTATTGTTTATTTGACGTTGTTGTTGTTGTTTATTTGACGTTGTTGTTGTTGTTGTTTATTTGACGTTGTTGTTGTTGTTGTTTATTTATCATTGTTGTTCTTGTTGTTATTTATTTGACGTTGTTGTTGTTGTTCTTTATTAGACGTTGTTGTTATTGTTTATTTGACTCTCTTATTGTTGTTTATTTGACGTTGTTTTTGTTATTTGACGTTATTGTTGTTGTTGTTGTATTTGTTGTTGTTGTTGTTGTTGTTGCTTATTTGACGTTGTTGTTGTTGTTGTTGTTTATTTGATGTTGTTATTGCTGTTGTTTATTTGACGCTGTTGTTGTCGTTGTTGTTGTTTATTTGACGTTGTTGTTGTTGTTGTTTATTTGACGTTGTTGTTGTTGTTTATTTGACATTGTTGTTGTTGTTGTTTATTGGACGTTGTTGTTGTTGTTGTTTATTTGACGTTGTTGTTGTTATTTATTTGACGTTGTTGTTGTTGACGTTGTTGTTGTTGTTGTTGTTGTTGCTTATTTGACATTGTTGTTGTTTTTTATTTGACGTTGTTGTTGTTGTTGTTGTTTATTTGACGTTGTTGTTGTTGTTGTTGTTGTTGTTTATTTGATGTTGTTTTAGTTGTTGTTGTTGATTTGACGTTGTTGTTGTTTTTTATTTGACGTTGTTATTGTTGACATAGTTGTTGTTGTTGTTTATTTGATGTTGTTGTTGTTGTTGTTGTTTATTTGACGTAATTGTTGTTATTGACGTTGTTGTTGTTGTTGTTTATTTGACGTTTTTGTTGTTGTTGATGTCGTTGTTATTGTTGTTTTTTATTTGACGTTGTTGTTATTTATTTAACGTTGTTGTTGTTGTTATTGTTGTTGTTGTTGTTGTTTATTTGACGTTGTTGTTGTTGTTTATTTGACGTTGTTGTTGTTGTTTATTTGACATTGTTTTTGTTATTTGACGTTGCTGTTGTAGTTGTTGTTGTATTTGTTGTTGTTTATTTAACGTTGTTTTTGTTGTTGTTTATTTGACGTTGTTGTTGTTTATTTGACGTTGTTGTTGTTATTTATTTGACGTTGTTGTTGTTGTTTATTTGACGTTGTTGTTGTTTATTTGACGTTGTTGTTGTTGTTGTTGTTGTTGTTATTTTGACGTTGTTGTTGTTGTTGTTGTTTTTTTGACGTTGTTAATGTTGTTGACATTGTTGTTGTTTTTGTTGTTTATTTGGAGTTGTTGTTGTTGTTGTTGTTAGTGATTGTTGTTGTTGTTGTTGTTGTTTATTTGACGTTGTTGTTGTTGTTTATTTGACATTGTTGTTGTTGTAGTTATTTATTAGACGTTGTTGTTGTTGTTTATTTGACGTTGTTGTTGTTGTTGTTTATTTGACGTTGTTGTTGTTGACGTTGTCGTTGTTGTTGTTGTTGTTGTTGTTGCTTATTTGACATTGTTGTTGTTTATTTGACGTTGTTGTTGTTGTTGTTGTTGTTTATTTGACGTTGTTGTTGTTTTTTATTTGACGTTGTTGTTGTTGACATTGTTGTTGTTGTTGTTTATTTGACGTTGTTGTTGTTGTTTATTTGACGTTGTTGTTGTTGTTTATTTGACGTTGTTGTTGTTGACGTTGTTGTTGTTGTTATTGCTTATTTGACATTGTTGTTGTTGTTTATTTGACGTTGTTGTTGTTGTTGTTGTTTATTTGACGTTGTTGTTGTTGTTGTTTATTTGATGTTGTTTTAGTTGTTGTTGTTGATTTGACGTTGTTTTTGTTTTTTATTTGACGTTGTTATTGTTGACATAGTTGTTGTTGTTGTTTATTTGATGTTGTTGTTGTTTATTTGACGTAATTGTTGTTATTGATGTTGTTGTTGTTGTTGTTTATTTGACGTTTTTGTTGTTGTTGATGTCGTTGTTGTTGTTGTTTTTTATTTGACGTTGTTGTTGTTGTTTATTTGACATTGTTGTTGTTATTTATTTGACGTTGTAGTTGTTGTTATTGTTTATTTGACGTTGTTGTTGTTGTTGTTTATTTGACGTTGTTATTGTTGTTTATTTGACGTTGTTTTTGTTATTTGACGTAGCTGTTGTAGTTGTTGTTGTATTTGTTGTTTTTTATTTAACGTTGTTGTTGTTGTTGTTGTTTATTTGACGTTGTTGTTGTTTATTTGACGTTGTTGTTGTTATTTATTTGACGTTGTTGTTGTTGTTTATTTGACGTTGTTGTTGTTTATTTGACGTTGTTGTTGTTGTTGTTGTTTTTTTGACGTTGTTAATGTTGTTGACATTGTTGTTGTTTTTGTTGTTTATTTGGAGTTGTTGTTGTTGTTGTTAGTGATTGTTGTTATTGTTTATTTGACGTTGTTGTTGTTGTTTATTTGACGTAGTTATTGTTGTTGACGTTGTTGTTGTTGTTAGTGATTGTTGTTGTTGTTGTTTATTTGACGTTGTTGTTATTGTTGTTTATTTGACGTAGGTATTGTTGTTGACGTTGTTGTTGTTGTTGTTGTTTGTTTACTTAACGATTTTCTTGTTGTTGATGTTGTTGTTATTGTTGTTTATTTGACGTTGTTGTTGGTGTGGTTTATTTGACGTTGTTGTTTTTGTTATTGTTATTGTTGTTGTTATTGTTTATTTGACGTTGTTGTTGTTTATTTGAAGTTGTTGTTGTTGTTGTTTATTTGACGTTGTTGTTGTTGTTGTTGTTTATTTAACGTTGTTGTTCTTGTTGTTATTTATTTGACGTTGTTGTTGTTGTTGTTGTTGTTGTTGTTTATTAGACGTTGTTGTTGTTGTTTATTTGACTCTGTTATTGTTGTTTATTTGACGTTGTTTTTGTTATTTGACATTATTGTTGTTGTTGTTGTATTTGTTGTTGTTGTTGTTGTTGTTGCTTATTTAACGTTGTTGTTGTTGTTGTTTATTTGATGTTGTTATTGCTGTTGTTTATTTGACGTTGTTGTTGTCGTTGTTGTTGTTTATTTGACGTTGTTGTTGTTGTTTATTTGACGTTGTTGTTGTTTATTTGACATTGTTGTTGTTGTTTTTTATTGGACGTTGTTGTTGTTGTTGTTTATTTGACGTTGTTGTTGTTATTTATTTGACGTTGTTGTTGTTGTTATTGTTTATTTGACGTTGTTGTTGTTGTTGTTTATTTGACGTTGTTATTGTTGTTTATTTGACGTTGTTGTAATTGTATTTCATTTGACGTTGTTGTTGTTGTTGTTTATTTGACGTTGTTGTTGTTGCTTATTTGACGTTGTTGTTGTTTATTTAACGTTGTTGTTGTTGTTGTATTTGTTGTTGTTGTAATTGTTTTTGCTTATTTGACGTTGTTGTTATTGTTGTTGTTTATTTGACGTTCTTGTTGTTGTTATTCATTTGACGTTGTTGTTGTTGTTTATTTGACGTTGTTGTTGTTGCTTATTTGACGTTGTTGCTGTTGTTGTTGTTTATTTGATGTTGTTGTTATTGTTGTTGTATTTGTTGTTGTTGTAGTTGTTGTATTTGTTGTTGTTGTAATTGTTGTTGCTTATTTGACGTTGTTGTTATTGTTGTTGTTTATTTGACGTTGTTGTTGTTGTTGTTATTTGACGTTGTTGTTGTTGTTGTTGTTTATTTGACGTTGTTGTTGTTGTTGTCTATTTGAAGTTGTTGTTTATTTGACGTTGTTGTTGTTATTTATTTGACGTTGTTGTTGTTGACGTTGTTGTTGTTGTTATTGATTATTTGACGTTGTTGTTTTTGTTGTTTGTTTACTTGACGATTTTGTTGTTGTTGATGTTGTTGTTGTTGTTGTTGTTGTTGTTTATTTGACGTTGTTGTTGTTGTGGTTTATTTGACGTTGTTGTTTTTCTTATTGTTATTGTTATTGTTATTGTTTATTAGACGTTGTTGTTGTTGTTTATTTGACGTTGTTGTTGTTGTTGTTTATTTGACGTTGTTGTTGTTGTTGTTGTTTATTTGACGTTGTTGTTGTTATTTATTTGACGTTGTTGTTGTTGTTTATTTGACGTTGGTGTTGTTTATTTGACGTTGGTGTTGTTGTTGTTGTTTTTTTGACGTTGTTAATGTTGTTGACATTGTTTTTGTTTTTGTTGTTTATTTGGCGTTGTTGTTGTTGTTGTTAGTGATTGTTGTTGTTGTTGTTGTTTATTTGACGTTGTTGTTGTTGTTGTTTATTTGACGTAGTTATTGTTGTTGACGTTGTTGTTGTTGTTGTTAGTGATTGTTGTTGTTGTTGTTTATTTGACGTAATTGTTGTTATTGATGTTGTTGTTGTTGTTGTTTATTTGACGTTTTTGTTGTTGTTGATGTCGTTGTTGTTGTTGTTTTTTATTTGACGTTGTTGTTGTTGGTGTTTATTTAACGTTGTTGTTGTTGTTATTGTTGTTGTTGTTGTTGTTTATTTGACGTTGTTGTTGTTTATTTGACGTTGTTGTTGTTGTTTATTTGACATTGTTGTTGTTATTTATTTGACGTTGTAGTTGTTGTTATTATTTATTTGACGTTGTTGTTGTTGTTGTTTATTTGATGTTGTTATTGTTGTTTATTTGACGTTGTTTTTGTTATTTGACGTAGCTGTTGTAGTTGTTGTTGTATTTGTTGTTTTTTATTTAACGTTGTTGTTGTTGTTGTTGTTTATTTGACGTTGTTGTTGTTTATTTGACGTTGTTGTTGTTATTTATTTGACGTTGTTGTTGTTGTTTATTTGACGTTGTTGTTGTTGTTGTTGTTTTTTTGATGTTGTTAATGTTGTTGACATTGTTGTTGTTTTTGTTGTTTATTTGGAGTTGTTGTTGTTGTTGTTAGTGATTGTTGTTGTTGTTGTTGTTTATTTGACGTTGTTGTTGTTGTTTATTTGACGTAGTTATTGTTGTTGACGTTGTTGTTGTTGTTAGTGATTGTTGTTGTTGTTGTTTATTTGACGTTGTTGTTGTTGTTGTTTATTTGACGTAGTTATTGTTGTTGACGTTGTTGTTGTTGTTGTTTGTTTACTTGACGATTTTCTTGTTGTTGATGTTGTTGTTATTGTTGTTTATTTGACGTTGTTGTTGGTGTGGTTTATTTGACGTTGTTGTTTTTGTTATTGTTATTGTTGTTGTTATTGTTTATTTGACGTTGTTGTTGTTGTTGTTTATTTGACGTTGTTGTTGTTGTTGTTTATTTGACGTTGTTGTTGTTGTTGTTGTTGTTGTTGTTGTTGTTTATTTATCGTTGTTGTTCTTTTTGTTATTTATTTGACGTTGTTGTTGTTGTTGTTTATTAGACGTTGTTGTTGTTGTTTATTTGACTCTGTTATTGTTGTTTATTTGACGTTATTTTTGTTATTTGACATTATTGTTGTTGTTGTATTTGTTGTTGTTGTTGTTGTTGTTGCTTATTTAACGTTGTTGTTGTTGTTGTTTATTTGATGTTGTTATTGCTGTTGTTTATTTGACGTTGTTGTTGTCGTTGTTGTTGTTTATTTGACGTTGTTGTTGTTGTTGTTTATTTGACGTTATTGTTGTTTATTTGACATTGTTGTTGTTGTTGTTGATTGGACGTTGTTGTTGTTGTTGTTTATTTGACGTTGTTGTTGTTATTTATTTGACGTTGTTGTTGTTGTTATTGTTTATTTGACGTTGTTGTTGTTGTTGTTTATTTGACGTTGTTATTGTTGTTTATTTGACGTTGTTTTTGTTATTTGACGTTGTTGTAATTGTATTTCATTTGACGTTGTTGTTGTTGTTGTTTATTTGACGTTGTTGTTGTTGCTTATTTGACGTTGTTGTTGTTTATTTAACGTTGTTGTTGTTGTTGTATTTGTTATTGTTGTAATTGTTTTTGCTTATTTGACGTTGTTGTTATTGTTGTTGTTTATTTGACGTTCTTGTTGTTGTTATTCATTTGACGTTGTTGTTGTTGTTTATTTGACGTTGTTGTTGTTTATTTGACGTTGTTGTTGTTTATTTGACGTTGTTGTTGTTGCTTATTTGACGTTGTTGCTGTTGTTGTTGTTTATTTGATGTTGTTGTTATTGTTGTTGTATTTGTTGTTGTTGTAATTGTTGTTGCTTATTTGACGTTGTTGTTATTGTTGTTGTTTATTTGACGTTGTTGTTGTTGTTATTCATTTGACGTTGTTGTTGTTGTTGTTTATTTGACGTTGTTGTTGTTGTTGTCTATTTGAAGTTGTTGTTTATTTGACGTTGTTGTTGTTGTTTATTTGACGTTGTTGTTGTTGACGTTGTTGTTGTTGTTATTGATTATTTGACGTTGTTGTTTTTGTTGTTTGTTTACTTGACGATTTTGTTATTGTTGATGTTATTGTTGTTGTTGTTGTTGTTGTTTATTTGACGTTGTTGTTGTTGTGGTTTATTTGACGTTGTTGTTTTTCTTATTGTTATTGTTATTGTTATTGTTTATTAGACGTTGTTGTTGTTGTTTATTTGACGTTGTTGTTGTTGTTGTTTATTTGACGTTGTTCTTGTTGTTGTTATTTATTTGACGTTGTTGTTGTTGTTGTTGTTTATTTGACGTTGTTGTTGTTATTTATTTGACGTTGTTGTTGTTGTTTATTTGACGTTGGTGTTGTTTATTTGACGTTGGTGTTGTTGTTGTTGTTTTGACGTTGTTAATGTTGTTGACATTGTTGTTGTTTTTGTTGTTTATTTGGCGTTGTTGTTGTTGTTGTTAGTGATTGTTGTTGTTGTTGTTGTTTATTTGACGTTGTTGTTGTTGTTGTTTATTTGACGTAGTTATTGTTGTTGACGTTGTTGTTGTTGTTGTTGTTAGTGATTGTTGTTGTTGTTGTTGTTTATTTGACGTTGTTGTTGTTGTTTATTTGACGTAGTTATTGTTGTTGACGTTGTTGTTGTTGTTGTTGTTTGTTTACTTGACGATTCTCTTGTTGTTGATGTTGTTGTTATTGTTGTTTATTTGACGTTGTTGTTGTTGTGGTTTATTTGACGTTGTTGTTTTTGTTATTGTTATTATTGTTGTTATTGTTTATTTGACGTTGTTGTTGTTGTTTATTTGACGTTGTTGTTGTTGTTGTTTATTTGACGTTGTTGTTGTTGTTGTTTATTAGACGTTGTTGTTGTTGTTTATTTGACTCTCTTATTGTTGTTTATTTGACGTTGTTTTTGTTATTTGACGTTATTGTTGTTGTTGTTGTATTTGTTGTTGTTGTTGTTGTTGTTGTTGCTTATTTGACGTTGTTGTTGTTGTTGTTTATTTGATGTTGTTATTGCTGTTGTTTATTTGACGTTGTTGTTGTCGTTGTTGTTGTTTATTTGACGTTGTTGTTATTGTTTATTTGACGTTGTTGTTGTTGTTTATTTGACATTGTTGTTGTTGTTGTTTATTGGACGTTGTTGTTGTTGTTGTTTATTTGACGTTGTTGTTGTTATTTATTTGACATTGTTGTTGTTGTTATTGTTTATTTGACGTTGTTGTTGTTGTTGTTTATTTGACGTTGTTATTGTTGTTTATTTGACGTTGTTTTTGTTATTTTACGTTATTGTTGATGTATTTCATTTGACGTTGTTGTTGTTGTTTATTAGACATTGTTGTTATTGTTGCAATTATTTAACGTTGTTGTTGTTGTTGTTGTTTATTTGACGTTGTTGTTGTTGTTGCTTATTTGACGTTGTTGTTGTTTATTTGACGTTGTTGTTATTGTTGTATTTGTTGTTGTTGTGATTGTTTTTGCTTATTTGACGTTGTTGTTATTGTTGTTGTTTATTTGACGTACTTGTTGTTGTTATTCATTTGACGTTGTTGTTATTGTTTATTTGACGTTGTTGTTGTTTATTTGACGTTGTTGTTGTTGTTGCTTATTTGACGTTGTTGCTGTTTTTGTTGTTTATTTGATGTTGTTGTTATTGTTGTTGTATTTGTTGTTGTTGTAATTGTTGTTGCTTATTTGACGTTGTTGTTATTGTTGTTGTTTATTTGACGTTGTTGTTGTTGTTATTCATTTGACATTGTTGTTGTTGTTGTTTATTTGACGTTGTTGTTGTTGTTTATTTGACGTAGTTATTGTTGTTGGCATTGTTGTTGTTGTTGTTGTTAGTGATTGTTGTTGTTGTTGTTTATTTGATGTTGTTGTTGTTTATTTGACGTAGTTATTGTTGTTGACGTTGTTGTTGTTGTTGTTTGTTTACTTGACGATTTTCTTGTTGTTGATGTTGTCGTTATTGTTGTTTATTTGACGTTGTTGTTGTTGTGGTTTATTTGACGTTGTTGTTATTGTTATTGTTATTGTTGTTGTTATTGTTTATTTGACGTTGTTGTTGTTGTTTATTTGATGTTGTTGTTGTTATTTATTTGACGTTGATGTTGTTGTTGTTTATTTAACGTTGTTGTTCTTGTTGTTATTTATTTGACGTTGTTGTTGTTGTTGTTTATTAGACGTTGTTGTTGTTGTTGTTTATTTGACATTGTTGTTGTTATTTATTTGACGTTGTTGTTGTTGTTTATTTGACGTTGTTGTTGTTGACGTTGTTGTTGTTGTTGTTGTTGTTGTTGCTTATTTGACATTGTTGTTGTTGTTTATTTGACGTTGTTGTTGTTGTTGTTGTTTATTTGACGTTGTTGTTGTTGTTGTTTATTTGACGTTGTTGTTGTTGTTGTTTATTTGACGTTGTTGTTGTTTATTTGACGTTGTTGTTGTTATTTATTTGACGTTGTTGTTGTTGTTTATTTGACGTTGTTGTTGTTTATTTGACGTTGTTGTTGTTGTTGTTGTTTTTTTGACGTTGTTAATGTTGTTGACATTGTTGTTGTTTTTGTTGTTTATTTGGCGTTGTTGTTGTTGTTGTTGTTAGTGATTATTGTTGTTGTTGTTGTTGTTGTTTATTTGACGTTGTTGTTGTTGTTTATTTGACGTAGTTATTGTTGTTGACGTTGTTGTTGTTGTTGTTCTTAGTGATTGTTGTTGTTGTTGTTGTTGTTGTTTATTTGACGTTGTTGTTGTTGTTTATTTGACGTAGTTATTGTTGTTGACGTTGTTGTTGTTGTTGTTTGTTTACTTGACGATTCTCTTGTTGTTGATGTTGTTATTATTGTTGTTTATTTGACGTTGTTGTTGTTGTGGTTTATTTGACGTTGTTGTTTTTGTTATTGTTATTGTTGTTGTTATTGTTTATTTGACGTTGTTGTTGTTGTTTATTTGACGTTGTTGTTGTTGTTGTTTATTTGACGTTGTTGTTGTTGTTGTTTATTTATCATTGTTGTTCTTGTTGTTATTTATTTGACGTTGTTGTTGTTGTTCTTTATTAGACGTTGTTGTTATTGTTTATTTGACTCTCTTATTGTTGTTTATTTGACGTTGTTTTTGTTATTTGACGTTATTGTTGTTGTTGTTGTATTTGTTGTTGTTGTTGTTGTTGTTGCTTATTTGACGTTGTTGTTGTTGTTGTTGTTTATTTGATGTTGTTATTGCTGTTGTTTATTTGACGCTGTTGTTGTCGTTGTTGTTGTTTATTTGACGTTGTTGTTGTTGTTGTTTATTTGACGTTGTTGTTGTTGTTTATTTGACATTGTTGTTGTTGTTGTTTATTGGACGTTGTTGTTGTTGTTGTTTATTTGACGTTGTTGTTGTTATTTATTTGACGTTGTTGTTGTTGACGTTGTTGTTGTTGTTGTTGTTGTTGCTTATTTGACATTGTTGTTGTTTTTTATTTGACGTTGTTGTTGTTGTTGTTGTTTATTTGACGTTGTTGTTGTTGTTGTTGTTGTTGTTTATTTGATGTTGTTTTAGTTGTTGTTGTTGATTTGACGTTGTTGTTGTTTTTTATTTGACGTTGTTATTGTTGACATAGTTGTTGTTGTTGTTTATTTGATGTTGTTGTTGTTGTTGTTGTTTATTTGACGTAATTGTTGTTATTGACGTTGTTGTTGTTGTTGTTTATTTGACGTTTTTGTTGTTGTTGATGTCGTTGTTATTGTTGTTTTTTATTTGACGTTGTTGTTATTTATTTAACGTTGTTGTTGTTGTTATTGTTGTTGTTGTTGTTGTTTATTTGACGTTGTTGTTGTTGTTTATTTGACGTTGTTGTTGTTGTTTATTTGACATTGTTTTTGTTATTTGACGTTGCTGTTGTAGTTGTTGTTGTATTTGTTGTTGTTTATTTAACGTTGTTTTTGTTGTTGTTTATTTGACGTTGTTGTTGTTTATTTGACGTTGTTGTTGTTATTTATTTGACGTTGTTGTTGTTGTTTATTTGACGTTGTTGTTGTTTATTTGACGTTGTTGTTGTTGTTGTTATTTTGACGTTGTTAATGTTGTTGACATTGTTGTTGTTTTTATTGTTTTTTTGGCCTTGTTGTTGTTGTTGATAGTGATTGTTGTTGTTGTTGTTGTTGTTGTTGTTTATTTGACGTTGTTGTTGTTGTTTATTTGACGTAGTTATTGTTGTTGACATTGTTGTTATTGTTGTTGTTAGTGATTGTTGTTGTTGTTGTTTATTTGACGTTGTTGTTGTTTATTTGACGTAGTTATTGTTGTTGACGTTGTTGTTGTTGTTGTTTGTTTACTTGACGATTTTCATGTTGTTGATGTTGTCGTTATTGTTGTTTATTTGACGTTGTTGTTGTTGTGCTTTATTTGACGTTGTTGTTATTGTTATTGTTATTGTTGTTGTTATTGTTTATTTGACGTTGTTGTTGTTGTTGTTGTTGTTTATTTGACGTTGTTGTTGTTGTTTATTTGACGTTGTTGTTGTTGTTGTTTATTTAACGTTGTTGTTCTTGTTGTTATTTATTTGACGTTGTTGTTGTTGTTGTTTATTAGACGTTGTTGTTGTTGTTGTTTATTTGACATTGTTGTTGTTGTTGTTATTTATTTGACGTTGATGTTCTTGTTTATTTGACGTTGTTGTTGTTGACGTTGTTGTTGTTGTTGTTGTTGCTTATTTGACATTGTTGTTGTTGTTTATTTGACGTTGTTGTTGTTGTTGTTGTTTATTTGACGTTGTTGTTGTTGTTGTTTATTTGACGTTGTTGTTGTTGTTGTTTATTTGACGTTGTTGTTATTTATTTGACGTTGTTGTTGTTATTTATTTGACGTTGTTGTTGTTGTTTATTTGACGTTGTTGTTGTTTATTTGACGTTGTTGTTGTTGTTGTTGTTTTTTTGACGTTGTTAATGTTGTTGACATTTTTGTTGTTTTTGTTGTTTATTTGGCGTTGTTGTTGTTGTTGTTAGTGATTGTTGTTGTTGTTGTTGTTGTTTATTTGACGTTGTTGTTGTTGTTTATTTGACGTAGTTATTGTTGTTGACGTTGTTGTTGTTGTTAGTGATTGTTGTTGTTGTTGTTGTTGTTTATTTGACGTTGTTGTTGTTGTTTATTTGACGTAGTTATTGTTGTTGACGTTGTTGTTGTTGTTGTTGTTGTTGTTTGTTTACTTGACGATTCTCTTGTTGTTGATGTTGTTGTTATTGTTGTTTATTTGACGTTGTTGTTGTTGTGGTTTATTTGACGTTGTTGTTTTTGTTATTGTTATTGTTGTTGTTATTATTTATTTGACGTTGTTGTTGTTGTTTATTTGACGTTGTTGTTGTTGTTGTTGTTTATTTGGCGTTGTTGTTGTTGTTTATTTAACGTTGTTGTTCTTGTTGTTATTTATTTGACGTTGTTGTTGTTGTTGTTTATTAGACGTTGTTGTTGTTGTTTATTTGACTCTCTTATTGTTGTTTATTTGACGTTGTTTTTGTTATTTGACGTTATTGTTGTTGTTGTTGTATTTGTTGTTGTTGTTGTTGTTGTTGCTTATTTGACGTTGTTATTGTTGTTGTTGTTGTTTATTTGATGTTGTTATTGCTGTTGTTTATTTGACGTTGTTGTTGTCGTTGTTGTTGTTTATTTGACGTTGTTGTTGTTGTTGTTTATTTGACGTTGTTGTTGTTGTTTATTTGACATTGTTGTTGTTGTTGTTTATTGGACGTTGTTGTTGTTGTTGTTTATTTGACGTTGTTGTTGTTATTTATTTGACGTTGTTGTTGTTGTTATTGTTTATTTGACGTTGTTGTTGTTGTTGTTTATTTGACGTTGTTATTGTTGTTTATTTGACGTTGTTTTTGTTATTTGACGTTGTTGTTGTTGTATTTCATTTGACGTGGTTGTTGTTGTTTATTAGACATTGTTGTTATTGTTGCAATTATTTAACGTTGTTGTTGTTGTTTATTTGACGTTGTTGTTGTTGCTTATTTGACGTTGTTGTTGTTTATTTGACGTTGTTGTTTTTGTTGTTGTTGTTTATTTGACGTTGTTGTTGTTGTTGTATTTGTTATTGTTGTAATTGTTGTTGCTTATTTGACGTTGTTGTTATTGTTGTTGTTTATTTGACGTACTTGTTGTTGTTATTCATTTGACGTTGTTGTTATTGTTTATTTGACGTTGTTGTTGTTTATTTGACGTTGTTGTTGTTGCTTATTTGACGTTGTTGTTGTTGTTGTTGTTTATTTGATGTTGTTGTTATTGTTGTTGTATTTGTTGTTGTTGTAATTGTTGTTGCTTATTTGACGTTGTTGTTATTGTTGTTGTTTATTTGACGTTGTTGTTGTTGTTATTCATTTGACGTTGTTGTTGTTGTTGTTTATTTGACGTTGTTGTTGTTGTTGTCTATTTGAAGTTGTTGTTGTTGTTGACGTTGTTGTTGTTGTTTATTTGATGTTGTTGTTGTTGTTGACATAGTTGTAGTTCTTTATTTGAAGTTGTTGTTGTTGTTATTGTTTATTTGACGTTGTTATTGTTGTTTATTTGACGTTGTTTTTGTTATTTGACGTTGTTGTTGTTGTTTATTGGACATTGTTGTGGTTGTTGTTTATTTTATATTGTTGTTGTTGTTGACGGTGTTGTTGTTGTTGTTGTTTATTTGACATTGTTGTTGTTGTTGTTATTTATTTGACGTTGTTGTTGTTGTTGTTTATTTGACGTTGTTGTTGTTGACGTTGTTGTTGTTGTTGTTGTTGTTGTTGTTGCTTATTTGACATTGTTGTTGTTGTTTATTTGACGTTGTTGTTGTTGTTGTTGTTTATTTGACGTTGTTGTTGTTTTTTATTTGACATTGTTGTTGTTGACATTGTTGTTGTTGACATTGTTGTTGTTGTTGTTGTTTATTTGACGTTGTTGTTGTTGTTTATTTGACGTTGTTGTTGTTGTTGTTTATTTGACGGTGTTGTTGTTGTTGTTTATTTGACGTTGTTGTTGTTGTTTATTTGACGTTGTTGTTGTTGACGTTGTTGTTGTTGTTATTGCTTATTTGACAATGTTGTTGTTGTTTATTTGACGTTGTTGTTGTTGTTGTTTATTTGACGTTGTTGTTGTTGTTGTTGTTGTTTATTTGATGTTGTTTTAGTTGTTGTTGTTGATTTGACGTTGTTGTTGTTTTTTATTTGACGTTGTTATTGTAGACATAGTTGTTGTTGTTGTTGTTGTTTATTTGATGTTGTTGTTGTTGTTGTTTATTTGACGTAATTGTTGTTATTGACGTTGTTGTTGTTGTTGTTGTTTATTTGACGTTTTTGTTGTTGTTGATGTCGTTGTTGTTGTTGTTTTTTATTTGACGTTGTTGTTGTTGTTGTTGTTTATTTAACGTTGTTGTTGTTGTTATTGTTGTTGTTGTTGTTGTTTATTTGACGTTGTTGTTGTTGTTTATTTCACGTTGTTGTTGTTGTTTATTTGACATTGTTTTTGTTATTTGACGTTGCTGTTGTAGTTGTTGTTGTATTTGTTGTTATTTATTTAACGTTGTTGTTGTTGTTGTTTATTTGACGTTGTTGTTGTTTATTTGACGTTGTTGTTGTTTTTTTGACGTTGTTAATGTTGTTGACATTGTTGTTGTTTTTGTTGTTTTTTTGGCGTTGTTGTTGTTGTTGATAGTGATTGTTGTTGTTGTGGTTGTTTATTTGACGTTGTTGTTGTTGTTTATTTGACGTAGTTATTGTTGTTGACGTTGTTGTTGTTGTTGTTTATTTGACGTTGTTGTTGTTTATATTGACGTAGTTATTGTTGTTGACGTTGTTGTTGTTGTTGTTTGTTTACTTGACGATTTTCTTGTTGTTGATGTTGTCGTTATTGTTGTTTATTTGACGTTGTTGTTGTGGTTTATTTGACGTTGTTGTTTTTGTTATTGATATTGTTGTTGTTATTGTTTATTTGACGTTGTTGTTGTTGTTTATTTGACGTTGTTGTTGTTGTTTATTTGACGTTGTTGTTGTTGTTGTTTATTTAACGTTGTTGTTCTTGTTGTTATTTATTTGACGTTGTTGTTGTTGTTGTTTATTAGACGTTGTTGTTGTTGTTTGACGTTATTGTTGTTGTTGTTGTATTTGTTGTTGTTGTTGTTGTTGTTGCTTATTTGACGTTGTTGTTGTTGTTTATTTGATGTTGTTGTTGCTGTTGTTTATTTGACATTGTTGTTGTCGTTGTTATTGTTTATTTGACGTTGTTGTTGTTGTTTATTTGACGTTGTTGTTGTTGTTGTTTATTTGACGTTGTTGTTTTTGTTGTTTATTTGACGTTGTTAATGTTGTTGACGTTGTTGTTGTTGTTTTTGTTGTTTATTTCACGTTGTTGTTGTTATTTGACGTTGTTGTTATTGTTGTATTTGTTGTTGTTGTTGTTGTTTATTTGACATTGTTAATGTTGTTGACGTTGTTGACGTTGTTGTTGTTGTTTTTGTTGTTTATTTCACGTTGTTGTTGTTATTTGACGTTGTTGTTATTGTTGTATTTGTTGTTGTTGTTGTTGTTGTTTATTTGAAGTTGTATTTGTTGTTGTTGTTTATTTGACGTTATTGTTGTTGTTTATTTGATGTTGTTATTGTTGTTGTTGTTGTTTATTTGACGTTGTTGTTGTTGATAACGTTGTTGTTGTTGTTGTTTATTTGACGACGTTGTTGTTGTTGTTGTTTATTTGACGTTGTTAATGTTGTTGACATTGTTGTTATTGTGTTTGTTGTTTATATGACGTTGTTGTTGTTGTTGTTGTTGTTGTTTTTGTCGTTGTTATTGTTGGTGTTGTTGTTGTTTATTTGACGTTGTTGTTGTTGTTGTTGTTGTTTATTTGACGTTGTTGTTGTTGTTGTTTATTTGACGTTGTTGTTGTTGTTGTTGTTGTTTATTTGACGTTGTTGTTGATGTTGTTTATTTGACGTTGTTGTTGATGTTGTTTATTTGACGTTGTTGTTGTTGTTGTTTATTTGACATTGTTGTTGTTGTTGTTGATGTTGTTGTTGTTGTTTATTTGACGTTGTTGTAGTTGTTGTTGTTGATTTTATGTTGTTTTAGTTGTTGTTGTTTATTTGACGTTGTTGTTGTTTTTTATTTGACGTTGTTGATGTTGACATTGTTGTTGTTGTTGTTTATTTGACGTTGTTGTTGTATATTTGACATAGTTGTTGTTATTGCCGTTGTTGTTGTTGTTGTTTATTTGACGTTGTTGTTGTTGTTGTTTATTTGATGTTGTTTTAGTTGTTGTTGTTTATTTGACGTTGTTGTTGTTTTTTATTTGACGTTGTTATTGTTGACATAGTTGTTGTTGTTGTTGTTTATTTGATGTTGTTGTTGTTGTTGTTTATTTGACGTAATTGTTGTTATTGATGTTGTTGTTGTTGTTGTTGTTGTTTATTTGACGTTTTTGTTGTTGTTGATGTCGTTGTTGTTGTTGTTTTTTATTTGACGTTGTTGTTGTTGTTGTTTATTTAACGTTGTTGTTGTTGTTATTGTTGTTGTTGTTGTTGTTTATTTGACGTTGTTGTTGTTGTTTATTTCACGTTGTTGTTGTTGTTTATTTGACATTGTTTTTGTTATTTGACGTTGCTGTTGTAGTTGTTGTTGTATTTGTTGTTATTTATTTAACGTTGTTGTTGTTGTTGTTTATTTGACGTTGTTGTTGTTTATTTGACGTTGTTGTTGTTTTTTTGACGTTGTTAATGTTGTTGACATTGTTGTTGTTTTTGTTGTTTTTTTGGCGTTGTTGTTGTTGTTGATAGTGATTGTTGTTGTTGTTGTTGTTGTTTATTTGACGTTGTTGTTGTTGTTTATTTGACGTAGTTATTGTTGTTGACGTTGTTGTTGTTGTTGTTGTTTATTTGACGTTGTTGTTGTTTATATTGACGTAGTTATTGTTGTTGACGTTGTTGTTATTGTTGTTTGTTTACTTGACGATTTTCTTGTTGTTGATGTTGTCGTTATTGTTGTTTATTTGACGTTGTTGTTGTTGTGGTTTATTTGACGTTGTTGTTTTTGTTATTGATATTGTTGTTGTTATTGTTTATTTGACGTTGTTGTTGTTGTTTATTTGACGTTGTTGTTGTTGTTTATTTGACGTTGTTGTTGTTGTTGTTTATTTAACGTTGTTGTTCTTGTTGTTATTTATTTGACGTTGTTGTTGTTGTTGTTTATTAGACGTTGTTGTTGTTGTTGTTTATTTGACTTTGTTATTGTTGTTTATTTGACGTTGTTTTTGTTATTTGACGTTATTGTTGTTGTTGTTGTATTTGTTGTTGTTGTTGTTGTTGTTGCTTATTTGACGTTGTTGTTGTTGTTGTTTATTTGATGTTGTTGTTGCTGTTGTTTATTTGACATTGTTGTTGTCGTTGTTATTGTTTATTTGACGTTGTTGTTGTTGTTTATTTGACGTTGTTGTTGTTGTTGTTTATTTGACGTTGTTGTAGTTGTTGTTGTTGATTTTATGTTGTTTTAGTTGTTGTTGTTTATTTGACGTTGTTGTTGTTTTTTATTTGACGTTGTTGATGTTGACATTGTTGTTGTTGTTGTTTATTTGACGTTGTTGTTGTATATTTGACATAGTTGTTGTTATTGCCGTTGTTGTTGTTGTTGTTTATTTGACGTTGTTGTTGTTGTTGTTTATTTGATGTTGTTTTAGTTGTTGTTGTTTATTTGACGTTGTTGTTGTTTTTTATTTGACGTTGTTATTGTTGACATAGTTGTTGTTGTTGTTGTTTATTTGATGTTGTTGTTGTTGTTGTTTATTTGACGTAATTGTTGTTATTGATGTTGTTGTTGTTGTTGTTGTTGTTTATTTGACGTTTTTGTTGTTGTTGATGTCGTTGTTGTTGTTGTTTTTTATTTGACGTTGTTGTTGTTGTTGTTTATTTAACGTTGTTGTTGTTGTTATTGTTGTTGTTGTTGTTGTTTATTTGACGTTGTTGTTGTTGTTTATTTCACGTTGTTGTTGTTGTTTATTTGACATTGTTTTTGTTATTTGACGTTGCTGTTGTAGTTGTTGTTGTATTTGTTGTTATTTATTTAACGTTGTTGTTGTTGTTGTTTATTTGACGTTGTTGTTGTTTATTTGACGTTGTTGTTGTTTTTTTGACGTTGTTAATGTTGTTGACATTGTTGTTGTTTTTGTTGTTTTTTTGGCGTTGTTGTTGTTGTTGATAGTGATTGTTGTTGTTGTTGTTGTTTATTTGACGTTGTTGTTGTTGTTTATTTGACGTAGTTATTGTTGTTGACGTTGTTGTTGTTGTTGTTGTTGTTTATTTGACGTTGTTGTTGTTTATATTGACGTAGTTATTGTTGTTGACGTTGTTGTTATTGTTGTTTGTTTACTTGACGATTTTCTTGTTGTTGATGTTATCGTTATTGTTGTTTATTTGACGTTGTTGTTGTTGTGGTTTATTTGACGTTGTTGTTTTTGTTATTGATATTGTTGTTGTTATTGTTTATTTGACGTTGTTGTTGTTGTTTATTTGACGTTGTTGTTGTTGTTTATTTGACGTTGTTGTTGTTGTTGTTTATTTAACGTTGTTGTTCTTGTTGTTATTTATTTGACGTTGTTGTTGTTGTTGTTTATTAGACGTTGTTGTTGTTGTTGTTTATTTGACTTTGTTATTGTTGTTTATTTGACGTTGTTTTTGTTATTTGACGTTATTGTTGTTGTTGTTGTATTTGTTGTTGTTGTTGTTGTTGTTGCTTATTTGACGTTGTTGTTGTTGTTGTTTATTTGATGTTGTTGTTGCTGTTGTTTATTTGACATTGTTGTTGTCGTTGTTATTGTTTATTTGACGTTGTTGTTGTTGTTTATTTGACGTTGTTGTTGTTGTTGTTTATTTGACGTTGTTGTTGTTGTTGTTTATTTGACGTTGTTAATGTTGTTGACGTTGTTGTTGTTGTTTTTGTTGTTTATTTCACGTTGTTGTTGTTATTTGACGTTGTTGTTATTGTTGTATTTGTTGTTGTTGTTGTTGTTTATTTGACATTGTTAATGTTGTTGACGTTGTTGACGTTGTTGTTGTTGTTTTTGTTGTTTATTTCACGTTGTTGTTGTTATTTGACGTTGTTATTATTGTTGTATTTGTTGTTGTTGTTGTTGTTTATTTGACGTTATTGTTGTTGTTTATTTGATGTTGTTATTGTTGTTGTTGTTGTTTATTTGACGTTGTTGTTGTTGATAACGTTGTTGTTGTTGTTGTTGTTTATTTGACGACGTTGTTGTTTTTGTTGTTTATTTGACGTTGTTAATGTTGTTGACATTGTTGTTATTGTGTTTGTTGTTTATATGACGTTGTTGTTGTTGTTGTTGTTGTTTTTGTCGTTGTTATTGTTGGTGTTGTTGTTGTTTATTTGACGTTGTTGTTGTTGTTGTTGTTTATTTGACGTTGTTATTGTTGTTGTTTATTTGACGTTGTTGTTGTTGTTGTTTATTTGACGTTGTTGTTGATGTTGTTTATTTGACGTTGTTGTTGATGTTGTTTATTTGACGTTGTTGTTGTTGTTGTTTATTTGACATTGTTGTTGTTGTTGTTGATGTTGTTGTTGTTGTTTATTTGACGTTGTTGTAGTTGTTGTTGTTGATTTTATGTTGTTTTAGTTGTTGTTGTTTATTTGACGTTGTTGTTGTTTTTTATTTGACGTTGTTGATGTTGACATTGTTGTTGTTGTTTATTTGACGTTGTTGTTGTATATTTGACATAGTTGTTGTTATTGCCGTTGTTGTTGTTGTTTATTTGACGTTTTTGTTGTTGTTGTTGTTGTTGTTTATTTGACGTTGTTGTTGTTGTTGTTTATTTAACGTTATTGTTGTTGTTGTTGTTGTTTATTTGACATTGTTGTTGTTGTTGTTGTTTATTGGACGTTGTTGTTGTTGTTGTTTATTTGACGTTGTTGTTGTTATTTATTTGACGTTGTTATTGTTGTTTATTTGACGTTGTTTTTGTTATTTGACGTTGTTGTTGTTGTATTTCATTTGACGTTGTTGTTGTTGTTGTTGTTGTTTATTAGACGTTGTTGTTATTGTTGCAATTATTTGACGTTGTTGTTGTTGTTGTTTATTTGACGTTGTTGTTGTCGCTTATTTGACGTTGTTGTTGTTGTTGTTTATTTGACGTTGTTGTTGTTGTTGTTGTATTTGTTGTTGTTGTAATTGTTGTTGCTTATTTGACGTTGTTGTTTTGTTGTTGTTTATTTGACGTTCTTGTTGTTGTTATTCATTTGACGTTGTTGTTGTTGTTTATTTGACATTGTTGTTGTTTATTTGACGTTGTTGTTGTTGCTTATTTGACGTTGTTGTTGTTGTTGTTGTTTATTTGACGTTGTTGTTGTTGACGTTGTTGTTGTTGTTGTTTATTTGATGTTGTTGTTGTTGTTGTTGACATAGTTGTTGTTGTTTATTTGACGTTGTTGTTGTTGACGTTGTTGTTTATTTGACGTTGTTGTTGTTATTCATTTGACGTTGTTGTTGTTATAGTTTATTTGACGTTGTTGTTGTTGTTGTTTATTTGACGTTGTTGTTGTTGTTTATTTGACGTTGTTGTTGTTATTTATTTGACGTTGTTGTTGTTGTTTATTTGATGTTGTTGTTGTTTATTTGACGTTGTTGTTGTTGTTGTTGTTTTTTTGACGTTGTTAATGTTGTTGACATTGTTATTGTTTTTCTTGTTTATTTGGCGTTGTTGTTGTTATTAGTGATTGTTGTTGTTGTTGTTGTTGTTTATTTAATGTTGTTGTTGTTGTTTATTTGACGTAGTTATTGTTGTTGACGTTGTTGTTGTTGTTGTTGTTTGTTTACTTGACGATTTTGTTGTTGTGGATGTTGTTGTTATTGTTGTTTATTTGACGTTGTTGTTGTTATGGTTTATTTGACGTTGTTGTTTTTGTTATTGTTATTGTTGTTGTTAATGTTGTTGTTATTGTTTATTTGACGTTGTTGTTGTTGTTTATTTGACGTTGTTGTTGTTGTTTATTTGACGTTGTTGTTGTTGTTTATTTAACGTTGTTGTTCTTGTTGTTATTTATTTGACGTTGTTGTTGTTGTTTATTAGACGTTGTTGTTGTTGTTTATTTTACTTTGTTATTGTGATTTATTTGACGTTGTTTTTGTTATTTGACGTTGTTGTTGTTGTTGTATTTGACGCTGTTGTTGTTGTTGCTTATTTGACATTGTTATTGTTGTTTATTTGATGTTGTTGTTGCTGTTGTTTATTTGACGTTGTTGTTGTTGTCGTTGGTGTTGTTTATTTGAGGTTGTTTTTGTTGTTTATTTGACGTTGTTGTTGTTGTTGACGTTGTTGTTGTTGTTGTTTATTTGACGTTTTTGTTGTTATTTATTTGACGTTGTTAATGTTGTTGACGTTGTTGACGTTGTTGTTGTTGTTTTTGTTGTTTATTTCACGTTGTTGTTGTTATTTGACGTTGTTGTTATTCTTGTATTTGTTGTTGTTGTTGTTGTTGTTTATTTGAAGTTGTATTTGTTGTTGTTGTTGTTGTTTATTTGACGTTGTTGTTGTTGTTTATTTGACGTTATTGTTGTTGTTTATTTGATGTTGTTATTGTTGTTGTTGTTGTTTATTTGACGTTGTTGTTGTTGATGACGTTGTTGTTGTTGTTGTTTATTTGACGACGTTGTTGTTGTTGTCGTTTATTTGACGTTGTTAATGTTGTTGACATTGTTGTTATTGTGTTTGTTGTTTATATGACGTTGTTGTTGTTGTTGTTGTTGTTTTTGTCGTTGTTATTGTTGGTGTTGTTGTTGTTTATTTGACGTTGTTGTTGTTGTTGTTGTTTATTTGACGTTGTTGTTGTTGTTGTTTATTTGACGTTGTTGTTGTTATTGTTGTTTATTTGACGTTGTTGTTGATGTTGTTTATTTGACGTTGTTGTTGTTGTTGTTTATTTGACGTTGTTGTTGATGTTGTTTATTTGACGTTGTTGTTGTTGTTGTTTATTTGACATTGTTGTTGTTGTTGTTGATGTTGTTGTTGTTGTTTATTTGACGTTGTTGTTGTTGTTGTTGTTGTTGATTTTATGTTGTTTTAGTTGTTGTTGTTTATTTGACGTTGTTGTTGTTTTTTATTTGACGTTGTTGATGTTGACATTGTTGTTGTTGTTGTTTATTTGACGTTGTTGTTGTATATTTGACATAGTTGTTGTTATTGCCGTTGTTGTTGTTGTTGTTTATTTGACGTTTTTGTTGTTGTTGATGTTGTTGTTTTTTATTTGACGTTGTTGTTGTTGTTGTTGTTTATTTAACGTTATTGTTGTTGTTGTTGTTGTTTATTTGACATTGTTGTTGTTGTTGTTGTTTATTGGACGTTGTTGTTGTTGTTTATTTGACGTTGTTGTTGTTATTTATTTGACGTTGTTGTTGTTATTGTTTATTTGACGTTGTTGTTGTTTTTTGTTGTTTATTTGACGTTGTTATTGTTGTTTATTTGACGTTGTTTTTGTTATTTGACGTTGTTGTTGTTGTATTTCATTTGACGTTGTTGTTGTTGTTGTTGTTTATTAGACGTTGTTGTTATTGTTGCAATTATTTGACGTTGTTGTTGTTGTTATTTATTTGACGTTGTTGTTGTTGCTTATTTGACGTTGTTGTTGTTGTTGTTGTTTATTTGACGTTGTTGTTGTTGTTGTATTTGTTGTTGTTGTAATTGTTGTTGCTTATTTGACGTTGTTGTTTTGTTGTTGTTTATTTGACGTTCTTGTTGTTGTTATTCATTTGCCGGTGCTGTTGTTGTTTATTTGACGTTGTTCTTGTTTATTTGACGTTGTTGTTGTTGCTTATTTGACGTTGTTGTTGTTGTTGTTGTTTATTTGACGTTGTTGTTGTTGTTGTATTTGTTGTTGTTGTAATTGTTGTTGCTTATTTGACGTTGTTGTTATTGTTGTTGTTTATTTGACGTTGTTGTTGTTGTTATTCATTTGACGTTGTTGTTGTTGTTTATTTGATGTTGTTGTTGTTGTTGACATAGTTGTTGTTCTTTATTTGAAGTTGTTGTTGTTGTTGTTGTTTATTTGACGTTGTTATTGTTGTTTATTTGACGTTGTTTTTGTTATTTGACGTTGTTGTCGTTGTTGTTTATTGGACATTGTTGTGGTTGTTGTTTATTTTATATTGTTGTTGTTGTTGACAGTGTTGTTGTTGTTGTTGTTGTTTATTTGACATTGTTGTTGTTGTAGTTATTTATTTGACGTTGTTGTTGTTGTTTATTTGACGTTGTTGTTGTTGTTGTTTATTTGACGTTGTTGTTGTTGACGTTGTCGTTGTCGTTGTTGTTGTTGTTGTTGTTGCTTATTTGACATTGTTGTTGTTTATTTGACGTTGTTGTTGTTGTTGTTGTTTATTTGACGTTGTTGTTGTTTTTTATTTGACGTTGTTGTTGTTGACATTGTTGTTGTTGTTGTTTATTTGACGTTGTTGTTGTTGTTTATTTGACGTTGTTGTTGTTGTTTATTTGACGTTGTTGTTGTTGACGTTGTTGTTGTTGTTATTGCTTATTTGACATTGTTGTTGTTGTTTATTTGACGTTGTTGTTGTTGTTGTTGTTTATTTGACGTTGTTGTTGTTGTTGTTGTTTATTTGATGTTGTTTTAGTTGTTGTTGTTGATTTGACGTTGTTGTTGTTTTTTATTTGACGTTGTTATTGTTGACATAGTTGTTGTTGTTGTTTATTTGATGTTGTTGTTGTTTATTTGACGTAATTGTTGTTATTGATGTTGTTGTTGTTGTTGTTTATTTGACGTTTTTGTTGTTGTTGATGTCGTTGTTGTTGTTGTTTTTTATTTGACGTTGTTGTTGTTGTTTATTTGACATTGTTGTTGTTATTTATTTGACGTTGTAGTTGTTGTTATTGTTTATTTGACGTTGTTGTTGTTGTTTATTTGACGTTGTTATTGTTGTTTATTTGACGTTGTTTTTGTTATTTGACGTAGCTGTTGTAGTTGTTGTTGTATTTGTTGTTTTTTATTTAACGTTGTTGTTGTTGTTGTTTATTTGACGTTGTTGTTGTTATTTATTTGACGTTGTTGTTGTTGTTTATTTGACGTTGTTGTTGTTGTTGTTGTTTTTTTGACGTTGTTAATGTTGTTGACATTGTTGTTGTTTTTGTTGTTTATTTGGAGTTGTTGTTGTTGTTGTTAGTGATTGTTGTTGTTGTTGTTGTTGTTTATTTGACGTTGTTGTTGTTGTTTATTTGACGTAGTTATTGTTGTTGACGTTGTTGTTGTTGTTAGTGATTGTTGTTGTTGTTGTTTATTTGACGTTGTTGTTGTTGTTGTTTATTTGACGTAGTTATTGTTGTTGACGTTGTTGTTGTTGTTGTTGTTTGTTTACTTGACGATTTTCTTGTTGTTGATGTTGTTGTTATTGTTGTTTATTTGACGTTGTTGTTGGTGTGGTTTATTTGACGTTGTTGTTTTTGTTATTCTTATTGTTGTTGTTATTGTTTATTTGACGTTGTTGTTGTTGTTTATTTGACGTTGTTGTTGTTGTTGTTTATTTGACGTTGTTGTTGTTGTTGTTTATATAACGTTGTTGTTCTTGTTGTTATTTATTTGACGTTGTTGTTGTTGTTGTTGTTGTTTATTAGACGTTGTTGTTGTTGTTTATTTGACTCTGTTATTGTTGTTTATTTGATGTTGTTTTTGTTATTTGACATTATTGTTGTTGTTGTTGTATTTGTTGTTGTTGTTGCTTATTTAACGTTGTTGTTGTTGTTGTTTATTTGATGTTGTTATTGCTGTTGTTTATTTGACGTTGTTGTTGTCGTTGTTGTTGTTTATTTGACGTTGTTGTTGTTGTTTATTTGACGTTGTTGTTGTTTATTTGACATTGTTGTTGTTGTTGTTTATTGGACGTTGTTGTTGTTGTTGTTTATTTGACGTTGTTGTTGTTATTTATTTGACGTTGTTGTTGTTGTTATTGTTTATTTGACGTTGTTGTTGTTGTTGTTTATTTGACGTTGTTATTGTTGTTTATTTGACGTTGTTTTTGTTATTTGACGTTGTTGTAATTGTATTTCATTTGACGTTGTTGTTGTTGTTGTTTATTTGACGTTGTTGTTGTTGCTTATTTGACGTTGTTGTTGTTTATTTAACGTTGTTGTTGTTGTATTTGTTGTTGTTGTAATTGTTTTTGCTTATTTGACGTTGTTGTTATTGTTGTTGTTTATTTGACGTTCTTGTTGTTGTTATTCATTTGACGTTGTTGTTGTTGTTTATTTGACGTTGTTGTTGTTTATTTGACGTTGTTGTTGTTGCTTATTTGACGTTGTTGTTGTTGTTGTTGTTTATTTGATGTTGTTGTTATTGTTGTTGTATTTGTTGTTGTTGTAGTTGTTGTATTTGTTGTTGTTGTAATTGTTGTTGCTTATTTGACGTTGTTGTTATTGTTGTTGTTTATTTGACGTTGTTGTTGTTGTTATTCATTTGACGTTGTTGTTGTTGTTGTTGTTTATTTGACGTTGTTGTTGTTGTTGTCTATTTGAAGTTGTTGTTTATTTGACGTTGTTGTTGTTATTTATTTGACGTTGTTGTTGTTGACGTTGTTGTTGTTGTTATTGATTATTTGACGTTGTTGTTTTTGTTGTTTGTTTACTTGACGATTTTGTTGTTGTTGATGTTGTTGTTGTTGTTGTTGTTTATTTGACGTTGTTGTTGTTGTGGTTTATTTGACGTTGTTGTTTTTCTTATTGTTATTGTTATTGTTATTGTTTATTAGACGTTGTTGTTGTTGTTTATTTGACGTTGTTGTTGTTGTTGTTGTTGTTTATTTGACGTTGTTGTTGTTGGTGTTTATTTGACGTTGTTGTTGTTATTTATTTGACGTTGTTGTTGTTGTTTATTTGACGTTGGTGTTGTTTATTTGACGTTGGTGTTGTTGTTGTTGTTTTTTTGACGTTGTTAATGTTGTTGACATTGTTTTTGTTTTTGTTGTTTATTTGGCGTTGTTGTTGTGGTTGTTAGTGATTGTTGTTGTTGTTGTTGTTTATTTGACGTTGTTGTTGTTGTTGTTAATTTGACGTAGTTATTGTTGTTGACGTTGTTGTTGTTGTTGTTAGTGATTGTTGTTGTTGTTGTTTATTTGACGTAATTGTTGTTATTGATGTTGTTGTTGTTGTTGTTTATTTGACGTTTTTGTTGTTGTTGATGTCGTTGTTGTTGTTGTTTTTTATTTGACGTTGTTGTTATTGGTGTTTATTTAACGTTGTTGTTGTTGTTATTGTTGTTGTTGTTGTTGTTTATTTGACGTTGTTGTTGTTTATTTGTGGTTGTTGTTGTTGTTTATTTGACATTGTTGTTGTTATTTATTTGACGTTGTAGTTGTTGTTATTGTTAATTTGACGTTTTTGTTGTTGTTGTTTATTTGACGTTGTTATTGTTGTTTATTTGACGTTGTTTTTGTTATTTGACGTAGCTGTTGTAGTTGTTGTTGTATTTGTTGTTTTTTATTTAACGTTGTTGTTGTTGTTGTTTATTTGACGTTGTTGTTGTTTATTTGACGTTGTTGTTGTTTATTTGACATTGTTGTTGTTGTTGTTTATTGGACGTTGTTGTTGTTGTTGTTTATTTGACGTTGTTGTTGTTATTTATTTGACGTTGTTGTTGTTGTTATTGTTTATTTGACGTTGTTGTTGTTGTTGTTTATTTGACGTTGTTATTGTTGTTTATTTGACGTTGTTTTTGTTATTTGACGTTGTTGTAATTGTATTTCATTTGACGTTGTTGTTGTTGTTGTTTATTTGACGTTGTTGTTGTTGCTTATTTGACGTTGTTGTTGTTTATTTAACGTTGTTGTTGTTGTATTTGTTGTTGTTGTAATTGTTTTTGCTTATTTGACGTTGTTGTTATTGTTGTTGTTTATTTGACGTTCTTGTTGTTGTTATTCATTTGACGTTGTTGTTGTTGTTTATTTGACGTTGTTGTTGTTTATTTGACGTTGTTGTTGTTGCTTATTTGACGTTGTTGCTGTTGTTGTTGTTTATTTGATGTCGTTGTTATTGTTGTTGTATTTGTTGTTGTTGTAGTTGTTGTATTTGTTGTTGTTGTAATTGTTGTTGCTTATTTGACGTTGTTGTTATTGTTGTTGTTTATTTGACGTTGTTGTTGTTGTTATTCATTTGACGTTGTTGTTGTTGTTGTTGTTTATTTGACGTTGTTGTTGTTGTTGTCTATTTGAAGTTGTTGTTTATTTGACGTTGTTGTTGTTATTTATTTGACGTTGTTGTTGTTGACGTTGTTGTTGTTGTTATTGATTATTTGACGTTGTTGTTTTTGTTGTTTGTTTACTTGACGATTTTGTTGTTGTTGATGTTGTTGTTGTTGTTGTTGTTTATTTGACGTTGTTGTTGTTGTGGTTTATTTGACGTTGTTGTTTTTCTTATTGTTATTGTTATTGTTATTGTTTATTAGACGTTGTTGTTGTTGTTTATTTGACGTTGTTGTTGTTGTTGTTGTTGTTTATTTGACGTTGTTGTTGTTGGTGTTTATTTGACGTTGTTGTTGTTATTTATTTGACGTTGTTGTTGTTGTTTATTTGACGTTGGTGTTGTTTATTTGACGTTGGTGTTGTTGTTGTTGTTTTTTTGACGTTGTTAATGTTGTTGACATTGTTTTTGTTTTTGTTGTTTATTTGGCGTTGTTGTTGTGGTTGTTAGTGATTGTTGTTGTTGTTGTTGTTTATTTGACGTTGTTGTTGTTGTTGTTAATTTGACGTAGTTATTGTTGTTGACGTTGTTGTTGTTGTTGTTAGTGATTGTTGTTGTTGTTGTTTATTTGACGTAATTGTTGTTATTGATGTTGTTGTTGTTGTTGTTTATTTGACGTTTTTGTTGTTGTTGATGTCGTTGTTGTTGTTGTTTTTTATTTGACGTTGTTGTTGTTGGTGTTTATTTAACGTTGTTGTTGTTGTTATTGTTGTTGTTGTTGTTGTTTATTTGACGTTGTTGTTGTTTATTTGTGGTTGTTGTTGTTGTTTATTTGACATTGTTGTTGTTATTTATTTGACGTTGTAGTTGTTGTTATTGTTAATTTGACGTTTTTGTTGTTGTTGTTTATTTGACGTTGTTATTGTTGTTTATTTGACGTTGTTTTTGTTATTTGACGTAGCTGTTGTAGTTGTTGTTGTATTTGTTGTTTTTTATTTAACGTTGTTGTTGTTGTTGTTTATTTGACGTTGTTGTTGTTTATTTGACGTTGTTGTTGTTATTTATTTGACGTTGTTGTTGTTGTTTATTTGACGTTGTTGTTGTTTATTTGTCGTTGTTGTTGTTGTTGTTGTTTTTTTGACGTTGTTAATGTTGTTGACATTGTTGTTGTTTTTGTTGTTTATTTGGAGTTGTTGTTGTTGTTGTTAGTGATTGTTGTTGTTGTTGTTGTTGTTTATTTGACGTTGTTGTTGTTGTTTATTTGACGTAGTTATTATTGTTGACGTTGTTGTTGTTGTTAGTGATTGTTGTTGTTGTTGTTTATTTGACGTTGTTGTTGTTGTTGTTGTTTATTTGACGTAGTTATTGTTGTTGACGTTGTTGTTGTTGTTATTTGTTTACTTGACGATTTTCTTGTTGTTAATGTTGTTGTTATTGTTGTTTATTTGACGTTGTTGTTGGTGTGGTTTATTTGACGTTGTTGTTTTTGTTATTGTTATTGTTGTTGTTATTGTTTATTTGACGTTGTTGTTGTTGTTTATTTGACGTTGTTGTTGTTGTTGTTTATTTGACGTTGTTGTTGTTGTTGTTGTTTATTTAACGTTGTTGTTCTTGTTGTTATTTATTTGACGTTGTTGTTGTTGTTGTTTATTAGACGTTGTTGTTGTTGATTATTTGACTCTGTTATTGTTGTTTATTTGACGTTATTTTTGTTATTTGACATTATTGTTGTTGTTGTTGTATTTGTTGTTGTTGTTGTTGTTGCTTATTTAACGTTGTTGTTGTTGTTGTTTATTTGATGTTGTTATTGCTGTTGTTTATTTGACGTTGTTGTTGTCGTTGTTGTTGTTTATTTGACGTTGTTGTTGTTGTTTATTTGACGTTATTGTTGTTTATTTGACATTGTTGTTGTTGTTGTTGATTGGACGTTGTTGTTGTTGTTGTTGTTTATTTGACGTTGTTGTTGTTATTTATTTGACGTTGTTGTTGTTGTTATTGTTTATTTGACGTTGTTGTTGTTGTTATTTATTTGACGTTGTTATTGTTGTTTATTTGACGTTATTTTTGTTATTTGACGTTGTTGTAATTGTATTTCATTTGACGTTGTTGTTGTTGTTGTTTATTTGACGTTGTTGTTATTGCTTATTTGACGTTGTTGTTGTTTATTTAACGTTGTTGTTGTTGTTGTATTTGTTGTTGTTAGTGATTGTTGTTGTTGTTGTTGTTTATTTGACGTTGTTGTTGTTGTGGTTTATTTGACGTTGTTGTTTTTGTTATTGTTATTGTTGTTGTTATTGTTTATTTGACGTTGTTGTTGTTGTTTATTTGACGTTGTTATTGTTGTTGTTTATTTGACGTTGTTGTTGTTGTTGTTTATTTAACATTGTTGTTCTTGTTGTTATTTATTTGACGTTGTTGTTGTTGTTGTTTATTAGACGTTGTTGTTGTTGTTTATTTGACTCTCTTATTGTTGTTTATTTGACGTTGTTTTTGTTATTTGACGTTATTGTTGTTGTTGTTGTATTTGTTGTTGTTGTTGTTGTTGTTGCTTATTTGACGTTGTTGTTGTTGTTGTTGTTTATTTGATGTTGTTATTGCTGTTGTTTATTTGACGTTGTTGTTGTCGTTGTTGTTGTTTATTTGACGTTGTTGTTGTTGTTGTTTATTTGACGTTGTTGTTGTTGTTTATTTGACATTGTTGTTGTTGTTGTTGTTTATTGGACGTTGTTGTTGTTGTTGTTTATTTGACGTTGTTGTTGTTATTTATTTGACGTTGTTGTTGTTGACGTTGTTGTTGTTGTTGTTGTTGCTTATTTGACATTGTTGTTGTTGTTTATTTGACGTTGTTGTTGTTGTTGTTGTTTATTTGACGTTGTTGTTGTTGTTGTTGTTTATTTGATGTTGTTTTAGTTGTTGTTGTTGATTTGACGTTGTTGTTGTTTTTTATTTGACGTTGTTATTGTTGACATAGTTGTTGTTGTTGTTTATTTGATGTTGTTGTTGTTGTTGTTGTTTATTTGACGTAATTGTTGTTATTGACGTTGTTGTTGTTGTTGTTTATTTGACGTTTTTGTTGTTGTTGATGTCGTTGTTATTGTTGTTTTTTATTTGACGTTGTTGTTGTTTATTTAACGTTGTTGTTGTTGTTATTGTTGTTGTTGTTGTTTATTTGACGTTGTTGTTGTTGTTTATTTGACGTTGTTGTTGTTGTTTATTTGACATTGTTTTTGTTATTTGACGTTGCTGTTGTAGTTGTTGTTGTATTTGTTGTTGTTTATTTAACGTTGTTGTTGTTGTTGTTTATTTGACGTTGTTGTTGTTTATTTGACGTTGTTGTTGTTATTTATTTGACGTTGTTGTTGTTGTTTATTTGACGTTGTTGTTGTTTATTTGACGTTGTTGTTGTTGTTGTTTTTTTGACGTTGTTAATGTTGTTGACATTGTTGTTGTTTTTATTGTTTTTTTGGCGTTGTTGTTGTTGTTGATAGTGATTGTTGTTGTTGTTGTTGTTGTTGTTTATTTGACGTTGTTGTTGTTGTTTATTTGACGTAGTTATTGTTGTTGACATTGTTGTTATTGTTGTTGTTAGTGATTGTTGTTGTTATTGTTTATTTGAGGTTGTTGTTGTTTATTTGACGTAGTTATTGTTGTTGACGTTGTTGTTGTTGTTGTTTGTTTACTTGACGATTTTCATGTTGTTGATGTTGTCGTTATTGTTGTTTATTTGACGTTGTTGTTGTTGTGCTTTATTTGACGTTGTTGTTATTGTTATTGTTATTGTTGTTGTTATTGTTTATTTGACGTTGTTGTTATTGTTGTTGTTTATTTGACGTTGTTGTTGTTGTTTATTTGACGTTGTTGTTGTTGTTTATTTAACGTTGTTGTTCTTGTTGTTATTTATTTGACGTTGTTGTTGTTGTTGTTTATTAGACGTTGTTGTTGTTGTTGTTTATTTGACATTGTTGTTGTTGTTGTTATTTATTTGACGTTGATGTTGTTGTTTATTTGACGTTGTTGTTGTTGACGTTGTTGTTGTTGTTGTTGTTGCTTATTTGACATTGTTGTTGTTGTTTATTTGACGTTGTTGTTGTTGTTGTTTATTTGACGTTGTTGTTGTTGTTGTTTATTTGACGTTGTTGTTGTTGTTGTTTATTTGACGTTGTTGTTGTTGTTGTTTATTTGACGTTGTTGTTGTTTATTTGACGTTGTTGTTGTTATTTATTTGACGTTGTTGTTGTTGTTTATTTGACGTTGTTGTTGTTTATTTGACGTTGTTGTTGTTGTTGTTGTTTTTTTGACGTTGTTAATGTTGTTGACATTTTTGTTGTTTTTGTTGTTTATTTGGCGTTGTTGTTGTTGTTGTTATTGATTGTTGTTGTTGTTGTTGTTGTTTATTTGACGTTGTTGTTGTTGTTTATTTGACGTAGTTATTGTTGTTGACGTTGTTGTTGTTGTTAGTGATTGTTGTTGTTGTTGTTGTTGTTGTTTATTTGACGTTGTTGTTGTTGTTTATTTGACGTAGTTATTGTTGTTGACGTTGTTGTTTTTGTTGTTGTTGTTTGTTTACTTGACGATTCTCTTGTTGTTGATGTTGTTGTTATTGTTGTTTATTTGACGTTGTTGTTGTTGTGGTTTATTTGACGTTGTTGTTTTTGTTATTGTTATTGTTGTTGTTATTATTTATTTGACGTTGTTGTTGTTGTTTATTTGACGTTTTTGTTGTTGTTGTTTATTTGGCGTTGTTGTTGTTGTTTATTTAACGTTGTTGTTCTTGTTGTTATTTATTTGACGTTGTTGTTGTTGTTGTTGTTTATTAGACGTTGTTGTTGTTGTTGTTAGTGATTGTTGTTGTTGTTGTTGTTGTTTATTTGACGTTGTTGTTGTTGTTTATTTGACGTAGTTATTGTTGTTGACGTTGTTGTTGTTGTTAGTGATTGTTGTTGTTGTTGTTTATTTGACGTTGTTGTTGTTGTTGTTTATTTGACGTAGTTATTGTTGTTGACGTTGTTGTTGTTGTTGTTTGTTTACTTGACGATTTTCTTGTTGTTAATGTTGTTGTTATTGTTGTTTATTTGACGTTGTTGTTGGTGTGGTTTATTTGACGTTGTTGTTTTTGTTATTGTTATTGTTGTTGTTATTGTTTATTTGACGTTGTTGTTGTTGTTGTTTATTTGACGTTGTTGTTGTTGTTGTTTATTTGACGTTGTTGTTGTTGTTGTTGTTTATTTAACGTTGTTGTTCTTGTTGTTATTTATTTGACGTTGTTGTTGTTGTTGTTTATTAGACGTTGTTGTTGTTGATTATTTGACTCTGTTATTGTTGTTTATTTGACGTTATTTTTGTTATTTGACATTATTGTTGTTGTTGTTGTATTTGTTGTTGTTGTTGTTGTTGCTTATTTAACGTTGTTGTTGTTGTTGTTTATTTGATGTTGTTATTGCTGTTGTTTATTTGACGTTGTTGTTGTCGTTGTTGTTGTTTATTTGACGTTGTTGTTGTTGTTGTTGTTTATTTGACGTTATTGTTGTTTATTTGACATTGTTGTTGTTGTTGTTGATTGGACGTTGTTGTTGTTGTTGTTGTTTATTTGACGTTGTTGTTGTTATTTATTTGACGTTGTTGTTGTTGTTATTGTTTATTTGACGTTGTTGTTGTTGTTATTTATTTGACGTTGTTATTGTTGTTTATTTGACGTTATTTTTGTTATTTGACGTTGTTGTAATTGTATTTCATTTGACGTTGTTGTTGTTGTTGTTTATTTGACGTTGTTGTTATTGCTTATTTGACGTTGTTGTTGTTTATTTAACGTTGTTGTTGTTGTTGTATTTGTTGTTGTTAGTGATTGTTGTTGTTGTTGTTGTTTATTTGACGTTGTTGTTGTTGTGGTTTATTTGACGTTGTTGTTTTTGTTATTGTTATTGTTGTTGTTATTGTTTATTTGACGTTGTTGTTGTTGTTTATTTGACGTTGTTATTGTTGTTGTTTATTTGACGTTGTTGTTGTTGTTGTTTATTTAACATTGTTGTTCTTGTTGTTATTTATTTGACGTTGTTGTTGTTGTTGTTTATTATACGTTGTTGTTGTTGTTTATTTAACTCTCTTATTGTTGTTTATTTGACGTTGTTTTTGTTATTTGACGTTATTGTTGTTGTTGTTGTATTTGTTGTTGTTGTTGTTGTTGTTGCTTATTTGACGTTGTTGTTGTTGTTGTTGTTTATTTGATGTTGTTATTGCTGTTGTTTATTTGACATTGTTGTTGTCGTTGTTGTTGTTTATTTGACGTTGTTGTTGTTGTTGTTTATTTGACGTTGTTGTTGTTGTTTATTTGACATTGTTGTTGTTGTTGTTTATTGGACGTTGTTGTTGTTGTTGTTTATTTGACGTTGTTGTTGTTATTTATTTGACGTTGTTGTTGTTGACGTTGTTGTTGTTGTTGTTGTTGCTTATTTGACATTGTTGTTGTTGTTTATTTGACGTTGTTGTTGTTGTTGTTGTTTATTTGACGTTGTTGTTGTTGTTGTTGTTTATTTGATGTTGTTTTAGTTGTTGTTGATTTGACGTTGTTGTTGTTTTTTATTTGACGTTGTTATTGTTGACATAGTTGTTGTTGTTGTTTATTTGATGTTGTTGTTGTTGTTGTTGTTTATTTGACGTAATTGTTGTTATTGACGTTGTTGTTGTTGTTGTTTATTTGACGTTTTTGTTGTTGTTGATGTCGTTGTTATTGTTGTTTTTTATTTGACGTTGTTGTGGTTTATTTAACGTTGTTGTTGTTGTTATTGTTGTTGTTGTTGTTTATTTGACGTTGTTGTTGTTGTTTATTTGACGTTGTTGTTGTTGTTTATTTGACATTGTTTTTGTTATTTGACGTTGCTGTTGTAGTTGTTGTTGTATTTGTTGTTGTTTATTTAACGTTGTTGTTGTTGTTGTTTATTTGACGTTGTTGTTGTTTATTTGACGTTGTTGTTGTTATTTATTTGACGTTGTTGTTGTTTATTTGACGTTGTTGTTGTTTATTTGACGTTGTTGTTGTTGTTGTTTTTTTGACGTTGTTAATGTTGTTGACATTGTTGTTGTTTTTATTGTTTTTTTGGCGTTGTTGTTGTTGTTGATAGTGATTGTTGTTGTTGTTGTTGTTGTTGTTGTTTATTTGACGTTGTTGTTGTTGTTTATTTGACGTAGTTATTGTTGTTGACATTGTTGTTATTGTTGTTGTTAGTGATTGTTGTTGTTGTTGTTTATTTGACGTTGTTGTTGTTTATTTGACGTAGTTATTGTTGTTGACGTTGTTTTTGTTGTTGTTTGTTTACTTGACGATTTTCATGTTGTTGATGTTGTCGTTATTGTTGTTTATTTGACGTTGTTGTTGTTGTGCTTTATTTGACGTTGTTGTTATTGTTATTGTTATTGTTGTTGTTATTGTTTATTTGACGTTGTTGTTATTGTTGTTGTTTATTTGACGTTGTTGTTGTTGTTTATTTGACGTTGTTGTTGTTGTTGTTTATTTAACGTTGTTGTTCTTGTTGTTATTTATTTGACGTTGTTGTTGTTGTTGTTTATTAGACGTTGTTGTTGTTGTTGTTTATTTGACATTGTTGTTGTTGTTGTTATTTATTTGACGTTGATGTTGTTGTTTATTTGACGTTGTTGTTGTTGACGTTGTTGTTGTTGTTGTTGTTGCTTATTTGACATTGTTGTTGTTGTTTATTTGACGTTGTTGTTGTTGTTGTTTATTTGACGTTGTTGTTGTTGTTGTTTATTTGACGTTGTTGTTGTTGTTGTTTATTTGACGTTGTTGTTGTTTATTTGACGTTGTTGTTGTTATTTATTTGACGTTGTTGTTGTTGTTTATTTGACGTTGTTGTTGTTTATTTGACGTTGTTGTTGTTGTTGTTGTTTTTTTGACGTTGTTAATGTTGTTGACATTTTTGTTGTTTTTGTTGTTTATTTGGCGTTGTTGTTGTTGTTGTTAGTGATTGTTGTTGTTGTTGTTGTTTATTTGACGTTGTTGTTGTTGTTTATATGACGTAGTTATTGTTGTTGACGTTGTTGTTGTTGTTAGTGATTGTTGTTGTTGTTGTTGTTGTTTATTTGACGTTGTTGTTGTTGTTTATTTGACGTAGTTATTGTTGTTGACGTTGTTGTTGTTGTTGTTGTTGTTTGTTTACTTGACGATTCTCTTGTTGTTGATGTTGTTGTTATTGTTGTTTATTTGACGTTGTTGTTGTTGTGGTTTATTTGACGTTGTTGTTTTTGTTATTGTTATTGTTGTTGTTATTATTTATTTGACGTTGTTGTTGTTGTTTATTTGACGTTTTTGTTGTTGTTGTTTATTTGGCGTTGTTGTTGTTGTTTATTTAACGTTGTTGTTCTTGTTGTTATTTATTTGACGTTGTTGTTGTTGTTGTTGTTTATTAGACGTTGTTGTTGTTGTTTATTTGACTCTCTTATTGTTGTTTATTTGACGTTGTTTTTGTTATTTGACGTTATTGTTGTTGTTGTTGTATTTGTTGTTGTTGTTGTTGTTGTTGTTGCTTATTTGACGTTGTTGTTGTTGTTGTTGTTTATTTGATGTTGTTATTGCTGTTGTTTATTTGACGTTGTTGTTGTCGTTGTTGTTGTTTATTTGACGTTGTTGTTGTTGTTGTTTATTTGACGTTGTTGTTGTTGTTTATTTGACATTGTTGTTGTTGTTGTTTATTGGACGTTGTTGTTGTTGTTGTTTATTTGACGTTGTTGTTGTTATTTATTTGACGTTGTTGTTGTTGTTATTGTTTATTTGACGTTGTTGTTGTTGTTGTTTATTTGACGTTGTTATTGTTGTTTATTTGACGTTGTTTTTGTTATTTGACGTTGTTGTTGTTGTATTTCATTTGACGTTGTTGTTGTTGTTTATTAGACATTGTTGTTATTGTTGCAATTATTTAACGTTGTTGTTGTTGTTTATTTGACGTTGTTGTTGTTGCTTATTTGACGTTGTTGTTGTTTATTTGACGTTGTTGTTGTTTATTTGACGTTGTTGTTTTTGTTGTTGTTGTTATATTTGTTATTATTGTAATTGTTGTTGCTTATTTGACGTTGTTGTTATTGTTGTTGTTTATTTGACGTACTTGTTGTTGTTATTCATTTGACGTTGTTGTTATTGTTTATTTGACGTTGTTGTTGTTTATTTGACGTTGTTGTTGTTGCTTATTTGACGTTGTTGTGGTTGTTGTTGTTTATTTGATGTTGTTGTTATTGTTGTTGTATTTGTTGTTGTTGTAATTGTTGTTGCTTATTTGACGTTGTTGTTATTGTTGTTGTTTATTTGACGTTGTTGTTGTTGTTATTCATTTGACGTTGTTGTTGTTGTTGTTTATTTGACGTTGTTGTTGTTGTTGTCTATTTGAAGTTGTTGTTGTTGTTGACGTTGTTGTTGTTGTTTATTTGATGTTGTTGTTGTTGTTGACATAGTTGTTGTTCTTTATTTGAAGTTGTTGTTGTTGTTATTGTTTATTTGACGTTGTTATTGTTGTTTATTTGACGTTGTTTTTGTTATTTGACGTTGTTGTTGTTGTTTATTGGACATTGTTGTGGTTGTTGTTTATTTTATATTGTTGTTGTTGTTGACGGTGTTGTTGTTGTTGTTGTTTATTTGACATTGTTGTTGTTGTTGTTATTTATTTGACGTTGTTTTTGTTTTTGTTTATTTGACGTTGTTGTTGTTGACGTTGTTGTTGTTGTTGCTTATTTGACATTGTTGTTGTTGTTTATTTGACGTTGTTGTTATTGTTGTTGTTGTTTATTTGACGTTGTTGTTGTTTTTTATTTGACATTGTTGTTGTTGACATTGTTGTTGTTGTTGTTGTTTATTTGACGTTGTTGTTGTTGTTTATTTGACGTTGTTGTTGTTGTTGTTTATTTTACGGTGTTGTTGTTGTTGTTTATTTGACGTTGTTGTTGTTGTTGTTATTTATTTGACGTTGTTGTTGTTGACGTTGTTGTTGTTGTTATTGCTTATTTGACAATGTTGTTGTTGTTTATTTGACGTTGTTGTTGTTGTTGTTTATTTGACGTTGTTGTTGTTGTTGTTGTTTATTTGATGTTGTTTTAGTTGTTGTTGTTGATTTGACGTTGTTGTTGTTTTTTATTTGACGTTGTTATTGTTGACATAGTTGTTGTTGTTGTTGTTTATTTGATGTTGTTGTTGTTGTTGTTTATTTGACGTAATTGTTGTTATTGACGTTGTTGTTGTTGTTGTTGTTTATTTGACGTTTTTGTTGTTGTTGCTTATTTAACGTTGTTGTTGTTGTTTTTTATTTGACGTTGTTGTTGTTGTTGTTGTTGTTGTTGTTTATTTAACGTTGTTGTTGTTGTTATTGTTGTTGTTGTTGTTGTTTATTTGACGTTGTTGTTGTTGTTTATTTCACGTTGTTGTTGTTGTTTATTTGACATTGTTTTTGTTATTTGACGTTGCTGTTGTAGTTGTTGTTGTATTTGTTGTTATTTATTTAACGTTGTTGTTGTTGTTGTTTATTTGACGTTGTTGTTGTTTATTTGACGTTGTTGTTGTTTTTTTGACGTTGTTAATGTTGTTGACATTGTTGTTGTTTTTGTTGTTTTTTTGGCGTTGTTGTTGTTGTTGATAGTGATTGTTGTTGTTGTTGTTGTTGTTTATTTGACGTTGTTGTTGTTGTTGTTTATTTGACATAGTTATTGTTGTTGACGTTGTTGTTGTTGTTGTTGTTTATTTGACGTTGTTGTTGTTTATATTGACGTAGTTATTGTTGTTGACGTTGTTGTTGTTGTTGTTTGTTTACTTGACGATTTTCTTGTTGTTGATGTTGTCGTTATTGTTGTTTATTTGACGTTGTTGTTATTGTGGTTTATTTGACGTTGTTGTTTTTGTTATTGATATTGTTGTTGTTATTGTTTATTTGACGTTGTTGTTGTTGTTTATTTGACGTTGTTGTTGTTGTTTATTTGATGTTGTTGTTGTTGTTGTTTATTTAACGTTGTTGTTCTTGTTGTTATTTATTTGACGTTGTTGTTGTTGTTGTTTATTAGACGTTGTTGTTGTTGTTGTTTATTTGACTTTGTTATTGTTGTTTATTTGACGTTGTTTTTGTTATTTGACGTTATTGTTGTTGTTGTTGTATTTGTTGTTGTTGTTGTTGTTGTTGCTTATTTGACGTTGTTGTTGTTGTTGTTTATTTGATGTTGTTGTTGCTGTTGTTTATTTGACATTGTTGTTGTCGTTGTTATTGTTTATTTGACGTTGTTGTTGTTGTTTATTTGACGTTGTTGTTGTTGTTGTTTATTTGACGTTGTTGTTGTTGTTGTTTATTTGACGTTGTTAATGTTGTTGACGTTGTTGTTGTTGTTTTTGTTGTTTATTTCACGTTGTTGTTGTTATTTGACGTTGTTGTTATTGTTGTATTTGTTGTTGTTGTTGTTGTTTATTTGACATTGTATTTGTTGTTTTTGTTGTTGTTGTTGTTGTTTATTTGACGTTGTATTTGTTGTTGTTGTTGTTGTTTATTTGACGTTGTTGTTGTTGTTTATTTGACGTTATTGTTGTTGTTTATTTGACGTTGTTATTGTTGTTGTTGTTATTGTTGTTTATTTGACGTTGTTGTTGTTGATGACGTTGTTGTTGTTGTTGTTTATTTGACGACGTTGTTGTTGTTGTTTATTTGACGTTGTTAATGTTGTTGACTTTGTTGTTATTGTTTTTGTTGTTTATTTGACGTTGTTGTTGTTGTTGTTGTTGTTTTTGTCGTTGTTATTGTTGGTGTTATTGTTGTTTATTTGACGTTGTTGTTGTTGTTGTTTATTTGACGTTGTTGTTGTTTTTGTTTATTTGACGTTGTTGTTGTTGTTGTTGTTGTTGTTTATTTGACGTTGTTGTTGATGTTGTTTATTTGACGTTGTTGTTGTTGTTGTTGTTGTTTATTTGACATTGTTTTTGTGTTGTTGTTGTTGACGTTGTTGATGTTGTTGTTTATTTGACGTTGTTGTTGGTGTTGTTTATTTGATGTTGTTTTAGTTGTTGTTGTTTATTTGACGTTGTTGTTGTTTTTTATTTGACGTTGTTGATGTTGACATTGTTGTTGTTGTTGTTTATTTGACGTTGTTGTTGTTGTATATTTGACATAGTTGTTTTTATTGACATTGTTGTTGTTGTTTATTTGACGTTTTTGTTGTTGTTGATGTTGTTGTTGTTGTTGTTGTTTTTTATTTGACGTTGTTGTTGTTGTTGTTGTTGTTTATTTAACGTTATTGTTGTTGTTGTTGTTGTTTATTTGACATTGTTGTTGTTGTTGTTTATTGGACGTTGTTGTTATTGTTGTTTATTTGACGTTGTTGTTGTTATTTATTTGACGTTGTTGTTGTTGTTATTGTTTATTTGACGTTGTTGTTGTTGTTGTTGTTTATTTGACGTTGTTATTGTTGTTTATTTGACGTTGTTTTTGTTATTTGACATTGTTGTTGTTGTACTTCATTTGACGTTGTTGTTGTTGTTTATTAGACGTTGTTGTTATTGTTGCAATTATTTGACGTTGTTGTTGTTGTTGTTTATTTGACGTTGTTGTTGTTGCTTATTTGACGTTGTTGTTGTTGTTTATTTGACGTTGTTGTTGTTGATGTATTTGTTGTTGTTGTAATTGTTGTTGCTTATTTGACGTTGTTGTTATTGTTGTTGTTTATTTGACGTTCTTGTTGTTGTTATTCATTTGACGTTGTTGTTGTTGTTTATTTGACGTTGTTGTTGTTTATTTAACGTTGTTGTTGCTTATTTGACGTTGTTGTTGTTGTTGTTTATTTGACGTTGTTGTTGTTGTATTTGTTGTTGTTGTAGTTGTTGTTGCTTATTTGACGTTGTTGTTATTGTTGTTGTTTATTTGACGTTGTTGTTGTTGTTATTCATTTGACGTTGTTGTTATTGTTGTTTATTTGACGTTGTTGTTGTTGTTGTCTATTTGAAGTTATTGTTGTTGTTGACGTTGTTGTTGTTGTTTATTTGATGTTGTTGACATAGTTTTTGTTCTTTATTTGAAGTTGTTGTTGTTGTTGTTGTTTATTTGACGTTGTTTTTGTTATTTGACGTTGTTGTTGTTGTTGTTTATTGGACATTGTTGTGGTTGTTGTTTATTTTATATTGTTGTTGTTGTTGACGGTGTTGTTGTTGTTGTTGTTGTTGTTTATTTGACATTGTTGTTGTTGTTGTTATTTATTTGACGTTGTTGTTGTTGTTTATTTGACGTTGTTGTTGTTGTTGTTTATTTGACGTTGTTGTTGTTGACGTTGTTGTTGTTGTTGTTGTTGTTTCTTATTTGACATTGTTGTTGTTGTTTATTTGACGTTGTTGTTGTTTTTTATTTGACGTTGTTGTTGTTGACATTGTTGTTGTTGTTGTTTATTTGACGTTGTTGTTGTTGTTTATTTGACGTTGTTGTTGTTGTTGTTGTTTATTTGACGTTGTTGTTGTTGACGTTGTTGTTGTTGTTATTGCTTATTTGACATTGTTGTTGTTTTTTATTTGACGTTGTTGTTGTTATTGTTGTTTATTTGACGTTGTTGTTGTTGTTGTTTATTTGATGTTATTTTACTTGTTGTTGTTGATTTGACG
Source organism: Vicia faba (assembly GCA_948472305.1). Classification (NCBI taxonomy): domain Eukaryota; kingdom Viridiplantae; phylum Streptophyta; class Magnoliopsida; order Fabales; family Fabaceae; genus Vicia; species Vicia faba. Next base: position 1,391,091,050 of record OX451735.1, read on the forward strand.
TTGTTGTTGTTTTTTATTTGACGTTGTTATTGTTGACATAGTTGTTGTTGTTGTTTATTTGATGTTGTTGTTGTTGTTGTTTATTTGACGTAATTGTTGTTATTGACATTGTTGTTGTTGTTGTTTATTTGACGTTTTTGTTGTTGTTGATGTCGTTGTTTTTGTTATTTTTTATTTGACGTTGTTGTTGTTGTTGTTGTTTATTTAATGTTGTTGTTGTTATTGTTGTTGTTGTTGTTGTTTATTTGACGTTGTTGTTGTTGTTGTTTATTTGACGTTGTTGTTGTTGTTTATTTGACATTGTTGTTGTTGTTATTTATTTGACGTTGAAGTTGTTGTTATTGTTTATTTGACGTTGTTGTTGTTGTTGTTGTTTATTTGACGTTGTTATTGTTGTTTATTTGACGTTGTTTTTGTTATTTGACGTTGCTGTTGTAGTTGTTGTTGTATTTGTTGTTGTTATTGTTGTTCTTGTTGCTTATTTGAGGTTGTTGTTATTGTTGTTATTTATTTGACGTTGTTGTTGTTGTTGTTTATTTGACGTTGTTGTTGTTGTTGTTTATTTGACGTTGTTGTTTTTGTTGTTGTTGTTGTTATTGTTGTTGCTTATTTGACGATGTTGTTATTGTTGTTGATTATTTGACGTTGTTGTTGTTGTTATTCATTTGACGTTGTTGTTGTTGTTTATTTGACGTTGCTGTTGTTGTTGTTCTTTATTTGACGTTGTTGTTGTCGTTGTTTTTGTTGTTTATTTGACGTTGTTGTTGTTATTTATTTGACGTTGTTGTTGTTGTTTATTTAATGTTGTTGTTGACGTTGTTGTTGTTGTTGTTTATTTGACGTTGTTGTTGTTGTTGTTTATTTGACGTTGTTGTTGTTGACGTTGTTGTTGTTGTTTATTTGATGTTGTTGTTGTTGTTGACATAGTTGTTGTTGTTTATTTGACGTTGTTGTTGTTGACGTTGTTGTTTATTTGACGTTGTTGTTGTTGTTGTTTATTTGACTTTGTTGTTGTTATTCATTTGACGTTGTTGTTGTTGTTGTTTATTTGACGTTGTTGTTGTTGTTTATTTGACGTTGTTGTTGTTGTTGTTTATTTGACGTTGTTGTTGTTATTTATTTGACATTGTTGTTGTTGTTTATTTGACGTTGTTGTCGTTGTTGTTGTTTTTTTGACGTTGTTAATGTTGTTGACATTGTTATTGTTTTTGTTGTTTATTTGGCGTTGTTGTTGTTGTTGTTGTTAGTGATTGTTGTTGTTGTTGTTGTTGTTGTTATTTATTTGAAGTTGTTGTTGTTGTTTATTTGACGTAGTTGTTGTTGTTGACGTTGTTGTTGTTGTTGTTGTTTGTTTACTTGACGATTTTGTTGTTGTTGATGTTGTTGTTATTGTTGTTTATTTGACGTTGTTGTTTTTGTTATTGTTATTGTTGTTGTTATTGTTTATTTGACGTTGTTGTTGTTGTTGTTTATTTGATGTTTTTGTTGTTGTTTATTTGACGTTGTTGTTGTTGTTGTTTAATTAACGTTGTTGTTCTTGTTGTTATTTATTTGACGTTGTTGTTGTTGTTTATTAGACCTTGTTGTTGTTGTTGTTGTTTATTTGACTTTGTTATTGTTGTTTATTTGACGTTGTTTTTGTTATTTGACGTTGTTGTTGTTGTTGTTTATTTGACGTTCTTGTTGTTGCTTATTTGACGTTGTTGTTGTTGTTGTTTATTTGACGTTGTTGTTGTTGTTGTATTTGTTGTTGTTGTAATTGTTGTCGCTTATTTGACGTTGTTGTTATTGTTGTTGTTTATTTGACGTTCTTGTTGTTGTTATTCATTTGACGTTGTTGTTGTTGTTTATTTGACGTTGTTGTTGTTTATTTGACGTTGTTGTTGTTGCTTATTTGACGTTGTTGTTGTTGTTGTTTATTTGACGTTGTTTTTGTTGTTGTATTTGTTGTTGTTGTAATTGTTGTTGCTTATTTGACGTTGTTGTTATTGTTGTTGTTTATTTGACGTTGTTGTTGTTGTTATTCATTTGACGTTGTTGTTGTTGTTGTTTATTTGACGTTGTTGTTGTTGTTGTCTATTTGAAGTTGTTGTTGTTGACGTTGTTGTTGTTGTTTATTTGATGTTGTTGTTGTTGTTGACATTGTTTTTGTTCTTTATTTGAAGTTGTTGTTGTTGTTGTTGTTTATTTGACGTTGTTATTGTTGTTTATTTGACGTTGTTTTTGTTATTTGACGTTGTTGTTGTTGTTGTTTATTGGACATTATTGTGGTTGTTGTTTATTTTATATTGTTGTTGTTGACGGTGTTGTTGTTGTTGTTTATTTGACATTGTTGTTGTTGTTGTTATTTATTTGACGTTGTTGTTGTTGTTGTTTATTTCACGTTGTTGTTGTTGACGTTGTTGTTGTTGTTATTGTTGCTTATTTGACATTGTTGTTGTTGTTTATTTGACGTTGTTGTTGTTGTTGTTTATTTGACGTTGTTGTTGTTTTTTATTTGACGTTGTCGTTGTTGACATTGTTGTTGTTGTTGTTTATTTGATGTTGTTGTTGTTTATTTGACGTTGTTGTTGTTGTTGTTGTTTATTTGACGTTGTTGTTGTTGACGTTGTTGTTGTTGTTATTGCTTATTTGACATTGTTGTTGTTGTTTATTTGACGTTGTTGTTGTTGTTGTTGTTTATTTGACGTTGTTGTTGTTGTTGTTGTTGTTTATTTGATGTTGTTTTAGTTGTTGTTGATTTGACGTTGTTGTTGTTTTTTATTTGACGTTGTTATTATTGACATAGTTGTTGTTGTTGTTGTTTATTTGATGTTGTTATCGTTGTTGTTTATTTGACGTTGTTGTTGTTGTTTATTTGACATTGTTGTTGTTATTTATTTGACGTTGTAGTTGTTGTTATTGTTTATTTGACGTTGTTGTTATTGTTGTTGTTTATTTGACATTGTTATTGTTGTTTATTTGACGTTGTTTTTGTTATTTGACGTTGCTGTGGTAGTTGTTGTTGTATTTGTTGTTGTATTTGTTGTTGTTATTGTTGTTCTTGTTGCTTATTTGAGGTTGTTGTTATTGTTGTTATTTTTTTGACGTTGTTGTTGTTGTTGTTTATTTGACGTTGTTGTTGTTTATTTGACGTTTTTGTTGTTGTTTATTTGACGTTGTTGTTTTTGTTGTTGTTGTATTTGTTGTTGTTGTTATTGTTGTTGCTTATTTGACGATGTTGTTATTGTTGTTGATTATTTGACGTTGTTGTTGTCGTTGTTTTTGTTGTATATTTGACGTTGTTGTTGTTATTTATTTGATGTTGTTGTTGTTGTTTATTTGATGTTGTTGTTGACGTTGTTGTTGTTGTTATTTATTTGGCGTTGTTGTTGTTGTTGTTGTTGTTGTTGTTTATTTGACATTGTTGTTGTTGACGTTGTTGTTGTTGTTTATTTGATGTTGTTGTTGTTGTTGACATAGTTTTTGTTGTTTATTTGACGTTGTTGTTGTTTATTTGACGTTGTTGTTGTTGTTGTTTATTTGACGTTGTTGTTGTTGTTGTTGTTTATTTGACGTTGTTGTTGTTATTTATTTGACGTTGTTGTTGTTGTTTATTTGACGTTGTTGTTGTTTATTTGACGTTGTTGTTGTTGTTGTTGTTTTTTTGACGTTGTTAATGTTGTTGACATTGTTATTGTTTTAGTTGTTTATTTGGCGTTGTTGTTGTTGTTGTTAGTGATTGTTGTTGTTGTTGTTTATTTGAAGTTGTTGTTGTTGTTTATTTGACGTAGTTGTTGTTGTTGACGTTGTTGTTGTTGTTGTTGTTGTTGTTGTTGTTGTTGTTGTTGTTTGCTTACTTGACGATTTTGTTGTTGTTGATGTTGTTGTTATTGTTGTTTATTTGACGTTGTTGTTTTTGTTATTGTTATTGTTGTTGTTATTGTTTATTTGACGTTGTTGTTGTTGTTGTTTATTTGTCGTTGTTGTTGTTGTTTATTTGACGTTGTTGTTGTTGTTTATTTAACGTTATTGTTCTTGTTGTTATTTATTTGACGTTGTTGTTGTTGTTTATTATACGTTGTTGTTGTTGTTTATTTGACTTTGTTATTGTTGTTTATTTGACATTGTTTTTGTTATTTGACGTTGTTGTTGTTGTTGTTGTTGTATTTGACATTGTTGTTGTTGTTGTTGCTTATTTGACGTTGTTGTTGTTGTTGTTGTTTATTTGATGTTGTTGTTGCTGTTGTTTATTTGACGTTGTTGTTGTCGTTGTTGTTGTTTATTTGAGGTTGTTGTTGTTTATTTGACGTTGTTGTTGTTGACGTTGTTGTTGTTGTTGTTTATTTGACGTTGTTGTTGTTTATTTGACGTTGTTAATGTTGTTGACGTTGTTGTTGTTGTTTTTGTTGTTTATTTCACGTTGTTGTTGTTATTTGACGTTGTTGTTATTGTTGTATTTGTTGTTGTTGTTGTTGTTTATTTGACATTGTATTTGTTGTTGTTGTTGTTGTTGTTGTTGTTGTTGTTGTTTATTTGACGTTATTGTTGTTGTTTGTTTGACGGTGTTATTGTTGTTGTTGTTGTTTATTTGACGTTGTTGTTGTTGATAACGTTGTTGTTGTTGTTGTTTATTTGACGACGTTGTTGTTGTTGTTTATTTGACGTTGTTAATGTTGTTGACATTGTTGTTATTGTGTTTGTTGTTTATATGATGTTGTTGTTGTTGTTGTTGTTTTTGCCGTTGTTATTGTTGGTGTTGTTGTTGTTTATTTGACGTTGTTGTTGTTGTTGTTTATTTGACGTTGTTGTTGTTGTTGTTTATTTGACGTTGTTGTTTATTTGACGTTGTTGTTGTTGTTTATTTGACGTTGTTGTTGTTGTTTATTGGACGTTGTTGTTGTTGTTGTTGTTGTTTATTTGACGTTGTTGTTGTTATTTATTTGACGTTGTTGTTGTTGTTATTGTTTATTTGACGTTGTTGTTGTTGTTTATTTGACGTTGTTATTGTTGTTTATTTGACGTTGTTTTTGTTATTTGACGTTGTTGTTGTTGTATTTGTTGTTGTTGTTGTTGCTTATTTGACGTTGTTGTTATTGTTGCAATTATTTGACGTTGTTGTTGTTGTTTATTTGACGTTGTTGTTGTTGCTTATTTGACGTTGTTGTTGTTGTTGTTTATTTGACGTTGTTGTTGTTGTTGTATTTGTTGTTGTTGTAATAGTTGTTGCTTATTTGACGTTGTTGTTATTGTTGTTGTTTATTTGACGTTGTTGTTATTGTTATTCATTTGACGTTGTTGTTGTTGTTGTTTATTTGACGTTGTTGTTGTTGTTGTTTATTTGACGTTGTTGTTGTTGCTTATTTGACGTTGTTGTTGTTGTTGTTTATTTGACGTTGTTGTTGTATTTGTTGTTGTTGTAATTGTTGTTGCTTATTTGACGTTGTTGTTATTGTTGTTGTTTATTTGACGTTGTTGTTGTTATTCATTTGACGTTGTTGTTGTTGTTTATTTGACGTTGTTGTTGTTGTTGTTTATTTGACGTTGTTGTTGTTGTTGTTTATTTGACGTTGTTGTTGTTGTTTATTTGATGTTGTTGTTGTTATTTGACGTTGTTGTTGTTGTATTTGTTGTTGTTGTTGTTGTTGTTTATGTTTATTTGACGTTGTTGTTGTTGTTGTTTATTTGACGTTATTGTTGTTGTTTATTTGACGTTGTTATTGTTGTTGTTGTTGTTGTTGTTTATTTGACGTTGTTGCTGTTGACGTTGTTGTTGTTGTTGTTTATTTGACGTTGTTGTTGTTGTTGTTGTTGTTGTTGTTTATTTGACGTTGTTAATGTTGTTGACATTGTTGTTGTTGTTTTTGTTGTTTATTTGACGTTGTTGTTGTTGTTGTTTTTGTTGTTTATTTGACGTTGTTGTTGTTGTTGTTGTTTTTGTTGTTGTTATTGTTGGTGTTGTTGTTGTTTATTTGACATTGTTGTTGTTGTTGTGGTTTATTTGACGTTGTTGTTGTTGTTGATGTTAATTTGACGTTGTTGTTGTTGTTGTTTATTTGACGTTGTTGTTGACGTTGTTGTTGTTTTTATTTATTTGACGTTGTTGTTGTTGTTGTTGTTTATTTGATGTTGTTTTAGTTGTTGTTGTTTATTTGACGTTGTTGTTGTTGACATTGTTGTTGTTGTTTATTTGATGTTGTTGTTGTTGTTGTTTATTTGACGTAATTGTTGTTATTGACGTTGTTGTTGTTGTTGTTGTTTATTTGATGTTTTTGTTGTTGTTGATGTCGTTGTCGTTGTTGTTGTTGTTGTTTTTTATTTGACGTTGTTGTTGTTGTTGTTGTTGTTTATTTGACGTTGTTGTTGTTGTTATTATTGTTGTTGTTGTTTATTTGACGTTGTTGTTGTTGTTGTTTATTTGACGTTGTTGTTGTTGTTTATTTGACATTGTTGTTGTTGTTATTTATTTGACGTTGTTGTTGTTGTTATTTGACGTTGTTGAGGTTATTGTTTATTTGACGTTGTTGTTGTTGTTGTTTATTTGACGTTGTTATTTTTGTTTATTTGACGTTGTTTTTGTTATTTGACGTTGTTGTTGTAGTTGTTGTTGTATTTGTTGTTGTTATTGTTGTTCTTGTTACTTATTTGACGTTGTTGTTATTGTTGCTATTTATTTGACGTTGTTGTTGTTGTTGTTTATTTGACGTTGTTGTTGTTTATTTGACGTTTTTGTTGTTGTTTATTTGACGTTGTTGTTTTTGTTGTTGTTCTATTTATTGTTATTGTTATTGTTATTGCTTATTTGACGTTGTTGTTATTGTTGTTGATTATTTGACGTTGTTGTTGTTTTTGTTGTTATTCATTTGATGTTGTTGTTGTTGTTGTTTATTTGGCGTTATCGTTGTTGTTGTTGTTTATTTGGCGTTGTTGTTATTGTTATTCATTTGACGTTGTTGTTGTTGTTTATTTGACGTTGTTGTTGTTTATTTGACGTTGTTGTTGTTGCTTATTTGACGTTGTTGTTGTTGTTGCTTATTTGACGTTGTTGTTATTGTTGTTGTTTATTTGATGTTGTTGTTGTTATTCATTTGACGTTGTTGTTGTTGTTGTTTATTTGACGTTGTTGTTGTTGTTGTCTATTTGAAGTTGTTGTTGTTGTTGACGTTGTTGTTGTTGTTTATTTGATGTTGTTGTTGTTGTTGACATAGTTTTTGTTCTTTATTTGAAGTTGTTGTTGTTGTTGTTTATTTGACGTTGTTATTGTTGTTTATTTGACGTTGTTTTTGTTATTTGACGTTGTTGTTGTTATTGTTGTTGTTTATTGGACATTGTTGTGGTTGTTGTTTATTTTATATTGTTGTTGTTGTTGACGGTGTTGTTGTTGTTGTTGTTTATTTGACATTGTTGTTGTTGTTGTTATTTATTTGACGTTGTTGTTGTTGTTTATTTGACGTTGTTGTTGTTGTTTATTTGACGTTGTTGTTGTTGACGTTGTTGTTGTTGTTATTGTTGCTTATTTGACATTGTTGTTGTTGTTTATTTGACGTTGTTGTTGTTGTTGTTTATTTGACGTTGTTGTTGTTTTTTATTTGACGTTGTCGTTGTTGACATTGTTGTTGTTGTTGTTTATTTGACGTTGTTGTTGTTTATTTGACGTTGTTGTTGTTGTTGTTTATTTGACGTTGTTGTTGTTGACGTTGTTGTTGTTGTTATTGCTTATTTGACATAGTTGTTGTTGTTTATTTGACGTTGTTGTTGTTGTTGTTGTTTATTTGACTTTGTTGTTGTTGTTGTTGTTTATTTGATGTTGTTTTAGTTGTTGTTGATTTGACGTTGTTGTTGTTTTTTATTTGACGTTGTTATTATTGACATAGTTGTTGTTGTTGTTTATTTGATGTTGTTGTTGTTGTTTATTTGACGTAATTGTTGTTATTGACGTTGTTGTTGTTGTTGTTGTTTATTTGACGTTTTTGTTGTTGTTGATGTCGTTGTTGTTGTTGTTTTTTATTTGACGTTGTTGTTGTTGTTGTTGTTGTTTATTTAACGTTGTTGTTGTTGTTGTTATTGTTGTTGTTGTTTATTTGACGTTGTTGTTGTTGTTTATTTGACGTTGTTGTTGTTGTTGTTTATTTGACATTGTTGTTGTTGTTATTTATTTGACGTTGTAGTTGTTGTTATTGTTTATTTGACGTTGTTGTTGTTGTTGTTTGTTTGACGTTGTTATTGTTGTTTATTTGACGTTGTTTTTGACGTTGTTGTTGTTGTTATTTATTTGATGTTGTTGTTGTTGTTGTTTATTTGATGTTGTTGTTGACGTTGTTGTTGTTGTTATTTATTTGACGTTGTTGTTGTTGTTGTTGTTGTTGTTGTTGTTTATTTGACATTGTTGTTGTTGACGTTGTTGTTGTTGTTTATTTGATGTTGTTGTTGTTGTTGACATAGTTGTTGTTGTTTATTTGACGTTGTTGTTGTTGATGTTGTGGTTTATTTGACGTTGTTGTTGTTGTTGTTTATTTGACTTTGTTGTTGTTATTCATTTGACGTTGTTGTTGTTGTTGTTTATTTGACGTTGTTGTTGTTGTTGTTTATTTGACGTTGTTGTTGTTGTTGTTTATTTGACGTTGTTGTTGTTATTTATTTGACGTTGTTGTTGTTGTTTATTTGACGTTGTTGTTGTTTATTTGACGTTGCTGTTGTTGTTGTTGTTTTTTTGACGTTGTTAATGTTGTTGACATTGTTATTATTTTAGTTGTTTATTTGGCGTTGTTGTTGTTGTTGTTAGTGATTGTTGTTGTTGTTGTTGTTTATTTGAAGTTGTTGTTGTTGTTTATTTGACGTAGTTGTTGTTGTTGACGTTGTTGTTGTTGTTGTTGTTGTTGTTTGTTTACTTGACGATTTTGTTGTTGTTGATGTTGTTGTTATTGTTGTTTATTTGACGTTGTTGTTTTTGTTATTGTTATTGTTGTTGTTATTGTTTATTTGACGTTGTTGTTGTTGTTGTTTATTTGTCGTTGTTGTTGTTGTTTATTTGACGTTGTTGTTGTTGTTTATTTAACGTTATTGTTCTTGTTGTTATTTATTTGACGTTGTTGTTGTTGTTTATTAGACGTTGTTGTTGTTGTTTATTTGACTTTGTTATTGTTGTTTATTTGACGTTGTTTTTGTTATTTGACGTTGTTGTTGTTGTTGTTGTATTTGACATTGTTGTTGTTGTTGTTGCTTATTTGACGTTGTTGTTGTTGTTGTTTATTTGATGTTGTTGTTGCTGTTGTTTATTTGACGTTGTTGTTGTCGTTGTTGTTGTTTATTTGAGGTTGTTGTTGTTTATTTGACGTTGTTGTTGTTGTTGACGTTGTTGTTGTTGTTGTTTATTTGACGTTGTTGTTGTTGTTTATTTGACGTTGTTAATGTTGTTGACGTTGTTGTTGTTGTTTTTGTTGTTTATTTCACGTTGTTGTTGTTATTTGACGTTGTTGTTATTGTTGTATTTGTTGTTGTTGTTGTTGTTTATTTGACATTGTATTTGTTGTTGTTGTTGTTGTTGTTGTTTATTTGACGTTATTGTTGTTGTTTGTTTGACGTTGTTATTGTTGTTGTTGTTGTTGTTTATTTGACGTTGTTGTTGTTGATAACGTTGTTGTTGTTGTTGTTTATTTGACGACGTTGTTGTTGTTGTTTATTTGACGTTGTTAATGTTGTTGACATTGTTGTTATTGTGTTTGTTGTTTATATGATGTTGTTGTTGTTGTTGTTGTTGTTGTTTTTGTCGTTGTTATTGTTGGTGTTGTTGTTGTTTATTTGACGTTGTTGTTGTTGTTGTTTATTTGACGTTGTTGTTGTTGTTGTTTATTTGACGTTGTTGTTTATTTGACGTTGTTGTTGTTGTTTATTTGACGTTGTTGTTGTTGTTTATTGGACGTTGTTGTTGTTGTTGTTGTTGTTTATTTGACGTTGTTGTTGTTATTTATTTGACGTTGTTGTTGTTGTTATTGTTTATTTGACGTTGTTGTTGTTGTTGTTTATTTGACGTTGTTATTGTTGTTTATTTGACGTTGTTTTTGTTATTTGACGTTGTTGTTGTTGTATTTGTTGTTGTTGTTGTTGCTTATTTGACGTTGTTGTTATTGTTGCAATTATTTGACGTTGTTGTTGTTGTTTATTTGACGTTGTTGTTGTTGCTTATTTGACGTTGTTGTTATTGTTGTTGTTTATTTGACGTTGTTGTTATTGTTATTCATTTGACGTTGTTGTTGTTGTTGTTTATTTGACGTTGTTGTTGTTGTTGTTGTTTATTTGACGTTGTTTTTGTTGCTTATTTGACGTTGTTGTTGTTGTTGTTGTTTATTTGACGTTGTTGTTGTATTTGTTGTTGTTGTAATTGTTGTTGCTTATTTGACGTTGTTGTTATTGTTGTTGTTTATTTGACGTTGTTGTTGTTGTTGTTTATTTGACGTTGTTGTTGTTGTTTATTTGACGTTGTTGTTTATTTGACGTTGTTGTTGTTGTTTATTTGATGTTGTTGTTGTTATTTGACGTTGTTGTTGTATTTGTTGTTGTTGTTGTTGTTTATGTTTATTTGACGTTGTTGTTGTTGTTGTTTATTTGACGTTATTGTTGTTGTTTATTTTACGTTGTTATTGTTGTTGTTGTTGTTGTTGTTGTTTATTTGACGTTGTTGCTGTTGACGTTGTTGTTGTTGTTGTTTATTTGACGTTGTTGTTGTTGTTGTTGTTGTTTATTTGACGTTGTTAATGTTGTTGACATTGTTGTTGTTGTTTTTGTTGTTTATTTGACGTTGTTGTTGTTGTTTTTGTTGTTTATTTGACGTTGTTGTTGTTGTTGTTGTTTTTGTTGTTGTTATTGTTGGTGTTGTTGTTGTTTATTTGACATTGTTGTTGTTGTTGTGGTTTATTTGACGTTGTTGTTGTTGTTGATGTTAATTTGACGTTGTTGTTGTTGTTGTTGTTTATTTGACGTTGTTGTTGTTGTTGTTGACGTTGTTGTTGTTTTTGTTTATTTGACGTTGTTGTTGTTGTTGTTGTTGTTGTTTATTTGATGTTGTTTTAGTTGTTGTTGTTTATTTGACGTTGTTGTTGTTGACATTGTTGTTGTTGTTTATTTGATGTTGTTGTTGTTGTTGTTTATTTGACGTAATTGTTGTTATTGACGTTGTTGTTGTTGTTGTTGTTGTTTATTTGATGTTTTTGTTGTTGTTGATGTCGTTGTCGTTGTTGTTGTTGTTGTTTTTTATTTGACGTTGTTGTTGTTGTTGTTGTTGTTGTTTATTTGACGTTGTTGTTGTTGTTATTATTGCTGTTGTTGTTTATTTGACGTTGTTGTTGTTGTTGTTTATTTGACGTTGTTGTTGTTGTTTATTTGACATTGTTGTTGTTGTTATTTATTTGACGTTGTTGTTGTTGTTATTTGACGTTGTTGAGGTTATTGTTTATTTGACGTTGTTGTTGTTGTTGTTTATTTGACGTTGTTATTTTTGTTTATTTGACGTTGTTTTTGTTATTTGACGTTGTTGTTGTTGTTGTTGTATTTGTTGTTGTTATTGTTGTTCTTGTTACTTATTTGACGTTGTTGTTATTGTTGCTATTTATTTGACGTTGTTGTTGTTGTTGTTTATTTGACGTTGTTGTTGTTTATTTGACGTTTTTGTTGTTGTTTATTTGACGTTGTTGTTTTTGTTGTTGTTCTATTTATTGTTATTGTTATTGTTATTGCTTATTTGACGTTGTTGTTATTGTTGTTGATTATTTGATGTTGTTGTTGTTTTTGTTGTTATTCATTTGACGTTGTTGTTGTTGTTGTTTATTTGGCGTTGTCGTTGTTGTTGTTGTTTATTTGGCGTTGTTGTTATTGTTATTCATTTGACGTTGTTGTTGTTGTTTATTTGACGTTGTTGTTGTTTATTTGACGTTGTTGTTGTTGCTTATTTGACGTTGTTGTTGTTGTTGCTTATTTGACGTTGTTGTTATTGTTGTTGTTTATTTGATGTTGTTGTTGTTGTTATTCATTTGACGTTGTTGTTGTTGTTTATTTGACGTTGTTGTTGTTGTTGTCTATTTGAAGTTGTTGTTGTTGTTGACGTTGTTGTTGTTGTTTATTTGATGTTGTTGTTGTTGTTGACATAGATTTTGTTCTTTATTTGAAGTTGTTGTTGTTGTTGTTTATTTGACGTTGTTATTGTTGTTTATTTGACGTTGTTTTTGTTATTTGACGTTGTTGTTGTTGTTGTTGTTTATTGGACATTGTTGTGGTTGTTGTTTATTTTATATTGTTGTTGTTGTTGACGGTGTTGTTGTTGTTGTTGTTTATTTGACATTGTTGTTGTTGTTGTTATTTATTTGACGTTGTTGTTGTTGTTTATTTGACGTTGTTGTTGTTGACGTTGTTGTTGTTGTTATTGTTGCTTATTTGACATTGTTGTTGTTGTTTATTTGACGTTGTTGTTGTTGTTGTTTATTTGACGTTGTTGTTGTTTTTTATTTGACGTTGTCGTTGTTGACATTGTTGTTGTTGTTGTTTATTTGACGTTGTTGTTGTTTATTTGACGTTGTTGTTGTTTATTTGACGTTGTTGTTGTTGTTTATTTGACGTTGTTGTTGTTGACGTTGTTGTTGTTGTTATTGCTTATTTGACATAGTTGTTGTTGTTTATTTGACGTTGTTGTTGTTGTTGTTTATTTGACTTTGTTGTTGTTGTTGTTGTTTATTTGATGTTGTTTTAGTTGTTGTTGATTTGACGTTGTTGTTGTTTTTTATTTGACGTTGTTATTATTGACATAGTTGTTGTTGTTGTTTATTTGATGTTGTTGTTGTTGTTGTTTATTTGACGTAATTGTTGTTATTGACGTTGTTGTTGTTGTTGTTTATTTGACGTTTTTGTTGTTGTTGATGTCGTTGTTGTTGTTGTTTTTTATTTGACGTTGTTGTTGTTGTTGTTGTTTATTTAACGTTGTTGTTGTTGTTGTTATTGTTGTTGTTGTTGTTGTTGTTTATTTGACGTTGTTGTTGTTGTTTATTTGACGTTGTTGTTGTTGTTGTTGTTTATTTGACATTGTTGTTGTTGTTATTTATTTGACGTTGTAGTTGTTGTTATTGTTTATTTGACGTTGTTGTTGTTGTTGTTTATTTGACGTTGTTATTGTTGTTTATTTGACGTTGTTTTTGTTATTTGACGTTGTTGTTGTATTTGTTGTTGTATTTGTTATTGTTATTGTTGTTCTTGTTGCTTATTTGAGGTTGTTGTTATTGTTGTTATTTTTTTGACGTTGTTGTTGTTGTTGTTTATTTGACGTTGCTGTTGTTTATTTGACGTTTTTGTTGTTGTTTATTTGACGTTGTTGTTTTTGTTGTTGTTGTATTTGTTGTTGTTGTTATTGTTGTTGCTTATTTGACGATGTTGTTATTGTTGTTGATTATTTGACGTTGTTGTTGTCGTTGTTTTTGTTGTTTATTTGTCGTTGTTGTTGTTATTTATTTGACGTTGTTGTTGTTGTTTATTTGATGTTGTTGTTGACGTTGTTGTTGTTGTTATTTATTTGACGTTGTTGTTGTTGTTGTTGTTTATTTGACGTTGTTGTTGTTGACGTTGTTGTTGTTGTTTATTTGATGTTGTTGTTGTTGTTGTTGACATAGTTGTTGTTGTTTATTTGACGTTGTTGTTGTTGACGTTGTGGTTTATTTGCCGTTGTTGTTGTTGTTGTTTATTTGACTTTGTTGTTGTTATTCATTTGACGTTGTTGTTGTTGTTGTTTATTTGACGTTGTTGTTGTTGTTGTTTATTTGACGTTGTTGTTGTTGTTTTTTATTTGACGTTGTTGTTGTTATTTATTTGACGTTGTTGTTGTTGTTTATTTGACGTTGTTGTTGTTTATTTGACGTTGTTGTTGTTGTTGTTGTTTTTTTGACGTTGTTAATGTTGTTGACATTGTTATTGTTTTTGTTGTTTATTTGGCGTTGTTGTTGTTGTTGTTAGTGATTGTTGTTGTTGTTGTTGTTGTTTATTTGAAGTTGTTGTTGTTGTTTATTTGACGTAGTTGTTGTTGTTGATGTTGTTGTTGTTGTTGATGTTTGTTTACTTGACGATTTTGTTGTTGTTGATGTTGTTGTTATTGTTGTTTATTTGACGTTGTTGTTTTTGTTATTGTTATTGTTGTTGTTATTGTTTATTTGACGTTGTTGTTGTTGTTTATTTGTCGTTGTTGTTGTTGTTGTTTATTTGACGTTGTTGTTGTTGTTTATTTAACGTTGTTGTTCTTGTTGTTATTTATTTGACATTGGTTTTGTTGTTGTTTATTAGACGTTGTTGTTGTTGTTTATTTGACTTTGTTATTGTTGTTTATTTGACGTTGTTTTTGTTATTTGACGTTGTTGTTGTTGTTGTTGTTGTTGTTGTATTTGACATTGTTGTTGTTGTTGCTTATTTGACGTTGTTGTTGTTGTTGTTTATTTGATGTTGTTGTTGTTGTTGTTTATTTGACGTTGTTGTTGTCGTTGTTGTTGTTTATTTGAGGTTGTTGTTGTTTATTTGACGTTGTTGTTGTTGACGTTGTTGTTGTTGTTGTTTATTTGACGTTGTTGTTGTTGTTTATTTGACGTTGTTAATGTTGTTGACGTTGTTGTTGTTGTTGTTTTTGTTGTTTATTTCACGTTGTTGTTGTTATTTGACGTTGTTGTTATTGTTGTATTTGTTGTTGTTGTTGTTGTTTATTTGACGTTGTATTTGTTGTTGTTGTTGTTGTTGTTGTTTATTTGACGTTATTGTTGTTGTTTGTTTGACGTTGTTATTGTTGTTGTTGTTGTTGTTTATTTGACGTTGTTGTTGTTGATGACGTTGTTGTTGTTGTTTATTTGACGACGTTGTTGTTGTTGTTTATTTGACGTTGTTAATGTTGTTGACATTGTTGTTATTGTGTTTGTTGTTTATATGATGTTGTTGTTGTTGTTGTTGTTTTTGTCGTTGTTATTGTTGGTGTTGTTGTTGTTTATTTGACGGTGTTGTTGTTGTTGTTGTTTATTTGACATTGTTGTTTATTTGACGTTGTTGTTGTTGTTGTTTATTTGACGTTGTTGTTGTTGTTTATTGGACGTTGTTGTTGTTGTTGTTTATTTGATGTTGTTGTTGTTATTTATTTGACGTTGTTGTTGTTGTTATTGTTTATTTGACGTTGTTGTTGTTGTTGTTGTTTATTTGACGTTGTTATTGTTGTTTATTTGACGTTGTTTTTGTTATTTGACGTTGTTGTTGTTGTATTTGTTGTTGTTGTTGTTGCTTATTTGACGTTGTTGTTATTGTTGCAATTATTTGACGTTGTTGTTGTTGTTTATTTGACGTTGTTGTTGTTGCTTATTTGACGTTGTTGTTGTTGTTGTTTATTTGACGTTGTTGTTGTTGTTGTTGTATTTGTTGTTGTTGTAATAGTTGTTGCTTATTTGACGTTTTTGTTATTGTTGTTGTTTATTTGACGTTGTTGTTATTGTTATTCATTTGACGTTGTTGTTGTTGTTGTTTATTTGACGTTGTTGTTGTTGTTGTTTATTTGACGTTATTGTTGTTGCTTATTTGACGTTGTTGTTGTTGTTGTTGTTTATTTGACGTTGTTGTTGTTGTATTTGTTGTTGTTGTAATTGTTGTTGCTTATTTGACGTTGTTGTTATTGTTGTTGTTTATTTGACGTTGTTGTTGTTGTTATTCATTTGACGTTGTTGTTGTTGTTGTTTATTTGACGTTGTTATTGTTGTTGTTTATTTGACGTTGTTGTTGTTGTTGTTTATTAGACGTTGTTGTTTATTTGACGTTGTTGTTGTTGTATTTGTTGTTGTTGTTGTTGTTGTTTATTTGACGTTGTTGTTGTTGTTGTTTATTTGACGTTATTGTTGTTGTTTATTTGACGTTGTTATTGTTGTTGTTGTTGTTGTTTATTTGACGTTGTTGATGTTGACGTTGTTGTTGTTGTTGTTTATTTGACGTTGTTGTTGTTGTTGTTGTTGTTTATGTGACGTTGTTGTTGTTGTTGTTTATTTGACGTTGTTGTTGTTTTTTATTTGACGTTGTCATTGTTGACATTGTTGTTGTTGTTGTTTATTTGACGTTGTTGTTGTTTATTTGACGTTGTTGTTGTTGTTGTTGTTTATTTGACGTTGTTGTTGTTGACGTTGTTGTTGTTGTTATTGCTTATTTGACATAGTTGTTGTTGTTTATTTGACGTTGTTGTTGTTGTTGTTTATTTGACTTTGTTGTTGTTGTTGTTGTTTATTTGATGTTGTTTTAGTTGTTGTTGATTTGACGTTGTTGTTGTTTTTTATTTGACGTTGTTATTATTGACATAGTTGTTGTTGTTGTTTATTTGATGTTGTTGTTGTTGTTGTTTATTTGACGTAATTGTTGTTATTGACGTTGTTGTTGTTGTTGTTTATTTGACGTTTTTGTTGTTGTTGATGTCGTTGTTGTTGTTGTTTTTTATTTGACGTTGTTGTTGTTGTTGTTGTTTATTTAACGTTGTTGTTGTTGTTGTTATTGTTGTTGTTGTTGTTGTTGTTGTTGTTTATTTGACGTTGTTGTTGTTGTTTATTTGACGTTGTTGTTGTTGTTGTTGTTTATTTGACATTGTTGTTGTTGTTATTTATTTGACGTTGTAGTTGTTGTTATTGTTTATTTGACGTTGTTGTTGTTGTTGTTTATTTGACGTTGTTATTGTTGTTTATTTGACGTTGTTTTTGTTATTTGACGTTGTTGTTGTATTTGTTGTTGTATTTGTTATTGTTATTGTTGTTCTTGTTGCTTATTTGAGGTTGTTGTTATTGTTGTTATTTTTTTGACGTTGTTGTTGTTGTTGTTTATTTGACGTTGTTGTTGTTTATTTGACGTTTTTGTTGTTGTTTATTTGACGTTGTTGTTTTTGTTGTTGTTGTATTTGTTGTTGTTGTTATTGTTGTTGCTTATTTGACGATGTTGTTATTGTTGTTGATTATTTGACGTTGTTGTTGTCGTTGTTTTTGTTGTTTATTTGTCGTTGTTGTTGTTATTTATTTGACGTTGTTGTTGTTGTTTATTTGATGTTGTTGTTGACGTTGTTGTTGTTGTTATTTATTTGACGTTGTTGTTGTTGTTGTTTATTTGACGTTGTTGTTGTTGACGTTGTTGTTGTTGTTTATTTGATGTTGTTGTTGTTGTTGACATAATTGTTGTTGTTTATTTGACGTTGTTGTTGTTGACGTTGTGGTTTATTTGACGTTGTTGTTGTTGTTGTTTATTTGACTTTGTTGTTGTTATTCATTTGACGTTGTTGTTGTTGTTGTTTATTTGACGTTGTTGTTCTTGTTGTTTATTTGACGTTGTTGTTGTTGTTTTTTATTTGACGTTGTTGTTGTTATTTATTTGACGTTGTTGTTGTTGTTTATTTGACGTTGTTGTTGTTTATTTGACGTTGTTGTTGTTGTTGTTGTTTTTTTGACGTTGTTAATGTTGTTGACATTGTTATTGTTTTTGTTGTTTATTTGGCGTTGTTGTTGTTGTTGTTAGTGATTGTTATTGTTGTTGTTGTTGTTTATTTGAAGTTGTTGTTGTTGTTTATTTGACGTAGTTGTTGTTGTTGATGTTGTTGTTGTTGTTGTTTGTTTACTTGACGATTTTGTTGTTGTTGATGTTGTTGTTATTGTTGTTTATTTGACGTTGTTGTTTTTGTTATTGTTATTGTTGTTGTTATTGTTTATTTGACGTTGTTGTTGTTGTTTATTTGTCGTTGTTGTTGTTGTTGTTTATTTGACGTTGTTGTTGTTGTTTATTTAACGTTGTTGTTCTTGTTGTTATTTATTTGACATTGTTGTTGTTGTTGTTTATTAGACGTTGTTGTTGTTGTTTATTTGACTTTGTTATTTATGTTTATTTGACGTTGTTTTTGTTATTTGACGTTGTTGTTGTTGTTGTTGTTGTATTTGACATTGTTGTTGTTGTTGTTGCTTATTTGACGTTGTTGTTGTTGTTGTTTATTTGATGTTGTTGTTGTTGTTGTTTATTTGACGTTGTTGTTGTTGACGTTGTTGTTGTTGTTGTTTATTTGACGTTGTTGTTGTTGTTTATTTGACGTTGTTAATGTTGTTGACGTTGTTGTTGTTGTTGTTTTTGTTGTTTATTTCACGTTGTTGTTGTTATTTGACGTTGTTGTTATTGTTGTATTTGTTGTTGTTGTTGTTTATTTGACGTTGTATTTGTTGTTGTTGTTGTTGTTGTTGTTTATTTGACGTTATTGTTGTTGTTTGTTTGACGTTGTTATTGTTGTTGTTGTTGTTGTTTATTTGACGTTGTTGTTGTTGATGACGTTGTTGTTGTTGTTGTTTATTTGACGACGTTGTTGTTGTTGTTTATTTGACGTTGTTAATGTTGTTGACATTGTTGTTATTATGTTTGTTGTTTATATGATGTTGTTGTTGTTGTTGTTGTTGTTTTTGTCGTTGTTATTGTTGGTGTTGTTGTTGTTTATTTGACGGAGTTGTTGTTGTTGTTGTTTATTTGACGTTGTTGTTTATTTGACGTTATTGTTGTTGTTTATTTGACGTTGTTGTTGTTGTTATTGTTTATTTGACGTTGTTGTTGTTGTTGTTTATTTGACGTTGTTATTGTTGTTTATTTGACGTTGTTTTTGTTATTTGACGTTGTTGTTGTTGTATTTGTTGTTGTTGTTGTTGCTTATTTGACGTTGTTGTTATTGTTGCAATTATTTGACGTTGTTGTTGTTGTTTATTTGACGTTGTTGTTGTTGCTTATTTGACGTTGTTGTTGTTGTTGTTTATTTGACGTTGTTGTTGTTGTTGTTGTATTTGTTGTTGTTGTAATAGTTGTTGCTTATTTGACGTTTTTGTTATTGTTGTTGTTTATTTGACGTTGTTGTTATTGTTATTCATTTGACGTTGTTGTTGTTGTTGTTTATTTGACGTTGTTGTTGTTGTTGTTTATTTGACGTTGTTGTTGTTGCTTATTTTGACGTTGTTGTTGTTGTTGTTGTTTATTTGACGTTGTTGTTGTTGTATTTGTTGTTGTTGTAATTGTTGTTGCTTATTTGACGTTGTTGTTATTGTTTTTGTTTATTTGACGTTGTTGTTGTTGTTATTCATTTGACGTTGTTGTTGTTGTTGTTTATTTGACGTTGTTATTGTTGTTGTTTATTTGACGTTGTTGTTGTTGTTGTTTATTAGACGTTGTTGTTTATTTGATGTTGTTGTTGTTGTATTTGTTGTTGTTGTTGTTGTTGTTTATTTGACGTTGTTGTTGTTGTTGTTTATTTGACGTTATTGTTGTTGTTTATTTGACGTTGTTATTGTTGTTGTTGATGTTGTTTATTTGACGTTGTTGTTGTTGTTTATTTGACGTTGTTGTTGTTGTTGTTGTTTATTTGACGTTGTTAATGTTGTTGACATTGTTGTTGTTGTTTTTGTTGTTTATTTGACGTTGTTGTTGTTGTTGTTGTTTTTGTTGTTTATTTGACGTTGTTGTTGTTGTTGTTGTTTTTGTTGTTGTTATTGTTGGTGTTGTTGTTGTTTATTTGACATTGTTGTTGTTGTTGTGGTTTATTTGACGTTGTTGTTGTTGTTGTTGTTAATTTGACGTTGTTGTTGTTGTTGTTTATTTGACGTTGTTGTTGTTGTTTATTTGACATTGTTGTTGTTGTTGTTGTTGACGTTGTTGTTGTTTTTGTTTATTTGACGTTGTTGTTGTTGTTGTTGTTGTTTATTTGATGTTGTTTTAGTTGTTGTTGTTTATTTGACGTTGTTGTTGTTGACATTGTTGTTGTTATTTATTTGATGTTGTTGTTGTTGTTGTTGTTTATTTGACGTAATTGTTGTTATTGACGTTGTTGTTGTTGTTGTTGTTGTTGTTTATTTGATGTTTTTGTTGTTGTTGATGTCGTTGTCGTTGTTGTTGTTGTTGTTTTTTATTTGACGTTGTTGTTGTTGTTGTTGTTGTTGTTTATTTGACGTTGTTGTTGTTGTTTATTTGACGTTGTTGTTGTTGTTGTTTATTTGACGTTGTTGTTGTTGTTTATTTGACATTGTTGTTGTTGCTATTTATTTGACGTTGTTGTTGTTGTTATTTGACGTTGTTGAGGTTATTGTTTATTTGACGTTGTTGTTGTTGTTGTTTCTTTGACGTTGTTATTTTTGTTTATTTGGCGTTGTTTTTGTTATTTGACGTTGTTGTTGTAGTTGTTGTTGTATTTGTTGTTGTTATTGTTGTTCTTGTTACTTATTTGACGTTGTTGTTATTGTTGTTATTTATTTGACGTTGTTGTTTTTGTTGTTGTTCTATTTATTGTTGTTGTTATTGTTATTGCTTATTTGACGTTGTTGTTATTGTTGTTGATTATTTGACGTTGTTGTTGTTTTTGTTGTTATTCATTTGACGTTGTTGTTGTTGTTGTTTATTTAGCGTTGTCGTTGTTGTTGTTGTTGTTTATTTGACGTTGTTTATGTTATTTATTTGACGTTGTTGTTGTTGTTGTTGATTTGATGTTGTTGTTGACGTTGTTGTTGTTTATTTGACGTTGTTGTTGTTGTTTATTTGACGTTGTTATTGTTATTTGACGTTGTTGTTGTTGTTGTATTTTTTGTTGTTGTTGTTGTTGTTTATTTGACGTTGTTGTTGTTGTTGTTTATTTGACGTTATTGTTTTTGTTTATTTAACATTGTTATTGTTGTTGTTGTTGTTGTTGTTTATTTGACGTTGTTGTTGTTGTTGTTTATATGACGTTGTTGTTGCTGTTGTTAATTTGACGTTGTTGTTGTTGTTGTTTATTTGACGTTGTTGTTGTTGTTTATTTGACATTGTTGTTGTTGTTGTTGTTGTTGTTGTTGACGTTGTTGTTGTTGTTGTTGTTGTTTATTTGACGTTGTTGTTGTTGTTGTTGTTGTTTATTTGATGTTGTTTTAGTTGTTGTTATTTATTTGACGTTGTTGTTGTTTTTTATTTGACGTTGTTGTTGTTGCTTATTTCACGTTGTTGTTGTTGTTGTTTATTTGACGTTGTTGTTGTTGTTGTATTTGTTGTTGTTGTAATAGTTGTTGCTTATTTGACGTTTTTGTTATTGTTGTTGTTTATTTGACGTTGTTGTTATTGTTATTCATTTGACGTTGTTGTTGTTGTTGTTTATTTGACGTTGTTGTTGTTGTTGTTTATTTGACGTTGTTGTTGTTGCTTATTTGACGTTGTTGTTGTTGTTGTTGTTTATTTGACGTTGTTGTTGTTGTATTTGTTGTTGTTGTAATTGTTGTTGCTTATTTGACGTTGTTGTTATTGTTTTTGTTTATTTGACGTTGTTGTTGTTGTTATTCATTTGACGTTGTTGTTGTTGTTGTTTATTTGACGTTGTTATTGTTGTTGTTTATTTGACGTTGTTGTTGTTGTTGTTTATTAGACGTTGTTGTTTATTTGACGTTGTTGTTGTTGTATTTGTTGTTGTTGTTGTTGTTTATTTGACGTTGTTGTTGTTGTTGTTGTTTATTTGACGTTATTGTTGTTGTTTATTTGACGTTGTTATTGTTGTTGTTGTTGTTGTTTATTTGACGTTGTTGATGTTGACGTTGTTGTTGTTGTTGTTTATTTGACGTTGTTGTTGTTGTTGTTGTTGTTTATTTGACGTTGTTAATGTTGTTGACATTGTTGTTGTTGTTTTTGTTGTTTATTTGACGTTGTTGTTGTTGTTGTTTTTGTTGTTTATTTGACGTTGTTGTTGTTGTTGTTGTTTTTGTTGTTGTTATTGTTGGTGTTGTTGTTGTTTATTTGACATTGTTGTTGTTGTTGTGGTTTATTTGACGTTGTTATTGTTGTTGTTGTTAATTTGACGTTGTTGTTGTTGTTGTTTATTTGACGTTGTTGTTGTTGTTTTTTTGACATTGTTGTTGTTGTTGTTGTTGACGTTGTTGTTGTTTTTGTTTATTTGACGTTGTTGTTGTTGTTGTTGTTTATTTGATGTTGTTTTAGTTGTTGTTGTTTATTTGACGTTGTTGTTGTTGACATTGTTGTTGTTATTTATTTGATGTTGTTGTTGTTGTTGTTGTTTATTTGACGTAATTGTTGTTATTGACGTTGTTGTTGTTGTTGTTGTTGTTTATTTGATGTTTTTGTTGTTGTTGATGTCGTTGTCGTTGTTGTTGTTGTTGTTTTTTATTTGACGTTGTTGTTGTTGTTGTTGTTGTTTATTTGACGTTGTTGTTGTTGTTTATTTGACGTTGTTGTTGTTGTTGTTTATTTGACGTTGTTGTTGTTGTTTATTTGACATTGTTGTTGTTGCTATTTATTTGACGTTGTTGTTGTTGTTATTTGACGTTGTTGAGGTTATTGTTTATTTGACGTTGTTGTTGTTGTTGTTTCTTTGACGTTGTTATTTTTGTTTATTTGATGTTGTTTTTGTTATTTGACGTTGTTGTTGTAGTTGTTGTTGTATTTGTTGTTGTTATTGTTGTTCTTGTTACTTATTTGACGTTGTTGTTATTGTTGCTATTTATTTGACGTTGTTGTTGTTGTTGTTTATTTAACGTTGTTGTTGTTTATTTGACGTTTTTGTTGTTGTTTATTTGACGTTGTTGTTTTTGTTGTTGTTCTATTTATTGTTGTTGTTATTGTTATTGCTTATTTGACGTTGTTGTTATTGTTGTTGATTATTTGACGTTGTTGTTGTTTTTGTTGTTATTCATTTGACGTTGTTGTTGTTGTTGTTTATTTAGCGTTGTCGTTGTTGTTGTTGTTTATTTGACGTTGTTTATGTTATTTATTTGACGTTGTTGTTGTTGTTGTTGATTTGATGTTGTTGTTGACGTTGTTGTTGTTTATTTGACGTTGTTGTTGTTGTTTATTTGACGTTGTTGTTGTTATTTGACGTTGTTGTTGTTGTTGTATTTTTTGTTGTTGTTGTTGTTGTTTATTTGACGTTGTTGTTGTTGTTGTTTATTTGACGTTATTGTTTTTGTTTATTTAACATTGTTATTGTTGTTGTTGTTGTTGTTGTTTATTTGACGTTGTTGTTGTTGTTGTTTATATGACGTTGTTGTTGCTGTTGTTAATTTGACGTTGTTGTTGTTGTTGTTTATTTGACGTTGTTGTTGTTGTTTATTTGACATTGTTGTTGTTGTTGTTGTTGTTGTTGACGTTGTTGTTGTTGTTGTTGTTGTTTATTTGACGTTGTTGTTGTTGTTGTTGTTGTTGTTTATTTGATGTTGTTTTAGTTGTTGTTATTTATTTGACGTTGTTGTTGTTTTTTATTTGACGTTGTTGTTGTTGACATTGTTGTTGTTGTTGTTTATTTGACGTTGTTATTGTTGTTTATTTGACGTTGTTTTTGTTATTTGACGTTGTTGTTGTTGTATTTGTTGTTGTTGTTGTTGCTTATTTGACGTTGTTGTTATTGTTGCAATTATTTGACGTTGTTGTTGTTGTTTATTTGACGGTGTTGTTGTTGCTTATTTGACGTTGTTGTTGTTGTTGTTTATTTGACGTTGTTGTTGTTGTTGTTGTATTTGTTGTTGTTGTAATAGTTGTTGCTTATTTGACGTTGTTGTTATTGTTGTTGTTTATTTGACGTTGTTGTTATTGTTATTCATTTGACGTTGTTGTTGTTTATTTGACGTTGTTGTTGTTGTTTATTTGACGTTGTTGTTGTTGCTTATTTGACGTTGTTGTTGTTGTTGTTTATTTGACGTTGTTGTTGTTGTATTTGTTGTTGTTGTAATTGTTGTTGCTTATTTGACGTTGTTGTTATTGTTGTTGTTTATTTGACGTTGTTGTTGTTGTTATTCATTTGACGTTGTTGTTGTTGTTGTTTATTTGACGTTGTTGTTGTTGTTTATTTGACGTTGTTGTTGTTGTTGTTTATTTGACGTTGTTGTTGTTGTTTATTTGATGTTGTTGTTGTTATTTGACGTTGTTGTTGTTGTTGTATTTGTTGTTGTTGTTGTTGTTGTTTATTTGACGTTGTTGTTGTTGTTGTTGTTGTTTATTTGACGTTATTGTTGTTGTTTATTTGACGTTGTTATTGTTGTTGTTGTTGTTGTTTATTTGACGTTGTTGCTATTGACGTTGTTGTTGTTGTTGTTTATTTGACGTTTTTGTTGTTGTTGTTTATTTGACGTTGTTAACGTTGTTGACATTGTTGTTGTTGTTTTTGTTGTTTATTTGACGTTGTTGTTGTTGTTGTTGTTTTTGTTGTTTATTTGACGTTGTTGTTGTTGTTGTTGTTTTTGTTGTTGTTATTGTTGGTGTTGTTGTTGTTTATTTGACATTGTTGTTGTTGTTGTGGTTTATTTGACGTTGTTGTTGTTTATTTGACGTTGTTGCTGTTGTTGTTAATTTGACGTTGTTGTTTTTGTTGTTTATTTGACGTTGTTGTTGTTTATTTGACATTGTTGTTGTTGTTGTTGTTGTTGACGTTGTTGTTGTTTTTGTTTATTTGACGTTGTTGTTGTTGTTGTTTATTTGATGTTGTTTTAGTTGTTGTTGTTTATTTGACATTGTTGTTGTTGACATTGTTGTTGTTGTTTATTTGATGTTGTTGTTGTTGTTGTTTATTTGACGTAATTATTGTTATTGACGTTGTTGTTGTTGTTGTTGTTGTTGTTTATTTGATGTTTTTATTGTTGTTGATGTCGTTGTTGTTGTTGTTGTTTTTTATTTGACGTTGTTGTTGTTGTTGTTTATTTGACGTTGTTGTTGTTGTTATTATTGTTGTTGTTGTTTATTTGACGTTGTTGTTGTTGTTGTTTATTTGACGTTGTTGTTGTTGTTTATTTGACATTGTTGTTGTTGTTATTTATTTGACGTTGTTGTTGTTGTTGTTATTTGACGTTGTTGTTGTTATTGTTTATTTGACGTTGTTGTTGTTGTTGTTATTTTTTTGACGTTGTTAATGTTGTTGACATTGTTATTGTTTTTGTTGTTTATTTGGCGTTGTTGTTGTTGTTGTTAGTGATTGTTGTTGTTGTTGTTGTTGTTTATTTGAAGTTGTTGTTGTTGTTTATTTGACGTTGTTGTTGCTGTTGTTGTTGTTTATTTGACGTTGTTGTTTATTTGACGTTGTTGTTGTTGTTTATTTGACGTTGTTGTTGTTATTTGACGTTGTTGTTGTTGTTGTATTTTTTGTTGTTGTTTTTGTTTATTTGACGTTGTTGTTGGTGTTGTGTATTTGACGTTATTGTTTTTGTTTATTTAACGTTGTTATTGTTGTTGTTGTTGTTGTTTATTTGACGTTGTTGTTGTTGTTGTTTATATAACGTTGTTGTTGTTGTTGTTGTTGTTAATTTGACGTTGTTGTTGTTGTTGTTTATTTGACGATGTTGTTGTTGTTTATTTGACATTGTTGTTGTTGTTGTTGATGTTGTTGTTGTTGTTGTTGTTTATTTGACGTTGTTGTTGTTGTTGTTTATTTGATGTTGTTTTAGTTGTTGTTATTTATTTGACGTTGTTGTTGTTTTTTATTTGACGTTGTTGTTGTTGACATTGTTGTTGTTGTTGTTTATTTGACGTTGTTGTTGTTGTTTATTTGACGTTGTTGTTGTTGTTGTTTATTTGACGTTATTGTTTTTGTTTATTTAACGTTGTTATTTTTGTTGTTGTTGTTGTTGTTTATTTGACGTTGTTGTTGTTGTTATTATTGTTGTTGTTGTTTATTTGACGTTGTTGTTGTTGTTGTTTATTTGACGTTGTTGTTGTTGTTTATTTGACATTGTTGTTGTTGTTATTTATTTGACGTTGTTGTTATTTGACGTTGTTGTTGTTATTGTTTATTTGACGTTGTTGTTGTTGTTGTTATTTTTTTGACGTTGTTAATGTTGTTGACATTGTTATTGTTTTTGTTGTTTATTTGGCGTTGTTGTTGTTGTTGTTAGTGATTGTTGTTGTTGTTGTTGTTGTTGTTTATTTGAAGTTGTTGTTGTTGTTTATTTGACGTTGTTGTTGCTGTTGTTGTTGTTTATTTGACGTTGTTGTTTATTTGACGTTGTTGTTGTTGTTTATTTGACGTTGTTGTTGTTATTTGACGTTGTTGTTGTTGTTGTATTTTTTGTTGTTGTTTTTGTTTATTTGACGTTGTTGTTGGTGTTGTGTATTTGACGTTATTGTTTTTGTTTATTTAACGTTGTTATTGTTGTTGTTGTTGTTGTTTATTTGACGTTGTTGTTGTTGTTGTTTATATAACGTTGTTGTTGTTGTTGTTGTTGTTAATTTGACGTTGTTGTTGTTGTTGTTTATTTGACGATGTTGTTGTTGTTTATTTGACATTGTTGTTGTTGTTGTTGATGTTGTTGTTGTTGTTGTTGTTTATTTGACGTTGTTGTTGTTGTTGTTTATTTGATGTTGTTTTAGTTGTTGTTATTTATTTGACGTTGTTGTTGTTTTTTATTTGACGTTGTTGTTGTTGACATTGTTGTTGTTGTTGTTTATTTGACGTTGTTGTTGTTGTTTATTTGACGTTGTTGTTGTTGTTGTTTATTTGACGTTATTGTTTTTGTTTATTTAACGTTGTTATTTTTGTTGTTGTTGTTGTTTATTTGACGTTGTTGTTGTTGTTGTTTATATGACGCTGTTGTTGTTGTTGTTGTTGTTGTTAATTTGACGTTGTTGTTGTTGTTTATTTGACATTGTTGTTGTTGTTGTTGTTGTTGACGTTGTTGTTGTTGTTGTTGTTGTTTATTTGACGTTGTTGTTGTTGTTGTTTATTTGATGTTGTTTTAGTTGTTGTTATTTATTTGACGTTGTTGTTGTTTTTTATTTGACGTTGTTGTTGTTGACATTGTTGTTGTTGTTGTTTATTTGACGTTGTTATTGTTGTTTATTTGACGTTGTTTTTGTTATTTGACGTTGTTGTTGTTGTATTTGTTGTTGTTGTTGTTGCTTATTTGACGTTGTTGTTATTGTTGCAATTATTTGACGTTGCTGTTGTTGTTTATTTGACGTTGTTGTTGTTGCTTATTTGACGTTGTTGTTGTTGTTGTTTATTTGATGTTGTTGTATTTGTATTTGTTGTTGTTGTAATAGTTGTTGCTTATTTGACGTTGTTGTTATTGTTGTTGTTTATTTGACGTTGTTGTTATTGTTATTCATTTGACGTTGTTGTTGTTGTTTATTTGACGTTGTTGTTGTTGTTTATTTGTCGTTGTTGTTGTTGCTTATTTGACGTTGTTGTTGTTGTTGTTTATTTGACGTTGTTGTTGTTGTATTTGTTTTTGTTGAAATTGTTGTTACTTATTTGACGTTGTTGTTATTGTTGTTGTTTATTTGACGTTGTTGTTGTTGTTGTTATTCATTTGACGTTGTTGTTGTTGTTGTTTATTTGACGTTGTTGTTATTGTTGTTTATTTGACGTTGTTGTTGTTGTTGTTGTTGTTTATTTGACGTTGTTGTTTATTTGACGTTGTTGTTGTTGTTTATTTGATGTTGTTGTTGTTATTTGACGTTGTTGTTGTTGTTGTTGTATTTGTTGTTGTTGTTGTTGTTTATTTGACGTTGTTGTTGTTGTTGTTGTTTATTTGACGTTATTGTTGTTATTTATTTGACGTTGTTATTTTTGTTGTTGTTGTTGTTGTTGTTTTTGTTGTTTATTTGACGTTGTTGTTGTTGTTGTTTTTGTTGTTGTTATTGTTGGTGTTGTTGTTGTTTATTTGACATTGTTGTTGTTGTTGTGGTTTATTTGACGTTGTTGTTGTTTATTTGACGTTGCTGTTGTTGTTGTTAATTTGACGTTGTTGTTTTTGTTGTTTATTTGACGTTGTTGTTGTTTATTTGACATTGTTGTTGTTGTTGTTGTTGACGTTGTTGTTGTTTTTGTTTATTTGACGTTGTTGTTGTTGTTGTTGTTTATTTGATGTTGTTTTAGTTGTTGTTGTTTATTTGACGTTGTTGTTGTTGACATTGTTGTTGTTGTTTATTTGATGTTAGTGTTGTTGTTGTTGTTTATTTGACGTAATTGTTGTTATTGACGTTGTTGTTGTTGTTGTTGTTGTTGTTGTTTATTTGATGTTTTTGTTGTTGTTGATGTCGTTGTTGTTGTTGTTGTTTTTTATTTGACGTTGTTGTTGTTGTTGTTTATTTGACGTTGTTGTTGTTGTTATTGTTGTTGTTGTTTATTTGACGTTGTTGTTGTTGTTGTTGTTTATTTGACGTTGTTGTTGTTGTTTATTTGACATTGTTGTTGTTGTTATTTATTTGACGTTGTTGTTGTTGTTGTTATTTGACGTTGTTGTTGTTATTGTTTATTTGACGTTGTTGTTGTTGTTGTTGTTTTTTTGACGTTGTTAATGTTGTTGACATTGTTATTGTTTTTGTTGTTTATTTGGCGTTGTTGTTGTTGTTGTTAGTGATTGTTGTTGTTGTTGTTGTTTATTTGAAGTTGTTGTTGTTGTTTATTTGACGTTGTTGTTGTTGTTGTTGTTGTTTATTTGACGTTGTTGTTTATTTGACGTTGTTGTTGTTGTTTATTTGACGTTGTTGTTGTTATTTGACGTTGTTGTTGTTGTTGTATTATTTGTTGTTGTTTTTGTTTATTTGACGTTGTTGTTGTTGTTGTTGTTTATTTGACGTTATTGTTTTTGTTTATTTAACGTTGTTATTGTTGTTGTTGTGGTTTATTTGACGTTGTTGTTGTTGTTGTTTATATGACGTTGTTGTTGTTGTTGTTGTTGTTGTTAATTTGACGTTGTTGTTGTTGTTGTTTATTTGACGTTGTTGTTGTTGTTTATTTGACATTGTTGTTGTTGTTGTTGACGTTGTTGTTGTTGTTGTTGTTTATTTGACGTTGTTGTTGTTGTTGTTGTTGTTTATTTGATGTTGTTTTAGTTGTTGTTATTTATTTGACGTTGTTGTTGTTTTTTATTTGACGTTGTTGTTGTTGACATTGTTGTTGTTGTTGTTTATTTGACGTTGTTGTTGTTGTTTATTTGACGTTGTTGTTTTTGTTGTTTATTTGACGTTATTGTTTTTGTTTATTTAACGTTGTTATTTTTGTTGTTGTTGTTGTTGTTTATTTGACATTGTTGTTGTTGTTGTTGTTTATATGACGCTGTTGTTGTTGTTGTTAATTTGACGTTGTTGTTGTTGTTGTTTATTTGACGTTGTTCTTGTTGTTTATTTGACATTGTTGTTGTTGTTGTTGTTGTTGACGTTGTTGTTGTTGTTGTTGTTGTTTATTTGACATTGTTGTTGTTGTTGTTGTTGTTTATTTGATGTTGTTTTAGTTGTTGTTATTTATTTGACGTTGTTGTTGTTTTTTATTTGACGTTGTTGTTGTTGACATTGTTGTTGTTGTTGTTTATTTGACGTTGTTATTGTTGTTTATTTGACGTTGTTTTTGTTATTTGACGTTGTTGTTGTTGTATTTGTTGTTGTTGTTGTTGCTTATTTGACGTTGTTGTTATTGTTGCAATTATTTGACGTTGTTGTTGTTGTTTATTTGACGTTGTTGTTGTTGCTTATTTGACGTTGTTGTTGTTGTTGTTTATTTGATGTTGTTGTTGTTGTTGTATTTGTTGTTGTTGTAATAGTTGTTGCTTATTTGACGTTGTTGTTATTGTTGTTGTTTATTTGACGTTGTTGTTATTGTTATTCATTTGACGTTGTTGTTGTTGTTTATTTGACGTTGTTGTTGTTGTTTATTTGATGTTGTTGTTGTTGCTTATTTGACGTTGTTGTTGTTGTTGTTTATTTGACGTTGTTGTTGTTGTATTTGTTTTTGTTGAAATTGTTGTTACTTATTTGACGTTGTTGTTATTGTTGTTGTTTATTTGACGTTGTTGTTGTTGTTGTTATTCATTTGACGTTGTTGTTGTTGTTGTTTATTTGACGTTGTTGTTATTGTTGTTTATTTGACGTTGTTGTTGTTGTTGTTGTTTATTTGACGTTGTTGTTTATTTGACGTTGTTGTTGTTGTTTATTTGATGTTGTTGTTGTTATTTGACGTTGTTGTTGTTGTTGTATTTGTTGTTGTTGTTGTTGTTTATTTGACGTTGTTGTTGTTGTTGTTGTTGTTTATTTGACGTTATTGTTGTTATTTATTTGACGTTGTTATTGTTGTTGTTGTTGTTGTTGTTGTTTATTTGACGTTGTTGCTGTTGACGTTGTTGTTGTTGTTGTTTATTTGACGTTGTTGTTGTTGACGTTGTTGTTGTTGTTGTTTATTTGACGTTGTTGTTGTTGTTGTTTATTTGATGTTGTTGTTGTTGTATTTGTTGTTGTTGTAATAGTTGTTGCTTATTTGACGTTGTTGTTATTGTTGTTGTTTATTTGACGTTGTTGTTATTGTTATTCATTTGACGTTGTTGTTGTTGTTTATTTGACGTTGTTGTTGTTGTTTATTTGACGTTGTTGTTGTTGCTTATTTGACGTTGTTGTTGTTGTTGTTTATTTGACGTTGTTGTTGTTGTATTTGTTTTTGTTGAAATTGTTGTTACTTATTTGACGTTGTTGTTATTGTTGTTGTTTATTTGACGTTGTTGTTGTTGTTGTTATTCATTTGACGTTGTTGTTGTTGTTGTTTATTTGACGTTGTTGTTATTGTTGTTTATTTGACGTTGTTATTGTTGTTGTTTATTTGACGTTGTTGTTTATTTGACGTTGTTGTTGTTGTTTATTTGATGTTGTTGTTGTTATTTGACGTTGTTGTTGTTGTTGTATTTGTTGTTGTTGTTGATGTTTATTTGACGTTGTTGTTGTTGTTGTTGTTTATTTGACGTTATTGTTGT
This sequence comes from Vicia faba, assembly GCA_948472305.1. Classification (NCBI taxonomy): domain Eukaryota; kingdom Viridiplantae; phylum Streptophyta; class Magnoliopsida; order Fabales; family Fabaceae; genus Vicia; species Vicia faba. The sequence goes on from OX451735.1 coordinate 1,391,121,754, forward strand.
TATTTATTTGACGTTGTTATTGTTGTTGTTGTTGTTGTTGTTGTTTTTGTTGTTTATTTGACGACGTTGTTGTTGTTGTTTTTGTTGTTGTTATTGTTGGTGTTGTTGTTGTTTATTTGACATTGTTGTTGTTGTTGTGGTTTATTTGACGTTGTTGTTGTTTATTTGACGTTGTTGTTGTTGTTGTTAATTTGACGTTGTTGTTTTTGTTGTTTATTTGACGTTGTTGTTGTTTATTTGACATTGTTGTTGTTGTTGTTGTTGACGTTGTTGTTGTTTTTGTTTATTTGACGTTGTTGTTGTTGTTGTTTATTTGATGTTGTTTTAGTTGTTGTTGTTTATTTAAAGTTGTTGTTGTTGACATTGTTGTTGTTGTTTATTTGATGTTGTTGTTGTTGTTGTTGTTTATTTGACGTAATTGTTGTTATTGACGTTGTTGTTGTTGTTGTTGTTTATTTGATGTTTTTGTTGTTGTTGATGTCGTTGTTGTTGTTGTTGTTTTTTATTTGACGTTGTTGTTGTTGTTGTTTATTTGACGTTGTTGTTGTTGTTATTGTTGTTGTTGTTTATTTGACGTTGTTGTTGTTGTTGTTTATTTGACGTTGTTGTTGTTGTTTATTTGACATTGTTGTTGTTGTTATTTATTTGACGTTGTTGTTGTTGTTGTTATTTGACGTTGTTGTTGTTATTGTTTATTTGACGTTGTTGTTGTTGTTGTTGTTTTTTTGACGTTGTTAATGTTGTTGACATTGTTATTGTTTTTGTTGTTTATTTGGCGTTGTTGTTGTTGTTAGTGATTGTTGTTGTTGTTGTTGTTTATTTGAAGTTGTTGTTGTTGTTTATTTGACGTTGTTGTTGTTGTTGTTGTTGTTTATTTGACGTTGTTGTTTATTTGACGTTGTTGTTGTTGTTTATTTGACGTTGTTGTTGTTATTTGACGTTGTTGTTGTTGTTGTATTTTTTGTTGTTGTTTTTGTTTATTTGACGTTGTTGTTGTTGTTGTTTATTTGACGTTATTGTTTTTGTTTATTTAACGTTGTTATTGTTGTTGTTGTTGTTTATTTGACGTTGTTGTTGTTGTTGTTTATATGACGTTGTTGTTGTTGTTGTTGTTGTTGTTAATTTGACGTTGTTGTTGTTGTTGTTTATTTGACGTTGTTGTTGTTGTTTATTTGACATTGTTGTTGTTGTTGTTGACGTTGTTGTTGTTGTTGTTGTTTATTTGACGTTGTTGTTGTTGTTGTTGTTTATTTGATGTTGTTTTAGTTGTTGTTATTTATTTGACGTTGTTGTTGTTTTTTATTTGACGTTGTTGTTGTTGACATTGTTGTTGTTGTTGTTTATTTGACGTTGTTGTTGTTGTTTATTTGACGTTGTTGTTGTTGTTGTTGTTTATTTGACGTTATTGTTTTTGTTTATTTAACGTTGTTATTTTTGTTGTTGTTGTTGTTGTTGTTTATTTGACGTTGTTGTTGTTGTTGTTTATATGACGCTGTTGTTGTTGTTGTTAATTTGACGTTGTTGTTGTTGTTGTTGTTTATTTGACGTTGTTGTTGTTATTTATTTGACATTGTTGTTGTTGTTGTTGTTGTTGACGTTGTTGTTGTTGTTGTTGTTTATTTGACGTTGTTGTTGTTGTTGTTGTTTATTTGATGTTGTTTTAGTTGTTGTTATTTATTTGACGTTGTTGTTGTTTTTTATTTGACGTTGTTGTTGTTGACATTGTTGTTGTTGTTGTTTATTTGACGTTGTTATTGTTGTTTATTTGACGTTGTTTTTGTTATTTGACGTTGTTGTTGTTGTATTTGTTGTTGTTGTTGTTGCTTATTTGACGTTGTTGTTATTGTTGCAATTATTTGACGTTGTTGTTGTTGTTTATTTGACGTTGTTGTTGTTGCTTATTTGACGTTGTTGTTGTTGTTGTTTATTTGATGTTGTTGTTGTTGTTGTATTTGTTGTTGTTGTAATAGTTGTTGCTTATTTGACGTTGTTGTTATTGTTGTTGTTTATTTGACGTTGTTGTTATTGTTATTCATTTGACGTTGTTGTTGTTGTTTATTTGACGTTGTTGTTGTTGTTTATTTGACGTTGTTGTTGTTGCTTATTTGACGTTGTTGTTGTTGTTGTTTATTTGACGTTGTTGTTGTTGTATTTGTTTTTGTTGAAATTGTTGTTACTTATTTGACGTTGTTGTTATTGTTGTTGTTTATTTGACGTTGTTGTTGTTGTTGTTATTCATTTGACGTTGTTGTTGTTGTTGTTTATTTGACGTTGTTGTTATTGTTGTTTATTTGACGTTGTTGTTGTTGTTGTTGTTTATTTGACGTTGTTGTTTATTTGACGTTGTTGTTGTTGTTTATTTGATGTTGTTGTTGTTATTTGACGTTGTTGTTGTTGTTGTTGTTGTATTTGTTGTTGTTGTTGTTTATTTGACGTTGTTGTTGTTGTTGTTGTTTATTTGACGTTATTGTTGTTACTTATTTGACGTTGTTATTGTTGTTGTTGTTGTTGTTTATTTGACGTTGTTGCTGTTGACGTTGTTGTTGTTGTTGTTGTTTATTTGACGTTGTTGTTGTTGACGTTGTTGTTGTTGTTGTTTATTTGACGTTGTTGTTGTGGTTGTTGTTGTTTATTTGACGTTGTTAATGTTGTTGACATTGTTGTTGTTGTTTTTGTTGTTTATTTGACGTTGTTGTTGTTGTTGTTGTTGTTGTTGTTTTTGTTGTTTATTTGACGTTGTTGTTGTTGTTGTTTTTGTTGTTGTTATTGTTGGTGTTGTTGTTGTTTATTTGACATTGTTGTTGTTGTTGTGGTTTATTTGACGTGGTTGTTGTTTATTTGACGTTGTTGTTGTTGTTGTTAATTTGACGTTGTTGTTGTTGTTGTTTATTTGACGTTGTTGTTGTTGTTGTTGTTTATTTGACATTGTTGTTGTTGTTGTTGACGTTGTTGTTGTTTTTGTTTATTTGACGTTGTTGTTGTTGTTGTTGTTTATTTGATGTTGTTTTTGTTGTTGTTGTTGTTTATTTGACGTTGTTGTTGTTGACATTGTTGTTGTTGTTTATTTGATGTTGTTGTTGTTGTTGTTGTTTATTTGACGTAATTGTTGTTATTGACGTTGTTGTTGTTGTTGTTGTTTATTTGATGTTTTTGTTGTTGTTGATGTCGTTGTTGTTGTTGTTGTTTTTTATTTGACGTTGTTGTTGTTGTTGTTGTTGTTTATTTGGCGTTGTCGTTGTTGTTGTTGTTTATTTGACGTTGTTTATGTTATTTATTTGACGTTGTTGTTGTTGTTGATTTGATGTTGTTGTTGACGTTGTTGTTGTTTATTTGTCGTTGTTGTTGTTGTTTATTTGACGTTGTTGTTGTTATTTGACGTTGTTGTTGTTGTTGTATTTTTTGTTGTTGTTGTTGTTTATTTGACGTTGTTGTTGTTGTTGTTTATTTGACGTTATGGTTTTTGTTTATTTAACATTGTTATTGTTGTTGTTGTTGTTGTTGTTTATTTGACGTTGTTGTTGTTGTTGTTTATATGACGTTGTTGTTGTTGTTGTTAATTTGACGTTGTTGTTGTTGTTGTTTATTTGACGTTGTTGTTGTTGTTTATTTGACATTGTTGTTGTTGTTGTTGTTGTTGACGTTGTTGTTGTTGTTGTTGTTTATTTGACGTTGTTGTTGTTGTTGTTGTTGTTTATTTGATGTTGTTTTAGTTGTTGTTATTTATTTGACGTTGTTGTTGTTTTTTATTTGACGTTGTTGTTGTTGACATTGTTGTTGTTGTTGTTTATTTGACGTTGTTATTGTTGTTTATTTGACGTTGTTTTTGTTATTTGACGTTGTTGTTGTTGTATTTGTTGTTGTTGTTGTTGCTTATTTGACGTTGTTGTTATTGTTGCAATTATTTGACGTTGTTGTTGTTGTTTATTTGACGTTGTTGTTGTTGCTTATTTGACGTTGTTGTTGTTGTTGTTGTTTATTTGACGTTGTTGTTGTTGTTGTTGTATTTGTTGTTGTTGTAATAGTTGTTGCTTATTTGACGTTGTTGTTATTGTTGTTGTTTATTTGACGTTGTTGTTATTGTTATTCATTTGACGTTGTTGTTGTTGTTTATTTGACGTTGTTGTTGTTGTTTATTTGACGTTGTTGTTGTTGCTTATTTGACGTTGTTGTTGTTGTTGTTTATTTGACGTTGTTGTTGTTGTATTTGTTTTTGTTGAAATTGTTGTTACTTATTTGAGGTTGTTGTTATTGTTGTTGTTTATTTGACGTTGTTGTTGTTGTTGTTATTCATTTGACGTTGTTGTTGTTGTTGTTTATTTGACGTTGTTGTTATTGTTGTTTATTTGACGTTGTTGTTGTTGTTGTTGTTTATTTGACGTTGTTGTTTATTTGACGTTGTTGTTGTTGTTTATTTGATGTTGTTGTTGTTATTTGACGTTGTTGTTGTTGTTGTTGTTGTATTTGTTGTTGTTGTTGTTTATTTGACGTTGTTGTTGTTGTTGTTGTTTATTTGACGTTATTGTTGTTACTTATTTGACGTTGTTATTGTTGTTGTTGTTGTTGTTGTTTATTTGACGTTGTTGCTGTTGACGTTGTTGTTGTTGTTGTTTATTTGACGTTGTTGTTGTTGACGTTGTTGTTGTTGTTGTTTATTTGACGTTGTTGTTGTGGTTGTTGTTGTTTATTTGACGTTGTTAATGTTGTTGACATTGTTGTTGTTGTTTTTGTTGTTTATTTGACGTTGTTGTTGTTGTTGTTGTTGTTGTTGTTTTTGTTGTTTATTTGACGTTGTTGTTGTTGTTGTTTTTGTTGTTGTTGTTGTTGGTGTTGTTGTTGTTTATTTGACATTGTTGTTGTTGTTGTGGTTTATTTGACGTGGTTGTTGTTTATTTGACATTGTTGTTGTTGTTGTTGACGTTGTTGTTGTTGTTGTTGTTTATTTGACGTTGTTGTTGTTGTTGTTTATTTGATGTTGTTTTAGTTGTTGTTATTTATTTGACGTTGTTGTTGTTTTTTATTTGACGTTGTTGTTGTTGACATTGTTGTTGTTGTTGTTTATTTGACGTTGTTGTTGTTGTTTATTTGACGTTGTTGTTTTTGTTGTTTATTTGACGTTATTGTTTTTGTTTATTTAACGTTGTTATTTTTGTTGTTGTTGTTGTTGTTTATTTGACATTGTTGTTGTTGTTGTTTATATGACGCTGTTGTTGTTGTTGTTTATTTGACGTTGTTGTTGTTGTTGTTTATTTGACGTTGTTGTTGTTGTTTATTTGACATTGTTGTTGTTGTTGTTGTTGTTGACGTTGTTGTTGTTGTTGTTGTTGTCTATTTGACATTGTTGTTGTTGTTGTTGTTTATTTGATGTTGTTTTAGTTGTTGTTATTTATTTGACGTTGTTGTTGTTTTTTATTTGACGTTGTTGTTGTTGACATTGTTGTTGTTGTTGTTTATTTGACGTTGTTATTGTTGTTTATTTGACGTTGTTTTTGTTATTTGACGTTGTTGTTGTTGTATTTGTTGTTGTTGTTGTTGCTTATTTGACGTTGTTGTTATTGTTGCAATTATTTGACGTTGTTGTTGTTGTTTATTTGACGTTGTTGTTGTTGCTTATTTGACGTTGTTGTTGTTGTTGTTTATTTGATGTTGTTGTTGTTGTTGTATTTGTTGTTGTTGTAATAGTTGTTGCTTATTTGACGTTGTTGTTATTGTTGTTGTTTATTTGACGTTGTTGTTATTGTTATTCATTTGACGTTGTTGTTGTTGTTTATTTGACGTTGTTGTTGTTGTTTATTTGATGTTGTTGTTGTTGCTTATTTGACGTTGTTGTTGTTGTTGTTTATTTGACGTTGTTGTTGTTGTATTTGTTTTTGTTGAAATTGTTGTTACTTATTTGACGTTGTTGTTATTGTTGTTGTTTATTTGACGTTGTTGTTGTTGTTGTTATTCATTTGACGTTGTTGTTGTTGTTGTTTATTTGACGTTGTTGTTATTGTTGTTTATTTGACGTTGTTGTTGTTGTTGTTTATTTGACGTTGTTGTTTATTTGACGTTGTTGTTGTTGTTTATTTGATGTTGTTGTTGTTATTTGACGTTGTTGTTGTTGTTGTATTTGTTGTTGTTGTTGTTGTTTATTTGACGTTGTTGTTGTTGTTGTTGTTGTTTATTTGACGTTATTGTTGTTATTTATTTGACGTTGTTATTGTTGTTGTTGTTGTTGTTGTTTATTTGACGTTGTTGCTGTTGACGTTGTTGTTGTTGTTGTTTATTTGACGTTGTTGTTGTTGACGTTGTTGTTGTTGTTGTTTATTTGACGTTGTTGTTGTTGTTGTTTATTTGATGTTGTTGTTGTTGTATTTGTTGTTGTTGTAATAGTTGTTGCTTATTTGACGTTGTTGTTATTGTTGTTGTTTATTTGACGTTGTTGTTATTGTTATTCATTTGACGTTGTTGTTGTTGTTTATTTGACGTTGTTGTTGTTGTTTATTTGACGTTGTTGTTGTTGCTTATTTGACGTTGTTGTTGTTGTTGTTTATTTGACGTTGTTGTTGTTGTATTTGTTTTTGTTGAAATTGTTGTTACTTATTTGACGTTGTTGTTATTGTTGTTGTTTATTTGACGTTGTTGTTGTTGTTGTTATTCATTTGACGTTGTTGTTGTTGTTGTTTATTTGACGTTGTTGTTATTGTTGTTTATTTGACGTTGTTGTTGTTGTTGTTGTTTATTTGACGTTGTTGTTTATTTGACGTTGTTGTTGTTGTTTATTTGATGTTGTTGTTGTTATTTGACGTTGTTGTTGTTGTTGTATTTGTTGTTGTTGTTGTTGTTTATTTGACGTTGTTGTTGTTGTTGTTGTTTATTTGACGTTATTGTTGTTATTTATTTGACGTTGTTATTGTTGTTGTTGTTGTTGTTGTTGTTTTTGTTGTTTATTTGACGACGTTGTTGTTGTTGTTTTTGTTGTTGTTATTGTTGGTGTTGTTGTTGTTTATTTGACATTGTTGTTGTTGTTGTGGTTTATTTGACGTTGTTGTTGTTTATTTGACGTTGTTGTTGTTGTTGTTAATTTGACGTTGTTGTTTTTGTTGTTTATTTGACGTTGTTGTTGTTTATTTGACATTGTTGTTGTTGTTGTTGTTGACGTTGTTGTTGTTTTTGTTTATTTGACGTTGTTGTTGTTGTTGTTGTTTATTTGATGTTGTTTTAGTTGTTGTTGTTTATTTAAAGTTGTTGTTGTTGACATTGTTGTTGTTGTTTATTTGATGTTGTTGTTGTTGTTGTTGTTTATTTGACGTAATTGTTGTTATTGACGTTGTTGTTGTTGTTGTTGTTGTTGTTTATTTGATGTTTTTGTTGTTGTTGATGTCGTTGTTGTTGTTGTTGTTTTTTATTTGACGTTGTTGTTGTTGTTGTTTATTTGACGTTGTTGTTGTTGTTATTGTTGTTGTTGTTTATTTGACGTTGTTGTTGTTGTTGTTTATTTGACGTTGTTGTTGTTGTTTATTTGACATTGTTGTTGTTGTTATTTATTTGACGTTGTTGTTGTTGTTGTTATTTGACGTTGTTGTTGTTATTGTTTATTTGACGTTGTTGTTGTTGTTGTTGTTTTTTTGACGTTGTTAATGTTGTTGACATTGTTATTGTTTTTGTTGTTTATTTGGCGTTGTTGTTGTTGTTAGTGATTGTTGTTGTTGTTGTTGTTTATTTGAAGTTGTTGTTGTTGTTTATTTGACGTTGTTGTTGTTGTTGTTGTTGTTTATTTGACGTTGTTGTTTATTTGACGTTGTTGTTGTTGTTTATTTGACGTTGTTGTTGTTATTTGACGTTGTTGTTGTTGTTGTATTTTTTGTTGTTGTTTTTGTTTATTTGACGTTGTTGTTGTTGTTGTTTATTTGACGTTATTGTTTTTGTTTATTTAACGTTGTTATTGTTGTTGTTGTTGTTTATTTGACGTTGTTGTTGTTGTTGTTTATATGACGTTGTTGTTGTTGTTGTTGTTGTTGTTAATTTGACGTTGTTGTTGTTGTTGTTTATTTGACGTTGTTGTTGTTGTTTATTTGACATTGTTGTTGTTGTTGTTGACGTTGTTGTTGTTGTTGTTGTTTATTTGACGTTGTTGTTGTTGTTGTTGTTTATTTGATGTTGTTTTAGTTGTTGTTATTTATTTGACGTTGTTGTTGTTTTTTATTTGACGTTGTTGTTGTTGTTTATTTGACGTTGTTGTTGTTGTTTATTTGACGTTGTTGTTGTTGTTTATTTGACGTTGTTGTTGTTGTTGTTTATTTGACGTTATTGTTTTTGTTTATTTAACGTTGTTATTTTTGTTGTTGTTGTTGTTGTTTATTTGACGTTGTTGTTGTTGTTGTTTATATGACGCTGTTGTTGTTGTTGTTAATTTGACGTTGTTGTTGTTGTTGTTTATTTGACGTTGTTGTTGTTATTTATTTGACATTGTTGTTGTTGTTGTTGTTGTTGACGTTGTTGTTGTTGTTGTTGTTTATTTGACGTTGTTGTTGTTGTTGTTGTTTATTTGATGTTGTTTTAGTTGTTGTTATTTATTTGACGTTGTTGTTGTTTTTTATTTGACGTTGTTGTTGTTGACATTGTTGTTGTTGTTGTTTATTTGACGTTGTTATTGTTGTTTATTTGACGTTGTTTTTGTTATTTGACGTTGTTGTTGTTGTATTTGTTGTTGTTGTTGTTGCTTATTTGACGTTGTTGTTATTGTTGCAATTATTTGACGTTGTTGTTGTTGTTTATTTGACGTTGTTGTTGTTGCTTATTTGACGTTGTTGTTGTTGTTGTTTATTTGATGTTGTTGTTGTTGTTGTATTTGTTGTTGTTGTAATAGTTGTTGCTTATTTGACGTTGTTGTTATTGTTGTTGTTTATTTGACGTTGTTGTTATTGTTATTCATTTGACGTTGTTGTTGTTGTTTATTTGACGTTGTTGTTGTTGTTTATTTGACGTTGTTGTTGTTGCTTATTTGACGTTGTTGTTGTTGTTGTTTATTTGACGTTGTTGTTGTTGTATTTGTTTTTGTTGAAATTGTTGTTACTTATTTGACGTTGTTGTTATTGTTGTTGTTTATTTGACGTTGTTGTTGTTGTTGTTATTCATTTGACGTTGTTGTTGTTGTTGTTTATTTGACGTTGTTGTTATTGTTGTTTATTTGACGTTGTTGTTGTTGTTGTTGTTTATTTGACGTTGTTGTTTATTTGACGTTGTTGTTGTTGTTTATTTGATGTTGTTGTTGTTATTTGACGTTGTTGTTGTTGTTGTTGTATTTGTTGTTGTTGTTGTTTATTTGACGTTGTTGTTGTTGTTGTTGTATATTTGACGTTATTGTTGTTACTTATTTGACGTTGTTATTGTTGTTGTTGTTGTTGTTTATTTGACGTTGTTGCTGTTGACGTTGTTGTTGTTGTTGTTTATTTGACGTTGTTGTTGTTGACGTTGTTGTTGTTGTTGTTTATTTGACGTTGTTGTTGTGGTTGTTGTTGTTTATTTGACGTTGTTAATGTTGTTGACATTGTTGTTGTTGTTTTTGTTGTTTATTTGACGTTGTTGTTGTTGTTGTTGTTGTTGTTGTTTTTGTTGTTTATTTGACGTTGTTGTTGTTGTTGTTTTTGTTGTTGTTATTGTTGGTGTTGTTGTTGTTTATTTGACATTGTTGTTGTTGTTGTGGTTTATTTGACGTGGTTGTTGTTTATTTGACGTTGTTGTTGTTGTTGTTAATTTGACGTTGTTGTTGTTGTTGTTTATTTGACGTTGTTGTTGTTGTTGTTGTTTATTTGACATTGTTGTTGTTGTTGTTGACGTTGTTGTTGTTTTTGTTTATTTGACGTTGTTGTTGTTGTTGTTGTTTATTTGATGTTGTTTTTGTTGTTGTTGTTGTTTATTTGACGTTGTTGTTGTTGACATTGTTGTTGTTGTTTATTTGATGTTGTTGTTGTTGTTGTTGTTTATTTGACGTAATTGTTGTTATTGACGTTGTTGTTGTTGTTGTTGTTTATTTGATGTTTTTGTTGTTGTTGATGTCGTTGTTGTTGTTGTTGTTTTTTATTTGACGTTGTTGTTGTTGTTGTTGTTGTTTATTTGGCGTTGTCGTTGTTGTTGTTGTTTATTTGACGTTGTTTATGTTATTTATTTGACGTTGTTGTTGTTGTTGATTTGATGTTGTTGTTGACGTTGTTGTTGTTTATTTGACGTTGTTGTTGTTGTTTATTTGACGTTGTTGTTGTTATTTGACGTTGTTGTTGTTGTTGTATTTTTTGTTGTTGTTGTT
>OX451735.1:1391137038-1391139538 GCA_948472305.1 Vicia faba
TTGACATTGTTATTGTTGTTATTCATTTGACGTTGTTGTTGTTGTTGTTTATTTGACGTTGTTGTTGTTGTTGTTCATTTGACGTTGTTGTTGTTGTTGTTTATTTGACGTTGTTGTTGTTGTTGTTCATTTGACGTTGTTGTTGTTGTTGTTTATTTGACGTTGTTGTTTATTTGACGTTGTTGTTGTTGTTTATTGGATGTTGTTGTTGTTATTTGACGTTGTTGTTGTTGTTGTATTTGTTGTTGTTGTTGTTGTTTATTTGACGTTGTTGTTGTTGTTGTTTATTTGACGTTATTGTTGTTGTTTATTTGACGTTGTTATTGTTGTTGTTGTTGTTGTTGTTTATTTGACGTTGTTGCTGTTGACGTTGTTGTTGTTGCTGTTTATTTGACGTTTTTGTTGTTGTTGTTTATTTGACGTTGTTAATGTTGTTGACATTGTTGTTGTTGTTTTTGTTGTTTATTTGACGTTGTTGTTGTTGTTGTTGTTGTTGTTTTTGTTGTTTATTTGACGTTGTTGTTGTTGTTGTTTTTGTTGTTGTTATTGTTGGTGTTGTTGTTGTTTATTTGACATTGTTGTTGTTGTTGTGGTTTATTTGACGTTGTTGTTGTTTATTTGACGTTGTTGTTGTTGTTGTTAATTTGACGTTGTTGTTTTTGTTGTTTATTTGACGTTGTTGTTGTTTATTTGACATTGTTGTTGTTGTTGTTGTTGTTGTTGACGTTGTTGTTGTTTTTGTTTATTTGACGTTGTTGTTGTTGTTGTTGTTGTTTATTTGATGTTGTTTTAGTTATTGTTGTTTATTTGACGTTGTTGTTGTTGACATTGTTGTTGTTGTTTATTTGATGTTGTTGTTGTTGTTGTTGTTTATTTGACGTAATTGTTGTTATTGACGTTGTTGTTGTTGTTGTTGTTGTTTATTTGATGTTTTTGTTGTTGTTGATGTCGTTGTTGTTGTTGTTGTTTTTTATTTGACGTTGTTGTTGTTGTTGTTTACTTGACGTTGTTGTTGTTGTTATTATTGTTGTTGTTGTTTATTTGACGTTGTTGTTGTTGTTGTTTATTTGACGTTGTTGTTGTTGTTTATTTGACATTGTTGTTGTTGTTATTTATTTGACGTTGTTGTTGTTGTTGTTATTTGACGTTGTTGTTGTTATTGTTTATTTGACGTTGTTGTTGTTGTTGTTGTTTTGACGTTGTTAATGTTGTTGACATTGTTATTGTTTTTGTTGTTTATTTGGCGTTGTTGTTGTTGTTGTTAGTGATTGTTGTTGTTGTTGTTGTTGTTTATTTGAAGTTGTTGTTGTTGTTTATTTGACGTTGTTGTTGTTGTTGTTGTTGTTTATTTGACGTTGTTGTTTATTTGAGGTTGTTGTTGTTGTTTATTTGACGTTGTTGTTGTTATTTGACGTTGTTGTTGTTGTTGTATTTTTTGTTGTTGTTTTTGTTTATTTGACGTTGTTGTTGTTGTTGTTTATTTGACGTTATTGTTTTTGTTTATTTAACGTTGTTATTGTTGTTGTTGTTGTTGTTTATTTGACGTTGTTGTTGTTGTTGTTTATATGACGTTGTTGTTGTTGTTGTTGTTAATTTGACGTTGTTGTTGTTGTTGTTTATTTGACGTTGTTGTTGTTGTTTATTTGACATTGTTGTTGTTGTTGTTGACGTTGTGGTTGTTGTTGTTGTTTATTTGACGTTGTTGTTGTTGTTGTTGTTTATTTGATGTTGCTTTAGTTGTTGTTATTTATTTGACGTTGTTGTTGTTTTTTATTTGACGTTGTTGTTGTTGACATTGTTGTTGTTGTTGTTTATTTGACGTTGTTGTTGTTGTTTATTTGACGTTGTTGTTGTTGTTGTTTATTTGACGTTATTGTTTTTGTTTATTTAACGTTGTTATTTTTGTTGTTGTTGTTGTTGTTTATTTGACGTTGTTGTTGTTGTTGTTCATTTGACGTTGTTGTTGTTGTTGTTTATTTGACGTTGTTGTTTATTTGACGTTGTTGTTGTTGTTGATTTGATGTTGTTGTTGACGTTGTTGTTGTTTATTTGACGTTGTTGTTGTTGTTTATTTGACGTTGTTGTTGTTATTTGACGTTGTTGTTGTTGTTGTATTTTTTGTTGTTGTTGTTGTTTATTTGACGTTGTTGTTGTTGTTGTTTATTTGACGTTATGGTTTTTGTTTATTTAACATTGTTATTGTTGTTGTTGTTGTTGTTGTTTATTTGACGTTGTTGTTGTTGTTGTTTATATGACGTTGTTGTTGTTGTTGTTAATTTGACGTTGTTGTTGTTGTTGTTTATTTGACGTTGTTGTTGTTGTTTATTTGACATTGTTGTTGTTGTTGTTGTTGACGTTGTTGTTGTTGTTGTTGTTTATTTGACGTTGTTGTTGTTGTTGTTGTTGTTTATTTGATGTTGTTTTAGTTGTTGTTATTTATTTGACGTTGTTGTTGTTTTTTATTTGACGTTGTTGTTGTTGACATTGTTGTTGTTGTTGT
>OX451735.1:1391142038-1391169538 GCA_948472305.1 Vicia faba
TGTTGTAATTGTTGTTGCTTATTTGACGTTGTTGTTATTGTTGTTGTTTATTTGACATTGTTATTGTTGTTATTCATTTGACGTTGTTGTTGTTGTTGTTTATTTGACGTTGTTGTTGTTGTTGTTCATTTGACGTTGTTGTTGTTGTTGTTTATTTGACGTTGTTGTTTATTTGACGTTGTTGCTGTTGACGTTGTTGTTGTTGCTGTTTATTTGACGTTTTTGTTGTTGTTGTTTATTTGACGTTGTTAATGTTGTTGACATTGTTGTTGTTGTTTTTGTTGTTTATTTGACGTTGTTGTTGTTGTTGTTGTTGTTTTTGTTGTTTATTTGACGTTGTTGTTGTTGTTGTTTTTGTTGTTGTTATTGTTGGTGTTGTTGTTGTTTATTTGACATTGTTGTTGTTGTTGTGGTTTATTTGACGTTGTTGTTGTTGTTTATTTGACGTTGTTGTTGTTGTTGTTAATTTGACGTTGTTGTTTTTGTTGTTTATTTGACGTTGTTGTTGTTTATTTGACATTGTTGTTGTTGTTGTTGTTGTTGTTGACGTTGTTGTTGTTTTTGTTTATTTGACGTTGTTGTTGTTGTTGTTGTTGTTTATTTGATGTTGTTTTAGTTATTGTTGTTTATTTGACGTTGTTGTTGTTGACATTGTTGTTGTTGTTTATTTGATGTTGTTGTTGTTGTTGTTGTTTATTTGACGTAATTGTTGTTATTGACGTTGTTGTTGTTGTTGTTGTTGTTTATTTGATGTTTTTGTTGTTGTTGATGTCGTTGTTGTTGTTGTTGTTTTTTATTTGACGTTGTTGTTGTTGTTGTTTATTTGACGTTGTTGTTGTTGTTATTATTGTTGTTGTTGTTTATTTGACGTTGTTGTTGTTGTTGTTTATTTGACGTTGTTGTTGTTGTTTATTTGACATTGTTGTTGTTGTTATTTATTTGACGTTGTTGTTGTTGTTGTTATTTGACGTTGTTGTTGTTATTGTTTATTTGACGTTGTTGTTGTTGTTGTTGTTTTGACGTTGTTAATGTTGTTGACATTGTTATTGTTTTTGTTGTTTATTTGGCGTTGTTGTTGTTGTTGTTAGTGATTGTTGTTGTTGTTGTTGTTGTTTATTTGAAGTTGTTGTTGTTGTTTATTTGACGTTGTTGTTGTTGTTGTTGTTGTTTATTTGACGTTGTTGTTTATTTGAGGTTGTTGTTGTTGTTTATTTGACGTTGTTGTTGTTATTTGACGTTGTTGTTGTTGTTGTATTTTTTGTTGTTGTTTTTGTTTATTTGACGTTGTTGTTGTTGTTTATTTGACGTTATTGTTTTTGTTTATTTAACGTTGTTATTGTTGTTGTTGTTGTTGTTTATTTGACGTTGTTGTTGTTGTTGTTTATATGACGTTGTTGTTGTTGTTGTTGTTAATTTGACGTTGTTGTTGTTGTTGTTTATTTGACGTTGTTGTTGTTGTTTATTTGACATTGTTGTTGTTGTTGTTGACGTTGTGGTTGTTGTTGTTGTTTATTTGACGTTGTTGTTGTTGTTGTTGTTTATTTGATGTTGCTTTAGTTGTTGTTATTTATTTGACGTTGTTGTTGTTTTTTATTTGACGTTGTTGTTGTTGACATTGTTGTTGTTGTTGTTTATTTGACGTTGTTGTTGTTGTTTATTTGACGTTGTTGTTGTTGTTGTTTATTTGACGTTATTGTTTTTGTTTATTTAACGTTGTTATTTTTGTTGTTGTTGTTGTTGTTTATTTGACGTTGTTGTTGTTGTTGTTCATTTGACGTTGTTGTTGTTGTTGTTTATTTGACGTTGTTGTTTATTTGACGTTGTTGTTGTTGTTTATTGGATGTTGTTGTTGTTATTTGACGTTGTTGTTGTTGTTGTATTTGTTGTTGTTGTTGTTGTTTATTTGACGTTGTTGTTGTTGTTGTTTATTTGACGTTATTGTTGTTGTTTATTTGACGTTGTTATTGTTGTTGTTGTTGTTGTTGTTTATTTGACGTTGTTGCTGTTGACGTTGTTGTTGTTGCTGTTTATTTGACGTTTTTGTTGTTGTTGTTTATTTGACGTTGTTAATGTTGTTGACATTGTTGTTGTTGTTTTTGTTGTTTATTTGACGTTGTTGTTGTTGTTGTTGTTGTTTTTGTTGTTTATTTGACGTTGTTGTTGTTGTTGTTTTTGTTGTTGTTATTGTTGGTGTTGTTGTTGTTTATTTGACATTGTTGTTGTTGTTGTGGTTTATTTGACGTTGTTGTTGTTTATTTGACGTTGTTGTTGTTGTTGTTAATTTGACGTTGTTGTTTTTGTTGTTTATTTGACGTTGTTGTTGTTTATTTGACATTGTTGTTGTTGTTGTTGTTGTTGTTGACGTTGTTGTTGTTTTTGTTTATTTGACGTTGTTGTTGTTGTTGTTGTTGTTTATTTGATGTTGTTTTAGTTATTGTTGTTTATTTGACGTTGTTGTTGTTGACATTGTTGTTGTTGTTTATTTGATGTTGTTGTTGTTGTTGTTGTTGTTTATTTGACGTAATTGTTGTTATTGACGTTGTTGTTGTTGTTGTTGTTGTTTATTTGATGTTTTTGTTGTTGTTGATGTCGTTGTTGTTGTTGTTGTTTTTTATTTGACGTTGTTGTTGTTGTTGTTTATTTGACGTTGTTGTTGTTGTTATTATTGTTGTTGTTGTTTATTTGACGTTGTTGTTGTTGTTGTTTATTTGACGTTGTTGTTGTTGTTGTTTATTTGACATTGTTGTTGTTGTTATTTATTTGACGTTGTTGTTGTTGTTGTTATTTGACGTTGTTGTTGTTATTGTTTATTTGACGTTGTTGTTGTTGTTGTTGTTTTGACGTTGTTAATGTTGTTGACATTGTTATTGTTTTTGTTGTTTATTTGGCGTTGTTGTTGTTGTTGTTAGTGATTGTTGTTGTTGTTGTTGTTGTTTATTTGAAGTTGTTGTTGTTGTTTATTTGACGTTGTTGTTGTTGTTGTTGTTTATTTGACGTTGTTGTTTATTTGAGGTTGTTGTTGTTGTTTATTTGACGTTGTTGTTGTTATTTGACGTTGTTGTTGTTGTTGTATTTTTTGTTGTTGTTTTTGTTTATTTGACGTTGTTGTTGTTGTTGTTTATTTGACGTTATTGTTTTTGTTTATTTAACGTTGTTATTGTTGTTGTTGTTGTTGTTTATTTGACGTTGTTGTTGTTGTTGTTTATATGACGTTGTTGTTGTTGTTGTTGTTAATTTGACGTTGTTGTTGTTGTTGTTTATTTGACGTTGTTGTTGTTGTTTATTTGACATTGTTGTTGTTGTTGTTGACGTTGTTGTTGTTGTTGTTGTTTATTTGACGTTGTTGTTGTTGTTGTTGTTTATTTGATGTTGCTTTAGTTGTTGTTATTTATTTGACGTTGTTGTTGTTTTTTATTTGACGTTGTTGTTGTTGACATTGTTGTTGTTGTTGTTTATTTGACGTTGTTGTTGTTGTTTATTTGACGTTGTTGTTGTTGTTGTTTATTTGTCGTTATTGTTTTTGTTTATTTAACGTTGTTATTTTTGTTGTTGTTGTTGTTGTTTATTTGACGTTGTTGTTGTTGTTGTTTATATGACGCTGTTGTTATTGTTGTTAATTTGACGTTGTTGTTGTTGTTGTTTATTTGACGTTGTTGTTGTTGTTTATTTGACATTGTTGTTGTTGTTGTTGTTGTTGACGTTGTTGTTGTTGTTGTTGTTGTTTATTTGACGTTGTTGTTGTTGTTGTTGTTGTTTATTTGATGTTGTTTTAGTTGTTGTTATTTATTTGACGTTGTTGTTGTTTTTTATTTGACGTTGTTGTTGTTGACATTGTTGTTGTTGTTGTTTATTTGACGTTGTTATTGTTGTTTATTTGACGTTGTTTTTGTTATTTGACGTTGTTGTTGTTGTATTTGTTGTTGTTGTTGCTGCTTATTTGACGTTGTTGTTATTGTTGCAATTATTTGACGTTGTTGTTGTTGTTTATTTGACGTTGTTGTTGTTGCTTATTTGACGTTGTTGTTGTTGTTGTTTATTTGATGTTGTTGTTGTTGTTGTATTTGTTGTTGTTGTAATAGTTGTTGCTTATTTGACGTTGTTGTTATTGTTGTTGTTTATTTGACGTTGTTGTTATTGTTATTCATTTGACGTTGTTGTTGTTGTTTATTTGACGTTGTTGTTGTTGTTTATTTGACGTTGTTGTTGTTGCTTATTTGACGTTGTTGTTGTTGTTTATTTGACGTTGTTGTTGTTGTATTTGTTTTTGTTGAAATTGTTGTTACTTATTTGACGTTGTTGTTATTGTTGTTGTTTATTTGACGTTGTTGTTGTTGTTGTTATTCATTTGACGTTGTTGTTGTTGTTGTTTATTTGACGTTGTTGTTATTGTTGTTTATTTGACGTTGTTGTTATTGTTGTTTATTTGACGTTGTTGTTTATTTGACGTTGTTGTTGTTGTTTATTTGATGTTGTTGTTGTTATTTGACGTTGTTGTTGTTGTTGTATTTGTTGTTATTGTTGTTGTTTATTTGACGTTGTTGTTGTTGTTGTTATTTATTTGACGTTATTGTTGTTATTTATTTGACGTTGTTATTGTTGTTGTTGTTGTTGTTGTTTATTTGACGTTGTTGCTGTTGACGTTGTTGTTGTTGTTGTTTATTTGACGTTGTTGTTGTTGACGTTGTTGTTGTTGTTGTTTATTTGACGTTGTTGTTGTGGTTGTTGTTGTTTATTTTACGTTGTTAATGTTGTTGACATTGTTGTTGTTGTTTTTGTTGTTTATTTGACGTTGTTGTTGTTGTTGTTGTTTTTGTTGTTTATTTGACGTTGTTGTTGTTGTTGTTTTTGTTGTTGTTATTGTTGGTGTTGTTGTTGTTTATTTGACATTGTTGTTGTTGTTGTGGTTTATTTGACGTTGTTGTTGTTGTTGTATTTGTTGTTGTTGTTGTTGTTTATTTGACGTTGTTGTTGTTGTTGTTTATTTGACGTTATTGTTGTTGTTTATTTGACGTTGTTATTGTTGTTGTTGTTGTTGTTGTTTATTTGACGTTGTTGCTGTTGACGTTGTTGTTGTTGCTGTTTATTTGACGTTTTTGTTGTTGTTGTTTATTTGACGTTGTTAATGTTGTTGACATTGTTGTTGTTGTTTTTGTTGTTTATTTGACGTTGTTGTTGTTGTTGTTGTTGTTTTTGTTGTTTATTTGACGTTGTTGTTGTTGTTGTTTTTGTTGTTGTTATTGTTGGTGTTGTTGTTGTTTATTTGACATTGTTGTTGTTGTTGTGGTTTATTTGACGTTGTTGTTGTTTATTTGACGTTGTTGTTGTTGTTGTTAATTTGACGTTGTTGTTTTTGTTGTTTATTTGACGTTGTTGTTGTTTATTTGACATTGTTGTTGTTGTTGTTGTTGTTGTTGACGTTGTTGTTGTTTTTGTTTATTTGACGTTGTTGTTGTTGTTGTTGTTGTTTATTTGATGTTGTTTTAGTTATTGTTGTTTATTTGACGTTGTTGTTGTTGACATTGTTGTTGTTGTTTATTTGATGTTGTTGTTGTTGTTGTTGTTGTTTATTTGACGTAATTGTTGTTATTGACGTTGTTGTTGTTGTTGTTGTTGTTTATTTGATGTTTTTGTTGTTGTTGATGTCGTTGTTGTTGTTGTTGTTTTTTATTTGACGTTGTTGTTGTTGTTGTTTATTTGACGTTGTTGTTGTTGTTATTATTGTTGTTGTCGTTTATTTGACGTTGTTGTTGTTGTTGTTTATTTGACGTTGTTGTTGTTGTTGTTTATTTGACATTGTTGTTGTTGTTATTTATTTGACGTTGTTGTTGTTGTTGTTATTTGACGTTGTTGTTGTTATTGTTTATTTGACGTTGTTGTTGTTGTTGTTGTTTTGACGTTGTTAATGTTGTTGACATTGTTATTGTTTTTGTTGTTTATTTGGCGTTGTTGTTGTTGTTGTTAGTGATTGTTGTTGTTGTTGTTGTTGTTTATTTGAAGTTGTTGTTGTTGTTTATTTGACGTTGTTGTTGTTGTTGTTGTTTATTTGACGTTGTTGTTTATTTGAGGTTGTTGTTGTTGTTTATTTGACGTTGTTGTTGTTATTTGACGTTGTTGTTGTTGTTGTATTTTTTGTTGTTGTTTTTGTTTATTTGACGTTGTTGTTGTTGTTGTTTATTTGACGTTATTGTTTTTGTTTATTTAACGTTGTTATTGTTGTTGTTGTTGTTGTTTATTTGACGTTGTTGTTGTTGTTGTTTATATGACGTTGTTGTTGTTGTTGTTGTTAATTTGACGTTGTTGTTGTTGTTGTTTATTTGACGTTGTTGTTGTTGTTTATTTGACATTGTTGTTGTTGTTGTTGACGTTGTTGTTGTTGTTGTTGTTTATTTGACGTTGTTGTTGTTGTTGTTGTTTATTTGATGTTGCTTTAGTTGTTGTTATTTATTTGACGTTGTTGTTGTTTTTTATTTGACGTTGTTGTTGTTGACATTGTTGTTGTTGTTGTTTATTTGACGTTGTTGTTGTTGTTTATTTGACGTTGTTGTTGTTGTTGTTTATTTGACGTTATTGTTTTTGTTTATTTAACGTTGTTATTTTTGTTGTTGTTGTTGTTGTTTATTTGACGTTGTTGTTGTTGTTGTTTATATGACGCTGTTGTTATTGTTGTTAATTTGACGTTGTTGTTGTTGTTGTTTATTTGACGTTGTTGTTGTTGTTTATTTGACATTGTTGTTGTTGTTGTTGTTGTTGACGTTGTTGTTGTTGTTGTTGTTGTTTATTTGACGTTGTTGTTGTTGTTGTTGTTGTTTATTTGATGTTGTTTTAGTTGTTGTTATTTATTTGACGTTGTTGTTGTTTTTTATTTGACGTTGTTGTTGTTGACATTGTTGTTGTTGTTGTTTATTTGACGTTGTTATTGTTGTTTATTTGACGTTGTTTTTGTTATTTGACGTTGTTGTTGTTGTATTTGTTGTTGTTGTTGCTGCTTATTTGACGTTGTTGTTATTGTTGCAATTATTTGACGTTGTTGTTGTTGTTTATTTGACGTTGTTGTTGTTGCTTATTTGACGTTGTTGTTGTTGTTGTTTATTTGATGTTGTTGTTGTTGTTGTATTTGTTGTTGTTGTAATAGTTGTTGCTTATTTGACGTTGTTGTTATTGTTGTTGTTTATTTGACGTTGTTGTTATTGTTATTCATTTGACGTTGTTGTTGTTGTTTATTTGACGTTGTTGTTGTTGTTTATTTGACGTTGTTGTTGTTGCTTATTTGACGTTGTTGTTGTTGTTTATTTGACGTTGTTGTTGTTGTATTTGTTTTTGTTGAAATTGTTGTTACTTATTTGACGTTGTTGTTATTGTTGTTGTTTATTTGACGTTGTTGTTGTTGTTGTTATTCATTTGACGTTGTTGTTGTTGTTGTTTATTTGACGTTGTTGTTATTGTTGTTTATTTGACGTTGTTGTTATTGTTGTTTATTTGACGTTGTTGTTTATTTGACGTTGTTGTTGTTGTTTATTTGATGTTGTTGTTGTTATTTGACGTTGTTGTTGTTGTTGTATTTGTTGTTATTGTTGTTGTTTATTTGACGTTGTTGTTGTTGTTGTTATTTATTTGACGTTATTGTTGTTATTTATTTGACGTTGTTATTGTTGTTGTTGTTGTTGTTGTTTATTTGACGTTGTTGCTGTTGACGTTGTTGTTGTTGTTGTTTATTTGACGTTGTTGTTGTTGACGTTGTTGTTGTTGTTGTTTATTTGACGTTGTTGTTGTGGTTGTTGTTGTTTATTTTACGTTGTTAATGTTGTTGACATTGTTGTTGTTGTTTTTGTTGTTTATTTGACGTTGTTGTTGTTGTTGTTGTTTTTGTTGTTTATTTGACGTTGTTGTTGTTGTTGTTTTTGTTGTTGTTATTGTTGGTGTTGTTGTTGTTTATTTGACATTGTTGTTGTTGTTGTGGTTTATTTGACGTGGTTGTTGTTTATTTGACGTTGTTGTTGTTGTTGTTAATTTGACGTTGTTGTTGTTGTTGTTTATTTGACGTTGTTGTTGTTGTTTATTTGACATTGTTGTTGTTGTTGTTGTTGACGTTGTTGTTGTTTTTGTTTATTTGACGTTGTTGTTGTTGTTGTTTATTTGATGTTGTTTTAGTTGTTGTTGTTTATTTGACGTTGTTGTTGTTGACATTGTTGTTGTTGTTTATTTGACGTTGTTGTTGTTGTTGTATTTTTTGTTGTTGTTGTTGTTTATTTGACGTTGTTGTTGTTGTTGTTTATTTGACGTTATGGTTTTTGTTTATTTAACATTGTTATTGTTGTTGTTGTTGTTGTTTATTTGACGTTGTTGTTGTTGTTGTTTATATGACGTTGTTGTTGTTGTTGTTAATTTGACGTTGTTGTTGTTGTTGTTTATTTGACGTTGTTGTTGTTGTTTATTTGACATTGTTGTTGTTGTTGTTGTTGACGTTGTTGTTGTTGTTGTTGTTTATTTGACGTTGTTGTTGTTGTTGTTGTTGTTTATTTGATGTTGTTTTAGTTGTTGTTATTTATTTGACGTTGTTGTTGTTTTTTATTTGACGTTGTTGTTGTTGACATTGTTGTTGTTGTTGTTTATTTGACGTTGTTATTGTTGTTTATTTGACGTTGTTTTTGTTATTTGACGTTATTGTTGTTGTATTTGTTGTTGTTGTTGTTGCTTATTTGACGTTGTTGTTATTGTTGCAATTATTTGACGTTGTTGTTGTTGTTTATTTGACGTTGTTGTTGTTGCTTATTTGACGTTGTTGTTGTTGTTGTTTATTTGACGTTGTTGTTGTTGTATTTGTTGTTGTTGTAATAATTGTTGCTTATTTGACGTTGTTGTTATTGTTGTTGTTTATTTGACGTTGTTGTTATTGTTATTCATTTGACGTTGTTGTTGTTTATTTGACGTTGTTGTTGTTGTTGTTTATTTGACGTTGTTGTTGTTGCTTATTTGACGTTGTTGTTGTTGTTGTTTATTTGACGTTGTTGTTGTTGTATTTGTTGTTGTTGTAATTGTTGTTGCTTATTTGACGTTGTTGTTATTGTTGTTGTTTATTTGACGTTGTTGTTGTTGTTATTCATTTGACGTTGTTGTTGTTGTTGTTTATTTGACGTTGTTGTTGTTGTTGTTGTTGTTCATTTGACGTTGTTGTTGTTGATGTTTATTTGACGTTGTTGTTTATTTGACGTTGTTGTTGTTGTTTATTTGATGTTGTTGTTGTTATTTGACGTTGTTGTTGTTGTTGTATTTGTTGTTGTTGTTGTTGTTTATTTGACGTTGTTGTTGTTGTTGTTGTTGTTGTTTATTTGATGTTGTTGCTGTTGACGTTGTTGTTGTTGTTGTTGTTTATTTGACGTTTTTGTTGTTGTTGTTTATTTGACGTTGTTAATGTTGTTGACATTGTTGTTGTTGTTTTTGTTGTTTATTTGACGTTGTTGTTGTTGTTGTTGTTGTTTTTGTTGTTTATTTGACGTTGTTGTTGTTGTTTTTGTTGTTGTTATTGTTGGTGTTGTTGTTGTTTATTTGACATTGTTGTTGTTGTTGTGGTTTATTTGACGTTGTTGTTGTTTATTTGACGTTGTTGTTGTTGTTGTTAATTTGACGTTGTTGTTTTTGTTGTTTATTTGACGTTGTTGTTGTTTATTTGACATTGTTGTTGTTGTTGTTGTTGTTGTTGACGTTGTTGTTGTTTTTGTTTATTTGACGTTGTTGTTGTTGTTGTTGTTGTTTATTTGATGTTGTTTTAGTTATTGTTGTTTATTTGACGTTGTTGTTGTTGACATTGTTGTTGTTGTTTATTTGATGTTGTTGTTGTTGTTGTTGTTTATTTGACGTAATTGTTGTTATTGACGTTGTTGTTGTTGTTGTTGTTTATTTGATGTTTTTGTTGTTGTTGTTGTTTTTTATTTGACGTTGTTGTTGTTGTTGTTTATTTGACGTTGTTGTTGTTGTTGTTATTATTGTTGTTGTTGTTTATTTGACGTTGTTGTTGTTGTTGTTGTTTATTTGACGTTGTTGTTGTTGTTTATTTGACATTGTTGTTGTTGTTATTTATTTGACGTTGTTGTTGTTGTTGTTATTTGACGTTGTTGTTGTTATTGTTTATTTGACGTTGTTGTTGTTGTTGTGGTTTTTTTGACGTTGTTAATGTTGTTGACATTGTTATTGTTTTTGTTGTTTATTTGGCGTTGTTGTTGTTGTTGTTGTTAGTGATTGTTGTTGTTGTTGTTGTTGTTTATTTGAAGTTGTTGTTGTTGTTTATTTGACGTTGTTGTTGTTGTTGTTGTTTATTTGACGTTGTTGTTTATTTGAGGTTGTTGTTGTTGTTTATTTGACGTTGTTGTTGTTATTTGACGTTGTTGTTGTTGTTGTATTTTTTGTTGTTGTTTTTGTTTATTTGACGTTGTTGTTGTTGTTGGTTATTTGACGTTATTGTTTTTGTTTATTTAACGTTGTTATTGTTGTTGTTGTTGTTGTTTATTTGACGTTGTTGTTGTTGTTGTTTATATGACGTTGTTGTTGTTGTTGTTGTTGTTAATTTGACGTTGTTGTTGTTGTTGTTTATTTGACGTTGTTGTTGTTGTTTATTTGACATTGTTGTTGTTGTTGTTGACGTTGTTGTTGTTGTTATTTATTTGACGTTGTTGTTGTTGTTGTTTATTTGATGTTGCTTTAGTTGTTGTTATTTATTTGACGTTGTTGTTGTTTTTTATTTGACGTTGTTGTTGACATTGTTGTTGTTGTTGTTTATTTGACGTTGTTGTTGTTGTTTATTTGACGTTGTTGTTGTTGTTGTTTATTTGACGTTATTGTTTTTGTTTATTTAACGTTGTTATTTTTGTTGTTGTTGTTGTTGTTTATTTGACGTTGTTGTTGTTGTTGTTTATATGACGCTGTTGTTGTTGTTGTTAATTTGACGTTGTTGTTGTTGTTGTTTATTTGACGTTGTTGTTGTTGTTTATTTGACATTGTTGTTGTTGTTGTTGTTGTTGACGTTGTTGTTGTTGTTGTTGTTGTTTATTTGACGTTGTTGTTGTTGTTGTTGTTGTTTATTTGATGTTGTTTTAGTTGTTGTTATTTATTTGACGTTGTTGTTGTTTTTTATTTGACGTTGTTGTTGTTGACATTGTTGTTGTTGTTGTTTATTTGACGTTGTTATTGTTGTTTATTTGACGTTGTTTTTGTTATTTGACGTTGTTGTTGTTGTATTTGTTGTTGTTGTTGTTGCTTATTTGACGTTGTTGTTATTGTTGCAATTATTTGACGTTGTTGTTGTTGTTTATTTGACGTTGTTGTTGTTGCTTATTTGACGTTGTTGTTGTTGTTGTTTATTTGACGTTGTTGTTGTTGTTGTTGTATTTGTTGTTGTTGTAATAATTGTTGCTTATTTGACGTTGTTGTTATTGTTGTTGTTTATTTGACGTTGTTGTTATTGTTATTCATTTGACGTTGTTGTTGTTGTTGATGTTTATTTGACGTTGTTGTTGTTGTTGTTGTTTATTTGACGTTGTTGTTGTTGCTTATTTGACGTTGTTGTTGTTGTTTATTTGACGTTGTTGTTGTTGTATTTGTTGTTGTTGTAATTGTTGTTGCTTATTTGACATTGTTGTTATTGTTGTTGTTTATTTGACGTTGTTATTGTTGTTATTCATTTAACGTTGTTGTTGTTGTTGTTTATTTGACGTTGTTATTGTTGTAGTTTATTTGACGTTGTTGTTGTTATTGTTGTTTATTAGACGTTGTTGTTTATTTGACGTTGTTGTTGTTGTATTTGTTGTTGTTGTTGTTGTTGTTGTTATTTATTTGACGATGTTGTTGTTGTTGTTTATTTGACGTTATTGTTGTTGTTTATTTGACGTTGTTGTTGTTGTTGTTTTTGTTGTTGTTATTGTTGGTGTTGTTGTTGTTTATTTGACATTGTTGTTGTTGTTGTGGTTTATTTGACGTGGTTGTTGTTTATTTGACGTTGTTGTTGTTGTTGTTAATTTGACGTTGTTGTTGTTGTTGTTTATTTGACGTTGTTGTTGTTGTTTATTTGACATTGTTGTTGTTGTTGTTGTTGTTGTTGTTGACGTTGTTGTTGTTTTTGTTTATTTGACGTTGTTGTTGTTGTTGTTGTTTATTTGATGTTGTTTTAGTTGTTGTTGTTTATTTTACGTTGTTGTTGTTGACATTGTTGTTGTTGTTTATTTGATGTTGTTGTTGTTGTTTATTTGACGTAATTGTTGTTATTGACGTTGTTGTTGTTGTTGTTGTTTATTTGATGTTTTTGTTGTTGTTGATGTCGTTGTTGTTGTTGTTGTTTTTTATTTGACGTTGTTGTTGTTGTTGTTTATTTGACGTTGTTGTTGTTGTTATTATTGTTGTTTTTTTTTATTTGACGTTGTTGTTGTTGTTGTTTATTTGACGTTGTTGTTGTTGACATTGTTGTTGTTATTTATTTGATGTTGTTGTTGTTGTTGTTTATTTGACGTAATTGTTGTTATTGACGTTGTTGTTGTTGTTGTTGTTGTTGTTGTTTATTTGATGTTTTTGTTGTTGTTGATGTCATTGTCGTTGTTGTTGTTATTGTTTTTTATTTGACGTTGTTGTTGTTGTATTTGTTGTTGTTGTTGTTGTTGTTGTTGTTTATTTGACGATGTTGTTGTTGTTGTTTATTTGACGTTATTGTTGTTATTGACGTTGTTGTTGTTGTTGTTGTTTATTGGACGTTGTTGTTGTTGTTGTTTATTTGACGTTGTTCTTGTTATTTATTTGACGTTGTTGTTGTTGTTGTTATTGTTTATTTGACGTTGTTGTTGTTGTTGTTTATTTGACGTTGTTATTGTTGTTTATTTGACGTTGTTTTTGTTATTTGACGTTGTTGTTGTTGTATTTGTTGTTGTTGTTGTTGCTTATTTGACGTTGTTGTTATTGTTGCAATTATTTGACGTTGTTGTTGTTGTTTATTTGACGTTGTTGTTGTTGCTTATTTGACGTTGTTGTTGTTGTTGTTTATTTGACGTTGTTGTTGTTGTTGTTGTATTTGTTGTTGTTGTAATAGTTGTTGCTTATTTGACGTTGTTGTTATTGTTGTTGTTTATTTGACGTTGTTGTTATTGTTATTCATTTGACGTTGTTGTTGTTGTTGATGTTTATTTGACGTTGTTGTTGTTGTTGTTGTTTATTTGACGTTGTTGTTGTTGCTTATTTGACGTTGTTGTTGTTGTTGTTTATTTGACGTTGTTGTTGTTGTATTTGTTGTTGTTGTAATTGTTGTTGCTTATTTGACATTGTTGTTATTGTTGTTGTTTATTTGACGTTGTTGTTGTTGTTATTCATTTGACGTTGTTGTTGTTGTTGTTTATTTGACGTTGTTATTGTTGTAGTTTATTTGACGTTGTTGTTGTTATTGTTGTTTATTAGACGTTGTTGTTTATTTGACGTTGTTGTTGTTGTATTTGTTGTTGTTGTTGTTGTTGTTGTTTATTTGACGATGTTGTTGTTGTTGTTTATTTGACGTTATTGTTGTTGTTTATTTGACGTTGTTATTGTTGTTGTTGTTGTTGTTGTTTATTTGACGTTGTTGCTGTTGACGTTGTTGTTGTTGTTGTTGTTGTTGTTTATTTGACGTTGTTGTTGTTGTTGTTGTTGTTGTTGTTGTTTATTTGACGTTGTTAATGTTGTTGACATTGTTGTTGTTGTTTTTGTTGTTTATTTGACGTTGTTGTTGTTGTTGTTTTTGTTGTTTATTTGACGTTGTTGTTGTTGTTGTTGTTTTTGTTGTTGTTATTGTTGGTGTTGTTGTTGTTTATTTGACATTGTTGTTGTTGTTGTGGTTTATTTGACGTGGTTGTTGTTTATTTGACGTTGTTGTTGTTGTTGTTAATTTGACGTTGTTGTTGTTGTTGTTTATTTGACGTTGTTGTTGTTGTTTATTTGACATTGTTGTTGTTGTTGTTGTTGTTGACGTTGTTGTTGTTTTTGTTTATTTGACGTTGTTGTTGTTGTTGTTGTTGTTTATTTGATGTTGTTTTAGTTGTTGTTGTTTATTTTACGTTGTTGTTGTTGACATTGTTGTTGTTGTTTATTTGATGTTGTTGTTGTTGTTTATTTGACGTAATTGTTGTTATTGACGTTGTTGTTGTTGTTGTTTATTTGATGTTTTTGTTGTTGTTGATGTCGTTGTTGTTGTTGTTGTTTTTTATTTGACGTTGTTGTTGTTGTTGTTTATTTGACGTTGTTGTTGTTGTTATTATTGTTGTTATTTTTTATTTGACGTTGTTGTTGTTGTTGTTTATTTGACGTTGTTGTTGTTGTTTATTTGACATTGTTGTTGTTGTTGTTATTTATTTGACGTTGTTGTTGTTGTTGTTATTTGACGTTGTTGTTGTTATTGTTTATTTGACGTTGTTGTTGTTGTTGTTGTTTATTTGACGTTGTTGTTGTTTATTTGACGTTTTTGTTGTTGTTTATTTGACGTTGTTGTTTTTGTTGTTGTTGTATTTGTTGTTGTTGTTATTGTTGTTGCTTATTTGACGATGTTGTTATTGTTGTTGATTATTTGACGTTGTTGTTGTCGTTGTTTTTGTTGTTTATTTGACGTTGTTGTTGATATTTATTTGACGTTGTTGTTGTTGTTTATTTGATGTTGTTGTTGACGTTGTTGTTGTTGTTATTTATTTGACGTTGTTGTTGTTGTTGTTGTTGTTGTTTATTTGACGTTGTTGTTGTTGACGTTGTTGTTGTTGTTTATTTGATGTTGTTGTTGTTGTTGACATAGTTGTTGTTGTTTATTTGACGTTGTTGTTGTTGACGTTGTGGTTTATTTGACGTTGTTGTTATTGTTGTTTATTTGACTTTGTTGTTGTTATTCATTTGACGTTGTTGTTGTTGTTGTTTATTTGACGTTGTTGTTGTTGTTGTTTATTTGACGTTGTTGTTGTTGTTGTTTATTTGACGTTGTTGTTGTTATTTATTTTACGTTGTTGTTGTTGTTTATTTGACGTTGTTGTTGTTTATTTGACGTTGTTGTTGTTGTTGTTGTTTTTTTGACGTTGTTAATGTTGTTGACATTGTTATTGTTTTTGTTGTTTATTTGGCCTTGTTGTTGTTGTTGTTAGTGATTGTTGTTGTTGTTGTTGTTGTTTATTTGAAGTTGTTGTTGTTGTTTATTTGACGTAGTTGTTGTTGTTGACGTTGTTGTTGTTGTTGTTGTTGTTGTTTGTTTACTTGACGATTTTGTTGTTGTTGATGTTGTTGTTATTGTTGTTTATTTGACGTTGTTGTTTTTGTTATTGTTATTGTTGTTGTTATTGTTTATTTGACGTTGTTGTTGTTGTTGTTTATTTGTCGTTGTTGTTGTTGTTTATTTGACGTTGTTGTTGTTGTTTATTTAACGTTGTTGTTCTTATTGTTATTTATTTGACGTTGTTGTTGTTGTTGTTGTTTATTAGACGTTGTTGTTGTTGTTTATTTGACTTTGTTATTGTTGTTTATTTGACGTTGGTTTTGTTATTTGACGTTGTTGTTGTTGTTGTTGTTGTATTTGACGTTGTTGTTGTTGTTGCTTATTTGACGTTGTTGTTGTTTATTTGATGTTGTTGTTGCTGTTGTTTATTTGACGTTGTTGTTGTCGTTGTTGTTGTTTATTTGAGGTTGTTGTTGTTTATTTGACGTTGTTGTTGTTGTTGACGTTGTTGTTGTTGTTGTTTATTTGACGTTGTTGTTGTTTATTTGACGTTGTTAATGTTGTTGACGTTGTTGTTGTTGTTTTTGTTGTTTATTTCACGTTGTTGTTGTTATTTGACGTTGTTGTTATTGTTGTATTTGTTGTTGTTGTTGTTGTTTATTTGACGTTGTATTTGTTGTTGTTGTTGTTGTTTATTTGACGTTATTGTTGTTGTTTGTTTGACGTTGTTATTGTTGTTGTTGTTGTTGTTGTTTATTTGACGTTGTTGTTGTTGATGACGTTGTTGTTGTTGTTGTTGTTTATTTGACTACGTTGTTGTTGTTATTTATTTGACGTTGTTAATGTTGTTGACATTGTTGTTATTGTGTTTGTTGTTTATATGATGTTGTTGTTGTTGTTGTTGTTGTTTTTGTCGTTGTTATTGTTGGTGTTGTTGTTGTTTATTTGACGTTGTTGTTGTTGTTGTTGTTTATTTGACGTTGTTGTTGTTTATTTGACGTTGTTGTTGTTGTTGTTTATTGGACGTTGTTGTTGTTGTTGTTTATTTGACGTTGTTCTTGTTATTTATTTGACGTTGTTGTTGTTGTTGTTTATTTGACGTTGTTATTGTTGTTTATTTGACGTTGTTTTTGTTATTTGACGTTGTTGTTGTTGTATTTGTTGTTGTTGTTGTTGCTTATTTGACGTTGTTGTTATTGTTGCAATTATTTGACGTTGTTGTTGTTGTTTATTTGACGTTGTTGTTGTTGCTTATTTGACGTTGTTGTTGTTGTTGTTTATTTGACGTTGTTGTTGTTGTTGTTGTATTTGTTGTTGTTGTAATAGTTGTTGCTTATTTGACGTTGTTGTTATTGTTGTTGTTTATTTGACGTTGTTGTTATTGTTATTCATTTGACGTTGTTGTTGTTGTTGATGTTTATTTGACGTAGTTGTTGTTGTTGTTGTTGTTTATTTGACGTTGTTGTTGTTGCTTATTTGACGTTGTTGTTGTTGTTGTTTATTTGACGTTGTTGTTGTTGTATTTGTTGTTGTTGTAATTGTTGTTGCTTATTTGACATTGTTGTTATTGTTGTTGTTTATTTGACGTTGTTGTTGTTGTTATTTATTTGACGTTGTTGTTGTTGTTGTTTATTTGACGTTGTTATTGTTGTAGTTTATTTGACGTTGTTGTTGTTATTGTTGTTTATTAGACGTTGTTGTTTATTTGACGTTGTTGTTGTTGTATTTGTTGTTGTTGTTGTTGTTGTTGTTGTTGTTTATTTGACGATGTTGTTGTTGTTGTTTATTTGACGTTATTGTTGTTGTTTATTTGACGTTGTTATTGTTGTTGTTGTTGTTGTTTATTTGACGTTAATGCTGTTGACGTTGTTGTTGTTGTTGTTGTTTATTTGACGTTGTTGTTGTTGTTGTTGTTGTTTATTTGACGTTGTTAATGTTGTTGACATTGTTGTTGTTGTTTTTGTTGTTTATTTGACGTTGTTGTTGTTGTTGTTTTTGTTGTTTATTTGACGTTGTTGTTGTTGTTGTTTTTGTTGTTGTTATTGTTGGTGTTGTTGTTGTTTATTTGACATTGTTGTTGTTGTTGTGGTTTATTTGACGTTGTTGTTGTTGTTGTTGTTAATTTGACATTGTTGTTGTTGTTTTTTATTTGACGCTGTTGTTGTTGTTTATTTGACATTGTTGTTGTTTTTGTTTATTTGACGTTGTTGTTGTTGTTGTTGTTGTTTATTTGATGTTGTTTTAGTTGTTGTTGTTTATTTGACGTTGTTGTTGTTGACATTGTTGTTGTTATTTATTTGATGTTGTTGTTGTTGTTGTTTATTTGACGTAATTGTTGTTATTGACGTTGTTGTTGTTGTTGTTGTTGTTTATTTGATGTTTTTGTTGTTGTTGATGTCATTGTCGTTGTTGTTGTTGTTGTTTTTTATTTGACGTTGTTGTTGTTGTTGTTGTTGTTTATTTGACGTTGTTGTTGTTGTTGTTATTATTGTTGTTGTTGTTTATTTGACGTTGTTGTTGTTGTTGTTTATTTGACGTTGTTGTTGTTGTTTATTTGACATTGTTGTTGTTGTTATTTATTTGACGTTGTTGTTGTTGTCATTTGACGTTGTTGAGGTTATTGTTTATTTGACGTTGTTGTTGTTGTTGTTTCTTTGACGTTGTTATTTTTGTTTATTTGACGTTGTTTTTGTTATTTGACGTTGTTGTTGTAGTTGTTGTTGTATTTGTTGTTGTTATTGTTGTTCTTGTTACTTATTTGACGTTGTTGTTATTGTTGCTATTTATTTGACGTTGTTGTTGTTGTTGTTTATTTAACGTTGTTGTTGTTTATTTGACGTTTTTGTTGTTGTTTATTTGACGTTGTTGTTTTTGTTGTTGTTCTATTTATTGTTGTTGTTATTGTTATTGCTTATTTGACGTTGTTGTTATTGTTGTTGATTATTTGACGTTGTTGTTGTTTTTGTTGTTATTCATTTGACGTTGTTGTTGTTGTTGTTTATTTGGCGTTGTCGTTGTTGTTGTTGTTTATTTGACGTTGTTTATGTTATTTATTTGACGTTGTTGTTGTTGTTTATTTGATGTTGTTGTTGACGTTGTTGTTGTTTATTTGACGTTGTTTTTGTTATTTGACGTTGTTGTTGTTGTATTTGTTGTTGTTGTTGTTGCTTATTTGACGTTGTTGTTATTGTTGCAATTATTTGACGTTGTTGTTGTTGTTTATTTGACGTTGTTGTTGTTGCTTATTTGACGTTGTTGTTGTTGTTGTTTATTTGACGTTGTTGTTGTTGTTGTTGTATTTGTTGTTGTTGTAATAGTTGTTGCTTATTTGACGTTGTTGTTATTGTTGTTGTTTATTTGACGTTGTTGTTATTGTTATTCATTTGATGTTGTTGTTGTTGTTGATGTTTATTTGACGTTGTTGTTGTTGTTGTTGTTGTTTATTTGACGTTGTTGTTGTTGCTTATTTGACGTTGTTGTTGTTGTTGTTTATTTGACGTTGTTGTTGTTGTATTTGTTGTTGTTGTAATTGTTGTTGCTTATTTGACATTGTTGTTATTGTCGTTGTTTATTTGACGTTGTTATTGTTGTTATTCATTTGACGTTGTTGTTGTTGTTGTTTATTTGGCGTTGTTATTGTTGTAGTTTATTTGACGTTGTTGTTGTTATTGTTGTTTATTAGACGTTGTTGTTTATTTGACGTTGTTGTTGTTGTATTTGTTGTTGTTGTTGTTGTTGTTGTTTATTTGACGATGTTGTTGCTGTTGTTTATTTGACGTTATTGTTGTTGTTTATT
The DNA here is from genome assembly GCA_948472305.1 of Vicia faba. Taxonomy (NCBI): domain Eukaryota; kingdom Viridiplantae; phylum Streptophyta; class Magnoliopsida; order Fabales; family Fabaceae; genus Vicia; species Vicia faba. Next base: position 1,391,161,025 of record OX451735.1, read on the forward strand.
TGACGTTGTTGTTGTTGTTGTTGTTTTTGTTGTTGTTATTGTTGGTGTTGTTGTTGTTTATTTGACATTGTTGTTGTTGTTGTGGTTTATTTGACGTGGTTGTTGTTTATTTGACGTTGTTGTTGTTGTTGTTAATTTGACGTTGTTGTTGTTGTTGTTTATTTGACGTTGTTGTTGTTGTTTATTTGACATTGTTGTTGTTGTTGTTGTTGTTGACGTTGTTGTTGTTTTTGTTTATTTGACGTTGTTGTTGTTGTTGTTGTTTATTTGATGTTGTTTTAGTTGTTGTTGTTTATTTTACGTTGTTGTTGTTGACATTGTTGTTGTTGTTTATTTGATGTTGTTGTTGTTGTTTATTTGACGTAATTGTTGTTATTGACGTTGTTGTTGTTGTTGTTGTTTATTTGATGTTTTTGTTGTTGTTGATGTCGTTGTTGTTGTTGTTGTTTTTTATTTGACGTTGTTGTTGTTGTTGTTTATTTGACGTTGTTGTTGTTGTTATTATTGTTGTTTTTTTTTATTTGACGTTGTTGTTGTTGTTGTTTATTTGACGTTGTTGTTGTTGACATTGTTGTTGTTATTTATTTGATGTTGTTGTTGTTGTTGTTTATTTGACGTAATTGTTGTTATTGACGTTGTTGTTGTTGTTGTTGTTGTTGTTGTTGTTGTTTATTTGATGTTTTTGTTGTTGTTGATGTCATTGTCGTTGTTGTTGTTGTTGTTTTTTATTTGACGTTGTTGTTGTTGTATTTGTTGTTGTTGTTGTTGTTGTTTATTTGACGATGTTGTTGTTGTTGTTTATTTGACGTTATTGTTGTTATTGACGTTGTTGTTGTTGTTGTTTATTGGACGTTGTTGTTGTTGTTGTTTATTTGACGTTGTTCTTGTTATTTATTTGACGTTGTTGTTGTTGTTATTGTTTATTTGACGTTGTTGTTGTTGTTGTTTATTTGACGTTGTTATTGTTGTTTATTTGACGTTGTTTTTGTTATTTGACGTTGTTGTTGTTGTATTTGTTGTTGTTGTTGTTGCTTATTTGACGTTGTTGTTATTGTTGCAATTATTTGACGTTGTTGTTGTTGTTTATTTGACGTTGTTGTTGTTGCTTATTTGACGTTGTTGTTGTTGTTGTTGTTTATTTGACGTTGTTGTTGTTGTTGTTGTATTTGTTGTTGTTGTAATAGTTGTTGCTTATTTGACGTTGTTGTTATTGTTGTTGTTTATTTGACGTTGTTGTTATTGTTATTCATTTGACGTTGTTGTTGTTGTTGATGTTTATTTGACGTTGTTGTTGTTGTTGTTGTTGTTTATTTGACGTTGTTGTTGTTGCTTATTTGACGTTGTTGTTGTTGTTTATTTGACGTTGTTGTTGTTGTATTTGTTGTTGTTGTAATTGTTGTTGCTTATTTGACATTGTTGTTATTGTTGTTGTTTATTTGACGTTGTTGTTGTTGTTATTCATTTGACGTTGTTGTTGTTGTTGTTTATTTGACGTTGTTATTGTTGTAGTTTATTTGACGTTGTTGTTGTTATTGTTGTTTATTAGACGTTGTTATTTATTTGACGTTGTTGTTGTTGTATTTGTTGTTGTTGTTGTTGTTGTTGTTTATTTGACGATGTTGTTGTTGTTGTTTATTTGACGTTATTGTTGTTGTTTATTTGACGTTGTTATTGTTGTTGTTGTTGTTGTTGTTTATTTGACGTTGTTGCTGTTGACGTTATTGTTGTTGTTGTTGTTATTTATTTGACATTGTTGTTGTTGTTATTGTTTATTTGACGTTGTTAATGTTGTTGACATTGTTGTTGTTGTTTTTGTTGTTTATTTGACGTTGTTGTTGTTGTTGTTTTTGTTGTTTATTTGACGTTGTTGTTGTTGTTGTTTTTGTTGTTGTTATTGTTGGTGTTGTTGTTGTTTATTTGACATTGTTGTTGTTGTTGTGGTTTATTTGACGTGGTTGTTGTTAATTTGACGTTGTTGTTGTTGTTAATTTGACGTTGTTGTTGTTGTTGTTTATTTGACGTTGTTGTTGTTGTTTATTTGACATTGTTGTTGTTGTTGTTGTTATTGACGTTGTTGTTGTTTTTGTTTATTTGACGTTGTTGTTGTTGTTGTTGTTGTTGTTGTTTATTTGATGTTGTTTTAGTTGTTGTTGTTTATTTTACGTTGTTGTTGTTGACATTGTTGTTGTTGTTTATTTGATGTTGTTGTTGTTGTTGTTTATTTGACGTAATTGTTGTTATTGACGTTGTTGTTGTTGTTGTTGTTTATTTGATGTTTTTGTTGTTGTTGATGTCGTTGTTGTTGTTGTTGTTTTTTATTTGACGTTGTTGTTGTTGTTGTTTATTTGACGTTGTTGTTGTTGTTATTATTGTTGTTTTTTTTTATTTGACGTTGTTGTTGTTGTTGTTTATTTGACGTTGTTGTTGTTGTTTATTTGACATTGTTGTTGTTGTTGTTATTTATTTGAAGTTGTTGTTGTTGTTGTTATTGTTTATTTGACGTTGTTGTTGTTGTTGTTGTTTATTTGACGTTGTAGTTGTTTATTTGACGTTTTTGTTGTTGTTTATTTGACGTTGTTGTTTTTGTTGTTGTTGTATTTGTTGTTGTTGTTATTGTTGTTGCTTATTTGACGATGTTGTTATTGTTGTTGATTATTTGACGTTGTTGTTGTCGTTGTTTTTGTTGTTTATTTGACGTAGTTGTTGATATTTATTTGACGTTGTTGTTGTTGTTTATTTGATGTTGTTGTTGACGTTGTTGTTGTTGTTATTTATTTGACGTTGTTGTTGTTGTTGTTGTTGTTGTTTATTTGACGTTGTTGTTGTTGACGTTGTTGTTGTTGTTTATTTGATGTTGTTGTTGTTGTTGACATAGTTGTTGTTGTTTATTTGACGTTGTTGTTGTTGACGTTGTGGTTTATTTGACGTTGTTGTTATTGTTGTTTATTTGACTTTGTTGTTGTTATTCATTTGACGTTGTTGTTGTTGTTGTTTATTTGACGTTGTTGTTGTTGTTGTTTATTTGACGTTGTTGTTGTTGTTGTTTATTTGACGTTGTTGTTGTTATTTATTTGACGTTGTTGTTGTTGTTTATTTGACGTTGTTGTTGTTTATTTGACGTTGTTGTTGTTGTTGTTGTTTTTTTGACGTTGTTAATGTTGTTGACATTGTTATTGTTTTTGTTGTTTATTTGGCCTTGTTGTTGTTGTTGTTAGTGATTGTTGTTGTTGTTGTTGTTGTTTATTTGAAGTTGTTGTTGTTGTTGTTTATTTGACGTAGTTGTTGTTGTTGACGTTGTTGTTGTTGTTGTTGTTGTTGTTTGTTTACTTGACGATTTTGTTGTTGTTGATGTTGTTGTTATTGTTGTTTATTTGACGTTGTTGTTTTTGTTATTGTTATTGTTGTTGTTATTGTTTATTTGACGTTGTTGTTGTTGTTTATTTGACGTTGTTGTTGTTGCTTATTTGACGTTGTTGTTGTTGTTGTTTATTTGACGTTGTTGTTGTTGTATTTGTTGTTGTTGTAATTGTTGTTGCTTATTTGACATTGTTGTTATTGTTGTTGTTTATTTGACGTTGTTGTTGTTGTTATTTATTTGACGTTGTTGTTGTTGTTGTTTATTTGACGTTGTTATTGTTGTAGTTTATTTGACGTTGTTGTTGTTATTGTTGTTTATTAGACGTTGTTGTTTATTTGACGTTGTTGTTGTTGTATTTGTTGTTGTTGTTGTTGTTGTTGTTGTTGTTTATTTGACGATGTTGTTGTTGTTGTTTATTTGACGTTATTGTTGTTGTTTATTTGACGTTGTTATTGTTGTTGTTGTTGTTGTTTATTTGACGTTAATGCTGTTGACGTTGTTGTTGTTGTTGTTGTTTATTTGACGTTGTTGTTGTTGTTGTTGTTGTTTATTTGACGTTGTTAATGTTGTTGACATTGTTGTTGTTGTTTTTGTTGTTTATTTGACGTTGTTGTTGTTGTTGTTTTTGTTGTTTATTTGACGTTGTTGTTGTTGTTGTTTTTGTTGTTGTTATTGTTGGTGTTGTTGTTGTTTATTTGACATTGTTGTTGTTGTTGTGGTTTATTTGACGTTGTTGTTGTTGTTGTTGTTAATTTGACATTGTTGTTGTTGTTTTTTATTTGACGCTGTTGTTGTTGTTTATTTGACATTGTTGTTGTTTTTGTTTATTTGACGTTGTTGTTGTTGTTGTTGTTGTTTATTTGATGTTGTTTTAGTTGTTGTTGTTTATTTGACGTTGTTGTTGTTGACATTGTTGTTGTTATTTATTTGATGTTGTTGTTGTTGTTGTTTATTTGACGTAATTGTTGTTATTGACGTTGTTGTTGTTGTTGTTGTTGTTTATTTGATGTTTTTGTTGTTGTTGATGTCATTGTCGTTGTTGTTGTTGTTGTTTTTTATTTGACGTTGTTGTTGTTGTTGTTGTTGTTTATTTGACGTTGTTGTTGTTGTTGTTATTATTGTTGTTGTTGTTTATTTGACGTTGTTGTTGTTGTTGTTTATTTGACGTTGTTGTTGTTGTTTATTTGACATTGTTGTTGTTGTTATTTATTTGACGTTGTTGTTGTTGTCATTTGACGTTGTTGAGGTTATTGTTTATTTGACGTTGTTGTTGTTGTTGTTTCTTTGACGTTGTTATTTTTGTTTATTTGACGTTGTTTTTGTTATTTGACGTTGTTGTTGTAGTTGTTGTTGTATTTGTTGTTGTTATTGTTGTTCTTGTTACTTATTTGACGTTGTTGTTATTGTTGCTATTTATTTGACGTTGTTGTTGTTGTTGTTTATTTAACGTTGTTGTTGTTTATTTGACGTTTTTGTTGTTGTTTATTTGACGTTGTTGTTTTTGTTGTTGTTCTATTTATTGTTGTTGTTATTGTTATTGCTTATTTGACGTTGTTGTTATTGTTGTTGATTATTTGACGTTGTTGTTGTTTTTGTTGTTATTCATTTGACGTTGTTGTTGTTGTTGTTTATTTGGCGTTGTCGTTGTTGTTGTTGTTTATTTGACGTTGTTTATGTTATTTATTTGACGTTGTTGTTGTTGTTTATTTGATGTTGTTGTTGACGTTGTTGTTGTTTATTTGACGTTGTTTTTGTTATTTGACGTTGTTGTTGTTGTATTTGTTGTTGTTGTTGTTGCTTATTTGACGTTGTTGTTGTTGCTTATTTGACGTTGTTGTTATTGTTGTTTATTTGACTTTGTTGTTGTTATTCATTTGACGTTGTTGTTGTTGTTGTTTATTTGACGTTGTTGTTGTTGTTGTTTATTTGACGTTGTTGTTGTTGTTGTTTATTTGACGTTGTTGTTGTTATTTATTTGACGTTGTTGTTGTTGTTTATTTGACGTTGTTGTTGTTTATTTGACGTTGTTGTTGTTGTTGTTGTTTTTTTGACGTTGTTAATGTTGTTGACATTGTTATTGTTTTTGTTGTTTATTTGGCCTTGTTGTTGTTGTTGTTAGTGATTGTTGTTGTTGTTGTTGTTGTTTATTTGAAGTTGTTGTTGTTGTTGTTGTTTATTTGACGTAGTTGTTGTTGTTGACGTTGTTGTTGTTGTTGTTGTTGTTGTTTGTTTACTTGACGATTTTGTTGTTGTTGATGTTGTTGTTATTGTTGTTTATTTGACGTTGTTGTTTTTGTTATTGTTATTGTTGTTGTTATTGTTTATTTGACGTTGTTGTTGTTGTTTATTTGTCGTTGTTGTTGTTGTTTATTTGACGTTGTTGTTGTTGTTTATTTAACGTTGTTGTTCTTATTGTTATTTATTTGACGTTGTTGTTGTTGTTGTTTATTAGACGTTGTTGTTGTTGTTTATTTGACTTTGTTATTGTTGTTTATTTGACGTTGGTTTTGTTATTTGACGTTGTTGTTGTTGTTGTTGTTGTATTTGACGTTGTTGTTGTTGTTGCTTATTTGACGTTGTTGTTGTTTATTTGATGTTGTTGTTGCTGTTGTTTATTTGACGTTGTTGTTGTCGTTGTTGTTGTTTATTTGAGGTTGTTGTTGTTTATTTGACGTTGTTGTTGTTGTTGACGTTGTTGTTGTTGTTGTTTATTTGACGTTGTTGTTGTTTATTTGACGTTGTTAATGTTGTTGACGTTGTTGTTGTTGTTTTTGTTGTTTATTTCACGTTGTTGTTGTTATTTGACGTTGTTGTTATTGTTGTATTTGTTGTTGTTGTTGTTGTTTATTTGACGTTGTATTTGTTGTTGTTGTTGTTGTTGTTTATTTGACGTTATTGTTGTTGTTTGTTTGACGTTGTTATTGTTGTTGTTGTTGTTGTTTATTTGACGTTGTTGTTGTTGATGACGTTGTTGTTGTTGTTGTTTATTTGACTACGTTGTTGTTGTTATTTATTTGACGTTGTTAATGTTGTTGACATTGTTGTTATTGTGTTTGTTGTTTATATGATGTTGTTGTTGTTGTTGTTGTTGTTGTTTTTGTCGTTGTTATTGTTGGTGTTGTTGTTGTTTATTTGACGTTGTTGTTGTTGTTGTTGTTGTTGTTTATTTGACGTTGTTGTTTATTTGACGTTGTTGTTGTTTATTTGACGTTGTTGTTGTTGTTTATTGGACGTTGTTGTTGTTGTTGTTTATTTGACGTTGTTCTTGTTATTTATTTGACGTTGTTGTTGTTGTTATTGTTTATTTGACGTTGTTGTTGTTGTTGTTTATTTGACGTTGTTATTGTTGTTTATTTGACGTTGTTTTTGTTATTTGACGTTGTTGTTGTTGTATTTGTTGTTGTTGTTGTTGCTTATTTGACGTTGTTGTTATTGTTGCAATTATTTGACGTTGTTGTTGTTGTTTATTTGACGTTGTTGTTGTTGCTTATTTGACGTTGTTGTTGTTGTTGTTTATTTGACGTTGTTGTTGTTGTTGTTGTATTTGTTGTTGTTGTAATAGTTGTTGCTTATTTGACGTTGTTGTTATTGTTGTTGTTTATTTGACGTTGTTGTTATTGTTATTCATTTAACGTTGTTGTTGTTGTTGATGTTTATTTGACGTAGTTGTTGTTGTTGTTGTTTATTTGACGTTGTTGTTGTTGCTTATTTGACGTTGTTGTTGTTGTTGTTTATTTGACGTTGTTGTTGTTGTATTTGTTGTTGTTGTAATTGTTGTTGCTTATTTGACATTGTTGTTATTGTTGTTGTTTATTTGACGTTGTTGTTGTTGTTATTCATTTGACGTTGTTGTTGTTGTTGTTTATTTGACGTTGTTATTGTTGTAGTTTATTTGACGTTGTTGTTGTTATTGTTGTTTATTAGACGTTGTTGTTTATTTGACGTTGTTGTTGTTGTATTTGTTGTTGTTGTTGTTGTTGTTGTTGTTTATTTGACGATGTTGTTGTTGTTGTTTATTTGACGTTATTGTTGTTGTTTATTTGACGTTGTTATTGTTGTTGTTGTTGTTGTTTATTTGACGTTGTTGCTGTTGACGTTGTTGTTGTTGTTGTTGTTTATTTGACGTTGTTGTTGTTGTTGTTGTTGTTTATTTGACGTTGTTAATGTTGTTGACATTGTTGTTGTTGTTTTTGTTGTTTATTTGACGTTGTTGTTGTTGTTGTTTTTATTGTTTATTTGACGTTGTTGTTGTTGTTGTTTTTGTTGTTGTTATTGTTGGTGTTGTTGTTGTTTATTTGACATTGTTGTTGTTGTGGTTTATTTGACGTTGTTGTTGTTGTTGTTGTTGTTAATTTGACATTGTTGTTGTTGTTGTTTATTTGACGCTGTTGTTGTTGTTTATTTGACATTGTTGTTGTTTTTGTTTATTTGACGTTGTTGTTGTTGTTGTTGTTTATTTGATGTTGTTTTAGTTGTTGTTGTTTATTTGACGTTGTTGTTGTTGACATTGTTGTTGTTATTTATTTGATGTTGTTGTTGTTGTTGTTTATTTGACGTAATTGTTGTTATTGACGTTGTTGTTGTTGTTGTTGTTGTTTATTTGATGTTTTTGTTGTTGTTGATGTCATTGTCGTTGTTGTTGTTGTTGTTTTTTATTTGACGTTGTTGTTGTTGTTGTTGTTGTTTATTTGACGTTGTTGTTGTTGTTGTTATTATTGTTGTTGTTGTTTATTTGACGTTGTTGTTGTTGTTGTTTATTTGACGTTGTTGTTGTTGTTTATTTGACATTGTTGTTGATGTTATTTATTTGACGTTGTTGTTGTTGTTATTTGACGTTGTTGAGGTTATTGTTTATTTGACGTTGTTGTTGTTGTTGTTTCTTTGACGTTGTTATTTTTGTTTATTTGACGTTGTTTTTGTTATTTGACGTTGTTGTTGTAGTTGTTGTTGTATTTGTTGTTGTTATTGTTGTTCTTGTTACTTATTTGACGTTGTTGTTATTGTTGCTATTTATTTGACGTTGTTGTTGTTTTTGTTTATTTAACGTTGTTGTTGTTTATTTGACGTTTTTGTTGTTGTTTATTTGACGTTGTTGTTTTTGTTGTTGTTCTATTTATTGTTGTTGTTATTGTTATTGCTTATTTGACGTTGTTGTT
>OX451735.1:1391174538-1391194538 GCA_948472305.1 Vicia faba
TGTTAATGTTGTTGACATTGTTGTTATTGTGTTTGTTGTTTATATGATGTTGTTGTTGTTGTTGTTGTTGTTGTTTTTGTCGTTGTTATTGTTGGTGTTGTTGTTGTTTATTTGACGTTGTTGTTGTTGTTGTTGTTGTTTATTTGACGTTGTTGTTTATTTGACGTTGTTGTTGTTTATTTGACGTTGTTGTTGTTGTTTATTGGACGTTGTTGTTGTTGTTGTTTATTTGACGTTGTTCTTGTTATTTATTTGACGTTGTTGTTGTTGTTATTGTTTATTTGACGTTGTTGTTGTTGTTGTTTATTTGACGTTGTTATTGTTGTTTATTTGACGTTGTTTTTGTTATTTGACGTTGTTGTTGTTGTATTTGTTGTTGTTGTTGTTGCTTATTTGACGTTGTTGTTATTGTTGCAATTATTTGACGTTGTTGTTGTTGTTTATTTGACGTTGTTGTTGTTGCTTATTTGACGTTGTTGTTGTTGTTGTTTATTTGACGTTGTTGTTGTTGTTGTTGTTGTATTTGTTGTTGTTGTAATAGTTGTTGCTTATTTGACGTTGTTGTTATTGTTGTTGTTTATTTGACGTTGTTGTTATTGTTATTCATTTGACGTTGTTGTTGTTGTTGATGTTTATTTGACGTAGTTGTTGTTGTTGTTGTTTATTTGACGTTGTTGTTGTTGCTTATTTGACGTTGTTGTTGTTGTTGTTTATTTGACGTTGTTGTTGTTGTATTTGTTGTTGTTGTAATTGTTGTTGCTTATTTGACATTGTTGTTATTGTTGTTGTTTATTTGACGTTGTTATTGTTGTTATTCATTTGAAGTTGTTGTTGTTGTTGTTTATTTGACGTTGTTATTGTTGTAGTTTATTTGACGTTGTTGTTATTATTGTTGTTTATTAGACGTTGTTGTTTATTTGACGTTGTTGTTGTTGTATTTGTTGTTGTTGTTGTTGTTGTTGTTTATTTGACGATGTTGTTGTTGTTGTTTATTTGACGTTATTGTTGTTGTTTATTTGACGTTGTTATTGTTGTTGTTGTTGTTGTTTATTTGACGTTGTTGTTGTTGACGTTGTTGTTGTTGTTGTTGTTTATTTGACGTTGTTGTTGTTGTTGTTGTTGTTGTTGTTTATTTGACGTTGTTAATGTTGTTGACATTGTTGTTGTTGTTTTTGTTGTTTATTTGACGTTGTTGTTGTTGTTGTTTTTATTGTTTATTTGACGTTGTTGTTGTTGTTGTTTTTGTTGTTGTTATTGTTGGTGTTGTTGTTGTTTATTTGACATTGTTGTTGTTGTGGTTTATTTGACGTTGTTGTTGTTGTTGTTGTTAATTTGACATTGTTGTTGTTGTTGTTTATTTGACGCTGTTGTTGTTGTTTATTTGACATTGTTGTTGTTTTTGTTTATTTGACGTTGTTGTTGTTGTTGTTTATTTGATGTTGTTTTAGTTGTTGTTGTTTATTTGACGTTGTTGTTGTTGACATTGTTGTTGTTATTTATTTGATGTTGTTGTTGTTGTTGTTTATTTGACGTAATTGTTGTTATTGACGTTGTTGTTGTTGTTGTTGTTGTTTATTTGATGTTTTTGTTGTTGTTGATGTCATTGTCTTTGTTGTTGTTGTTGTTTTTTATTTGACGTTGTTGTTGTTGTTGTTGTTGTTTATTTGACGTTGTTGTTGTTGTTATTATTGTTGTTGTTGTTTATTTGACGTTGTTGTTGTTGTTGTTTATTTGACGTTGTTGTTGTTGTTTATTTGACATTGTTGTTGTTGTTATTTATTTGACGTTGTTGTTGTTGTTATTTGACGTTGTTGAGGTTATTGTTTATTTGACGTTGTTGTTGTTGTTGTTTCTTTGACGTTGTTATTTTTGTTTATTTGACGTTGTTTTTGTTATTTGACGTTGTTGTTGTAGTTGTTGTTGTATTTGTTGTTGTTATTGTTGTTCTTGTTACTTATTTGACGTTGTTGTTATTGTTGCTATTTATTTGACGTTGTTGTTGTTGTTGTTTATTTAACGTTGTTGTTGTTTATTTGACGTTTTTGTTGTTGTTTATTTGACGTTGTTGTTTTTGTTGTTGTTCTATTTATTGTTGTTGTTATTGTTATTGCTTATTTGACGTTGTTGTTATTGTTGTTGATTATTTGACGTTGTTGTTGTTTTTGTTGTTATTCATTTGACGTTGTTGTTGTTGTTGTTTATTTGGCGTTGTCGTTGTTGTTGTTGTTTATTTGACGTTGTTTATGTTATTTATTTGACGTTGTTGTTGTTGTTTATTTGATGTTGTTGTTGACGTTGTTGTTGTTTATTTGACGTTGTTGTTGTTGTTGTTGTCTATTTGACGTTATAGTTGTTTATTTGATGTTGTTGTTTATTTGATGTTGTTGTTGTTGTTGACATAGTTGTTGTTGTTTATTTGACGTTGTTGTTGTTGACGTTGTTGTTTATTTGACGTTGTTGTTGTTGTTTATTTGACTTTGTTGTTGTTGTTTATTTGACGTTGTTGTTGTTGACGTTGTTGTTTATTTGACGTTGTTGTTGATTATTTGACTTTGTTGTTGTTGTTGTTGTTGACGTTGTTATTGTTGTTGTTTATTGGACGTTGTTGTTGTTGTTGTTGTTATTTGACATTATTGTTGTTGTTGACGATGTTATTGTTGTTGTTGTTTATTTGACATTGTTGTTGTTGTTGTTATTTATTTGACATTGTTGTTGTTGTTGTGGTTTATTTGACGTTGTTGTTGTTGTTGTTGTTAATTTGACGTTGTTGTTGTTGTTGTTTATTTGACGCTGTTGTTGTTGTTTATTTGACATTGTTGTTGTTGTTGTTGTTGTTGACGTTGTTGTTGTTTTTGTTTATTTGACGTTGTTGTTGTTGTTGTTGTTTATTTGATGTTGTTTTAATTGTTGTTGTTTATTTGACGTTGTTGTTGTTGACATTGTTGTTGTTATTTATTTGATGTTGTTGTTGTTGTTGTTGTTTATTTGACGTAATTGTTGTTATTGACGTTGTTGTTGTTGTTGTTGTTGTTGTTTATTTGATGTTTTTGTTGTTGTTGATGTCGTTGTCGTTGTTGTTGTTGTTGTTGTTGTTTATTTGACGTTGTTGTTGTTGTTGTTGTTATTATTGTTGTTGTTGTTTATTTGACGTTGTTGTTGTTGTTGTTGTTTATTTGACATTGTTGTTGTTGTTATTTATTTGACGTTGTTGTTGTTGTTATTTGACGTTGTTGAGGTTATTGTTTATTTGACGTTGTTGTTGTTGTTGTTTCTTTGACGTTGTTATTTTTGTTTATTTGACTTTGTTTTTGTTATTTGACGTTGTTGTTGTAGTTGTTGTTGTATTTGTTGTTGTTATTGTTGTTCTTGTTACTTATTTGACGTTGTTGTTATTGTTGCTATTTATTTGACGTTGTTGTTGTTTTTGTTTATTTAACGTTGTTGTTGTTTATTTGACGTTTTTGTTGTTGTTTATTTGACGTTGTTGTTTTTGTTGTTGTTCTATTTATTGTTGTTGTTATTGTTATTGCTTATTTGACGTTGTTGTTATTGTTGTTGATTATTTGGCGTTGTTGTTGTTTTTGTTGTTATTCATTTGACGTTGTTGTTGTTGTTGTTTATTTGGCGTTGTCGTTGTTGTTGTTGTTTATTTGACGTTGTTTATGTTATTTATTTGACGTTGTTGTTGTTGTTTATTTGATGTTGTTGTTGACGTTGTTGTTGTTTATTTGACGTTGTTGTTGTTGTTGTTGTCTATTTGACGTTGTTGTTGTTTATTTGATGTTGTTGTTTGTTTGATGTTGTTGTTGTTGTTGACATAGTTGTTGTTGTTTATTTGACGTTGTTGTTGTTGACGTTGTTGTTTATTTGACGTTGTTGTTGTTGTTTATTTGACTTTGTTGTTGTTGTTTATTTGACGTTGTTGTTGTTGACGTTGTTGTTTATTTGACGTTGTTGTTGATTATTTGACTTTGTTGTTGTTGTTGTTGTTGTTGACGTTGTTATTGTTGTTGTTTATTGGACGTTGTTGTTGTTGTTGTTGTTATTTGACATTATTGTTGTTGTTGACGGTGTTATTGTTGTTGTTGTTTATTTGACATTGTTGTTGTTGTTGTTATTTATTTGACGTTGTTGTTGTTGTTGTTGTTGTTGTTGTTTATTTGACGTTGTTGTTGTTGTTTATTTGACGTTGTTGTTTATTTGACGTTGTTGTTGTTGTTTATTTGACGTTGTTGTTGTTATTTGACGTTGTTGTTGTTGTTGTATTTTTTGTTGTTGTTGTTGTTTATTTGACGTTGTTGTTGTTTTTGTTGTTTATTTGACGTTACTGTTTTTGTTTATTTAACATTGTTATTGTTGTTGTTGTTGTTGTTTATTTGACGTTGTTGTTGTTGTTGTTTATATGACGTTGTTGTTGTTGTTGTTATTTATTTGACGTTGTTGTTGTTGTTATTGTTTATTTGACGTTGTTGTTGTTGTTGTTTATTTGATGTTGTTATTGTTTTTTATTTGACGTTGTTTTTGTTATTTGACGTTGTTGTTGTTGTATTTGTTGTTGTTGTTGTTGCTTATTTGACGTTGTTGTTATTGTTGCAATTATTTGACGTTGTTGTTGTTGTTTATTTGACGTTGTTGTTGTTGCTATTTTGACGTTGTTGTTGTTGTTGTTTATTTGACGTTGTTGTTGTTGTTGTTGTATTTGTTGTTGTTGTAATAGTTGTTGCTTATTTGACGTTGTTGTTATTGTTGTTGTTTATTTGACGTTGTTGTTATTGTTATTCATTTGACGTTGTTGTTGTGGTTGTTGTTTATTTGACGTTGTTGTTGTTGTTGTTGTTTATTTGACGTTGTTGTTGTTGCTTATTTGACGTTGTTGTTGTTGTTGTTTATTTGACGTTGTTGTTGTTGTATTTGTTGTTGTTGTAATTGTTGTTGCTTATTTGACATTGTTGTTATTGTTGCTGTTTATTTGACGTTGTTGTTGTTGTTATTCATTTGACGTTGTTGTTGTTGTTTATTTGACGTTGTTATTGTTGTAGTTTATTTGACGTTGTTGTTGTTATTGTTGTTTATTAGACGTTGTTGTTTATTTGACGTTGTTGTTGTTGTATTTGTTGGTGTTGTTGTTGTTGTTGTTTATTTGACGATGTTGTTGTTGTTGTTTATTTGACATTATTGTTGTTGTTTATTTGACGTTGTTATTGTTGTTGTTGTTGTTGTTGTTTATTTGACGTTGTTGCTGTTGACGTTGTTGTTGTTGTTGTTGTTTATTTGACGTTGTTGTTGTTGTTGTTGTTGTTTATTTGACGTTGTTAATGTTGTTGACATTGTTGTTGTTGTTTTTGTTGTTTATTTGACGTTGTTGTTGTTGTTGTTTTTGTTGTTTATTTGACGTTGTTGTTGTTGTTGTTGTTTTTGTTGTTGTTATTGTTGGTGTTGTTGTTGTTTATTTGACATTGTTCTTGTTGTTGTGGTTTATTTGACGTTGTTGTTGTTGTTGTTGTTAATTTGACGTTGTTGTTGTTGTTGTTTATTTGACGCTGTTGTTGTTGTTTATTTGACATTGTTGTTGTTGTTGTTGTTTTTGTTTATTTGACGTTGTTGTTGTTGTTGTTGTTTATTTGATGTTGTTTTAGTTGTTGTTGTTTATTTGACGTTGTTGTTGTTGACATTGTTGTTGTTATTTATTTGATGTTGTTGTTGTTGTTGTTTATTTGACGTAATTGTTGTTATTGACGTTGTTGTTGTTGTTGTTGTTGTTGTTGTTTATTTGATGTTTTTGTTGTTGTTGATGTCATTGTCGTTGTTGTTGTTGTTGTTTTTTATTTGACGTTGTTGTTGTTGTTGTTGTTGTTTATTTGACGTTGTTGTTGTTGTTGTTATTATTGTTGTTGTTGTTTATTTGACGTTGTTGTTGTTGTTGTTTATTTGACGTTGTTGTTGTTGTTTATTTGACATTGTTGTTGTTGTTATTTATTTGACGTTGTTGTTGTTGTTATTTGACGTTGTTGAGGTTATTGTTTATTTGACGTTGTTGTTGTTGTTGTTTCTTTGACGTTGTTATTTTTGTTTATTTGACGTTGTTTTTGTTATTTGACGTTGTTGTTGTAGTTGTTGTTGTATTTGTTGTTGTTATTGTTGTTCTTGTTACTTATTTGACGTTGTTGTTATTGTTGCTATTTATTTGACGTTGTTGTTGTTGTTGTTTATTTAACGTTGTTGTTGTTTATTTGACGTTTTTGTTGTTGTTTATTTGACGTTGTTGTTTTTGTTGTTGTTCTATTTATTGTTGTTGTTATTGTTATTGCTTATTTGACGTTGTTGTTATTGTTGTTGATTATTTGACGTTGTTGTTGTTTTTGTTGTTATTCATTTGACGTTGTTGTTGTTGTTGTTTATTTGGCGTTGTCGTTGTTGTTGTTGTTTATTTGACGTTGTTTATGTTATTTATTTGACGTTGTTGTTGTTGTTTATTTGATGTTGTTGTTGACGTTGTTGTTGTTTATTTGACGTTGTTGTTGTTGTTGTTGTCTATTTGACGTTGTAGTTGTTTATTTGATGTTGTTGTTTATTTGATGTTGTTGTTGTTGTTGACATAGTTGTTGTTGTTTATTTGACGTTGTTGTTGTTGACGTTGTTGTTTATTTGACGTTGTTGTTGTTGTTTATTTGACTTTGTTGTTGTTGTTTATTTGACGTTGTTGTTGTTGACGTTGTTGTTTATTTGACGTTGTTGTTGATTATTTGACTTTGTTGTTGTTGTTGTTGACGTTGTTATTGTTGTTGTTTATTGGACGTTGTTGTTGTTGTTGTTGTTATTTGACATTATTGTTGTTGTTGACGGTGTTATTGTTGTTGTTGTTTATTTGACATTGTTGTTGTTGTTGTTATTTATTTGACATTGTTGTTGTTGTTGTGGTTTATTTGACGTTGTTGTTGTTGTTGTTGTTGTTAATTTGACGTTGTTGTTGTTGTTGTTTATTTGACGCTGTTGTTGTTGTTTATTTGACATTGTTGTTGTTGTTGTTGACGTTGTTGTTGTTTTTGTTTATTTGACGTTGTTGTTGTTGTTGTTGTTTATTTGATGTTGTTTTAATTGTTGTTGTTTATTTGACGTTGTTGTTGTTGACATTGTTGTTGTTATGTTTTTGATGTTGTTGTTTATTTGACGTAATTGTTGTTATTGACGTTGTTGTTGTTGTTGTTGTTGTTGTTTATTTGATGTTTTTGTTGTTGTTGATGTCGTTGTCGTTGTTGTTGTTGTTGTTTTTTATTTGACGTTGTTGTTGTTGTTGTTTATTTGACGTTGTTGTTGTTGTTGTTATTATTGTTGTTGTTGTTTATTTGACGTTGTTGTTGTTGTTGTTGTTTATTTGACATTGTTGTTGTTGTTATTTATTTGACGTTGTTGTTGTTGTTATTTGACGTTGTTGAGGTTATTGTTTATTTGACGTTGTTGTTGTTGTTGTTTCTTTGACGTTGTTATTTTTGTTTATTTGACTTTGTTTTTGTTATTTGACGTTGTTGTTGTAGTTGTTGTTGTATTTGTTGTTGTTATTGTTGTTCTTGTTACTTATTTGACGTTGTTGTTATTGTTGCTATTTATTTGACGTTGTTGTTGTTGTTGTTTATTTAACGTTGTTGTTGTTTATTTGACGTTTTTGTTGTTGTTTATTTGACGTTGTTGTTTTTGTTGTTGTTCTATTTATTGTTGTTGTTATTGTTATTGCTTATTTGACGTTGTTGTTATTGTTGTTGATTATTTGGCGTTGTTGTTGTTTTTGTTGTTATTCATTTGACGTTGTTGTTGTTGTTGTTTATTTGGCGTTGTCGTTGTTGTTGTTGTTTATTTGACGTTGTTTATGTTATTTATTTGACGTTGTTGTTGTTGTTTATTTGATGTTGTTGTTGACGTTGTTGTTGTTTATTTGACGTTGTTGTTGTTGTTGTTGTCTATTTGACGTTGTTGTTGTTTATTTGATGTTGTTGTTTATTTGATGTTGTTGTTGTTGTTGACATAGTTGTTGTTGTTTATTTGACGTTGTTGTTGTTAACGTTGTTGTTTATTTGACGTTGTTGTTGTTGTTTATTTGACTTTGTTGTTGTTGTTTATTTGACATTGTTGTTGTTGACGTTGTTGTTTATTTGACGTTGTTGTTGATTATTTGACTTTGTTGTTGTTGTTATTGTTGTTGACGTTGTTATTGTTGTTGTTTATTGGACGTTGTTGTTGTTGTTGTTGTTATTTGACATTATTGTTGTTGTTGATGGTGTTATTGTTGTTGTTGTTTATTTGACATTGTTGTTGTTGTTGTTATTTATTTGACGTTGTTGTTGTTGTTGTTGTTGTTTATTTGACGTTGTTGTTGTTGTTTATTTGACGTTGTTGTTGTTGTTTATTTGACGTTGTTGTTTATTTGACGTTGTTGTTGTTGTTTATTTGACGTTGTTGTTGTTATTTGACATTGTTGTTGTTGTTGTATTTTTTGTTGTTGTTGTTGTTTATTTGACGTTGTTGTTGTTGTTGTTGTTGTTGTTTATTTGACGTTATTGTTTTTGTTTATTTAACATTGTTATTGTTGTTGTTGTTGTTTATTTGACGTTGTTGTTGTTGTTGTTGTTTATATGACGTTGTTGTTGTTGTTGTTAATTTGACGTTGTTGTTGTTGTTGTTTATTTGACGTTGTTGTTGTTGTTTATTTGACATTGTTGTTGTTGTTGTTGTTGTTGACGTTGTTGTTGTTGTTTTTGTTTATTTGACGTTGTTGTTGTTATTGTTGTTGTTGTTTATTTGATGTTGTTTTAGTTGTTGTTATTTATTTGACGTTGTTGTTGTTTTTTATTTGACGTTGTTGTTGTTGACATTGTTGTTGTTGTTGTTTATTTGACGTTGTTATTGTTGTTTATTTGACGTTGTTTTTGTTATTTGACGTTGTTGTTGTTGTATTTGTTGTTGTTGTTGTTGCTTATTTGACGTTGTTGTTATTGTTGCAATTATTTGACGTTGTTGTTGTTGTTTATTTGACGTTGTTGTTGTTGCTTATTTGACGTTGTTGTTGTTGTTTATTTGACGTTGTTGTTGTTGTTGTTGTTGTATTTGTTGTTGTTGTAATAGTTGTTGCTTATTTGACGTTGTTGTTGTTGTTGTTTATTTGACGTTGTTGTTATTGTTATTCATTTGACGTTGTTGTTGTTTATTTGACGTTGTTGTTGTTGTTGTTTATTTGACGTTGTTGTTGTTGCTTATTTGACGTTGTTGTTGTTGTTGTTTATTTGACGTTGTTGTTGTTGTAATTGTTGTTGCTTATTTGACGTTGTTGTTATTGTTGTTGTTTATTTGACGTTGTTGTTGTTGTTATTCATTTGACGTTGTTGTTGTTGTTGTTTATTTGACGTTGTTGTTGTTGTTGTTTATTTGACGTTGTTGTTGTTGTTGTTTATTTGACGTTGTTGTTTATTTGACGTTGTTGTTGTTGTTTATTTGATGTTGTTGTTGTTATTTGACGTTGTTGTTGTTGTTGTTGTATTTGTTGTTGTTGTTGTTGTTGTTTATTTGACGTTGTTGTTGTTGTTGTTGTTGTTTATTTGACGTTATTGTTGTTGTTTATTTGACGTTGTTATTGTTGTTGTTGTTGTTGTTGTTTATTTGACGTTGTTGCTGTTGACGTTGTTGTTGTTGTTGTTTATTTGACGTTTTTGTTGTTGTTGTTTATTTGACGTTGTTAATGTTGTTGACATTGTTGTTGTTGTTTTTGTTGTTTATTTGACGTTGTTGTTTTTGTTGTTGTTGTTGTTTTTGTTGTTTATTTGACGTTGTTGTTGTTGTTGTTTTTGTTGTTGTTATTGTTGGTGTTGTTGTTGTTTATTTGACATTGTTGTTGTTGTTGTGGTTTATTTGACGTTGTTGTTGTTTATTTGACGTTGTTGTTGTTGTTGTTAATTTGACGTTGTTGTTTTTGTTGTTTATTTGACGTTGTTGTTGTTGTTTATTTGACATTGTTGTTGTTGTTGTTGTTGTTGACGTTGTTGTTGTTTTTGTTTATTTGACGTTGTTGTTGTTGTTGTTGTTGTTTATTTGATGTTGTTTTAGTTGTTGTTGTTTATTTGACGTTGTTGTTGTTGACATTGTTGTTGTTGTTTATTTGATGTTGTTGTTGTTGTTGTTTATTTGACGTAATTGTTGTTATTGACGTTGTTGTTGTTGTTGTTGTTTATTTGATGTTTTTGTTGTTGTTGATGTCGTTGTTGTTGTTGTTGTTTTTTATTTGACGTTGTTGTGGTTGTTGTTTATTTGACGTTGTTGTTGTTATTATTGTTGTTGTTGTTTATTTGACGTTGTTGTTGTTTATTTGACGTTGTTGTTGTTGTTTATTTGACATTGTTGTTGTTGTTATTTATTTGACGTTGTTGTTGTTGTTGTTATTTGACGTTGTTGTTGTTATTGTTTATTTGACGTTGTTGTTGTTGTTGTTGTTTTTTTGACGTTGTTAATGTTGTTGACATTGTTATTGTTTTTGTTGTTTATTTGGCGTTGTTGTTGTTGTTGTTAGTGATTGTTGTTGTTGTTGTTGTTGTTGTTTATTTGAAGTTGTTGTTGTTGTTTATTTGACGTTGTTGTTGTTGTTGTTTATTTGACGTTGTTGTTGTTGTTTATTTGACGTTGTTGTTGTTATTTGACGTTGTTGTTCTTGTTGTATTTTTTGTTGTTGTTTTTGTTTATTTGACGTTGTTGTTGTTGTTGTTTATTTGACGTTATTGTTTTTGTTTATTTAACGTTGTTATTGTTGTTGTTGTTGTTTATTTGACGTTGTTGTTGTTGTTGTTTATATGACGTTGTTGTTGTTGTTGTTAATTTGACGTTGTTGTTGTTGTTGTTTATTTGACGTTGTTGTTGTTGTTTATTTGACATTGTTGTTGTTGTTGTTGACGTTGTTGTTGTTGTTGTTGTTTATTTGACGTTGTTGTTGTTGTTGTTTATTTGATCTTGTTTTAGTTGTTGTTATTTATTTGACGTTGTTGTTGTTTTTTATTTGACGTTGTTGTTGTTGACATTGTTGTTGTTGTTGTTTATTTGACGTTGTTGTTGTTGTTTATTTGACGTTGTTGTTGTTGTTGTTTATTTGACGTTATTGTTTTTGTTTATTTAACGTTGTTATTGTTGTTGTTGTTGTTGTTGTTGTTTATTTGACGTTGTTGTTGTTGTTGTTTATATGACGTTGTTGTTGTTGTTGTTAATTTGACGTTGTTGTTGTTGTTGTTTATTTGACGTTGTTGTTGTTGTTTATTTGACATTGTTGTTGTTGTTGTTGTTGACGTTGTTGTTGTTGTTTATTTGACGTTGTTGTTGTTGTTGTTGTTGTTTATTTGATGTTGTTTTAGTTGTTGTTATTTATTTGACGTTGTTGTTGTTTTTTATTTGACGTTGTTGTTGTTGACATTGTTGTTGTTGTTGTTTATTTGACGTTGTTATTGTTGTTTATTTGACGTTGTTTTTGTTATTTGACGTTGTTGTTGTTGTATTTGTTATTGTTGTTGTTGCTTATTTGACGTTGTTGTTATTGTTGCAATTATTTGACGTTGTTTTTGTTGTTTATTTGACGTTGTTGTTGTTGCTTATTTGACGTTGTTGTTGTTGTTGTTGTTTATTTGATGTTGTTGTTGTTGTTGTTGTATTTGTTGTTGTTGTAATAGTTGTTGCTTCTTTGACGTTGTTGTTATTGTTGTTGTTTATTTGACGTTGTTGTTGTTGTTTATTTGACATTGTTGTTGTTGTTGTTGACGTTGTTGTTGTTTTTGTTTATTTGACGTTGTTGTTGTTGTTGTTGTTGTTTATTTGATGTTGTTTTAATTGTTGTTGTTTATTTGACGTTGTTGTTGTTGACATTGTTGTTGTTATGTTTTTGATGTTGTTGTTTATTTGACGTAATTGTTGTTATTGACGTTGTTGTTGTTGTTGTTGTTGTTGTTTATTTGATGTTTTTGTTGTTGTTGATGTCGTTGTCGTTGTTGTTGTTGTTGTTTTTTATTTGACGTTGTTGTTGTTGTTGTTTATTTGACGTTGTTGTTGTTGTTGTTATTATTGTTGTTGTTGTTTATTTGACGTTGTTGTTGTTGTTGTTGTTTATTTGACATTGTTGTTGTTGTTATTTATTTGACGTTGTTGTTGTTGTTATTTGACGTTGTTGAGGTTATTGTTTATTTGACGTTGTTGTTGTTGTTGTTTCTTTGACGTTGTTATTTTTGTTTATTTGACTTTGTTTTTGTTATTTGACGTTGTTGTTGTAGTTGTTGTTGTATTTGTTGTTGTTATTGTTGTTCTTGTTACTTATTTGACGTTGTTGTTATTGTTGCTATTTATTTGACGTTGTTGTTGTTGTTGTTTATTTAACGTTGTTGTTGTTTATTTGACGTTTTTGTTGTTGTTTATTTGACGTTGTTGTTTTTGTTGTTGTTCTATTTATTGTTGTTGTTATTGTTATTGCTTATTTGACGTTGTTGTTATTGTTGTTGATTATTTGGCGTTGTTGTTGTTTTTGTTGTTATTCATTTGACGTTGTTGTTGTTGTTGTTTATTTGGCGTTGTCGTTGTTGTTGTTGTTTATTTGACGTTGTTTATGTTATTTATTTGACGTTGTTGTTGTTGTTTATTTGATGTTGTTGTTGACGTTGTTGTTGTTTATTTGACGTTGTTGTTGTTGTTGTTGTCTATTTGACGTTGTTGTTGTTTATTTGATGTTGTTGTTTATTTGATGTTGTTGTTGTTGTTGACATAGTTGTTGTTGTTTATTTGACGTTGTTGTTGTTAACGTTGTTGTTTATTTGACGTTGTTGTTGTTGTTTATTTGACTTTGTTGTTGTTGTTTATTTGACATTGTTGTTGTTGACGTTGTTGTTTATTTGACGTTGTTGTTGATTATTTGACTTTGTTGTTGTTGTTATTGTTGTTGACGTTGTTATTGTTGTTGTTTATTGGACGTTGTTGTTGTTGTTGTTGTTATTTGACATTATTGTTGTTGTTGATGGTGTTATTGTTGTTGTTGTTTATTTGACATTGTTGTTGTTGTTGTTATTTATTTGACGTTGTTGTTGTTGTTGTTGTTGTTTATTTGACGTTGTTGTTGTTGTTTATTTGACGTTGTTGTTGTTGTTTATTTGACGTTGTTGTTTATTTGACGTTGTTGTTGTTGTTTATTTGACGTTGTTGTTGTTATTTGACATTGTTGTTGTTGTTGTATTTTTTGTTGTTGTTGTTGTTTATTTGACGTTGTTGTTGTTGTTGTTGTTGTTGTTTATTTGACGTTATTGTTTTTGTTTATTTAACATTGTTATTGTTGTTGTTGTTGTTTATTTGACGTTGTTGTTGTTGTTGTTGTTTATATGACGTTGTTGTTGTTGTTGTTAATTTGACGTTGTTGTTGTTGTTGTTTATTTGACGTTGTTGTTGTTGTTTATTTGACATTGTTGTTGTTGTTGTTGTTGTTGACGTTGTTGTTGTTGTTTTTGTTTATTTGACGTTGTTGTTGTTATTGTTGTTGTTGTTTATTTGATGTTGTTTTAGTTGTTGTTATTTATTTGACGTTGTTGTTGTTTTTTATTTGACGTTGTTGTTGTTGACATTGTTGTTGTTGTTGTTTATTTGACGTTGTTATTGTTGTTTATTTGACGTTGTTTTTGTTATTTGACGTTGTTGTTGTTGTATTTGTTGTTGTTGTTGTTGCTTATTTGACGTTGTTGTTATTGTTGCAATTATTTGACGTTGTTGTTGTTGTTTATTTGACGTTGTTGTTGTTGCTTATTTGACGTTGTTGTTGTTGTTTATTTGACGTTGTTGTTGTTGTTGTTGTATTTGTTGTTGTTGTAATAGTTGTTGCTTATTTGACGTTGTTGTTGTTGTTGTTTATTTGACGTTGTTGTTATTGTTATTCATTTGACGTTGTTGTTGTTTATTTGACGTTGTTGTTGTTGTTGTTTATTTGACGTTGTTGTTGTTGCTTATTTGACGTTGTTGTTGTTGTTGTTTATTTGACGTTGTTGTTGTTGTAATTGTTGTTGCTTATTTGACGTTGTTGTTATTGTTGTTGTTTATTTGACGTTGTTGTTGTTGTTATTCATTTGACGTTGTTGTTGTTGTTGTTTATTTGACGTTGTTGTTGTTGTTGTTTATTTGACGTTGTTGTTGTTGTTGTTTATTTGACGTTGTTGTTTATTTGACGTTGTTGTTGTTGTTTATTTGATGTTGTTGTTGTTATTTGACGTTGTTGTTGTTGTTGTTGTATTTGTTGTTGTTGTTGTTGTTGTTTATTTGACGTTGTTGTTGTTGTTGTTGTTGTTTATTTGACGTTATTGTTGTTGTTTATTTGACGTTGTTATTGTTGTTGTTGTTGTTGTTGTTTATTTGACGTTGTTGCTGTTGACGTTGTTGTTGTTGTTGTTTATTTGACGTTTTTGTTGTTGTTGTTTATTTGACGTTGTTAATGTTGTTGACATTGTTGTTGTTGTTTTTGTTGTTTATTTGACGTTGTTGTTTTTGTTGTTGTTGTTGTTTTTGTTGTTTATTTGACGTTGTTGTTGTTGTTGTTTTTGTTGTTGTTATTGTTGGTGTTGTTGTTGTTTATTTGACATTGTTGTTGTTGTTGTGGTTTATTTGACGTTGTTGTTGTTTATTTGACGTTGTTGTTGTTGTTGTTAATTTGACGTTGTTGTTTTTGTTGTTTATTTGACGTTGTTGTTGTTGTTTATTTGACATTGTTGTTGTTGTTGTTGTTGTTGTTGACGTTGTTGTTGTTTTTGTTTATTTGACGTTGTTGTTGTTGTTGTTGTTGTTTATTTGATGTTGTTTTAGTTGTTGTTGTTTATTTGACGTTGTTGTTGTTGACATTGTTGTTGTTGTTTATTTGATGTTGTTGTTGTTGTTGTTTATTTGACGTAATTGTTGTTATTGACGTTGTTGTTGTTGTTGTTGTTTATTTGATGTTTTTGTTGTTGTTGATGTCGTTGTTGTTGTTGTTGTTTTTTATTTGACGTTGTTGTGGTTGTTGTTTATTTGACGTTGTTGTTGTTATTATTGTTGTTGTTGTTTATTTGACGTTGTTGTTGTTTATTTGACGTTGTTGTTGTTTATTTGACATTGTTGTTGTTGTTATTTATTTGACGTTGTTGTTGTTGTTGTTATTTGACGTTGTTGTTTTTATTGTTTATTTGACGTTGTTGTTGTTGTTGTTGTTTTTTTGACGTTGTTAATGTTGTTGACATTGTTATTGTTTTTGTTGTTTATTTGGCGTTGTTGTTGTTGTTGTTAGTGATTGTTGTTGTTGTTGTTGTTGTTGTTTATTTGAAGTTGTTGTTGTTGTTTATTTGACGTTGTTGTTGTTGTTGTTTATTTGACGTTGTTGTTGTTGTTTATTTGACGTTGTTGTTGTTATTTGACGTTGTTGTTCTTGTTGTATTTTTTGTTGTTGTTTTTGTTTATTTGACGTTGTTGTTGTTGTTGTTTATTTGACGTTATTGTTTTTGTTTATTTAACGTTGTTATTGTTGTTGTTGTTGTTTATTTGACGTTGTTGTTGTTGTTGTTTATATGACGTTGTTGTTGTTGTTGTTAATTTGACGTTGTTGTTGTTGTTGTTTATTTGACGTTGTTGTTGTTGTTTATTTGACATTGTTGTTGTTGTTGTTGACGTTGTTGTTGTTGTTGTTGTTTATTTGACGTTGTTGTTGTTGTTGTTTATTTGATCTTGTTTTAGTTGTTGTTATTTATTTGACGTTGTTGTTGTTTTTTATTTGACGTTGTTGTTGTTGACATTGTTGTTGTTGTTGTTTATTTGACGTTGTTGTTGTTGTTTATTTGACGTTGTTGTTGTTGTTGTTTATTTGACGTTATTGTTTTTGTTTATTTAACGTTGTTATTGTTGTTGTTGTTGTTGTTGTTGTTTATTTGACGTTGTTGTTGTTGTTGTTTATATGACGTTGTTGTTGTTGTTGTTAATTTGACGTTGTTGTTGTTGTTGTTTATTTGACGTTGTTGTTGTTGTTTATTTGACATTGTTGTTGTTGTTGTTGTTGACGTTGTTGTTGTTGTTTATTTGACGTTGTTGTTGTTGTTGTTGTTGTTTATTTGATGTTGTTTTAGTTGTTGTTATTTATTTGACGTTGTTGTTGTTTTTTATTTGACGTTGTTGTTGTTGACATTGTTGTTGTTGTTGTTTATTTGACGTTGTTATTGTTGTTTATTTGACGTTGTTTTTGTTATTTGACGTTGTTGTTGTTGTATTTGTTATTGTTGTTGTTGCTTATTTGACGTTGTTGTTATTGTTGCAATTATTTGACGTTGTTTTTGTTGTTTATTTGACGTTGTTGTTGTTGCTTATTTGACGTTGTTGTTGTTGTTGTTGTTTATTTGATGTTGTTGTTGTTGTTGTTGTATTTGTTGTTGTTGTAATAGTTGTTGCTTCTTTGACGTTGTTGTTATTGTTGTTGTTTATTTGACGTTGTTGTTATTGTTATTCATTTGACGTTGTTGTTGTTGTTTATTTGACGTTGTTGTTGTTGTTTATTTGACGTTGTTGTTGTTGCTTATTTGACGTTGTTGTTGTTGTTGTTTATTTGACGTTGTTGTTGTTGTATTTGTTTTTGTTGAAATTGTTGTTACTTATTTGACGTTGTTGTTATTGTTGTTGGTTATTTGACGTTGTTGTTGTTGTTATTCATTTGACGTTGTTGTTGTTGTTGTTTATTTGATGTTGTTGTTATTGTTGTTTATTTGACGTTGTTGTTGTTGTTGTTTATTTGACGTTGTTGTTTATTTGACGTTGTTGTTGTTGTTTATTTGATGTTGTTGTTGTTATTTGACGTTGTTGTTGTTGTTGTATTTGTTGTTGTTGTTGTTGTTGTTTATTTGACGTTGTTGTTGTTGTTGTTGTTTATTTGACGTTATTGTTGTTATTTATTCAACGTTGTTATTGTTGTTGTTGTTGTTGTTGTTTATTTGACGTTGTTGCTGTTGACGTTGTTGTTGTTGTTGTTTATTTGGCGTTGTTGTTGTTGACGTTGTTGTTGTTGTTGTTTATTTGACGTTGTTGTTGTGGTTGTTGTTGTTTATTTGACGTTGTTAATGTTGTTGACATTGTTGTTGTTGTTTTTGTTGTTTATTTGACGTTGTTGTTGTTGTTGTTGTTGTTTTTGTTCTTTATTTGACGTTGTTGTTGTTGTTGTTTATTTGACTTTGTTGTTGTTATTCATTTGACGTTGTTGTTGTTGTTGTTTATTTGATGTTGTTGTTGTTGTTGTTTATTTGACGTTGTTGTTGTTGTTGTTTATTTGACGTTGTTGTTGTTATTTATTTGACGTTGTTGTTGTTGTTTATTTGATGTTGTTGTTGTTTATTTGACGTTGTTGTTGTTGTTGTTGTTTTTTTGACGTTGTTAATGTTGTTGACATTGTTATTGTTTTTGTTGTTTATTTGGCGTTGTTGTTTTTGTTGTTAGTGATTGTTGTTGTTGTTGTTGTTGTTTATTTGAAGTTGTTGTTGTTGTTTATTTGACGTAGTTGTTGTTGTTGACGTTGTTGTTGTTGTTTTTGTTGTTGTTTGTTTACTTGACGATTTTGTTGTTGTTGATGTTGTTGTTATTGTTGTTTATTTGACGTTGTTGTTTTTGTTATTGTTGTTGTTATTGTTTATTTGACGTTGTTGTTGTTGTTTATTTGTCGTTGTTGTTGTTGTTTATTTGACGTTGTTGTTGTTGTTGTTTATTTAACATTGTTGTTCTTGTTGTTATTTATTGGACGTTGTTGTTGTTGTTGTTTATTAGACGTTGTTTTTGTTGTTTATTTGACTTTGTTATTGTTGTTTATTTGACGTTGTTTTTGTTATTTGACGTTGTTGTTGTTGTTGTTGTTGTATTTGACGTTGTTGTTGTTGTTGTTGCTTATTTGACGTCGTTGTTGTTGTTGTTGTTTATTTGATGTTGTTGTTGCTGTTGTTTATTTGACGTTGTTGTTGTCGTTGTTGTTGTTTATTTGAGGTTGTTGTTGTTGTTGACGTTGTTGTTGTTGTTGTTGTTTATTTGACGTTGTTGTTGTTGTTTATTTGACGTTGTTAATGTTGTTGACGTTGTTGTTGTTGTTTTTGTTGTTTATTATCACGTTGTTGTTGTTATTTGACGTTGTTGTTATTGTTGTATTTGTTGTTGTTGTTGTTGTTGTTATTTGACGTTGTATTTGTTGTTGTTGTTGTTGTTGTTTATTTGACGTTATTGTTGTTGCTTCTTTGACGTTGTTGTTATTGTTGTTGTTTATTTGACGTTGTTGTTATTGTTATTCATTTGACGTTGTTGTTGTTGTTTATTTGACGTTGTTGTTGTTGTTTATTTGACGTTGTTGTTGTTGCTTATTTGACGTTGTTGTTGTTGTTGTTTATTTGACGTTGTTGTTGTTGTATTTGTTTTTGTTGAAATTGTTGTTACTTATTTGACGTTGTTGTTATTGTTGTTGGTTATTTGACGTTGTTGTTGTTGTTATTCATTTGACGTTGTTGTTGTTGTTGTTTATTTGACGTTGTTGTTATTGTTGTTTATTTGACGTTGTTGTTGTCGTTGTTGTTTATTTGACGTTATTGTTTTTGTTTATTTAACGTTGTTATTGTTGTTGTTGTTGTTTATTTGACGTTGTTGTTGTTGTTGTTTATATGACGTTGTTGTTGTTGTTGTTAATTTGACGTTGTTGTTGTTGTTGTTTATTTGACGTTGTTGTTGTTGTTTATTTGACATTGTTGTTGTTGTTGTTGACGTTGTTGTTGTTGTTGTTGTTTATTTGACGTTGTTGTTGTTGTTGTTTATTTGATCTTGTTTTAGTTGTTGTTATTTATTTGACGTTGTTGTTGTTTTTTATTTGACGTTGTTGTTGTTGACATTGTTGTTGTTGTTGTTTATTTGACGTTGTTGTTGTTGTTTATTTGACGTTGTTGTTGTTGTTGTTTATTTGACGTTATTGTTTTTGTTTATTTAACGTTGTTATTGTTGTTGTTGTTGTTGTTGTTGTTTATTTGACGTTGTTGTTGTTGTTGTTTATATGACGTTGTTGTTGTTGTTGTTAATTTGACGTTGTTGTTGTTGTTGTTTATTTGACGTTGTTGTTGTTGTTTATTTGACATTGTTGTTGTTGTTGTTGTTGACATTGTTGTTGTTGTTGTTTATTTGACGTTGTTATTGTTGTTTATTTGACGTTGTTTTTGTTATTTGACGTTGTTGTTGTTGTATTTGTTATTGTTGTTGTTGCTTATTTGACGTTGTTGTTATTGTTGCAATTATTTGACGTTGTTTTTGTTGTTTATTTGACGTTGTTGTTGTTGCTTATTTGACGTTGTTGTTGTTGTTGTTGTTTATTTGATGTTGTTGTTGTTGTTGTTGTATTTGTTGTTGTTGTAATAGTTGTTGCTTCTTTGACGTTGTTGTTATTGTTGTTGTTTATTTGACGTTGTTGTTATTGTTATTCATTTGACGTTGTTGTTGTTGTTTATTTGACGTTGTTGTTGTTGTTTATTTGACGTTGTTGTTGTTGCTTATTTGACGTTGTTGTTGTTGTTGTTTATTTGACGTTGTTGTTGTTGTATTTGTTTTTGTTGAAATTGTTGTTACTTATTTGACGTTGTTGTTATTGTTGTTGGTTATTTGACGTTGTTGTTGTTGTTATTCATTTGACGTTGTTGTTGTTGTTGTTTATTTGACGTTGTTGTTATTGTTGTTTATTTGACGTTGTTGTTGTTGTTGTTTATTTGACGTTGTTGTTTATTTGACGTTGTTGTTGTTGTTTATTTGATGTTGTTGTTGTTATTTGACGTTGTTGTTGTTGTTGTATTTGTTGTTGTTGTTGTTGTTGTTGTTTATTTGACGTTGTTGTTGTTGTTGTTGTTTATTTGACGTTATTGTTGTTATTTATTCAACGTTGTTATTGTTGTTGTTGTTGTTGTTGTTTATTTGACGTTGTTGCTGTTGACGTTGTTGTTGTT
>OX451735.1:1391197038-1391287038 GCA_948472305.1 Vicia faba
TATTTGTCGTTGTTGTAGTTGTTTATTTGACGTTGTTGTTGTTGTTGTTTATTTAACGTTGTTGTTCTTGTTGTTATTTATTTGACGTTGTTGTTGTTGTTGTTTATTAGACGTTGTTGTTGTTGTTTATTTGACTTTGTTATTGTTGTTTATTTGACGTTGTTTTTGTTATTTGACGTTGTTGTTGTTGTTGTTGTATTTGACGTTGTTGTTGTTGTTGTTGCTTATTTGACGTCGTTGTTGTTGTTGTTGTTGTTTATTTGATGTTGTTGTTGCTGTTGTTTATTTGACGTTGTTGTTGTCGTTGTTGTTGTTTATTTGAGGTTGTTGTTGTTGTTGACGTTGTTGTTGTTGTTGTTGTTTATTTGACGTTGTTGTTGTTGTTTATTTGACGTTGTTAATGTTGTTGACGTTGTTGTTGTTGTTTTTGTTGTTTATTATCACGTTGTTGTTGTTATTTGACGTTGTTGTTATTGTTGTATTTGTTGTTGTTGTTGTTGTTGTTGTTATTTGACGTTGTATTTGTTGTTGTTGTTGTTGTTGTTTATTTGACGTTATTGTTGTTGCTTCTTTGACGTTGTTGTTATTGTTGTTGTTTATTTGACGTTGTTGTTATTGTTATTCATTTGACGTTGTTGTTGTTGTTTATTTGACGTTGTTGTTGTTGTTTATTTGACGTTGTTGTTGTTGCTTATTTGACGTTGTTGTTGTTGTTGTTTATTTGACGTTGTTGTTGTTGACGTTGTGGTTTATTTGACGTTGTTGTTGTTTATTTGACTTTGTTGTTGTTATTCATTTGACGTTGTTGTTGTTGTTGTTTATTTGACGTTGTTGTTGTTGTTGTTTATTTGACGTTGTTGTTGTTGTTTATTTGACGTTGTTGTTGTTATTTATTTGACGTTGTTGTTGTTGTTTATTTGACGTTGTTGTTGTTTATTTGACGTTGTTGTTGTTGTTGTTGTTTTTTGACGTTGTTAATGTTGTTGACATTGTTATTGTTTTTGTTGTTTATTTGGCGTTGTTGTTGTTGTTGTTAGTGATTGTTGTTGTTGTTGTTGTTGTTTATTTGAAGTTGTTGTTGTTGTTTATTTGACGTAGTTGTTGTTGTTGACGTTGTTGTTGTTGTTGTTGTTGTTTGTTTACTTGACGATTTTGTTGTTGTTGATGTTGTTGTTATTGTTGTTTATTTGACGTTGTTGTTTTTGTTATTGTTATTGTTGTTGTTATTGTTTATTTGACGTTGTTGTTGTTGTTTATTTGTCGTTGTTGTTGTTTATTTGACGTTGTTGTTGTTGTTTATTTAACGTTGTTGTTCTTGTTGTTATTTATTTGACGTTGTTGTTGTTGTTTATTAGACGTTGTTGTTGTTGTTTATTTGACTTTGTTATTGTTGTTTATTTGACGTTGGTTTTGTTATTTGACGTTGTTGTTGTTGTTGTATTTGACGTTGTTGTTGTTGTTGCTTATTTGACGTTGTTGTTGTTGTTGTTTATTTGATGTTGTTGTTGCTGTTGTTTATTTGACGTTGTTGTTGTCATTGTTGTTGTTTATTTGAGGTTGTTGTTGTTTATTTGACGTTGTTGTTGTTGTTGACGTTGTTGTTGTTGTTGTTTATTTGACGTTGTTGTTGTTGTTTATTTGACGTTGTTAATGTTGTTGACGTTGTTGTTGTTGTTTTTGTTGTTTATTTCACGTTGTTGTTGTTATTTGACGTTGTTGTTATTGTTGTATTTGTTGTTGTTGTTGTTTATTTGACGTTGTATTTGTTGTTGTTGTTGTTGTTTATTTGACGTTATTGTTGTTGTTTGTTTGACGTTGTTATTGTTGTTGTTGTTGTGGTTTATTTGACGTTGTTGTTGTTGATGACGTTGTTGTTGCTGTTGTTTATTTGACGTTGTTGTTGTCGTTGTTGTTGTTTATTTGAGGTTGTTGTTGTTGTTGACGTTGTTGTTGTTGTTGTTGTTTATTTGACGTTGTTGTTGTTGTTTATTTGACGTTGTTAATGTTGTTGACGTTGTTGTTGTTGTTTTTGTTGTTTATTATCACGTTGTTGTTGTTATTTGACGTTGTTGTTATTGTTGTATTTGTTGTTGTTGTTGTTGTTGTTGTTGTTATTTGACGTTGTATTTGTTGTTGTTGTTGTTGTTGTTTATTTGACGTTATTGTTGTTGCTTCTTTGACGTTGTTGTTATTGTTGTTGTTTATTTGACGTTGTTGTTATTGTTATTCATTTGACGTTGTTGTTGTTGTTTATTTGACGTTGTTGTTGTTGTTTATTTGACGTTGTTGTTGTTGCTTATTTGACGTTGTTGTTGTTGTTGTTTATTTGACGTTGTTGTTGTTGACGTTGTGGTTTATTTGACGTTGTTGTTGTTTATTTGACTTTGTTGTTGTTATTCATTTGACGTTGTTGTTGTTGTTGTTTATTTGACGTTGTTGTTGTTGTTGTTTATTTGACGTTGTTGTTGTTGTTTATTTGACGTTGTTGTTGTTGTTTATTTGACGTTTTTGTTGTTGTTTATTTGACGTTGTTGTTGTTGTTGACATAGTTGTTGTTGTTTATTTGACGTTGTTGTTGTTGACGTTGTGGTTTATTTGACGTTGTTGTTGTTTATTTGACTTTGTTGTTGTTATTCATTTGACGTTGTTGTTGTTGTTGTTTATTTGACGTTGTTGTTGTTGTTGTTTATTTGACGTTGTTGTTGTTATTTATTTGACGTTGTTGTTGTTGTTTATTTGACGTTGTTGTTGTTTATTTGACGTTGTTGTTGTTGTTGTTGTTTTTTGACGTTGTTAATGTTGTTGACATTGTTATTGTTTTTGTTGTTTATTTGGCGTTGTTGTTTTTGTTGTTAGTGATTGTTGTTGTTGTTGTTGTTGTTTATTTGAAGTTGTTGTTGTTGTTTATTTGACGTAGTTGTTGTTGTTGACGTTGTTGTTGTTGTTTTTGTTGTTGTTTGTTTACTTGACGATTTTGTTGTTGTTGATGTTGTTGTTATTGTTGTTTATTTGACGTTGTTGTTTTTGTTATTGTTGTTGTTATTGTTTATTTGACGTTGTTGTTGTTGTTTATTTGTCGTTGTTGTTGTTGTTTATTTGACGTTGTTGTTGTTGTTGTTTATTTAACGTTGTTGTTCTTGTTGTTATTTATTTGACGTTGTTGTTGTTGTTGTTTATTAGACGTTGTTGTTGTTGTTTATTTGACTTTGTTATGGTTGTTTATTTGACGTTGTTTTTGTTATTTGACGTTGTTGTTGTTGTTGTTGTTGTATTTGACGTTGTTGTTGTTGTTGTTGCTTATTTGACGTCGTTGTTGTTGTTGTTGTTTATTTGATGTTGTTGTTGCTGTTGTTTATTTGACGTTGTTGTTGTCGTTGTTGTTGTTTATTTGAGGTTGTTGTTGTTGTTGACGTTGTTGTTGTTGTTGTTGTTTATTTGACGTTGTTGTTATTGTTTATTTGACGTTGTTAATGTTGTTGACGTTGTTGTTGTTGTTTTTGTTGTTTATTATCACGTTGTTGTTGTTATTTGACGTTGTTGTTATTGTTGTATTTGTTGTTGTTGTTGTTGTTGTTGTTATTTGACGTTGTATTTGTTGTTGTTGATGTTGTTGTTTATTTGACGTTATTGTTGTTGTTTGTTTGACGTTGTTATTGTTGTTGTTGTTGTTGTTTATTTGACGTTGTTGTTGTTGTTTATTTGACGTTGTTGTTGTTATTTGACGTTGTTGTTGTTGTTGTATTTTTTGTTGTTGTTTTTGTTTATTTGACGTTGTTGTTGTTGTTGTTTATTTGACGTTATTGTTTTTGTTTATTTAACGTTGTTATTGTTGTTGTTGTTGTTGTTGTTTATTTGACGTTGTTGTTGTTGTTGTTTATATGACGTTGTTGTTGTTGTTGTTGTTAATTTGACGTTGTTGTTGTTGTTGTTTATTTGACGTTGTTGTTGTTGTTTATTTGACATTGTTGTTGTTGTTGTTGACGTTGTTGTTGTTGTTGTTGTTTATTTGACGTTGTTGTTGTTGTTGTTGTTGTTTATTTGATGTTGTTTTAGTTGTTGTTATTTATTTGACGTTGTTGTTGTTTTTTATTTGACGTTGTTGTTGTTGACATTGTTGTTGTTGTTGTTTATTTGACGTTGTTGTTGTTGTTTATATGACGTTGTTGTTGTTGTTGTTAATTTGACGTTGTTGTTGTTGTTGTTTATTTGACGTTGTTGTTGTTGTTTATTTGACATTGTTGTTGTTGTTGTTGTTGACGTTGTTGTTGTTGTTGTTGTTTATTTGACGTTGTTGTTGTTGTTGTTGTTGTTGTTTATTTGATGTTGTTTTAGTTGTTGTTATTTATTTGACGTTGTTGTTGTTTTTTATTTGACGTTGTTGTTGTTGACATTGTTGTTGTTGTTGTTTATTTGACGTTGTTATTGTTGTTTATTTGACGTTGTTTTTATTATTTGACGTTGTTGTTGTTGTATTTGTTGTTGTTGTTGCTTATTTGACGTTGTTGTTATTGTTGCAATTATTTGACGTTGTTGTTGTTGTTGTTGTTTATTTGACGTTGTTGTTGTTGCTTATTTGACGTTGTTGTTGTTGTTGTTTGTTTGATGTTGTTGTTGTTGTTGTTGTATTTGTTGTTGTTGTAATAGTTGTTGCTTATTTGACGTTGTTGTTATTGTTGTTGTTTATTTGACGTTGTTGTTATTGTTATTCATTTGACGTTGTTGTTGTTGTTTATTTGACGTTGTTGTTGTTGCTTATTTGACGTTGTTGTTGTTGTTGTTTATTTGACGTTGTTGTTGTTGTATTTGTTTTTGTTGAAATTGTTGTTACTTATTTGACGTTGTTGTTATTGTTGTTGTTTATTTGACGTTGTTGTTGTTGTTATTCATTTGACGTTGTTGTTGTTGTTGTTTAGTTGACGTTGTTGTTATTGTTGTTTATTTGACGTTGTTGTTGTTGTTGTTTATTTGACGTTGTTGTTTATTTGACGTTGTTGTTGTTTATTTGATGTTGTTGTTGTTATTTGACGTTGTTGTTGTTGTTGTATTTGTTGTTGTTGTTGTTGTTGTTTATTTGACGTTGTTGTTGTTGTTGTTGTTGTTTATTTGACGTTATTTTTGTTATTTATTCAACGTTGTTATTGTTGTTGTTGTTGTTGTTTATTTGACGTTGTTGCTGTTGACGTTGTTGTTGTTGTTGTTTATTTGACGTTGTTGTTGTTGACGTTGTTGTTGTTGTTGTTTATTTGACGTTGTTGTTGTGGTTGTTGTTGTTTATTTGACGTTGTTAATGTTGTTGACATTGTTGTTGTTGTTTTTGTTGTTTATTTGACGTTGTTGTTGTTGTTGTTGTTGTTTTTGTTGTTTATTTGACGTTGTTGTTGTTGTTGTTTTTGTTGTTGTTATTGTTGGTGTTGTTGTTGTTTATTTGACATTGTTGTTGTTGTTGTGGTTTATTTGACGTTGTTGTTGTTTATTTGACGTTGTTGTTGTTGTTGTTAATTTGACGTTGTTGTTGTTGTTGTTTATTTGACGTTGTTGTTGTTGTTTATTTGACATTGTTATTGTTGTTGTTGTTGTTGTTGACGTTGTTGTTGTTTTTGTTTATTTGACGTTGTTGTTGTTGTTGTTGTGGTTTATTTGACGTTGTTGTTATTGACATTGTTGTTGTTGTTTATTTGATGTTGTTGTTGTTGTTGTTGTTTATTTGACGTAATTGTTGTTATTGACGTTGTTGTTGTTGTTGTTGTTTATTTGATGTTTTTGTTGTTGTTGATGTCGTTGTTGTTGTTGTTTTTTATTTGACGTTGTTGTTGTTGTTGTTGTTGTTGTTTATTTGACGTTGTTGTTGTTGTTATTATTGTTGTTTTTTTTTTATTTGACGTTGTTGTTGTTTATTTGACGTTGTTGTTGTTGTTTATTTGACATTGTTGTTGTTGTTATTTATTTGACGTTGTTGTTGTTGTTGTTATTTGACGTTGTTGTTGTTATTGTTTATTTGACGTTGTTGTTGTTGTTGTTTATTTGACGTTGTTGTTGTTTATTTGACGTTTTTGTTGTTGTTTATTTGACGTTGTTGTTTTTGTTGTTGTTGTATTTGTTGTTGTTGTTATTGTTGTTGCTTATTTGACGATGTTGTTATTGTTGTTGATTATTTGACGTTGTTGTTGTCGTTGTTTTTGTTGTTTATTTGACGTTGTTGTTGTTATTTATTTGACGTTGTTGTTGTTGTTTATTTGATGTTGTTGTTGACGTTGTTGTTGTTGTTATTTATTTGAAGTTGTTGTTGTTGTTGTTGTTGTTGTTGTTTATTTGACGTTGTTGTTGTTGACGTTGTTGTTGTTGTTTATTTGATGTTGTTGTTGTTGTTGACATAGTTGTTGTTGTTTATTTGACGTTGTTGTTGTTGACGTTGTGGTTTATTTGACGTTGTTGTTGTTGTTGTTTATTTGACTTTGTTGTTGTTATTCATTTGACGTTGTTGTTGTTGTTGTTGTTTATTTGACGTTGTTGTTGTTGTTGTTGTTGTTGTTTATTTGACGTTGTTGTTGTTGTTGTTTATTTGACGTTGTTGTTGTTATTTATTTGACGTTGTTGTTGTTGTTTATTTGACGTTGTTGTTGTTTATTTGACGTTGTTGTTGTTGTTGTTGTTTTTTTGACGTTGTTAATGTTGTTGACATTGTTATTGTTTTTGTTGTTTATTTGGCGTTGTTGTTGTTGTTGTTAGTGATTGTTGTTGTTGTTGTTGTTT
The DNA here is from genome assembly GCA_948472305.1 of Vicia faba. Classification (NCBI taxonomy): domain Eukaryota; kingdom Viridiplantae; phylum Streptophyta; class Magnoliopsida; order Fabales; family Fabaceae; genus Vicia; species Vicia faba. Next base: position 1,391,203,789 of record OX451735.1, read on the forward strand.
ATTTGAAGTTGTTGTTGTTGTTTATTTGACGTAGTTGTTGTTGTTGACGTTGTTGTTGTTGTTGTTGTTGTTGTTGTTTGTTTACTTGACGATTTTGTTGTTGTTGATGTTGTTGTTATTGTTGTTTATTTGACGTTGTTGTTTTTGTTATTGTTGTTGTTATTGTTTATTTGACGTTGTTGTTGTTGTTTATTTGTCGTTGTTGTTGTTGTTTATTTGACGTTGTTGTTGTTGTTTATTTAACGTTGTTGTTCTTGTTGTTATTTATTTGACGTTGTTGTTGTTGTTGTTTATTAGACGTTGTTGTTGTTGTTTATTTGACTTTGTTATTGTTGTTTATTTGACGTTGTTTTTGTTATTTGACGTTGTTGTTGTTGTTGTTGTATTTGACGTTGTTGTTGTTGTTGTTGCTTATTTGACGTTGTTGTTGTTGTTGTTGTTTATTTGATGTTGTTGTTGCTATTGTTTATTTGACGTTGTTGTTGTCGTTGTTGTTGTTTATTTGAGGTTGTTGTTGTTGTTGACGTTGTTGTTGTTGTTGTTGTTTATTTGACGTTGTTGTTGTTGTTTATTTGACGTTGTTAATGTTGTTGACGTTGTTGTTGTTGTTTTTGTTGTTTATTATCACGTTGTTGTTGTTATTTGACGTTGTTGTTAATGTTGTATTTGTTGTTGTTGTTGTTGTTGTTTATTTGACGTTGTATTTGTTGTTGTTGTTGTTGTTGTTTATTTGACGTTAATGTTGTTGTTTGTTTGACGTTGTTATTGTTGTTGTTGTTGTTGTTGTTGTTTATTTGACGTTGTTGTTGTTGATGACGTTGATGTTGTTGTTGTTTATTTGACGACGTTGTTGTTGTTGTTTATTTGACGTTGTTAATGTTGTTGACATTGTTGTTATTGTGTTTGTTGTTTATATGATGTTGTTGTTGTTGTTGTTGTTGTTGTTTTTGTCGTTGTTATTGTTGGTGTTGTTGTTGTTTATTTGACGTTGTTGTTGTTGTTGTTGTTGTTTATTTGACGTTGTTGTTGTTGTTGTTGTTGTTTATTTGACGTTGTTGTTGTTGTTTATTTGACGTTGTTGTTGTTGTTTATTGGACGTTGTTGTTGTTGTTGTTTATTTGACATTGTTGTTGTTATTTATTTGACGTTGTTGTTGTTGTTATTGTTTATTTGACGTTGTTGTTGTTGTTGTTTATTTGACGTTGTTATTGTTGTTTATTTGACGTTGTTTTTGTTATTTGACGTTGTTGTTGTTGTATTTGTTGTTGTTGTTGTTGCTTATTTGACGTTGTTGTTATTGTTGCAATTATTTGACGTTGTTGTTGTTGTTTATTTGACGTTGTTGTTGTTGCTTATTTGACGTTGTTGTTGTTGTTGTTTATTTGACGTTGTTGTTGTTGTTGTTGTATTTGTTGTTGTTGTAATAGTTGTTGCTTATTTGACGTTGTTGTTATTGTTGTTGTTTATTTGACGTTGTTGTTATTGTTATTCATTTGACGTTGTTGTTGTTGTTATTTATTTGACGTTGTTATTGTTGTTGATTATTTGACGTTGTTGTTGTCGTTGTTTTTGTTGTTTATTTGACGTTGTTGTTGATATTTATTTGACGTTGTTGTTGTTGTTTATTTGATGTTGTTGTTGACGTTGTTGTTGTTGTTATTTATTTGACGTTGTTGTTGTTGTTGTTGTTGTTTATTTGACGTTGTTGTTGTTGACGTTGTTGTTGTTGTTTATTTGATGTTGTTGTTGTTGTTGACATAGTTGTTGTTGTTTATTTGACGTTGTTGTTGTTGACGTTGTGGTTTATTTGACGTTGTTGTTATTTATTTGACTTTGTTGTTGTTATTCATTTGACGTTGTTGTTGTTGTTGTTTATTTGACGTTGTTGTTGTTGTTGTTTATTTAACGTTGTTGTTGTTATTTATTTGACGTTGTTGTTGTTGTTTATTTGACGTTGTTGTTGTTTATTTGACGTTGTTGTTGTTGTTGTTGTTTTTTGACGTTGTTAATGTTGTTGACATTGTTATTGTTTTTGTTGTTTATTTGGCGTTGTTGTTGTTGTTGTTAGTGATTGTTGTTGTTGTTGTTGTTTATTTGAAGTTGTTGTTGTTGTTTATTTGACGTAGTTGTTGTTGTTGACGTTGTTGTTGTTGTTGTTGTTGTTTGTTTACTTGACGATTTTGTTGTTGTTGATGTTGTTGTTATTGTTGTTTATTTGACGTTGTTGTTTTTGTTATTGTTATTGTTGTTGTTATTGTTTATTTGACGTTGTTGTTGTTGTTTATTTGTCGTTGTTGTTGTTTATTTGACGTTGTTGTTGTTGTTTATTTAACGTTGTTGTTCTTCTTGTTATTTATTTGACGTTGTTGTTGTTGTTGTTGTTTATTAGACGTTGTTGTTGTTGTTTATTTGACTGTTATTGTTGTTTATTTGACGTTGGTTTTGTTATTTGACGTTGTTGTTGTTGTTGTATTTGACGTTGTTGTTGTTGTTGCTTATTTGACGTTGTTGTTGTTGTTGTTTATTTGATGTTGTTGTTGCTGTTGTTTATTTGACGTTGTTGTTGTCATTGTTGTTGTTTATTTCAGGTTGTTGTTGTTTATTTGACGTTGTTGTTGTTGTTGACGTTGTTGTTGTTGTTGTTTATTTGACGTTGTTGTTGTTGTTTATTTGACGTTGTTAATGTTGTTGACGTTGTTGTTGTTGTTTTTGTTGTTTATTTCACGTTGTTGTTGTTATTTGACGTTGTTGTTATTGTTGTATTTGTTGTTGTTGTTGTTTATTTGACGTTGTATTTGTTGTTGTTGTTGTTGTTTATTTGACGTTATTGTTGTTGTTTGTTTGACGTTGTTATTGTTGTTGTTGTTGTGGTTTATTTGACGTTGTTGTTGTTAATGACGTTGTTGTTGTTGTTGTTTATTTGACGTTGTTGTTGTTGTTTATTTGACGTTGTTGTTGTTTTTTTGACGTTGTTGTTGTTGTTGTTGTTGTTTTTTTGACGTTGTTAATGTTGTTGACATTGTTATTGTTTTTGTTGTTTATTTGGCGTTGTTGTTGTTGTTAGTGATTGTTGTTGTTGTTGTTGTTGTTTATTTGAAGTTGTTGTTGTTGTTTATTTGACGTAGTTGTTGTTGTTGACGTTGTTGTTGTTGTTGTTGTTGTTGTTTGTTTACTTGACGATTTTGTTGTTGTTGATGTTGTTGTTATTGTTGTTTATTTGACGTTGTTGTTTTTGTTATTGTTGTTGTTATTGTTTATTTGACGTTGTTGTTGTTGTTTATTTGTCGTTGTTGTTGTTGTTTATTTGACGTTGTTGTTGTTGTTTATTTAACGTTGTTGTTCTTGTTGTTATTTATTTGACGTTGTTGTTGTTGTTGTTTATTAGACGTTGTTGTTGTTGTTTATTTGACTTTGTTATTGTTGTTTATTTGACGTTGTTTTTGTTATTTGACGTTGTTGTTGTTGTTGTTGTATTTGACGTTGTTGTTGTTGTTGTTGCTTATTTGACGTTGTTGTTGTTGTTGTTGTTTATTTGATGTTGTTGTTGCTATTGTTTATTTGACGTTGTTGTTGTCGTTGTTGTTGTTTATTTGAGGTTGTTGTTGTTGTTGACGTTGTTGTTGTTGTTGTTGTTTATTTGACGTTGTTGTTGTTGTTTATTTGACGTTGTTAATGTTGTTGACGTTGTTGTTGTTGTTTTTGTTGTTTATTATCACGTTGTTGTTGTTATTTGACGTTGTTGTTATTGTTGTATTTGTTGTTGTTGTTGTTGTTGTTTATTTGACGTTGTATTTGTTGTTGTTGTTGTTGTTTATTTGACGTTAATGTTGTTGTTTGTTTGACGTTGTTATTGTTGTTGTTGTTGTTGTTTATTTGACGTTGTTGTTGTTGATGACGTTGATGTTGTTGTTGTTTATTTGACGACGTTGTTGTTGTTGTTTATTTGACGTTGTTAATGTTGTTGACATTGTTGTTATTGTGTTTGTTGTTTATATGATGTTGTTGTTGTTGTTGTTGTTGTTGATTTTTATTTGACGTTGTTGTTGTTGTTGTTGTTGTTTATTTGACGTTGTTGTTTATTTGACGTTGTTGTTGTTGTTTATTTGACGTTGTTGTTGTTGTTTATTGGACGTTGTTGTTGTTGTTGTTTATTTGACATTGTTGTTGTTATTTATTTGACGTTGTTGTTGTTGTTATTGTTTATTTGACGTTGTTGTTGTTGTTGTTTATTTGACGTTGTTATTGTTGTTTATTTGACGTTGTTTTTGTTATTTGACGTTGTTGTTGTTGTATTTGTTGTTGTTGTTGTTGCTTATTTGACGTTGTTGTTATTGTTGCAATTATTTGACGTTGTTGTTGTTGTTTATTTGACGTTGTTGTTGTTGCTTATTTGACGTTGTTGTTGTTGTTGTTTATTTGACGTTGTTGTTGTTGTTGTTGTATTTGTTGTTGTTGTAATAGTTGTTGCTTATTTGACGTTGTTGTTATTGTTGTTGTTTATTTGACGTTGTTGTTATTGTTATTCATTTGACGTTGTTGTTGTTGTTGTTTATTTGACGTTGTTATTGTTGTTGATTATTTGACGTTGTTGTTGTCGTTGTTTTTGTTGTTTATTTGACGTTGTTGTTGATATTTATTTGACGTTGTTGTTGTTGTTTATTTGATGTTGTTGTTGACGTTGTTGTTGTTGTTATTTATTTGACGTTGTTGTTGTTGTTGACGTTGTTGTTGTTGACGTTGTTGTTGTTGTTTATTTGATGTTGTTGTTGTTGTTGACATAGTTGTTGTTGTTTATTTGACGTTGTTGTTGTTGACGTTGTGGTTTATTTGACGTTGTTGTTGTTTATTTGACTTTGTTGTTGTTATTCATTTGACGTTGTTGTTGTTGTTGTTTATTTGACGTTGTTGTTGTTGTTGTTTATTTGACGTTGTTGTTGTTGTTTATTTGACGTTGTTGTTGTTATTTATTTGACGTTGTTGTTGTTGTTTATTTGACGTTGTTGTTGTTTATTTGACGTTGTTGTTGTTGTTGTTGTTTTTTGACGTTGTTAATGTTGTTGACATTGTTATTGTTTTTGTTGTTTATTTGGCGTTGTTGTTGTTGTTGTTAGTGATTGTTGTTGTTGTTGTTGTTGTTGTTTATTTGAAGTTGTTGTTGTTGTTTATTTGACGTAGTTGTTGTTGTTGACGTTGTTGACGTTGTTGTTGTTGTTGTTGTTTGTTTACTTGACGATTTTGTTGTTGTTGATGTTGTTGTTATTGTTGTTTATTTGACGTTGTTGTTTTTGTTATTGTTATTGTTGTTGTTATTGTTTATTTGACGTTGTTGTTGTTGTTTATTTGTCGTTGTTGTTGTTTATTTGACGTTGTTGTTGTTGTTTATTTAACGTTGTTGTTCTTGTTGTTATTTATTTGACGTTGTTGTTGTTGTTCTTTATTAGACGTTGTTGTTGTTGTTTATTTGACTTTGTTATTGTTGTTTATTTGACGTTGGTTTTGTTATTTGACGTTGTTGTTGTTGTTGTTGTATTTGACGTTGTTGTTGTTGTTGCTTATTTGACGTTGTTGTTGTTGTTGTTTATTTGATGTTGTTGTTGCTGTTGTTTATTTGACGTTGTTGTTGTCATTGTTGTTGTTTATTTGAGGTTGTTGTTGTTTATTTGACGTTGTTGTTGTTGTTGACGTTGTTGTTGTTGTTGTTTATTTGACGTTGTGGTTGTTGTTTATTTGACGTTGTTAATGTTGTTGACGTTGTTGTTGTTGTTTTTGTTGTTTATTTCACGTTGTTGTTGTTATTTGACGTTGTTGTTATTGTTGTATTTGTTGTTGTTGTTGTTTATTTGACGTTGTATTTGTTGTTGTTGTTGTTGTTGTTGTTTATTTGACGTTATTGTTGTTGTTTGTTTGACGTTGTTATTGTTGTTGTTGTTGTGGTTTATTTGACGTTGTTGTTGTTGATGACGTTGTTGTTGTTGTTGTTTATTTGACGTTGTTGTTGTTATTTATTTGACGTTGTTGTTGTTGTTTATTTGACGTTGTTGTTGTTTATTTGATGTTGTTGTTGTTGTTGTTGTTGTTTTTTTGACGTTGTTAATGTTGTTGACATTGTTATTGCTTTTGTTGTTTATTTGGCGTTGTTGTTGTTGTTAGTGATTGTTGTTGTTGTTGTTGTTGTTTATTTGAAGTTGTTGTTGTTGTTTATTTGACGTAGTTGTTGTTGTTGACGTTGTTGTTGTTGTTGTTGTTGTTTGTTTACTTGACGATTTTGTTGTTGTTGATGTTGTTGTTATTGTTGTTTATTTGACGTTGTTGTTTTTGTTATTGTTGTTGTTATTGTTTATTTGACGTTGTTATTGTTGTTTATTTGTCGTTGTTGTTGTTGTTTATTTGACGTTGTTGTTGTTGTTTATTTAACGTTATTGTTCTTGTTGTTATTTATTTGACGTTGTTGTTGTTGTTGTTTATTAGACGTTGTTGTTGTTGTTTATTTGACTTTGTTATTGTTGTTTATTTGACGTTGTTTTTGTTATTTGACGTTGTTGTTGTTGTTGTTGTTGTATTTGACGTTGTTGTTGTTGTTGTTGCTTATTTGACGTTGTTGTTGTTGTTGTTGTTTATTTGATGTTGTTGTTGCTATTGTTTATTTGACGTTGTTGTTGTCGTTGTTGTTGTTTATTTGAGGTTGTTGTTGTTGTTGACGTTGTTGTTGTTGTTGTTGTTTATTTGACGTTGTTGTTGTTGTTTATTTGACGTTGTTAATGTTGTTGACGTTGTTGTTGTTGTTTTTGTTGTTTATTATCACGTTGTTGTTGTTATTTGACGTTGTTGTTATTGTTGTATTTGTTGTTGTTGTTGTTGTTGTTGTTTATTTGACGTTGTATTTGTTGTTGTTGTTGTTGTTTATTTGACGTTAATGTTGTTGTTTGTTTGACGTTGTTATTGTTGTTGTTGTTGTTGTTTATTTGACGTTGTTGTTGTTGATGACGTTGATGTTGTTGTTGTTTATTTGACGACGTTGTTGTTGTTGTTTATTTGACGTTGTTAATGTTGTTGACATTGTTGTTATTGTGTTTGTTGTTTATATGATGTTGTTGTTGTTGTTGTTGTTGTTGTTTTTTATTTGACGTTGTTGTTGTTGTTGTTGTTTATTTGACGTTGTTGTTTATTTGACGTTGTTGTTGTTGTTTATTTGACGTTGTTGTTGTTGTTTATTGGACGTTGTTGTTGTTGTTGTTTATTTGACATTGTTGTTGTTATTTATTTGACGTTGTTGTTGTTGTTATTGTTTATTTGACGTTGTTGTTGTTGTTGTTTATTTGACGTTGTTATTGTTGTTTATTTGACGTTGTTTTTGTTATTTGACGTTGTTGTTGTTGTATTTGTTGTTGTTGTTGTTGCTTATTTGACGTTGTTGTTATTGTTGCAATTATTTGACGTTGTTGTTGTTGTTTATTTGACGTTGTTGTTGTTGCTTATTTGACGTTGTTGTTGTTGTTGTTTATTTGACGTTGTTGTTGTTGTTGTTGTATTTGTTGTTGTTGTAATAGTTGTTGCTTATTTGACGTTGTTGTTATTGTTGTTGTTTATTTGACGTTGTTGTTATTGTTATTCATTTGACGTTGTTGTTGTTGTTGTTTATTTGACGTTGTTATTGTTGTTGATTATTTGACGTTGTTGTTGTCGTTGTTTTTGTTGTTTATTTGACGTTGTTGTTGATATTTATTTGACGTTGTTGTTGTTGTTTATTTGATGTTGTTGTTGACGTTGTTGTTGTTGTTATTTATTTGACGTTGTTGTTGTTGTTGACGTTGTTGTTGTTGACGTTGTTGTTGTTGACGTTGTTGTTGTTGTTTATTTGATGTTGTTGTTGTTGTTGACATAGTTGTTGTTGTTTATTTGACGTTGTTGTTGTTGACGTTGTGGTTTATTTAACGTTGTTGTTGTTTATTTGACTTTGTTGTTGTTATTCATTTGACGTTGTTGTTGTTGTTGCTTATTTGACATTGTTGTTGTTGTTGTTTATTTGACGTTGTTGTTGTTGTTGTTTATTTGACGTTGTTGTTGTTATTTATTTGACGTTGTTGTTGTTGTTTATTTGACGTTGTTGTTGTTTATTTGACGTTGTTGTTGTTGTTGTTGTTTTTTGACGTTGTTAATGTTGTTGACATTGTTATTGTTTTTGTTGTTTATTTGGCGTTGTTGTTGTTGTTGTTAGTGATTGTTGTTGTTGTTGTTGTTGTTTATTTGAAGTTGTTGTTGTTGTTTATTTGACGTAGTTGTTGTTGTTGACGTTGTTGTTGTTGTTGTTGTTGTTGTTGTTTGTTTACTTGACGATTTTGTTGTTGTTGATGTTGTTGTTATTGTTGTTTATTTGACGTTGTTGTTTTTGTTATTGTTATTGTTGTTGTTATTGTTTATTTGACGTTGTTGTTGTTGTTTATTTGTCGTTGTTGTTGTTTATTTGACGTTGTTGTTGTTGTTTATTTAACGTTGTTGTTCTTGTTGTTATTTATTTGACGTTGTTGTTGTTGTTTATTAGACGTTGTTGTTGTTGTTTATTTGACTTTGTTATTGTTGTTTATTTGACGTTGGTTTTGTTATTTGACGTTGTTGTTGTTGTTGTTTTATTTGACGTTGTTGTTGTTGTTGCTTATTTGACGTTGTTGTTGTTGTTGTTTATTTGATGTTGTTGTTGCTGTTGTTTATTTGACGTTGTTGTTGTCATTGTTGTTGTTTATTTGAGGTTGTTGTTGTTTATTTGACGTTGTTGTTGTTGTTGACGTTGTTGTTGTTGTTGTTTATTTGACGTTGTTGTTGTTGTTTATTTGACGTTGTTAATGTTGTTGACGTTGTTGTTGTTGTTTTTGTTGTTTATTTCACGTTGTTGTTGTTATTTGACGTTGTTGTTATTGTTGTATTTGTTGTTGTTGTTGTTTATTTGACGTTGTATTTGTTGTTGTTGTTGTTGTTGTTTATTTGACATTATTGTTGTTGTTTGTTTGACGTTGTTATTGTTGTTGTTGTTGTGGTTTATTTGACGTTGTTGTTGTTGATGACGTTGTTGTTGTTGTTGTTTATTTGACGTTGTTGTTGTTATTTATTTGACGTTGTTGTTGTTGTTTATTTGACGTTGTTGTTGTTTTTTTGACGTTGTTGTTGTTGTTGTTGTTTTTTTGACGTTGTTAATGTTGTTGACATTGTTATTGTTTTTGTTGTTTATTTGGCGTTGTTGTTGTTGTTAGTGATTGTTGTTGTTGTTGTTGTTGTTTATTTGAAGTTGTTGTTGTTGTTTATTTGACGTAGTTGTTGTTGTTGACGTTGTTGTTGTTGTTGTTGTTGTTGTTGTTTGTTTACTTGACGATTTTGTTGTTGTTGATGTTGTTGTTATTGTTGTTTATTTGACGTTGTTGTTTTTGTTATTGTTGTTGTTATTGTTTATTTGACGTTGTTGTTGTTGTTTATTTGTCGTTGTTGTTGTTGTTTATTTGACGTTGTTGTTGTTGTTTATTTAACGTTGTTGTTCTTGTTGTTATTTATTTGACGTTGTTGTTGTTGTTTATTAGACGTTGTTGTTGTTGTTTATTTGACTTTGTTATTGTTGTTTATTTGACGTTGTTTTTGTTATTTGACGTTGTTGTTGTTGTTGTTGTATTTGACGTTGTTGTTGTTGTTGTTGCTTATTTGACGTTGTTGTTGTTGTTGTTGTTTATTTGATGTTGTTGTTGCTATTGTTTATTTGACGTTGTTGTTGTCGTTGTTGTTGTTTATTTGAGGTTGTTGTTGTTGTTGACGTTGTTGTTGTTGTTGTTGTTGTTTATTTGACGTTGTTGTTGTTGTTTATTTGACGTTGTTAATGTTGTTGACGTTGTTGTTGTTGTTTTTGTTGTTTATTATCACGTTGTTGTTGTTATTTGACGTTGTTGTTATTGTTGTATTTGTTGTTGTTGTTGTTGTTGTTTATTTGACGTTGTATTTGTTGTTGTTGTTGTTGTTTATTTGACATTAATGTTGTTGTTTGTTTGACGTTGTTATTGTTGTTGTTGTTGTTGTTTATTTGACGTTGTTGTTGTTGATGACGTTGATGTTGTTGTTGTTTATTTGACGACGTTGTTGTTGTTGTTTATTTGACGTTGTTAATGTTGTTGACATTGTTGTTATTGTGTTTGTTGTTTATATGATGTTGTTGTTGTTGTTGTTGTTGTTTTTTATTTGACGTTGTTGTTGTTGTTGTTGTTGTTTATTTGACGTTGTTGTTTATTTGACGTTGTTGTTGTTGTTTATTTGACGTTGTTGTTGTTGTTTATTGGACGTTGTTGTTGTTGTTGTTTATTTGACATTGTTGTTGTTATTTATTTGACGTTGTTGTTGTTGTTATTGTTTATTTGACGTTGTTGTTGTTGTTGTTTATTTGACGTTGTTATTGTTGTTTATTTGACGTTGTTTTTGTTATTTGACGTTGTTGTTGTTGTATTTGTTGTTGTTGTTGTTGCTTATTTGACGTTGTTGTTATTGTTGCAATTATTTGACGTTGTTGTTGTTGTTTATTTGACGTTGTTGTTGTTGCTTATTTGACGTTGTTGTTGTTGTTGTTTATTTGACGTTGTTGTTGTTGTTGTTGTATTTGTTGTTGTTGTAATAGTTGTTGCTTATTTGACGTTGTTGTTATTGTTGTTGTTTATTTGACGTTGTTGTTATTGTTATTCATTTGACGTTGTTGTTGTTGTTGTTTATTTGACGTTGTTATTGTTGTTGATTATTTGACGTTGTTGTTGTCGTTGTTTTTGTTGTTTATTTGACGTTGTTGTTGATATTTATTTGACGTTGTTGTTGTTGTTTATTTGATGTTGTTGTTGACGTTGTTGTTGTTGTTATTTATTTGACGTTGTTGTTGTTGTTGACGTTGTTGTTGTTGACGTTGTTGTTGTTGTTTATTTGATGTTGTTGTTGTTGTTGACATAGTTGTTGTTGTTTATTTGACGTTGTTGTTGTTGACGTTGTGGTTTATTTGACGTTGTTGTTGTTTATTTGACTTTGTTGTTGTTATTCATTTGACGTTGTTGTTGTTGTTGTTTATTTGACGTTGTTGTTGTTGTTGTTTATTTGACGTTGTTGTTGTTGTTTATTTGACGTTGTTGTTGTTATTTATTTGACGTTGTTGTTGTTGTTTATTTGACGTTGTTGTTGTTTATTTGACGTTGTTGTTGTTGTTGTTGTTTTTTGACGTTGTTAATGTTGTTGACATTGTTATTGTTTTTGTTGTTTATTTGGCGTTGTTGTTGTTGTTGTTAGTGATTGTTGTTGTTGTTGTTGTTGTTTATTTGAAGTTGTTGTTGTTGTTTATTTGACGTAGTTGTTGTTGTTGACGTTGTTGTTGTTGTTGTTGTTGTTTGTTTACTTGACGATTTTGTTGTTGTTGATGTTGTTGTTATTGTTGTTTATTTGACGTTGTTGTTTTTGTTATTGTTATTGTTGTTGATATTGTTTATTTGACGTTGTTGTTGTTGTTTATTTGTCGTTGTTGTTGTTTATTTGACGTTGTTGTTGTTGTTTATTTAACGTTGTTGTTCTTGTTGTTATTTATTTGACGTTGTTGTTGTTGTTGTTTATTAGACGTTGTTGTTGTTGTTTATTTGACTTTGTTATTGTTGTTTATTTGACGTTGGTTTTGTTATTTGACGTTGTTGTTGTTGTTGTATTTGACGTTGTTGTTGTTGTTGCTTATTTGACGTTGTTGTTGTTGTTGTTTATTTGATGTTGTTGTTGCTGTTGTTTATTTGACGTTGTTGTTGTCATTGTTGTTGTTTATTTGAGGTTGTTGTTGTTTATTTGACGTTGTTGTTGTTGTTGACGTTGTTGTTGTTGTTGTTTATTTGACGTTGTTGTTGTTTATTTGACGTTGTTAATGTTGTTGACGTTGTTGTTGTTGTTTTTGTTGTTTATTTCACGTTGTTGTTGTTATTTGACGTTGTTGTTATTGTTGTATTTGTTGTTGTTGTTGTTTATTTGACGTTGTATTTGTTGTTGTTGTTGTTGTTGTTGTTTATTTGACGTTATTGTTGTTGTTTGTTTGACGTTGTTATTGTTGTTGTTGTTGTGGTTTATTTGACGTTGTTGTTGTTGATGACGTTGTTGTTGTTGTTGTTTATTTGACGTTGTTGTTGTTATTTATTTGACGTTGTTGTTGTTGTTTATTTGACGTTGTTGTTGTTTATTTGACGTTGTTGTTGTTGTTGTTGTTTTTTTGACGTTGTTAATGTTGTTGACATTGTTATTGTTTTTGTTGTTTATTTGGCGTTGTTGTTGTTGTTAGTGATTGTTGTTGTTGTTGTTGTTGTTTATTTGAAGTTGTTGTTGTTGTTTATTTGACGTAGTTGTTGTTGTTGACGTTGTTGTTGTTGTTGTTGTTGTTGTTTGTTTACTTGACGATTTTGTTGTTGTTGATGTTGTTGTTATTGTTGTTTATTTGACGTTGTTGTTTTTGTTATTGTTGTTGTTATTGTTTATTTGACGTTGTTGTTGTTGTTTATTTGTCGTTGTTGTTGTTGTTTATTTGACGTTGTTGTTGTTGTTTATTTAACGTTGTTGTTCTTGTTGTTATTTATTTGACGTTGTTGTTGTTGTTGTTTATTAGACGTTGTTGTTGTTGTTTATTTGACTTTGTTATTGTTGTTTATTTGACGTTGTTTTTGTTATTTGACGTTGTTGTTGTTGTTGTTGTATTTGACGTTGTTGTTGTTGTTGTTGCTTATTTGACGTTGTTGTTGTTGTTGTTGTTTATTTGATGTTGTTGTTGCTATTGTTTATTTGACGTTGTTGTTGTCGTTGTTGTTGTTTATTTGAGGTTGTTGTTGTTGTTGACGTTGTTGTTGTTGTTGTTGTTTATTTGACGTTGTTGTTGTTGTTTATTTGACGTTGTTAATGTTGTTGACGTTGTTGTTGTTGTTTTTGTTGTTTATTATCACGTTGTTGTTGTTATTTGACGTTGTTGTTATTGTTGTATTTGTTGTTGTTGTTGTTGTTGTTGTTTATTTGACGTTGTATTTGTTGTTGTTGTTGTTGTTTATTTGACGTTAATGTTGTTGTTTGTTTGACGTTGTTATTGTTGTTGTTGTTGTTGTTTATTTGACGTTGTTGTTGTTGATGACGTTGATGTTGTTGTTGTTTATTTGACGACGTTGTTGTTGTTGTTTATTTGACGTTGTTAATGTTGTTGACATTGTTGTTATTGGGTTTGTTGTTTATATGATGTTGTTGTTGTTGTTGTTGTTGTTGTTTTTTATTTGACGTTGTTGTTGTTGTTGTTGTTGTTTATTTGACGTTGTTGTTTATTTGACGTTGTTGTTGTTGTTTATTTGACGTTGTTGTTGTTGTTTATTGGACGTTGTTGTTGTTGTTGTTTATTTGACATTGTTGTTGTTATTTATTTGACGTTGTTGTTGTTGTTATTGTTTATTTGACGTTGTTGTTGTTGTTGTTTATTTGACGTTGTTATTGTTGTTTATTTGACGTTGTTTTTGTTATTTGACGTTGTTGTTGTTGTATTTGTTGTTGTTGTTGTTGCTTATTTGACGTTGTTGTTATTGTTGCAATTATTTGACGTTGTTGTTGTTGTTTATTTGACGTTGTTGTTGTTGCTTATTTGACGTTGTTGTTGTTGTTGTTTATTTGACGTTGTTGTTGTTGTTGTTGTATTTGTTGTTGTTGTAATAGTTGTTGCTTATTTGACGTTGTTGTTATTGTTGTTGTTTATTTGACGTTGTTGTTATTGTTATTCATTTGACGTTGTTGTTGTTGTTGTTTATTTGACGTTGTTATTGTTGTTGATTATTTGACGTTGTTGTTGTCGTTGTTTTTGTTGTTTATTTGACGTTGTTGTTGATATTTATTTGACGTTGTTGTTGTTGTTTATTTGATGTTGTTGTTGACGTTGTTGTTGTTGTTATTTATTTGACGTTGTTGTTGTTGTTGACGTTGTTGTTGTTGACGTTGTTGTTGTTGTTTATTTGATGTTGTTGTTGTTGTTGACATAGTTGTTGTTGTTTATTTGACGTTGTTGTTGTTGACGTTGTGGTTTATTTAACGTTGTTGTTGTTTATTTGACTTTGTTGTTGTTATTCATTTGACGTTGTTGTTGTTGTTGTTTATTTGACATTGTTGTTGTTGTTGTTTATTTGACGTTGTTGTTGTTGTTGTTTATTTGACGTTGTTGTTGTTATTTATTTGACGTTGTTGTTGTTGTTTATTTGACGTTGTTGTTGTTTATTTGACGTTGTTGTTGTTGTTGTTGTTGTTTTTTGACGTTGTTAATGTTGTTGACATTGTTATTGTTTTTGTTGTTTATTTGGCGTTGTTGTTGTTGTTGTTAGTGATTGTTGTTGTTTATTTGAAGTTGTTGTTGTTGTTTATTTGACGTAGTTGTTGTTGTTGACGTTGTTGTTGTTGTTGTTGTTGTTGTTGTTTGTTTACTTGACGATTTTGTTGTTGTTGATGTTGTTGTTATTGTTGTTTATTTGACGTTGTTGTTTTTGTTATTGTTATTGTTGTTGTTATTGTTTATTTGACGTTGTTGTTGTTGTTTATTTGTCGTTGTTGTTGTTTATTTGACGTTGTTGTTGTTGTTTATTTAACGTTGTTGTTCTTGTTGTTATTTATATGACGTTGTTGTTGTTGTTTATTAGACGTTGTTGTTGTTGTTTATTTGACTTTGTTATTGTTGTTTATTTGACGTTGGTTTTGTTATTTGACGTTGTTGTTGTTGTTGTTGTATTTGACGTTGTTGTTGTTGTTGCTTATTTGACGTTGTTGTTGTTGTTGTTTATTTGATGTTGTTGTTGCTGTTGTTTATTTGACGTTGTTGTTGTCATTGTTGTTGTTTATTTGAGGTTGTTGTTGTTTATTTGATGTTGTTGTTGTTGTTGACGTTGTTGTTGTTGTTGTTGTTTAATTGACGTTGTTGTTGTTGTTTATTTGACGTTGTTAATGTTGTTGACGTTGTTGTTGTTGTTTTTGTTGTTTATTTCACGTTGTTGTTGTTATTTGACGTTGTTGTTATTGTTGTATTTGTTGTTGTTGTTGTTTATTTGACGTTGTATTTGTTGTTGTTGTTGTTGTTGTTTATTTGACGTTATTGTTGTTGTTTGTTTGACGTTGTTATTGTTGTTGTTGTTGTGGTTTATTTGACGTTGTTGTTGTTGATGACGTTGTTGTTGTTGTTGTTTATTTGACGTTGTTGTTGTTATTTATTTGACGTTGTTGTTGTTGTTTATTTGACGTTGTTGTTGTTTATTTGACGTTGTTGTTGTTGTTGTTGTTTTTTTGACGTTGTTAATGTTGTTGACATTGTTATTGTTTTTGTTGTTTATTTGGCGTTGTTGTTGTTGTTAGTGATTGTTGTTGTTGTTGTTGTTGTTTATTTGAAGTTGTTGTTGTTGTTTATTTGACGTAGTTGTTGTTGTTGACGTTGTTGTTGTTGTTGTTGTTGTTGTTTGTTTACTTGACGATTTTGTTGTTGTTGATGTTGTTGTTATTGTTGTTTATTTGACGTTGTTTTTTTTTATTGTTGTTGTTATTGTTTATTTGACGTTGTTGTTGTTGTTTATTTGTCGTTGTTGTTGTTGTTTATTTGACGTTGTTGTTGTTGTTTATTTAACGTTGTTGTTCTTGTTGTTATTTATTTGACGTTGTTGTTGTTGTTGTTTATTAGACGTTGTTGTTGTTGTTTATTTGACTTTGTTATTGTTGTTTATTTGACGTTGTTTTTGTTATTTGACGTTGTTGTTGTTGTTGTTGTATTTGACGTTGTTGTTGTTGTTGTTGCTTATTTGACGTTGTTGTTGTTGTTGTTGTTTATTTGATGTTGTTGTTGCTATTGTTTATTTGACGTTGTTGTTGTCGTTGTTGTTGTTTATTTGAGGTTGTTGTTGTTGTTGACGTTGTTGTTGTTGTTGTTGTTTATTTGACGTTGTTGTTGTTGTTTATTTGACGTTGTTAATGTTGTTGACGTTGTTGTTGTTGTTTTTGTTGTTTATTATCACGTTGTTGTTGTTATTTGACGTTGTTGTTATTGTTGTATTTGTTGTTGTTGTTGTTGTTGTTTATTTGACGTTGTATTTGTTGTTGTTGTTGTTGTTGTTTATTTGACGTTAATGTTGTTGTTTGTTTGACGTTGTTATTGTTGTTGTTGTTGTTGTTTATTTGACGTTGTTGTTGTTGATGACGTTGATGTTGTTGTTGTTTATTTGACGACGTTGTTGTTGTTGTTTATTTGACGTTGTTAATGTTGTTGACATTGTTGTTATTGTGTTTGTTGTTTATATGATGTTGTTGTTGTTGTTGTTGTTGTTGTTTTTTATTTGACGTTGTTGTTGTTGTTGTTGTTGTTTATTTGACGTTGTTGTTTATTTGACGTTGTTGTTGTTGTTTATTTGACGTTGTTGTTGTTGTTGTTTATTGGACGTTGTTGTTGTTGTTGTTTATTTGACATTGTTGTTGTTATTTATTTGACGTTGTTGTTGTTGTTATTGTTTATTTGACGTTGTTGTTGTTGTTGTTTATTTGACGTTGTTATTGTTGTTTATTTGACGTTGTTTTTGTTATTTGACGTTGTTGTTGTTGTATTTGTTGTTGTTGTTGTTGCTTATTTGACGTTGTTGTTATTGTTGCAATTATTTGACGTTGTTGTTGTTGTTTATTTGACGTTGTTGTTGTTGCTTATTTGACGTTGTTGTTGTTGTTGTTTATTTGACGTTGTTGTTGTTGTTGTTGTATTTGTTGTTGTTGTAATAGTTGTTGCTTATTTGACGTTGTTGTTATTGTTGTTGTTTATTTGACGTTGTTGTTATTGTTATTCATTTGACGTTGTTGTTGTTGTTGTTTATTTGACGTTGTTATTGTTGTTGATTATTTGACGTTGTTGTTGTCGTTGTTTTTGTTGTTTATTTGACGTTGTTGTTGATATTTATTTGACGTTGTTGTTGTTGTTTATTTGATGTTGTTGTTGACGTTGTTGTTGTTGTTATTTATTTGACGTTGTTGTTGTTGTTGACGTTGTTGTTGTTGACGTTGTTGTTGTTGTTTATTTGATGTTGTTGTTGTTGTTGACATAGCTGTTGTTGTTTATTTGACGTTGTTGTTGTTGACGTTGTGGTTTATTTGACGTTGTTGTTGTTTATTTGACTTTGTTGTTGTTATTCATTTGACGTTGTTGTTGTTGTTGTTTATTTGACGTTGTTGTTGTTGTTGTTTATTTGACGTTGTTGTTGTTGTTGTTTATTTGACGTTGTTGTTGTTATTTATTTGACGTTGTTGTTGTTGTTTATTTGACGTTGTTGTTGTTTATTTGACGTTGTTGTTGTTGTTGTTGTTGTTTTTTGACGTTGTTAATGTTGTTGACATTGTTATTGTTTTTGTTGTTTATTTGGCGTTGTTGTTGTTGTTGTTAGTGATTGTTGTTGTTGTTGTTGTTGTTTATTTGAAGTTGTTGTTGTTGTTTATTTGACGTAGTTGTTGTTGTTGACGTTGTTGTTGTTGTTGTTGTTGTTTGTTTACTTGACGATTTTGTTGTTGTTGATGTTGTTGTTATTGTTGTTTATTTGACGTTGTTGTTTTTGTTATTGTTATTGTTGTTGTTATTGTTTATTTGACGTTGTTGTTGTTGTTTATTTGTCGTTGTTGTTGTTTATTTGACGTTGTTGTTGTTGTTTATTTAACGTTGTTGTTCTTGTTGTTATTTATTTGACGTTGTTGTTGTTGTTTATTAGACGTTGTTGTTGTTGTTTATTTGACTTTGTTATTGTTGTTTATTTGACGTTGGTTTTGTTATTTGACGTTGTTGTTGTTGTTGTTGTATTTGACGTTGTTGTTGTTGTTGCTTATTTGACGTTGTTGTTGTTGTTGTTTATTTGATGTTGTTGTTGCTGTTGTTTATTTGACGTTGTTGTTGTCATTGTTGTTGTTTATTTGAGGTTGTTGTTGTTTATTTGACGTTGTTGTTGTTGTTGACGTTGTTGTTGTTGTTGTTTATTTGACGTTGTTGTTGTTGTTTATTTGACGTTGTTAATGTTGTTGACGTTGTTGTTGTTGTTTTTGTTGTTTATTTCACGTTGTTGTTGTTATTTGACGTTGTTGTTATTGTTGTATTTGTTGTTGTTGTTGTTTATTTGACGTTGTATTTGTTGTTGTTGTTGTTGTTGTTGTTTATTTGACGTTATTGTTGTTGTTTGTTTGACGTTGTTATTGTTGTTGTTGTTGTGGTTTATTTGACGTTGTTGTTGTTGATGACGTTGTTGTTGTTGTTGTTTATTTGACGTTGTTGTTGTTATTTATTTGACGTTGTTGTTGTTGTTTATTTGACGTTGTTGTTGTTTATTTGACGTTGTTGTTGTTGTTGTTGTTGTTTTTTTGACGTTGTTAATGTTGTTGACATTGTTATTGTTTTTGTTGTTTATTTGGCGTTGTTGTTGTTGTTAGTGATTGTTGTTGTTGTTGTTGTTGTTGTTTATTTGAAGTTGTTGTTGTTGTTTATTTGACGTAGTTGTTGTTGTTGACGTTGTTGTTGTTGTTGTTGTTGTTTGTTTACTTGACGATTTTGTTGTTGTTGATGTTGTTGTTATTGTTGTTTATTTGACGTTGTTGTTTTTGTTATTGTTGTTGTTATTGTTTATTTGACGTTGTTGTTGTTGTTTATTTGTCGTTGTTGTTGTTGTTTATTTGACGTTGTTGTTGTTGTTTATTTAATGTTGTTGTTCTTGTTGTTATTTATTTGACGTTGTTGTTGTTGTTGTTTATTAGACGTTGTTGTTGTTGTTTATTTGACTTTGTTATTGTTGTTTATTTGACGTTGTTTTTGTTATTTGACGTTGTTGTTGTTGTTGTTGTATTTGACGTTGTTGTTGTTGTTGTTGTTGCTTATTTGACGTTGTTGTTGTTGTTGTTTATTTGATGTTGTTGTTGCTATTGTTTATTTGACGTTGTTGTTGTCGTTGTTGTTGTTTATTTGAGGTTGTTGTTGTTGTTGACGTTGTTGTTGTTGTTGTTGTTTATTTGACGTTGTTGTTGTTGTTTATTTGACGTTGTTAATGTTGTTGACGTTGTTGTTGTTGTTTTTGTTGTTTATTATCACGTTGTTGTTGTTATTTGACGTTGTTGTTATTGTTGTATTTGTTGTTGTTGTTGTTGTTGTTTATTTGACGTTGTATTTGTTGTTGTTGTTGTTGTTGTTTATTTGACGTTAATGTTGTTGTTTGTTTGACGTTGTTATTGTTGTTGTTGTTGTTTATTTGACGTTGTTGTTGTTGATGACGTTGATGTTGTTGTTGTTTATTTGACGACGTTGTTGTTGTTGTTTATTTGACGTTGTTAATGTTGTTGACATTGTTGTTATTGTGTTTGTTGTTTATATGATGTTGTTGTTGTTGTTGTTGTTGTTGTTTTTTATTTGACGTTGTTGTTGTTATTTATTTGACGTTGTTGTTGTTGTTGTTTATTTGACGTTGTTGTTGTTGTTGTTTATTTGACGTTGTTATTGTTGTTTATTTGACGTTGTTTTTGTTATTTGACGTTGTTGTTGTTGTATTTGTTGTTGTTGTTGTTGCTTATTTGACGTTGTTGTTATTGTTGCAATTATTTGACGTTGTTGTTGTTGTTTATTTGACGTTGTTGTTGTTGCTTATTTGACGTTGTTGTTGTTGTTGTTTATTTGACGTTGTTGTTGTTGTTGTTGTATTTGTTGTTGTTGTAATAGTTGTTGCTTATTTGACGTTGTTGTTATTGTTGTTGTTTATTTGACGTTGTTGTTATTGTTATTCATTTGACGTTGTTGTTGTTGTTGTTTATTTGACGTTGTTATTGTTGTTGATTATTTGACGTTGTTGTTGTCGTTGTTTTTGTTGTTTATTTGACGTTGTTGTTGATATTTATTTGACGTTGTTGTTGTTGTTTATTTGATGTTGTTGTTGACGTTGTTGTTGTTGTTATTTATTTGACGTTGTTGTTGTTGTTGTTGTTGTTGTTTATTTGACGTTGTTGTTGTTGACGTTGTTGTTGTTGTTTATTTGATGTTGTTGTTGTTGTTGACATAGTTGTTGTTGTTTATTTGACGTTGTTGTTGTTGACGTTGTGGTTTATTTAACGTTGTTGTTGTTTATTTGACTTTGTTGTTGTTATTCATTTGACGTTGTTGTTGTTGTTGTTTATTTGACATTGTTGTTGTTGTTGTTTATTTGACGTTGTTGTTGTTGTTGTTTATTTGACGTTGTTGTTGTTATTTATTTGACGTTGTTGTTGTTGTTTATTTGACGTTGTTGTTGTTTATTTGACGTGGTTGTTGTTGTTGTTGTTTTTTGACGTTGTTAATGTTGTTGACATTGTTATTGTTTTTGTTGTTTATTTGGCGTTGTTGTTGTTGTTGTTAGTGATTGTTGTTGTTGTTGTTGTTTATTTGAAGTTGTTGTTGTTGTTTATTTGACGTAGTTGTTGTTGTTGACGTTGTTGTTGTTGTTGTTGTTTGTTTACTTGACGATTTTGTTGTTGTTGATGTTGTTGTTATTGTTGTTTATTTGACGTTGTTGTTTTTGTTATTGTTATTGTTGTTGTTATTGTTTATTTGACGTTGTTGTTGTTGTTTATTTGTCGTTGTTTTTGTTTATTTGACGTTGTTGTTGTTGTTTATTTAACGTTGTTGTTCTTGTTGTTATTTATTTGACGTTGTTGTTGTTGTTGTTTATTAGACGTTGTTGTTGTTGTTTATTTGACTTTGTTATTGTTGTTTATTTGACGTTGGTTTTGTTATTTGACGTTGTTGTTGTTGTTGTATTTGACGTTGTTGTTGTTGTTGCTTATTTGACGTTGTTGTTGTTGTTGTTTATTTGATGTTGTTGTTGCTGTTGTTTATTTGACGTTGTTGTTGTCATTGTTGTTGTTTATTTGAGGTTGTTGTTGTTTATTTGACGTTGTTGTTGTTGTTGACGTTGTTGTTGTTGTTGTTTATTTGACGTTGTTGTTGTTGTTTATTTGACGTTGTTAATGTTGTTGACGTTGTTGTTGTTGTTTTTGTTGTTTATTTCACGTTGTTGTTGTTATTTGACGTTGTTGTTATTGTTGTATTTGTTGTTGTTGTTGTTTATTTGACGTTGTATTTGTTGTTGTTGTTGTTGTTGTTGTTGTTTATTTGACGTTATTGTTGTTGTTTGTTTGACGTTGTTATTGTTGTTGTTGTTGTGGTTTATTTGACGTTGTTGTTGTTGATGACGTTGTTGTTGTTGTTGTTTATTTGACTACGTTGTTATTGTTGTTAATTTGACGTTGTTAATGTTGTTGACATTGTTGTTATTGTGTTTGTTGTTTATATGATGTTGTTTTTATTGTTGTTGTTGTTTTTGTCGTTGTTATTGTTGGTGTTGTTGTTGTTTATTTGATGTTGTTGTTGTTGTTGTTGTTTATTTGACGTTGTTGTTTATTTGACGTTGTTGTTGTTGTTTATTTGACGTTGTTGTTGTTGTTTATTGGACGTTGTTGTTGTTGTTGTTTATTTGACGTTGTTGTTGTTATTTATTTGACGTTGTTGTTGTTGTTATTGTTTATTTGACGTTGTTGTTGTTGTTTATTTGACGTTGTTATTGTTGTTTATTTGACGTTGTTTTTGTTATTTGACGTTGTTGTTGTTGTATTTGTTGTTGTTGTTGTTGCTTATTTGACGTTGTTGTTATTGTTGCAATTATTTGACGTTGTTGTTGTTGTTTATTTGACGTTGTTGTTGTTGCTTATTTGACGTTGTTGTTGTTGTTGTTGTTTATTTGACGTTGTTGTTGTTGTTGTATTTGTTGTTGTTGTAATAGTTGTTGCTTATTTGACGTTGTTGTTATTGTTGTTGTTTATTTGACGTTGTTGTTATTGTTATTCATTTGACGTTGTTGTTGTTGTTGTTGTTTATTTGACGTTGTTGTTGTTGTTGTTGTTTAAAATACGTTGTTGTTGTTGCTTATTTGACGTTGTTGTTGTTGTTGTTTATTTGACGTTGTTGTTGTTGTATTTGTTGTTGTTGTAATTATTGTTGCTTATTTGACGTTGTTGTTATTGTTGTTGTTTATTGGACGTTGTTGTTGTTGTTGTTATTCATTTGACGTTGTTGTTGTTGTTGTATATTTTATGTTGTTATTGTTGTAGTTTATTTGACGTTGTTGTTGTTGTTGTTTATTAGACGTTGTTGTTTATTTGACGTTGTTGTTGTTGTATTTGTTGTTGTTGTTGTTGTTTATTTGACGTTGTTGTTGTTGTTGTTTATTTGACGTTATTGTTGTTGTTTATTTGACGTTGTTATTGTTGTTGTTGTTGTTGTTGTTGTTGTTTATTTGACGTTGTTGCTGTTGACGTTGTTGTTGTTGTTGTTTATTTGACGTTGTTGTTGTTGTTGTTGTTGTTTATTTGACGTTGTTAATGTTGTTGACATTGTTGTTGTTGTTTTTGTTGTTTATTTGACGTTGTTGTTGTTGTTGTTTTTGTTGTTTATTTGACGTTGTTGTTGTTGTTGTTTTTGTTGTTGTTATTGTTGGTGTTGTGGTTGTTTATTTGACATTGTTGTTGTTGTTGTGGTTTATTTGACGTTGTTGTTGTTGTTGTTGTTGTTAATTTGACGTTGTTGTTGTTGTTGTTTATTTGACGCTGTCGTTGTTGTTTATTTGACATTGTTGTTGTTGTTGTTGTTGACGTTGTTGTTGTTTTTGTTTATTTGACGTTGTTGTTGTTGTTGTTGTTTATTTGATGTTGTTTTAGTTGTTGTGGTTTATTTGACGTTGTTTTGTTGACATTGTTGTTCTTATTTCCTTGATGTTGTTGTTGTTGTTGTTGTTTATTTGACGTAATTGTTGTTATTGACGTTGTTGTTGTTGTTGTTGTTTATTTGATGTTTTTGTTGTTGTTGATGTCGTTGTCGTTGTTGTTGTTGTTGTTTTTTATTTGACGTTGTTGTTGTTGTTGTTTATTTGACGTTGTTGTTGTTGTTGTTATTATTGTTGTTGTTGTTTATTTGACGTTGTTGTTGTTGTTTATTTGACGTTGTTGTTGTTGTTTATTTGACATTGTTGTTGTTGTTATTTATTTGACGTTGTTGTTGTTGTTATTTGACGTTGTTGAGGTTATTGTTTATTTGACGTTGTTGTTGTTGTTGTTTCTTTGACGTTGTTATTTTTGTTTATTTGACGTTGTTTTTGTTATTTGACGTTGTTGTTGTAGTTGTTGTTGTATTTTTTGTTGTTATTGTTGTTCTTGTTACTTATTTGACGTTGTTGTTATTGTTGCTATTTATTTGACGTTGTTGTTGTTGTTGTTTATTTAACGTTGTTGTTGTTTATTTGACGTTTTTGTTGTTGTTTATTTGACGTTGTTGTTTTTGTTGTTGTTCTATTTATTGTTGTTGTTATTGTTATTGCTTATTTGACGTTGTTGTTATTGTTGTTGATTATTTGACGTTGTTGTTGTTTTTGTTGTTATTCATTTGACGTTGTTGTTCTTGTTGTTATTTATTTGACGTTGTTGTTGTTGTTGTTTATTAGACGTTGTTGTTGTTGTTTATTTGACTTTGTTATTGTTGTTTATTTGACGTTGTTTTTGTTATTTGACGTTGTTGTTGTTGTTGTTGTATTTGACGTTGTTGTTGTTGTTGTTGCTTATTTGACGTTGTTGTTGTTGTTTATTTGATGTTGTTGTTGCTATTGTTTATTTGACGTTGTTGTTGTCGTTGTTGTTGTTTATTTGAGGTTGTTGTTGTTGTTGACGTTGTTGTTGTTGTTGTTGTTTATTTGACGTTGTTGTTGTTGTTTATTTGACGTTGTTAATGTTGTTGACGTTGTTGTTGTTGTTTTTGTTGTTTATTATCACGTTGTTGTTGTTATTTGACGTTGTTGTTATTGTTGTATTTGTTGTTGTTGTTGTTGTTGTTTATTTGACGTTGTATTTGTTGTTGTTGTTGTTGTTGTTTATTTGACGTTAATGTTGTTGTTTGTTTGACGTTGTTATTGTTGTTGTTGTTGTTTATTTGACGTTGTTGTTGTTGATGACGTTGATGTTGTTGTTGTTTATTTGACGATGTTGTTGTTGTTGTTTATTTGACGTTGTTAATGTTGTTGACATTGTTGTTATTGTGTTTGTTGTTTATATGATGTTGTTGTTGTTGTTGTTGTTGTTGTTTTTTATTTGACGTTGTTGTTGTTGTTGTTGTTGTTGTTTATTTGACGTTGTTGTTGTTGTTTATTTGACGTTGTTGTTGTTGTTTATTGGACGTTGTTGTTGTTGTTGTTTATTTGACATTGTTGTTGTTATTTATTTGACGTTGTTGTTGTTGTTGTTTATTTGACGTTGTTGTTGTTGTTGTTTATTTGACGTTGTTATTGTTGTTTATTTGACGTTGTTTTTGTTATTTGACGTTGTTGTTGTTGTATTTGTTGTTGTTGTTGTTGCTTATTTGACGTTGTTGTTATTGTTGCAATTATTTGACGTTGTTGTTGTTGTTTATTTGACGTTGTTGTTGTTGCTTATTTGACGTTGTTGTTGTTGTTGTTTATTTGACGTTGTTGTTGTTGTTGTTGTTGTATTTGTTGTTGTTGTAATAGTTGTTGCTTATTTGACGTTGTTGTTATTGTTGTTGTTTATTTGACGTTGTTGTTATTGTTATTCATTTGACGTTGTTGTTGTTGTTGTTTATTTGACGTTGTTATTGTTGTTGATTATTTGACGTTGTTGTTGTCGTTGTTTTTGTTGTTTATTTGACGTTGTTGTTGATATTTATTTGACGTTGTTGTTGTTGTTTATTTGATGTTGTTGTTGACGTTGTTGTTGTTGTTATTTATTTGACGTTGTTGTTGTTGTTGTTGTTGTTGTTTATTTGACGTTGTTGTTGTTGACGTTGTTGTTGTTGTTTATTTGATGTTGTTGTTGTTGTTGACATAGTTGTTGTTGTTTATTTGACGTTGTTGTTGTTGACGTTGTGGTTTATTTAACGTTGTTGTTGTTTATTTGACTTTGTTGTTGTTATTCATTTGACGTTGTTGTTGTTGTTGTTTATTTGACATTGTTGTTGTTGTTGTTTATTTGACGTTGTTGTTGTTGTTGTTTATTTGACGTTGTTGTTGTTATTTATTTGACGTTGTTGTTGTTGTTTATTTGACGTTGTTGTTGTTTATTTGACGTGGTTGTTGTTGTTGTTGTTTTTTGACGTTGTTAATGTTGTTGACATTGTTATTGTTTTTGTTGTTTATTTGGCGTTGTTGTTGTTGTTGTTAGTGATTGTTGTTGTTGTTGTTGTTGTTTATTTGAAGTTGTTGTTGTTGTTTATTTGACGTAGTTGTTGTTGTTGACGTTGTTGTTGTTGTTGTTGTTGTTGTTGTTTGTTTACTTGACGATTTTGTTGTTGTTGATGTTGTTGTTATTGTTGTTTATTTGACGTTGTTGTTTTTGTTATTGTTATTGTTGTTGTTATTGTTTATTTGACGTTGTTGTTGTTGTTTATTTGTCGTTGTTTTTGTTTATTTGACGTTGTTGTTGTTGTTTATTTAACGTTGTTGTTCTTGTTGTTATTTATTTGACGTTGTTGTTGTTGTTGTTTATTAGACGTTGTTGTTGTTGTTTATTTGACTTTGTTATTGTTGTTTATTTGACGTTGGTTTTGTTATTTGACGTTGTTGTTGTTGTTGTATTTGACGTTGTTGTTGTTGTTGCTTATTTGACGTTGTTGTTGTTGTTGTTTATTTGATGTTGTTGTTGCTGTTGTTTATTTGACGTTGTTGTTGTCATTGTTGTTGTTTATTTGAGGTTGTTGTTGTTTATTTGACGTTGTTGTTGTTGTTGACGTTGTTGTTGTTGTTGTTTATTTGACGTTGTTGTTGTTGTTTATTTGACGTTGTTAATGTTGTTGACGTTGTTGTTGTTGTTTTTGTTGTTTATTTCACGTTGTTGTTGTTATTTGACGTTGTTGTTATTGTTGTATTTGTTGTTGTTGTTGTTTATTTGACGTTGTATTTGTTGTTGTTGTTGTTGTTGTTGTTTATTTGACGTTATTGTTGTTGTTTGTTTGACGTTGTTATTGTTGTTGTTGTTGTGGTTTATTTGACATTGTTGTTGTTGATGACGTTGTTGTTGTTGTTGTTTATTTGACTACGTTGTTATTGTTGTTAATTTGACGTTGTTAATGTTGTTGACATTGTTGTTATTGTGTTTGTTGTTTATATGATGTTGTTTTTATTGTTGTTGTTGTTTTTGTCGTTGTTATTGTTGGTGTTGTTGTTGTTTATTTGATGTTGTTGTTGTTGTTGTTGTTTATTTGACGTTGTTGTTTATTTGACGTTGTTGTTGTTGTTTATTTGACGTTGTTGTTGTTGTTTATTGGACGTTGTTGTTGTTGTTGTTTATTTGACGTTGTTGTTGTTATTTATTTGACGTTGTTGTTGTTGTTATTGTTTATTTGACGTTGTTGTTGTTGTTTATTTGACGTTGTTATTGTTGTTTATTTGACGTTGTTTTTGTTATTTGACGTTGTTGTTGTTGTATTTGTTGTTGTTGTTGTTGCTTAATTGACGTTGTTGTTATTGTTGCAATTATTTGACGTTGTTGTTGTTGTTTATTTGACGTTGTTGTTGTTGCTTATTTGACGTTGTTGTTGTTGTTGTTGTTTATTTGACGTTGTTGTTGTTGTTGTATTTGTTGTTGTTGTAATAGTTGTTGCTTATTTGACATTGTTGTTATTGTTGTTGTTTATTTGACGTTGTTGTTATTGTTATTCATTTGACGTTGTTGTTGTTGTTGTTGTTTATTTGACGTTGTTGTTGTTGTTGTTGTTTAAAATACGTTGTTGTTGTTGCTTATTTGACGTTGTTGTTGTTGTTGTTTATTTGACGTTGTTGTTGTTGTATTTGTTGTTGTTGTAATTATTGTTGCTTATTTGACGTTGTTGTTATTGTTGTTGTTTATTGGACGTTGTTGTTGTTGTTGTTATTCATTTGACGTTGTTGTTGTTGTTGTATATTTTATGTTGTTATTGTTGTAGTTTATTTGACGTTGTTGTTGTTGTTGTTTATTAGACGTTGTTGTTTATTTGACGTTGTTGTTGTTGTATTTGTTGTTGTTGTTGTTGTTGTTTATTTGACGTTGTTGTTGTTGTTGTTTATTTGACGTTGTTATTGTTGTTTATTTGACGTTGTTTTTGTTATTTGACGTTGTTGTTGTTGTATTTGTTGTTGTTGTTGTTGCTTATTTGACGTTGTTGTTATTGTTGCAATTATTTGACGTTGTTGTTGTTGTTTATTTGACGTTGTTGTTGTTGCTTATTTGACGTTGTTGTTGTTGTTGTTTATTTGACGTTGTTGTTGTTGTTGTTGTTGTATTTGTTGTTGTTGTAATAGTTGTTGCTTATTTGACGTTGTTGTTATTGTTGTTGTTTATTTGACGTTGTTGTTATTGTTATTCATTTGACGTTGTTGTTGTTGTTGTTTATTTGACGTTGTTATTGTTGTTGATTATTTGACGTTGTTGTTGTCGTTGTTTTTGTTGTTTATTTGACGTTGTTGTTGATATTTATTTGACGTTGTTGTTGTTGTTTATTTGATGTTGTTGTTGACGTTGTTGTTGTTGTTATTTATTTGACGTTGTTGTTGTTGTTGTTGTTGTTGTTTATTTGACGTTGTTGTTGTTGACGTTGTTGTTGTTGTTTATTTGATGTTGTTGTTGTTGTTGACATAGTTGTTGTTGTTTATTTGACGTTGTTGTTGTTGACGTTGTGGTTTATTTAACGTTGTTGTTGTTTATTTGACTTTGTTGTTGTTATTCATTTGACGTTGTTGTTGTTGTTGTTTATTTGACATTGTTGTTGTTGTTGTTTATTTGACGTTGTTGTTGTTGTTGTTTATTTGACGTTGTTGTTGTTATTTATTTGACGTTGTTGTTGTTGTTTATTTGACGTTGTTGTTGTTTATTTGACGTGGTTGTTGTTGTTGTTGTTTTTTGACGTTGTTAATGTTGTTGACATTGTTATTGTTTTTGTTGTTTATTTGGCGTTGTTGTTGTTGTTGTTAGTGATTGTTGTTGTTGTTGTTGTTGTTTATTTGAAGTTGTTGTTGTTGTTTATTTGACGTAGTTGTTGTTGTTGACGTTGTTGTTGTTGTTGTTGTTGTTGTTGTTTGTTTACTTGACGATTTTGTTGTTGTTGATGTTGTTGTTATTGTTGTTTATTTGACGTTGTTGTTTTTGTTATTGTTATTGTTGTTGTTATTGTTTATTTGACGTTGTTGTTGTTGTTTATTTGTCGTTGTTTTTGTTTATTTGACGTTGTTGTTGTTGTTTATTTAACGTTGTTGTTCTTGTTGTTATTTATTTGACGTTGTTGTTGTTGTTGTTTATTAGACGTTGTTGTTGTTGTTTATTTGACTTTGTTATTGTTGTTTATTTGACGTTGGTTTTGTTATTTGACGTTGTTGTTGTTGTTGTATTTGACGTTGTTGTTGTTGTTGCTTATTTGACGTTGTTGTTGTTGTTGTTTATTTGATGTTGTTGTTGCTGTTGTTTATTTGACGTTGTTGTTGTCATTGTTGTTGTTTATTTGAGGTTGTTGTTGTTTATTTGACGTTGTTGTTGTTGTTGACGTTGTTGTTGTTGTTGTTTATTTGACGTTGTTGTTGTTGTTTATTTGACGTTGTTAATGTTGTTGACGTTGTTGTTGTTGTTTTTGTTGTTTATTTCACGTTGTTGTTGTTATTTGACGTTGTTGTTATTGTTGTATTTGTTGTTGTTGTTGTTTATTTGACGTTGTATTTGTTGTTGTTGTTGTTGTTGTTGTTTATTTGACGTTATTGTTGTTGTTTGTTTGACGTTGTTATTGTTGTTGTTGTTGTGGTTTATTTGACATTGTTGTTGTTGATGACGTTGTTGTTGTTGTTGTTTATTTGACTACGTTGTTATTGTTGTTAATTTGACGTTGTTAATGTTGTTGACATTGTTGTTATTGTGTTTGTTGTTTATATGATGTTGTTTTTATTGTTGTTGTTGTTTTTGTCGTTGTTATTGTTGGTGTTGTTGTTGTTTATTTGATGTTGTTGTTGTTGTTGTTGTTTATTTGACGTTGTTGTTTATTTGACGTTGTTGTTGTTGTTTATTTGACGTTGTTGTTGTTGTTTATTGGACGTTGTTGTTGTTGTTGTTTATTTGACGTTGTTGTTGTTATTTATTTGACGTTGTTGTTGTTGTTATTGTTTATTTGACGTTGTTGTTGTTGTTTATTTGACGTTGTTATTGTTGTTTATTTGACGTTGTTTTTGTTATTTGACGTTGTTGTTGTTGTATTTGTTGTTGTTGTTGTTGCTTAATTGACGTTGTTGTTATTGTTGCAATTATTTGACGTTGTTGTTGTTGTTTATTTGACGTTGTTGTTGTTGCTTATTTGACGTTGTTGTTGTTGTTGTTGTTTATTTGACGTTGTTGTTGTTGTTGTATTTGTTGTTGTTGTAATAGTTGTTGCTTATTTGACATTGTTGTTATTGTTGTTGTTTATTTGACGTTGTTGTTATTGTTATTCATTTGACGTTGTTGTTGTTGTTGTTGTTTATTTGACGTTGTTGTTGTTGTTGTTGTTTAAAATACGTTGTTGTTGTTGCTTATTTGACGTTGTTGTTGTTGTTGTTTATTTGACGTTGTTGTTGTTGTATTTGTTGTTGTTGTAATTATTGTTGCTTATTTGACGTTGTTGTTATTGTTGTTGTTTATTGGACGTTGTTGTTGTTGTTGTTATTCATTTGACGTTGTTGTTGTTGTTGTATATTTTATGTTGTTATTGTTGTAGTTTATTTGACGTTGTTGTTGTTGTTGTTTATTAGACGTTGTTGTTTATTTGACGTTGTTGTTGTTGTATTTGTTGTTGTTGTTGTTGTTTATTTGACGTTGTTGTTGTTGTTGTTTATTTGACGTTATTGTTGTTGTTTATTTGACGTTGTTATTGTTGTTGTTGTTGTTGTTGTTGTTTATTTGACGTTGTTGCTGTTGACGTTGTTGTTGTTGTTGTTTATTTGACGTTGTTGTTGTTGTTGTTGTTGTTTATTTGACGTTGTTAATGTTGTTGACATTGTTGTTGTTGTTTTTGTTGTTTATTTGACGTTGTTGTTGTTGTTGTTTTTGTTGTTTATTTGACGTTGTTGTTGTTGTTGTTTTTGTTGTTGTTATTGTTGGTGTTGTGGTTGTTTATTTGACATTGTTGTTGTTGTTGTGGTTTATTTGACGTTGTTGTTGTTGTTGTTGTTAATTTGACGTTGTTGTTGTTGTTGTTTATTTGACGCTGTTGTTGTTGTTTATTTGACATTGTTGTTGTTGTTGTTGTTGTTGACGTTGTTGTTGTTTTTGTTTATTTGACGTTGTTGTTGTTGTTGTTGTTTATTTGATGTTGTTTTAGTTGTTGTGGTTTATTTGACGTTGTTTTGTTGACATTGTTGTTCTTATTTACTTGATGTTGTTGTTGTTGTTGTTGTTTATTTGACGTAATTGTTGTTATTGACGTTGTTGTTGTTGTTGTTGTTGTTTATTTGATGTTTTTGTTGTTGTTGATGTCGTTGTCGTTGTTGTTGTTGTTGTTTTTTATTTGACGTTGTTGTTGTTGTTGTTTATTTGACGTTGTTGTTGTTGTTGTTATTATTGTTGTTGTTGTTTATTTGACGTTGTTGTTGTTGTTTATTTGACGTTGTTGTTGTTGTTTATTTGACATTGTTGTTGTTGTTATTTATTTGACGTTGTTGTTGTTGTTATTTGACGTTGTTGAGGTTATTGTTTATTTGACGTTGTTGTTGTTGTTGTTTCTTTGACGTTGTTATTTTTGTTTATTTGACGTTGTTTTTGTTATTTGACGTTGTTGTTGTAGTTGTTGTTGTATTTGTTGTTGTTATTGTTGTTCTTGTTACTTATTTGACGTTGTTGTTATTGTTGCTATTTATTTGACGTTGTTGTTGTTGTTGTTTATTTAACGTTGTTGTTGTTTATTTGACGTTTTTGTTGTTGTTTATTTGACGTTGTTGTTTTTGTTGTTGTTCTATATATTGTTGTTGTTATTGTTATTGCTTATTTGACGTTGTTGTTATTGTTGTTGATTATTTGACGTTGTTGTTGTTTTTGTTGTTATTCATTTGACGTTGTTGTTGTTGTTTATTTGGCGTTGTCGTTGTTGTTGTTGTTTATTTGACGTTGTTTATGTTATTTATTTGACGTTGTTGTTGTTGTTTATTTGATGTTGTTGTTGACGTTGTTGTTGTTTATTTGACGTTGTTGTTGTTGTTGTTGTCTATTTGACGTTGTTGTTGTTTATTTGATGTTGTTGTTTATTTGATGTTGTTGTTGTTGTTGACATAGTTGTTGTTGTTTATTTGACGTTGTTGTTGTTGATGTTGTTGTTTATTTGACGTTGTTGTTGTTGTTTATTTGACTTTGTTGTTGTTGTTTATTTGACGTTGTTGTTGTTGACGTTGTTGTTTATTTGACGTTGTTGTTGATTATTTGACTTTGTTGTTGTTGTTGTTGTTGACGTTGTTATTGTTGTTGTTTATTGGACGTTGTTGTTGTTGTTGTTATTTGACATTATTGTTGTTGTTGACGGTGTTATTGTTGTTGTTGTTTATTTGACATTGTTGTTGTTGTTGTTATTTATTTGACGTTGTTGTTGTTGTTGTTGTTGTTGTTTATTTGACGTTGTTGTTGTTGTTTATTTGACGTTGTTGTTTATTTGACGTTGTTGTTGTTGTTTATTTGACGTTGTTGTTGTTATTTGACGTTGTTGTTGTTGTTGTATTTTTTGTTGTTGTTGTTGTTTATTTGACGTTGTTGTTGTTGTTGTTGTTGTTGTTTATTTGACGTTATTGTTTTTGTTTATTTAACATTGTTATTGTTGTTGTTGTTGTTGTTTATTTGACGTTGTTGTTGTTGTTGTTTATATGACGTTGTTGTTGTTGTTGTTAATTTGACGTTGTTGTTGTTGTTGTTTATTTGACGTTGTTGTTGTTGTTTATTTGACATTGTTGTTGTTGTTGTTGTTGTTGTTGACGTTGTTGTTGTTGTTGTTGTTGTTTATTTGACGTTGTTGTTGTTGTTGTTTATTTGATGTTGTTTTAGTTGTTGTTATTTATTTGACGTTGTTGTTGTTTTTTATTTGACGTTGTTGTTGTTGGCATTGTTGTTGTTGTTGTTTATTTGACGTTGTTATTGTTGTTTATTTGACGTTGTTTTTGTTATTTGACGTTGTTGTTGTTGTATTTGTTGTTGTTGTTGTTGCTTATTTGACGTTGTTGTTATTGTTGCAATTATTTGACGTTGTAGTTGTTGTTTATTTGACGTTGTTGTTGTTGGTTATTTGACGTTGTTGTTGTTGTTGTTTATTTGACGTTGTTGTTGTTGTTGTATTTGTTGTTGTTGTAATAGTTGTTGCTTATTTGACGTTGTTGTTATTGTTGTTGTTTATTTGACGTTGTTGTTATTGTTATTCATTTGACGTTGTTGTTGTTTATTTGACGTTGTTGTTGTTGTTTATTTGACGTTGTTGTTGTTGCTTATTTGACGTTGTTGTTGTTGTTGTTTATTTGACGTTGTTGTTATTGTATTTGTTGTTGTTGTATTTGTTGTTGCTTATTTGACGTTGTTGTTATTGTTGTTGTTTATTTGACGTTGTTGTTGTTGTTATTCATTTGACGTTGTTGTTGTTGTTGTTTATTTGACGTTGTTGTTGTTGTTGTTTATTTGACGTTGTTGTTGTTGTTGTTTTTGTTGTTTATTTGACGTTGTTGTTGTTGTTTTTGTTGTTGTTATTGTTGGTGTTGTTGTTGTTTATTTGACATTGTTGTTGTTGTTGTGGTTTATTTGACGTTGTTGTTGTTGTTGTTGTTGTTAATTTGACGTTGTTGTTGTTATTGTTTATTTGACGCTGTTGTTGTTGTTTATTTGACATTGTTGTTGTTGTTGTTGTTGACGTTGTTGTTGTTTTTGTTTATTTGACGTTGTTGTTGTTGTTGTTTATTAGACGTTGTTGTTTATTTGACGTTGTTGTTGTTGTATTTGTTGTTGTTGTTGTTGTTGTTTATTTGACGTTGTTGTTGTTGTTGTTTATTTGACGTTATTGTTGTTGTTTATTTGACGTTGTTATTGTTGTTGTTGTTGTTGTTGTTGTTTATTTGACGTTGTTGCTGTTGACGTTGTTGTTGTTGTTGTTTATTTGACGTTGTTGTTGTTGTTGTTGTTGTTTATTTGACGTTGTTAATGTTGTTGACATTGTTGTTGTTGTTTTTGTTGTTTATTTGACGTTGTTGTTGTTGTTGTTTTTGTTGTTTATTTGACGTTGTTGTTGTTGTTGTTTTTGTTGTTGTTATTGTTGGTGTTGTGGTTGTTTATTTGACATTGTTGTTGTTGTTGTGGTTTATTTGACGTTGTTGTTGTTGTTGTTGTTAATTTGACGTTGTTGTTGTTGTTGTTTATTTGACGCTGTTGTTGTTGTTTATTTGACATTGTTGTTGTTGTTGTTGTTGTTGACGTTGTTGTTGTTTTTGTTTATTTGACGTTGTTGTTGTTGTTGTTGTTTATTTGATGTTGTTTTAGTTGTTGTGGTTTATTTGACGTTGTTTTGTTGACATTGTTGTTCTTATTTACTTGATGTTGTTGTTGTTGTTGTTGTTTATTTGACGTAATTGTTGTTATTGACGTTGTTGTTGTTGTTGTTGTTGTTTATTTGATGTTTTTGTTGTTGTTGATGTCGTTGTCGTTGTTGTTGTTGTTGTTTTTTATTTGACGTTGTTGTTGTTGTTGTTTATTTGACGTTGTTGTTGTTGTTGTTATTATTGTTGTTGTTGTTTATTTGACGTTGTTGTTGTTGTTTATTTGACGTTGTTGTTGTTGTTTATTTGACATTGTTGTTGTTGTTATTTATTTGACGTTGTTGTTGTTGTTATTTGACGTTGTTGAGGTTATTGTTTATTTGACGTTGTTGTTGTTGTTGTTTCTTTGACGTTGTTATTTTTGTTTATTTGACGTTGTTTTTGTTATTTGACGTTGTTGTTGTAGTTGTTGTTGTATTTGTTGTTGTTATTGTTGTTCTTGTTACTTATTTGACGTTGTTGTTATTGTTGCTATTTATTTGACGTTGTTGTTGTTGTTGTTTATTTAACGTTGTTGTTGTTTATTTGACGTTTTTGTTGTTGTTTATTTGACGTTGTTGTTTTTGTTGTTGTTCTATATATTGTTGTTGTTATTGTTATTGCTTATTTGACGTTGTTGTTATTGTTGTTGATTATTTGACGTTGTTGTTGTTTTTGTTGTTATTCATTTGACGTTGTTGTTGTTGTTTATTTGGCGTTGTCGTTGTTGTTGTTGTTTATTTGACGTTGTTTATGTTATTTATTTGACGTTGTTGTTGTTGTTTATTTGATGTTGTTGTTGACGTTGTTGTTGTTTATTTGACGTTGTTGTTGTTGTTGTTGTCTATTTGACGTTGTTGTTGTTTATTTGATGTTGTTGTTTATTTGATGTTGTTGTTGTTGTTGACATAGTTGTTGTTGTTTATTTGACGTTGTTGTTGTTGACGTTGTTGTTTATTTGACGTTGTTGTTGTTGTTTATTTGACGTTGTTGTTTATTTGACGTTGTTGTTGTTGTTTATTTGACGTTGTTGTTGTTATTTGACGTTGTTGTTGTTGTTGTATTTTTTGTTGTTGTTGTTGTTTATTTGACGTTGTTGTTGTTGTTGTTGTTTATTTGACGTTATTGTTTTTGTTTATTTAACATTGTTATTGTTGTTGTTGTTGTTGTTTATTTGACGTTGTTGTTGTTGTTGTTTATATGACGTTGTTGTTGTTGTTGTTAATTTGACGTTGTTGTTGTTGTTGTTTATTTGACGTTGTTGTTGTTGTTTATTTGACATTGTTGTTGTTGTTGTTGTTGTTGTTGACGTTGTTGTTGTTGTTGTTGTTGTTTATTTGACGTTGTTGTTGTTGTTGTTTATTTGATGTTGTTTTAGTTGTTGTTATTTATTTGACGTTGTTGTTGTTTTTTATTTGACGTTGTTGTTGTTGGCATTGTTGTTGTTGTTGTTTATTTGACGTTGTTATTGTTGTTTATTTGACGTTGTTTTTGTTATTTGACGTTGTTGTTGTTGTATTTGTTGTTGTTGTTGTTGCTTATTTGACGTTGTTGTTATTGTTGCAATTATTTGACGTTGTAGTTGTTGTTTATTTGACGTTGTTGTTGTTGGTTATTTGACGTTGTTGTTGTTGTTGTTTATTTGACGTTGTTGTTGTTGTTGTATTTGTTGTTGTTGTAATAGTTGTTGCTTATTTGACGTTGTTGTTATTGTTGTTGTTTATTTGACGTTGTTGTTATTGTTATTCATTTGACGTTGTTGTTGTTTATTTGACGTTGTTGTTGTTGTTTATTTGACGTTGTTGTTGTTGCTTATTTGACGTTGTTGTTGTTGTTGTTTATTTGACGTTGTTGTTATTGTATTTGTTGTTGTTGTATTTGTTGTTGCTTATTTGACGTTGTTGTTATTGTTGTTGTTTATTTGACGTTGTTGTTGTTGTTATTCATTTGACGTTGTTGTTGTTGTTGTTTATTTGACGTTGTTGTTGTTGTTGTTTATTTGACGTTGTTGTTGTTGTTGTTTTTGTTGTTTATTTGACGTTGTTGTTGTTGTTTTTGTTGTTGTTATTGTTGGTGTTGTTGTTGTTTATTTGACATTGTTGTTGTTGTTGTGGTTTATTTGACGTTGTTGTTGTTGTTGTTGTTGTTAATTTGACGTTGTTGTTGTTATTGTTTATTTGACGCTGTTGTTGTTGTTTATTTGACATTGTTGTTGTTGTTGTTGTTGACGTTGTTGTTGTTTTTGTTTATTTGACGTTGTTGTTGTTGTTGTTTATTAGACGTTGTTGTTTATTTGACGTTGTTGTTGTTGTATTTGTTGTTGTTGTTGTTGTTGTTTATTTGACGTTGTTGTTGTTGTTGTTTATTTGACGTTATTGTTGTTGTTTATTTGACGTTGTTATTGTTGTTGTTGTTGTTGTTGTTGTTTATTTGACGTTGTTGCTGTTGACGTTGTTGTTGTTGTTGTTTATTTGACGTTGTTGTTGTTGTTGTTGTTGTTTATTTGACGTTGTTAATGTTGTTGACATTGTTGTTGTTGTTTTTGTTGTTTATTTGACGTTGTTGTTGTTGTTGTTTTTGTTGTTTATTTGACGTTGTTGTTGTTGTTGTTTTTGTTGTTGTTATTGTTGGTGTTGTGGTTGTTTATTTGACATTGTTGTTGTTGTTGTGGTTTATTTGACGTTGTTGTTGTTGTTGTTGTTAATTTGACGTTGTTGTTGTTGTTGTTTATTTGACGCTGTTGTTGTTGTTTATTTGACATTGTTGTTGTTGTTGTTGTTGTTGACGTTGTTGTTGTTTTTGTTTATTTGACGTTGTTGTTGTTGTTGTTGTTTATTTGATGTTGTTTTAGTTGTTGTGGTTTATTTGACGTTGTTTTGTTGACATTGTTGTTCTTATTTACTTGATGTTGTTGTTGTTGTTGTTGTTTATTTGACGTAATTGTTGTTATTGACGTTGTTGTTGTTGTTGTTGTTGTTTATTTGATGTTTTTGTTGTTGTTGATGTCGTTGTCGTTGTTGTTGTTGTTGTTTTTTATTTGACGTTGTTGTTGTTGTTGTTTATTTGACGTTGTTGTTGTTGTTGTTATTATTGTTGTTGTTGTTTATTTGACGTTGTTGTTGTTGTTTATTTGACGTTGTTGTTGTTGTTTATTTGACATTGTTGTTGTTGTTATTTATTTGACGTTGTTGTTGTTGTTATTTGACGTTGTTGAGGTTATTGTTTATTTGACGTTGTTGTTGTTGTTGTTTCTTTGACGTTGTTATTTTTGTTTATTTGACGTTGTTTTTGTTATTTGACGTTGTTGTTGTAGTTGTTGTTGTATTTGTTGTTGTTATTGTTGTTCTTGTTACTTATTTGACGTTGTTGTTATTGTTGCTATTTATTTGACGTTGTTGTTGTTGTTGTTTATTTAACGTTGTTGTTGTTTATTTGACGTTTTTGTTGTTGTTTATTTGACGTTGTTGTTTTTGTTGTTGTTCTATATATTGTTGTTGTTATTGTTATTGCTTATTTGACGTTGTTGTTATTGTTGTTGATTATTTGACGTTGTTGTTGTTTTTGTTGTTATTCATTTGACGTTGTTGTTGTTGTTTATTTGGCGTTGTCGTTGTTGTTGTTGTTTATTTGACGTTGTTTATGTTATTTATTTGACGTTGTTGTTGTTGTTTATTTGATGTTGTTGTTGACGTTGTTGTTGTTTATTTGACGTTGTTGTTGTTGTTGTTGTCTATTTGACGTTGTTGTTGTTTATTTGATGTTGTTGTTTATTTGATGTTGTTGTTGTTGTTGACATAGTTGTTGTTGTTTATTTGACGTTGTTGTTGTTGATGTTGTTGTTTATTTGACGTTGTTGTTGTTGTTTATTTGACTTTGTTGTTGTTGTTTATTTGACGTTGTTGTTGTTGACGTTGTTGTTTATTTGACGTTGTTGTTGATTATTTGACTTTGTTGTTGTTGTTGTTGTTGACGTTGTTATTGTTGTTGTTTATTGGACGTTGTTGTTGTTGTTGTTGTTATTTGACATTATTGTTGTTGTTGACGGTGTTATTGTTGTTGTTGTTTATTTGACATTGTTGTTGTTGTTGTTATTTATTTGACGTTGTTGTTGTTGTTGTTGTTGTTGTTTATTTGACGTTGTTGTTGTTGTTTATTTGACGTTGTTGTTTATTTGACGTTGTTGTTGTTGTTTATTTGACGTTGTTGTTGTTATTTGACGTTGTTGTTGTTGTTGTATTTTTTGTTGTTGTTGTTGTTTATTTGACGTTGTTGTTGTTGTTGTTGTTGTTTATTTGACGTTATTGTTTTTGTTTATTTAACATTGTTATTGTTGTTGTTGTTGTTGTTTATTTGACGTTGTTGTTGTTGTTGTTTATATGACGTTGTTGTTGTTGTTGTTAATTTGACGTTGTTGTTGTTGTTGTTTATTTGACGTTGTTGTTGTTGTTTATTTGACATTGTTGTTGTTGTTGTTGTTGTTGTTGACGTTGTTGTTGTTGTTGTTGTTGTTTATTTGACGTTGTTGTTGTTGTTGTTTATTTGATGTTGTTTTAGTTGTTGTTATTTATTTGACGTTGTTGTTGTTTTTTATTTGACGTTGTTGTTGTTGGCATTGTTGTTGTTGTTGTTTATTTGACGTTGTTATTGTTGTTTATTTGACGTTGTTTTTGTTATTTGACGTTGTTGTTGTTGTATTTGTTGTTGTTGTTGTTGCTTATTTGACGTTGTTGTTATTGTTGCAATTATTTGACGTTGTAGTTGTTGTTTATTTGACGTTGTTGTTGTTGGTTATTTGACGTTGTTGTTGTTGTTGTTTATTTGACGTTGTTGTTGTTGTTGTATTTGTTGTTGTTGTAATAGTTGTTGCTTATTTGACGTTGTTGTTATTGTTGTTGTTTATTTGACGTTGTTGTTATTGTTATTCATTTGACGTTGTTGTTGTTTATTTGACGTTGTTGTTGTTGTTTATTTGACGTTGTTGTTGTTGCTTATTTGACGTTGTTGTTGTTGTTGTTTATTTGACGTTGTTGTTATTGTATTTGTTGTTGTTGTATTTGTTGTTGCTTATTTGACGTTGTTGTTATTGTTGTTGTTTATTTGACGTTGTTGTTGTTGTTATTCATTTGACGTTGTTGTTGTTGTTGTTTATTTGACGTTGTTGTTGTTGTTGTTTATTTGACGTTGTTGTTGTTGTTGTTTTTGTTGTTTATTTGACGTTGTTGTTGTTGTTTTTGTTGTTGTTATTGTTGGTGTTGTTGTTGTTTATTTGACATTGTTGTTGTTGTTGTGGTTTATTTGACGTTGTTGTTGTTGTTGTTGTTGTTAATTTGACGTTGTTGTTGTTATTGTTTATTTGACGCTGTTGTTGTTGTTTATTTGACATTGTTGTTGTTGTTGTTGTTGACGTTGTTGTTGTTTTTGTTTATTTGACGTTGTTGTTGTTGTTGTTTATTAGACGTTGTTGTTTATTTGACGTTGTTGTTGTTGTATTTGTTGTTGTTGTTGTTGTTGTTTATTTGACGTTGTTGTTGTTGTTGTTTATTTGACGTTATTGTTGTTGTTTATTTGACGTTGTTATTGTTGTTGTTGTTGTTGTTGTTGTTTATTTGACGTTGTTGCTGTTGACGTTGTTGTTGTTGTTGTTTATTTGACGTTGTTGTTGTTGTTGTTGTTGTTTATTTGACGTTGTTAATGTTGTTGACATTGTTGTTGTTGTTTTTGTTGTTTATTTGACGTTGTTGTTGTTGTTGTTTTTGTTGTTTATTTGACGTTGTTGTTGTTGTTGTTTTTGTTGTTGTTATTGTTGGTGTTGTGGTTGTTTATTTGACATTGTTGTTGTTGTTGTGGTTTATTTGACGTTGTTGTTGTTGTTGTTGTTAATTTGACGTTGTTGTTGTTGTTGTTTATTTGACGCTGTTGTTGTTGTTTATTTGACATTGTTGTTGTTGTTGTTGTTGTTGACGTTGTTGTTGTTTTTGTTTATTTGACGTTGTTGTTGTTGTTGTTGTTTATTTGATGTTGTTTTAGTTGTTGTGGTTTATTTGACGTTGTTTTGTTGACATTGTTGTTCTTATTTACTTGATGTTGTTGTTGTTGTTGTTGTTTATTTGACGTAATTGTTGTTATTGACGTTGTTGTTGTTGTTGTTGTTGTTTATTTGATGTTTTTGTTGTTGTTGATGTCGTTGTCGTTGTTGTTGTTGTTGTTTTTTATTTGACGTTGTTGTTGTTGTTGTTTATTTGACGTTGTTGTTGTTGTTGTTATTATTGTTGTTGTTGTTTATTTGACGTTGTTGTTGTTGTTTATTTGACGTTGTTGTTGTTGTTTATTTGACATTGTTGTTGTTGTTATTTATTTGACGTTGTTGTTGTTGTTATTTGACGTTGTTGAGGTTATTGTTTATTTGACGTTGTTGTTGTTGTTGTTTCTTTGACGTTGTTATTTTTGTTTATTTGACGTTGTTTTTGTTATTTGACGTTGTTGTTGTAGTTGTTGTTGTATTTGTTGTTGTTATTGTTGTTCTTGTTACTTATTTGACGTTGTTGTTATTGTTGCTATTTATTTGACGTTGTTGTTGTTGTTGTTTATTTAACGTTGTTGTTGTTTATTTGACGTTTTTGTTGTTGTTTATTTGACGTTGTTGTTTTTGTTGTTGTTCTATATATTGTTGTTGTTATTGTTATTGCTTATTTGACGTTGTTGTTATTGTTGTTGATTATTTGACGTTGTTGTTGTTTTTGTTGTTATTCATTTGACGTTGTTGTTGTTGTTTATTTGGCGTTGTCGTTGTTGTTGTTGTTTATTTGACGTTGTTTATGTTATTTATTTGACGTTGTTGTTGTTGTTTATTTGATGTTGTTGTTGACGTTGTTGTTGTTTATTTGACGTTGTTGTTGTTGTTGTTGTCTATTTGACGTTGTTGTTGTTTATTTGATGTTGTTGTTTATTTGATGTTGTTGTTGTTGTTGACATAGTTGTTGTTGTTTATTTGACGTTGTTGTTGTTGACGTTGTTGTTTATTTGACGTTGTTGTTGTTGTTTATTTGACTTTGTTGTTGTTGTTTATTTGACGTTGTTGTTGTTGACGTTGTTGTTTATTTGACGTTGTTGTTGATTATTTGACTTTGTTGTTGTTGTTGTTGTTGACGTTGTTATTGTTGTTGTTTATTGGACGTTGTTGTTGTTGTTGTTGTTATTTGACATTATTGTTGTTGTTGACGGTGTTATTGTTGTTGTTGTTTATTTGACATTGTTGTTGTTGTTGTTATTTATTTGACGTTGTTGTTGTTGTTGTTGTTGTTGTTTATTTGACGTTGTTGTTGTTGTTTATTTGACGTTGTTGTTTATTTGACGTTGTTGTTGTTGTTTATTTGACGTTGTTGTTGTTATTTGACGTTGTTGTTGTTGTTGTATTTTTTGTTGTTGTTGTTGTTTATTTGACGTTGTTGTTGTTGTTGTTGTTTATTTGATGTTATTGTTTTTGTTTATTTAACATTGTTATTGTTGTTGTTGTTGTTGTTTATTTGACGTTGTTGTTGTTGTTGTTTATATGACGTTGTTGTTGTTGTTGTTAATTTGACGTTGTTGTTGTTGTTGTTTATTTGACGTTGTTGTTGTTGTTTATTTGACATTGTTGTTGTTGTTGTTGTTGTTGTTGACGTTGTTGTTGTTGTTGTTGTTTATTTGACGTTGTTGTTGTTGTTGTTTATTTGATGTTGTTTTAGTTGTTGTTATTTATTTGACGTTGTTGTTGTTTTTTATTTGACGTTGTTGTTGTTGACATTGTTGTTGTTGTTGTTTATTTGACGTTGTTATTGTTGTTTATTTGACGTTGTTTTTGTTATTTGACGTTGTTGTTGTTGTATTTGTTGTTGTTGTTGTTGCTTATTTGACGTTGTTGTTATTGTTGCAATTATTTGACGTTGTAGTTGTTGTTTATTTGACGTTGTTGTTGTTGGTTATTTGACGTTGTTGTTGTTGTTGTTTATTTGACGTTATTGTTGTTGTTGTATTTGTTGTTGTTGTAATAGTTGTTGCTTATTTGACGTTGTTGTTATTGTTGTTGTTTATTTGACGTTGTTGTTATTGTTATTCATTTGACGTTGTTGTTGTTTATTTGACGTTGTTGTTGTTGTTTATTTGACGTTGTTGTTGTTGCTTATTTGACGTTGTTGTTGTTGTTGTTTATTTGACGTTGTTGTTATTGTATTTGTTGTTGTTGTATTTGTTGTTGCTTATTTGACGTTGTTGTTATTGTTGTTGTTTATTTGACGTTGTTGTTGTTGTTATTCATTTGACGTTGTTGTTGTTGTTGTTTATTTGACGTTGTTGTTGTTGTTGTTTATTTGACGTTGTTGTTGTTGTTTTTGTTGTTTATTTGACGTTGTTGTTGTTGTTTTTGTTGTTGTTATTGTTGGTGTTGTTGTTGTTTATTTGACATTGTTGTTGTTGTTGTGGTTTATTTGACGTTGTTGTTGTTGTTGTTGTTGTTAATTTGACGTTGTTGTTGTTATTGTTTATTTGACGCTGTTGTTGTTGTTTATTTGACATTGTTGTTGTTGTTGTTGTTGA
The DNA here is from genome assembly GCA_948472305.1 of Vicia faba. Lineage (NCBI taxonomy): Eukaryota > Viridiplantae > Streptophyta > Magnoliopsida > Fabales > Fabaceae > Vicia > Vicia faba. Next base: position 1,391,245,989 of record OX451735.1, read on the forward strand.
CGTTGTTGTTGTTTTTGTTTATTTGACGTTGTTGTTGTTGTTGTTGTTGTTGTTTATTTGATGTTGTTTTAGTTGTTGTTGTTTATTTGATGTTGTTGTTGTTGACATTGTTGTTGTTATTTATTTGATGTTGTTGTTGTTGTTGTTGTTTATTTGACGTAATTGTGGTTATTGACGTTGTTGTTGTTGTTGTTGTTGTTGTTTATTTGATGTTTTTGTTGTTGTTGATGTCGTTGTCGTTGTTGTTGTTGTTGTTTTTTATTTAAAGTTGTTGTTGTTGTTGTTGTTTTTTATTTGACGTTGTTGTTGTTGTTGTTGTTATTATTGTTGTTGTTGTTTATTTGACGTTGTTGTTGTTGTTGTTTATTTGACGTTGTTGTTGTTGTTGTTGACATAGTTGTTGTTGTTTATTTGACGTTGTTGTTGTTGATGTTGTGGTTTATTTGACGTTGTTGTTGTTGTTGTTTATTTGACTTTGTTGTTGTTATTCATTTGACGTTGTTGTTGTTGTTGTTTATTTGACGTTGTTGTTGTTGTTGTTGTTTATTTGACGTTGTTGTTGTTGTTGTTTATTTGACGTTGTTGTTGTTATTTATTTGACGTTGTTGTTGTTGTTTATTTGACGCTGTTGTTGTTTATTTGACGTTGTTGTTGTTGTTGTTGTTTTTTTGACGTTGTTAATGTTGTTGACATTGTTATTGTTTTTGTTGTTTATTTGGCGTTGTTGTTGTTGTTGTTAGTGATTGTTGTTGTTGTTGTTGTTTATTTGAAGTTGTTGTTGTTGTTTATTTGACGTAGTTGTTGTTGTTGACGTTGTTGTTGTTGTTGTTGTTGTTGTTGTTTGTTTACTTGACGATTTTGTTGTTGTTGATGTTGTTGTTATTGTTGTTTATTTGACGTTGTTGTTTTTGTTATTGTTGTTGTTATTGTTCATTTGACGTTGTTGTTGTTGTTTATTTGGCGTTGTCGTTGTTGTTGTTGTTTATTTGACGTTGTTTATGTTATTTATTTGACGTTGTTGTTGTTGTTTATTTGATGTTGTTGTTGACGTTGTTGTTGTTTATTTGACGTTGTTGTTGTTGTTGTTGTCTATTTGACGTTGTTGTTGTTTATTTGATGTTGTTGTTTATTTGATGTTGTTGTTGTTGTTGACATAGTTGTTGTTGTTTATTTGACGTTGTTGTTGTTGACGTTGTTGTTTATTTGACGTTGTTGTTGTTGTTTATTTGACTTTGTTGTTGTTGTTTATTTGACGTTGTTGTTGTTGACGTTGTTGTTTATTTGACGTTGTTGTTGATTATTTGACTTTGTTGTTGTTGTTGTTGTTGACGTTGTTATTGTTGTTGTTTATTGGACGTTGTTGTTGTTGTTGTTGTTATTTGACATTATTGTTGTTGTTGACGGTGTTATTGTTGTTGTTGTTTATTTGACATTGTTGTTGTTGTTGTTATTTATTTGACGTTGTTGTTGTTGTTGTTGTTGTTGTTTATTTGACGTTGTTGTTGTTGTTTATTTGACGTTGTTGTTTATTTGACGTTGTTGTTGTTGTTTATTTGACGTTGTTGTTGTTATTTGACGTTGTTGTTGTTGTTGTATTTTTTGTTGTTGTTGTTGTTTATTTGACGTTGTTGTTGTTGTTGTTGTTTATTTGACGTTATTGTTTTTGTTTATTTAACATTGTTATTGTTGTTGTTGTTGTTGTTTATTTGACGTTGTTGTTGTTGTTGTTTATATGACGTTGTTGTTGTTGTTGTTAATTTGACGTTGTTGTTGTTGTTGTTTATTTGACGTTGTTGTTGTTGTTTATTTGACATTGTTGTTGTTGTTGTTGTTGTTGTTGACGTTGTTGTTGTTGTTGTTGTTTATTTGACGTTGTTGTTGTTGTTGTTGTTTATTTGATGTTGTTTTAGTTGTTGTTATTTATTTGACGTTGTTGTTGTTTTTTATTTGACGTTGTTGTTGTTGACATTGTTGTTGTTGTTGTTTATTTGACGTTGTTATTGTTGTTTATTTGACGTTGTTTTTGTTATTTGACGTTGTTGTTGTTGTATTTGTTGTTGTTGTTGTTGCTTATTTGACGTTGTTGTTATTGTTGCAATTATTTGACGTTGTAGTTGTTGTTTATTTGACGTTGTTGTTGTTGGTTATTTGACGTTGTTGTTGTTGTTGTTTATTTGACGTTGTTGTTGTTGTTGTATTTGTTGTTGTTGTAATAGTTGTTGCTTATTTGACGTTGTTGTTATTGTTGTTGTTTATTTGACGTTGTTGTTATTGTTATTCATTTGACGTTGTTGTTGTTTATTTGACGTTGTTGTTGTTGTTTATTTGACGTTGTTGTTGTTGCTTATTTGACGTTGTTGTTGTTGTTGTTTATTTGACGTTGTTGTTATTGTATTTGTTGTTGTTGTATTTGTTGTTGCTTATTTGACGTTGTTGTTATTGTTGTTGTTTATTTGACGTTGTTGTTGTTGTTATTCATTTGACGTTGTTGTTGTTGTTGTTTATTTGACGTTGTTGTTGTTGTTGTTTATTTGACGTTGTTGTTGTTGTTGTTTTTGTTGTTTATTTGACGTTGTTGTTGTTGTTTTTGTTGTTGTTATTGTTGGTGTTGTTGTTGTTTATTTGACATTGTTGTTGTTGTTGTGGTTTATTTGACGTTGTTGTTGTTGTTGTTGTTGTTAATTTGACGTTGTTGTTGTTATTGTTTATTTGACGCTGTTGTTGTTGTTTATTTGACATTGTTGTTGTTGTTGTTGTTGACGTTGTTGTTGTTTTTGTTTATTTGACGTTGTTGTTGTTGTTGTTGTTTATTTGATGTTGTTTTAGTTGTTGTTGTTTATTTGATGTTGTTGTTGTTGACATTGTTGTTGTTATTTATTTGATGTTGTTGTTGTTGTTGTTGTTTATTTGACGTAATTGTGGTTATTGACGTTGTTGTTGTTGTTGTTGTTGTTGTTTATTTGATGTTTTTGTTGTTGTTGATGTCGTTGTCGTTGTTGTTGTTGTTGTTTTTTATTTAAAGTTGTTGTTGTTGTTGTTGTTTTTTATTTGACGTTGTTGTTGTTGTTGTTGTTATTATTGTTGTTGTTGTTTATTTGACGTTGTTGTTGTTGTTGTTTATTTGACGTTGTTGTTGTTGTTGTTGACATAGTTGTTGTTGTTTATTTGACGTTGTTGTTGTTGATGTTGTGGTTTATTTGACGTTGTTGTTGTTGTTGTTTATTTGACTTTGTTGTTGTTATTCATTTGACGTTGTTGTTGTTGTTGTTTATTTGACGTTGTTGTTGTTGTTGTTGTTGTTTATTTGACGTTGTTGTTGTTGTTGTTTATTTGACGTTGTTGTTGTTATTTATTTGACGTTGTTGTTGTTGTTTATTTGACGTTGTTGTTGTTTATTTGACGTTGTTGTTGTTGTTGTTGTTTTTTTGACGTTGTTAATGTTGTTGACATTGTTATTGTTTTTGTTGTTTATTTGGCGTTGTTGTTGTTGTTGTTAGTGATTGTTGTTGTTGTTGTTGTTTATTTGAAGTTGTTGTTGTTGTTTATTTGACGTAGTTGTTGTTGTTGACGTTGTTGTTGTTGTTGTTGTTGTTGTTGTTTGTTTACTTGACGATTTTGTTGTTGTTGATGTTGTTGTTATTGTTGTTTATTTGACGTTGTTGTTTTTGTTATTGTTGTTGTTATTGTTTATTTGACGTTGTTGTTGTTGTTTATTTGTCGTTGTTGTTGTTGTTTATTTGACGTTGTTGTTGTTGTTTATTTAACGTTGTTGTTCTTGTTGTTATTTATTTGACGTTGTTGTTGTTGTTGTTTATTAGACGTTGTTGTTGTTGTTGTTGACGTTGTTGTTGTTTTTGTTTATTTGACGTTGTTGTTGTTGTTGTTGTTGTTTATTTGATGTTGTTTTAGTTGTTGTTGTTTATTTGACGTTGTTGTTGTTGACATTGTTGTTTTTATTTATTTGATGTTGTTGTTGTTGTTGTTGTTGTTTATTTGACGTAATTGTTGTTATTGACGTTGTTGTTGTTGTTGTTGTTGTTGTTTATTTGATGTTTTTGTTGTTGTTGATGTCGTTGTCGTTGTTGTTGTTGTTGTTTTTTATTTGACGTTGTTGTTGTTGTTGTTGTTGTTTATTTGACGTTGTTGTTGTTGTTATTATTGTTGTTGTTGTTTATTTGACGTTGTTGTTGTTGTTGTTTATTTGACATTGTTGTTGTTGTTGTTGACATAGTTGTTGTTGTTTATTTGACGTTGTTGTTGTTGATGTTGTGGTTTATTTGACGTTGTTGTTGTTGTTGTTTATTTGACTTTGTTGTTGTTATTCATTTGACGTTGTTGTTGTTGTTGTTTATTTGACATTGTTGTTGTTGTTGTTTATTTGACGTTGTTGTTGTTGTTGTTTATTTGACGTTGTTGTTGTTATTTATTTGACGTTGTTGTTGTTGTTTATTTGACGTTGTTGTTGTTTATTTGACGTTGTTGTTGTTGTTGTTGTTTTTTTGACGTTGTTAATGTTGTTGACATTGTTATTGTTTTTGTTGTTTATTTGGCGTTGTTGTTGTTGTTGTTAGTGATTGTTGTTGTTGTTGTTGTTGTTGTTTATTTGAAGTTGTTGTTGTTGTTTATTTGACGTAGTTGTTGTTGTTGACGTTGTTGTTGTTGTTGTTGTTGTTTGTTTACTTGACGATTTTGTTGTTGTTATTGTTGTTTATTTGACGTTGTTGTTTTTGTTATTGTTGTTGTTATTGTTTATTTGACGTTGTTGTTGTTGTTTATTTGTCGTTGTTGTTGTTGTTTATTTGACGTTGTTGTTGTTGTTTATTTAACGTTGTTGTTGTTGTTGTTATTTATTTGACGTTGTTGTTGTTGTTGTTTATTAGACGTTGTTGTTGTTGTTTATTTGACTTTGTTATTGTTGTTTATTTGACGTTGTTGTTGTTGTTGTTGTTGTATTTGACGTTGTTGTTGTTGTTGTTGCTTATTTGACGTTGTTGTTGTTGTTGTTGTTTATTTGATGTTGTTGTTGCTATTGTTTATTTGACGTTGTTGTTGTCGTTGTTGTTGTTTATTTGAGGTTGTTGTTGTTGTTGACGTTGTTGTTGTTGTTGTTGTTTATTTGACGTTGTTGTTGTTGTTTATTTGACGTTGTTAATGTTGTTGACGTTGTTGTTGTTGTTGTTGTTTATTTGACGTTGTATTTGTTGTTGTTGTTGTTGTTGTTTATTTGACGTTATTGTTGTTGTTTGTTTGACGTTGTTATTGTTGTTGTTGTTGTTGTTTATTTGACGTTGTTGTTGTTGATGACGTTGATGTTGTTGTTGTTTATTTGACGACGTTGTTGTTGTTGTTTATTTGACGTTGTTAATGTTGTTGACATTGTTGTTATTGTGTTTGTTGTTTATATGATGTTGTTGTTGTTGTTGTTGTTGTTGTTGTTTTTTTCGTTGTTATTGTTGGTGTTGTTGTTGTTTATTTGACGTTGTTGTTGTTGTTGTTTATTTGACGTTGTTGTTGTTGTTGTTGTTTATTTGACGTTGTTGTTTATTTGACGTTGTTGTTGTTGTTTATTTGACGTTGTTGTTGTTGTTTATTGGACGTTGTTGTTGTTGTTGTTTATTTGACATTGTTGTTGTTATTTATTTGACGTTGTTGTTGTTGTTATTGTTTATTTGACGTTGTTGTTGTTGTTGTTTATTTGACGTTGTTATTTTTGTTTATTTGACGTTGTTTTTGTTATTTGACGTTGTTGTTGTTGTATTTGTTGTTGTTGGTGTTGCTTATTTGTTGTTGTTGTTGTTTATTTGACGTTGTTGTTGTTGTTGTTGTTATTTATTTGAGGTTGTTGTTTATTTGACGTTGTTGTTGTTGTTTATTTGACGTTGTTGTTGTTGCTTATTTGACGTTGTTGTTGTTGTTGTTTATTTGACGTTGTTGTTGTTGTTGTTGTATTTGTTGTTGTTGTAATAGTTGTTGCTTATTTGACGTTGTTGTTATTGTTGTTGTTTATTTGACGTTGCTGTTATTGTTATTCATTTGACGTTGTTGTTGTTGTTGTTTATTTAACGTTGTTATTGTTGTTGATTATTTGACGTTGTTGTTGTCGTTGTTTTTGTTGTTTATTTGACGTTGTTGTTGATATTTATTTGACGTTGTTGTTGTTGTTTATTTGATGTTGTTGTTGACGTTGTTGTTGTTGTTATTTATTTGACGTTGTTGTTGTTGTTGTTGTTGTTGTTGTTTATTTGACGTTGTTGTTGTTGACGTTGTTGTTGTTGTTTATTTGATGTTGTTGTTGTTGTTGACATAGTTGTTGTTGTTTATTTGACGTTGTTGTTGTTGACGTTGTGGTTTATTTGACGTTGTTGTTGTTGTTGACGTTGTGGTTTATTTGACGTTGTGGTTTATTTGACGTTGTTGTTGTTGTTTATTTGACGTTATTGTTGTTATTTGACGTTGTTGTTGTTGTTGTATTTTTTGTTGTTGTTGTTGTTTATTTGACGTTGTTGTTGTTGTTGTTGTGTATTTGACGTTATTGTTTTTGTTTATTTAACATTGTTATTGTTGTTGTTGTTGTTGTTTATTTGACGTTGTTGTTGTTGTTGTTTATATGACGTTGTTGTTGTTGTTGTTAATTTGATGTTGTTGTTGTTGTTGTTTATTTGACGTTGTTGTTGTTGTTTATTTGACATTGTTGTTGTTGTTGTTGTTGTTGTTGTTGACGTTGTTGTTGTTGTTGTTTATTTGACGTTGTTGTTGTTGTTGTTGTTTATTTGATGTTGTTTTAGTTGTTGTTATTTATTTGACGTTGTTGTTGTTTTTTATTTGACGTTGTTGTTGTTGACATTGTTGTTGTTGTTGTTTATTTGACGTTGTTATTGTTGTTTATTTGACGTTGTTTTTGTTATTTGACGTTGTTGTTGTTGTATTTGTTGTTGTTGTTGTTGCTTATTTGACGTTGTTGTTATTGTTGCAATTATTTGACATTGTTGTTGTTGTTTATTTGACGTTGTTGTTGTTGCTTATTTGACAATGTGGTTGTTGTTGTTTATTTGACGTTGTTGTTGTTGTTGTATTTGTTGTTGTTGTAATAGTTGTTGCTTATTTGACGTTGTTGTTATTGTTGTTGTTTATTTGACGTTGTTGTTATTGTTATTCATTTGACGTTGTTGTTGTTTATTTGACGTTGTTGTTGTTGTTGTTTATTTGACGTTGTTGTTTATTTGACGTTGTTGTTTATTTGACGTTGTTGTTGTTGTTTATTGGACGTTGTTGTTGTTGTTGTTTATTTGACATTGTTGTTGTTATTTATTTGACGTTGTTGTTGTTGTTATTGTTTATTTAACGTTGTTGTTGTTGTTGTTTATTTGACGTTGTTATTGTTGTTTATTTGACGTTGTTTTTGTTATTTGACGTTGTTGTTGTTGTATTTGTTGTTGTTGGTGTTGCTTATTTGTTGTTGTTGTTGTTTATTTGACGTTGTTGTTGTTGTTGTTGTTATTTATTTGAGGTTGTTGTTTATTTGACGTTGTTGTTGTTGTTTATTTGACGTTGTTGTTGTTGCTTATTTGACGTTGTTGTTGTTGTTGTTTATTTGACGTTGTTGTTGTTGTTGTTGTATTTGTTGTTGTTGTAATAGTTGTTGCTTATTTGACGTTGTTGTTATTGTTGTTGTTTATTTGACGTTGCTGTTATTGTTATTCATTTGACGTTGTTGTTGTTGTTGTTTATTTAACGTTGTTATTGTTGTTGATTATTTGACGTTGTTGTTGTCGTTGTTTTTGTTGTTTATTTGACGTTGTTGTTGATATTTATTTGACGTTGTTGTTGTTGTTTATTTGATGTTGTTGTTGACGTTGTTGTTGTTGTTATTTATTTGACGTTGTTGTTGTTGTTGTTGTTGTTTATTTGACGTTGTTGTTGTTGACGTTGTTGTTGTTGTTTATTTGATGTTGTTGTTGTTGTTGACATAGTTGTTGTTGTTTATTTGACGTTGTTGTTGTTGACGTTGTGGTTTATTTGACGTTGTTGTTGTTGTTGACGTTGTGGTTTATTTGACGTTGTGGTTTATTTGACGTTGTTGTTGTTGTTTATTTGACGTTATTGTTGTTATTTGACGTTGTTGTTGTTGTTGTATTTTTTGTTGTTGTTGTTGTTTATTTGACGTTGTTGTTGTTGTTGTTGTGTATTTGACGTTATTGTTTTTGTTTATTTAACATTGTTATTGTTGTTGTTGTTGTTGTTTATTTGACGTTGTTGTTGTTGTTGTTTATATGACGTTGTTGTTGTTGTTGTTAATTTGATGTTGTTGTTGTTGTTGTTTATTTGACGTTGTTGTTGTTGTTTATTTGACATTGTTGTTGTTGTTGTTGTTGTTGTTGTTGACGTTGTTGTTGTTGTTGTTTATTTGACGTTGTTGTTGTTGTTGTTGTTTATTTGATGTTGTTTTAGTTGTTGTTATTTATTTGACGTTGTTGTTGTTTTTTATTTGACGTTGTTGTTGTTGACATTGTTGTTGTTGTTGTTTATTTGACGTTGTTATTGTTGTTTATTTGACGTTGTGATCGGTGGATCTGGAACTGACTGTTTAATGCTGGTTCGCGAAATGTCGCGGAAGCAAGAGTCGCCACCGTCTTTTATTTTCTCCAAATGGAAAGGACAAAAGCACAGAAAAATTCCTTAAAGAGATTGCTCTCGGTTCGGGAGGTAGATTATAGAAAGGGAAGGTGTTAGCACCCTTTCTATCCATGGTTATCCATGGGCTCTTAGATACTTGCTCATATGTTTTCAAATTGTTTTGCGTGCCTTTTCAATGTGGGTTTAAAAAGTTTCTTTGAAAAATTTCAGTTCGACTCGTACGTCAGAGTGTTTGAAAAGTTTGTTTTGAAAGCTTTTGAAAAGTGTCAGTGTGAAAAGTCTTTTTGAGTTTGTTTTGAGATTAGAGCAAGTATCCTTGAGAACCTACCTACCCTAAGGAATTCGTCTGTGTAAATGTCCTTTAAAGTAGTGCCATCCCACCATTGAGAGGTAGGTAGCACCACCGTTGGAGGTGTTCGGGTCAATTCGAGTTTGTAGGGACATAGTGATCACCAGAGCAATAGGAAGACACCTTAGAAGCTACCCTCATGCCAGGTTCCCGGATCATGAGGACTTACTAAGACATCCTCTACTCGACGATCACCTTTCGAAAGGCAACAGTGAGGCGTACCCTAGGGGTGGTATGTGCGATTCGTGTGTCATGTTTCAGTTATTTATTTGTCTTTTGTCATGTCATTGTGATCTACGCTTGATTTTAATTTAAGTCCATTCATTCTTGCATGCATATTTAACAGTTATAAATTGCGAGGAAATAAAGCTAAACTATTACAAATGGCGCGGGTCCACATCGCCAAAATAAACCGGACCCGATTTAGCGGAAAATAAATAAAGCGAATAAATAAAAGTGCGAGAAATTTAAATTACATGGCTTTGGGATATTTACAAAATTATAATGAGCGATAATAAAATAAATGCGAGAAATAAAGAAATTAACAAAATTAGGGCGTTGGACCCTTTTGCAAATAATTAAAAGTTAATGAGAATTAAAAATTAAAAGATTAAATTGTTTTTTTGGTATTTTGTATTTTTTAGATTTAATGAGAAAAAAGGAGAATTAATTAAAATTAAATTAAACGGCAAACCCTAATTCTAATATTTTTTATTTATTAAGAAAGAATTAAAATATGACCTAAATTAACCTAATTCATTTATGTACAATTTAAATAGGAAAATAAATAAGTAAATAAATAATATTGTTATTCTGAAAAAAGGGAAAAATATTAAAAGGAATAAAAAAAAATTAATTAACCTAATTCTACATTTTTGATTTTTTATTAAAAAGAGATTAAAATTAAAACCTAATTAACTAAATATTGACATTTTTATTTATTCATGAAAATAGTTAATATATAAATATTTATTAAATTTTTTGTATTTTCTGATTTTTCTAATGTTTTTATATTTTATGGAAAAAAATTAATTAATTGAATTAAGACAATAAAAATAAATAAAACAATAAAAATAAAAGTGAGAAAAAAAATTTAAAATGCAAACCAGAGTGGGGTGTTGCCCCAAATAAGGAGGTGTTTTTGTGAAAAGCCTGGCCCAATAAGCTTGACATTTATTGACTTTTTGGATTAAGCGTAACACGTTGACTGGCCTCCACCATACGCCTTGACTCTGGGCCCTTGATTTGCACTTACTGGACGCGTGTAGGCTTGATCCTTGAGGATGTATGGTGTACCTGTATCACTGAAGCGCATAGGAATTGAGAATGAAAAATAATATTGGATTTGGCCAGACCTGGGACTTGAACCCAGGTCTTGAAGGTCACATGCCTTAGTCCCTGCCAGCTGAGCTACGCAAATTCATTTAATATATAATAAACAAAAAAGAATATAATAATAATGCGTTAGCTGTTTTGGAATTTCGCGCGAATTTCAAACTGTCCAATGGTTGATGGACACGTCTTCGTCTCCTTCCCCACCCTGTAAAATAAAACTCAAGGGGAACGGTTTTTTCAGCGTGGTTTAAAGAGGCCTATGGGAAAATAGCGATTAGCACCCTGTGCTTCATAAATTGTTCGCGAGGGTCCAGGTTGCTTCGTCTCAACCTGCTTAAGCCATTGGCATGGGTCTGGGATCGTGATTTTTTCTTAGTCAGAAACCCCCAAATCTGAAACCTGCAAACCCTAGTTTTTTGACAATGGCGAAAGCATAGATATGGCACGAACACTCAATTAAACATAGTGGTTAGCACAGAAACATCATGACAAACAATAATCCACAAAGAAAAATGCAAGAGAATGCTTAAATCGTGCTATGCGAATTCAAAATTTTCTTGGTTCAGTTTGACTTAGAGGTACCGATTCAAGATGTTTTTGCTGTTGTTAATGATTGGTACACGTCCAGAATTGTTCAAGGAAGCTATTGCAATTGGTTTGGTGCTTTGAATCGCCCTATAACCTTGGTTTCAAAATTGACTTTCTTGGAGATTTTTTCAAGTTTGTATATTGAGTTTTTGCGCAGCTTGCAGTCTTGGATGATTAGGGTTGTGATGCTGATCATATATGGAGTAATTAGGTTAAGAAAAGTTGGACAAAATCTTATGCATTGATGAATTTTGGATATTTGATTTCATGGATCTTTTACAATCTTTTTTTTGTATTCAATCAGCTCAAATCTCATCCAAATTTGCCTAATTGGGATATGCACGAAATTTTAACATTAGAATGTGCATAAAAAGATTTTTTAGGTTAAGGTTTATATTTTTCATGAATTAAAATGATTTAAATGAATATAAATTAATATTAATTCAAATAAATAATTAAAAAATATGAGAATACTTCCCCTTGGGCCTAGTGGTCGTGCATAGGCTTGGCATGAAGAAATTTGGAAGATAATTGGGCCCATTTGCATTTTTAGGCCTTTTGCATCATTGTTGACTTTCAAAAATTTCCAAAAATTTCCCAACTTCCACAAGGCATAACTTGGTCAATTTTTAATCTTTTCACATATTCTTGGACATTTTGGAAAGGTCTTTGAGTCCTTTAACCAATGCCTTTGGTCCCATGTCATTTTGATTTACCAATCTCAAGTTATGGCCTTTGACTTAAAGTCACTTTTTGTTGACTTTTGAAAATGACCTATAATGTTGAAATTGATAACTTTTTGTGAGAGCATTTCTTGGACTTGGAACATTAAGATGAATTGTAGGAAATGTCTTTCTCTTCAAAATGAGCTTTGGATGGAATTTTTCTGATAATCCATGTGAAAGTTATGCCCTGGTCAATTTCAGTTGACTTTTTCAGCTGTCCAAATATAGCAACTTTTGCATCTTTGATGATTTCTGAGCCAAATTTTGAGAATCATGATCAAGCATTGATCAAATGATGTTTGTGGCTTCAAAATGATATATTGACCAAAAATTTGAACTTTTGACTGCCAAATGACCATTTTGCCCCTACAGTTGACTGTAGTGCAATCTAGGGTTTTGACTGTGCAATTTTGAGCTGAATGCCTTGAAACTTGACATGAGGATGCTTGACCATCTTTGTAAGCATATGAGACTTGATTGGGCCTTTGAAAAGTTCATTTGTTTGACCAGAACTCAAACCCTAGTTTGACTGTATAGGAGACAGTTGAGCTGCACAACCCTTGGGGAATTTTGTGACCTTGACTTTGACAATTCTTGATGAATATGGGAGGGCAAATTTTGGGGTACAACAGTTGCCCCTGTTCAATCTTCTTAGACCTGAGGATGCAGATTGGCTGACGTGCCTTTCGTAATCCGAGGGTAGAAGATGATTGAACACTAAAGTGCCCAGAAATTTGCGCTCACATAGTGACAGTGATGGGGAATGGGCTTATAGATGCCATTTAGAGATTGCTGAATAGGGTGATGGGCTTATAGATGCCATCTGGATGCTGACTGCGTAAGAGATTCCTTCGCTAGAACCTGCATACCTGCAAAAGAGAAAATGAGTACCTTACACGTTGCAGGAGTTGATTTTAGATGCTTGGTATAGATGTGTCCTGACTGGTTGCAGGAGCTGAGTCTGGAGCTTCAAACGCTGATGAATGAACCAGGGATGGTTACTGCCTTAGCATGAAGGGTAAGAGAATCCTGAATGATCTCAACAACGCTCGTTGAGAAAATCTTGGTGAGAATTACCATCTTCGTAGTGTCGGGAAGAGAACCAAAGGACATTACAATCTCAAAGGGAGTTACCTCACTCACGTTGGAGAGGGAACTATAGGAAATTATAATCTAAAAGGAGATATCACCTCACGCTCATGCCGGAGAGGGAAACATCTGAAGAAGGAATTACCACCTCACGCGCCGTTGGAGAGGGGACCATAAGAGAATATCACCTCACGCTCATGCCGGAGAGGAAAACATCTGAAAAAGGAATTACCACCTCACACGCCGTTGGAGAGGGGACCATAAAAGACTATCACCTCACGCTCATCGTCGGAGAGGAAAACATCTGAAAAAGGAATTACCACCTCACGCTCACCGTCGGAGAGGGGACCACAAAAGACTATCACCTCACGCTCATCGTCGGAGAGGAAAACATCTTGAAAAAGGAATTACCACCTCACGCTCACCGTCGGAGAGGGGACCATAAAAGAATATCACCTCACGCTCATCGTCGGAGAGGAAAACATCTTGAAAAAGGAATTACCACCTCACGCTCACCGTCGGAGAGGGGACCATAAAAGAATATCACCTCACGCTCATGCCGGAGAGGGGAACATCTGAAAAAGGAATTACCACCTCACGCTCACCGTCGGAGAGGGGACCATAAAAGAATATCACCTCACGCTCATGCCGGAGAGGGGAACATCTGAAAAAGGAATTACCACCTCACACGCCGTTGGAGAGGGGACCATAAGAGAACTTCTACTGAGTCTTTATCAGAAAAATCTGTTTGGAGTCGATTTAACTGGACTAGAGACATCCTTGAAATATGTTTGGGAATTTCAACTGCACTCTTCCTGAAAGGTAAAGGTCAGTCATATGCAATGCATGATATGGATCAAGCAATGATGGATGTGATTTATATGATATGATGTGTACATGCATGTTATAATGATGTATGTGATGATTCATGTATGTTTTTGTCTAGGAAAATAAATCCTTGACGGGTGCCGGGAAGTCATATCCTGGGCTGATGTTGAGGAAGAGATTTTGCTTCCGCTGTGGATGATTGTTGCAAGAATACCGGTAGGAGAAGATAACTCCGTTGAGGAATAAACTTGGCAAATGAAATAATTCTGCGGGAGAAAAGATACTCTAGCGATCATGCTGAGAAGTGCTACTCTGTGGGGATAGCGATGCTTTGCTGAGTTGATGAAGATAACTCCGTTGGGGATACCGTTGATGAGTTATGCTGGGGATATCCTTGTTGTGCTGGAAGTGTTGATAGACTTCGCTGGGGATAGGAAGATACTTTGCCGAGGACGCTCTTTCCGTGGCTTTTGGCTGAGGATAACCCAGTTATATCCTGTTACGGAAATAATTCTTTAAATCAAGACGGGACGACGCGTTCGTGCTCTGCGAGGGATAAGCTTCCAGAATCTACTGGGGATAAGCTTGCTGCTTGGGGAGATATGACTTCCAACTTTGCTGGTGAAGCTGGATTGGACTCTTCTGGGGAGTTTGATATGTTGGGGAAGTGATTCCTTTGAATATTGAGATACCGCCGGGGAACAATCTTTAGACCAAGACTGCCGGGGATGCTTGTTAAGAATGCGTGCTGCTGGGGAGGTATTGAGATCTACAGGAGGATACTCAATTTCCTTGATATTTGATGATTTTGCTTGGAGAGAGACGTACTGTTTTACTGAACCACTCCCTGGGGAATTGAGATACACTTGGCCGTGTTCTTTAGCTGAACCTACCTCGGTACCTTAAAGGATATAACAATTGGACTGCTCAGACAACTCTTTATTGCCCCTGTTTCTAGTGTCACCTGTAATTAATTCCTTTGTTTCATATGCAAATATTTATGAGTTAGCAAATTATTGTCAATGCATACATCACAAATTGAACCTTGGACGTTCTTCGCAAAACAAAACAGAGAAAGGAAAAATACTTGGCACGTTTAACTGAAAATATATTTTTATTGATTTTTGAATGGCCTGAAAATAGGCGTTTTGTGTACAAGAGTCTGACGTCCTAGTAAGAGGTACGTCGCCGATCAAAAGAGTTTATACAAGTTTTGTACAAAAGAAAAATAAAACAGCTGTGTGAAAGATGAATGATCCACTGGGTTTCAACTCTGCTATTGCCTTTATAACTCCGAGCGTCTCATCACTTGATGACCTTGGTTGAAGGTGAAGCTGACTGATCGATGCCGTTTTGAACTTGATGCAGATACCGGATTCTGGATGCAAAGTGATCAATGAGACATAGTTTTACGCTTTATCCCTAACTTTTGCCTGGACCGCCCTTTCGGGTTTTCAGTCCACCGGGATACCCATTTTTGCCCAAGCCGCCTTTTCAGGTTTTCGACTTGCCGGGTGTACAGATTTTTTCATTTTCATCCCTACATTTTGCCCGAACCCTTTTGGTTCGACGGGAAGCCCTAATTTTTGCCTAGGCATGTCAGCCTAGCGGGTCTTTTTTCATGCGTAGTATTTTTTAACTATGTCTGCATTGGCGGGGTGAGGAAGGTCGTCACCATCCATGTTAGTTAAGATCATTGCTCCTCCTGAGAACACATGCTTAACCACAAATGGCCCTTCGTACGTAGGGGTCCATTTGCACCTTGGATCACTCTGAGGAAGGATGATTCTCTTGATAACCAGATCCCCGACTTGATATTCCTGTGGCCTGACCTTTTTGTTAAATGCCCTGATCATTCGTTTCTGATACGTCTGACCATGGCAGATAGCAGCAAGTCTCTTTTCGTCAATGAGGTTAAGTTGGTCAAGTCGTGTCTGGATCCAATCATCTTCGTTCAGATTTGCATCCTTCATTATCCGGAGAGAGGGAATTTGCACTTCGATCGGCAAGACTGCCTCCATGCCATAAACCAGAGAGAATGGAGTTGCCCCGGTTGATGTCCTGGCTGAGGTACGGTACCCATGCAGAGCGAACGGTAACATCTCGTGCCAATCTTTGTACGTTACTGTCATTTTCTGCACGATCTTCTTGATGTTTTTGTTAGCTGCTTCTACAGCCCCATTCATCTTCGGTCTGTAAGGAGAAGAATTGTGGTGCTGTATCTTGAACTGTTCGCAGAGCTCAGCGATCATCTTATTGTTCAGATTGGTACCGTTGTCTGTAATAATCCGCTCAGGGACGCCGTACCGACAGATCAGGTTGTGCCGAATAAACCGTGCCACCACAGTCTTGGTTACTGTAGCATAGGATGCTGCCTCAACCCACTTTGTAAAGTAGTCAATCGCCACTAAGATGAAGCGATGTCCATTAGATGCCGTAGGTCTTATCTCGCCGATCATGTCTATGCCCCACATTGCAAATGGCCAAGGCGCAGTCAGAACGTTCAGGGGAACCGGAGGAACATGCACCTTATCTGCGTAGATCTGGCACTTGTGGCATGTCCTAGAATGTTGGTAGCAATCAGCTTCCATTGTGGACCAGTAATATCCTGCCCGTAGGATTTTCTTAGCCATAGTATGCCCACTGGAATGCGTACCAAAGGTCCCTTCATGTAATTCTTCCATGATTCTTTCTGCCTCAATCTTGTCCACACAACGCAGTAAGGTTGAATCATGATTCCTCTTGTACAAGATGCCGTTGCTTAGGAAGAACTTGGCTGCGAACCTCCTCAGGAATTTCTTATCGTTGATAGAGGCACCTTCAGGGTATTCCTGAGCTTCCAGATATCTCTTCACTTCATGGTACCAAGGCTTCTCAGTCACCAATTCAGTTTCGAGATCACAACAGTATGCCGGTTCGTCCAGTTTCCAAATGATGATCCGGGGAGCTTCATTATCCCATTTAACCTTGAACATTGAAGACATTGTAGCTAACGCGTCCGCTAACTGATTCTCTTCTCTTGGAAAGTGCTCAAAGGTTATCTCTGTGAAGTGGGGAATCATGGTCAACACACATTCTCTGTAAGGAATCAAGTTTGGATGTTTCGTATCCCACTCTCCATTGATCTGATTGATCACTAGAGCGGAATCTCCGAAGACACTGAGGAACTTGATCCTTAAGTCGATCGCAGCTTGAAGACCCATGATACACGCCTCATACTCCGCCATGTTGTTGGTACAGTTGAAACACAGCCGGGCAGTGAGTGGAGTATGAGTACCTTGAGGAGATATGATAATGGCGCCGATACCATTTCCCAAAGCATTAGAGGCTCCGTCAAAGTGCATAGACCATCGGGATCCTGGTTCAGGTCCTTCATCCGGCCCAGGTACTTCACAATCAGTTACTATCATGATGCTTTCGTCCGGAAACTCGAAGTTCATTGATTGGTAGTCATCTACAGCTTGATGAGCTAAGTGGTCTGCCAATACACTCCCCTTGATGGCTTTCTGGGTTGTATACTGAATGTCATATTCCGTCAAGATCATTTGCCATCTTGCAATTCTCCCAGACAGAGCAGGCTTTTCGAATATGTACTTTATAGGATCCATTTTTGAGATCAATAAGGTAGTGTGAGTCAGCATATACTGTCTCAGCCGGCGAGCAGCCCATACCAAAGCGCAGCAAGTTTTCTCAAGCAGTGAGTATCGGGTCTCACAGTCGGTAAACTATTTGACGTTGTGGTTTATTTGACGTTGTTGTTGTTGTTTATTTGACGTTATTGTTGTTATTTGACGTTGTTGTTGTTGTTGTATTTTTTGTTGTTGTTGTTGTTTATTTGACGTTGTTGTTGTTGTTGTTGTGTATTTGACGTTATTGTTTTTGTTTATTTAACATTGTTATTGTTGTTGTTGTTGTTTATTTGACGTTGTTGTTGTTGTTGTTTATATGACGTTGTTGTTGTTGTTGTTAATTTGATGTTGTTGTTGTTGTTGTTTATTTGACGTTGTTGTTGTTGTTTATTTGACATTGTTGTTGTTGTTGTTGTTGTTGTTGTTGACGTTGTTGTTGTTGTTGTTTATTTGACGTTGTTGTTGTTGTTGTTGTTTATTTGATGTTGTTTTAGTTGTTGTTATTTATTTGACGTTGTTGTTGTTTTTTATTTGACGTTGTTGTTGTTGACATTGTTGTTGTTGTTGTTTATTTGACGTTGTTATTGTTGTTTATTTGACGTTGTGATCGGTGGATCTGGAACTGACTGTTTAATGCTGGTTCGCGAAATGTCGCGGAAGCAAGAGTCGCCACCGTCTTTTATTTTCTCCAAATGGAAAGGACAAAAGCACAGAAAAATTCCTTAAAGAGATTGCTCTCGGTTCGGGAGGTAGATTATAGAAAGGGAAGGTGTTAGCACCCTTTCTATCCATGGTTATCCATGGGCTCTTAGATACTTGCTCATATGTTTTCAAATTGTTTTGCGTGCCTTTTCAATGTGGGTTTAAAAAGTTTCTTTGAAAAATTTCAGTTCGACTCGTACGTCAGAGTGTTTGAAAAGTTTGTTTTGAAAGCTTTTGAAAAGTGTCAGTGTGAAAAGTCTTTTTGAGTTTGTTTTGAGATTAGAGCAAGTATCCTTGAGAACCTACCTACCCTAAGGAATTCGTCTGTGTAAATGTCCTTTAAAGTAGTGCCATCCCACCATTGAGAGGTAGGTAGCACCACCGTTGGAGGTGTTCGGGTCAATTCGAGTTTGTAGGGACATAGTGATCACCAGAGCAATAGGAAGACACCTTAGAAGCTACCCTCATGCCAGGTTCCCGGATCATGAGGACTTACTAAGACATCCTCTACTCGACGATCACCTTTCGAAAGGCAACAGTGAGGCGTACCCTAGGGGTGGTATGTGCGATTCGTGTGTCATGTTTCAGTTATTTATTTGTCTTTTGTCATGTCATTGTGATCTACGCTTGATTTTAATTTAAGTCCATTCATTCTTGCATGCATATTTAACAGTTATAAATTGCGAGGAAATAAAGCTAAACTATTACAAATGGCGCGGGTCCACATCGCCAAAATAAACCGGACCCGATTTAGCGGAAAATAAATAAAGCGAATAAATAAAAGTGCGAGAAATTTAAATTACATGGCTTTGGGATATTTACAAAATTATAATGAGCGATAATAAAATAAATGCGAGAAATAAAGAAATTAACAAAATTAGGGCGTTGGACCCTTTTGCAAATAATTAAAAGTTAATGAGAATTAAAAATTAAAAGATTAAATTGTTTTTTTGGTATTTTGTATTTTTTAGATTTAATGAGAAAAAAGGAGAATTAATTAAAATTAAATTAAACGGCAAACCCTAATTCTAATATTTTTTATTTATTAAGAAAGAATTAAAATATGACCTAAATTAACCTAATTCATTTATGTACAATTTAAATAGGAAAATAAATAAGTAAATAAATAATATTGTTATTCTGAAAAAAGGGAAAAATATTAAAAGGAATAAAAAAAAAAATTAATTAACCTAATTCTACATTTTTGATTTTTTATTAAAAAGAGATTAAAATTAAAACCTAATTAACTAAATATTGACATTTTTATTTATTCATGAAAATAGTTAATATATAAATATTTATTAAATTTTTTGTATTTTCTGATTTTTCTAATGTTTTTATATTTTATGGAAAAAAATTAATTAATTGAATTAAGACAATAAAAATAAATAAAACAATAAAAATAAAAGTGAGAAAAAAAATTTAAAATGCAAACCAGAGTGGGGTGTTGCCCCAAATAAGGAGGTGTTTTTGTGAAAAGCCTGGCCCAATAAGCTTGACATTTATTGACTTTTTGGATTAAGCGTAACACGTTGACTGGCCTCCACCATACGCCTTGACTCTGGGCCCTTGATTTGCACTTACTGGACGCGTGTAGGCTTGATCCTTGAGGATGTATGGTGTACCTGTATCACTGAAGCGCATAGGAATTGAGAATGAAAAATAATATTGGATTTGGCCAGACCTGGGACTTGAACCCAGGTCTTGAAGGTCACATGCCTTAGTCCCTGCCAGCTGAGCTACGCAAATTCATTTAATATATAATAAACAAAAAAGAATATAATAATAATGCGTTAGCTGTTTTGGAATTTCGCGCGAATTTCAAACTGTCCAATGGTTGATGGACACGTCTTCGTCTCCTTCCCCACCCTGTAAAATAAAACTCAAGGGGAACGGTTTTTTCAGCGTGGTTTAAAGAGGCCTATGGGAAAATAGCGATTAGCACCCTGTGCTTCATAAATTGTTCGCGAGGGTCCAGGTTGCTTCGTCTCAACCTGCTTAAGCCATTGGCATGGGTCTGGGATCGTGATTTTTTCTTAGTCAGAAACCCCCAAATCTGAAACCTGCAAACCCTAGTTTTTTGACAATGGCGAAAGCATAGATATGGCACGAACACTCAATTAAACATAGTGGTTAGCACAGAAACATCATGACAAACAATAATCCACAAAGAAAAATGCAAGAGAATGCTTAAATCGTGCTATGCGAATTCAAAATTTTCTTGGTTCAGTTTGACTTAGAGGTACCGATTCAAGATGTTTTTGCTGTTGTTAATGATTGGTACACGTCCAGAATTGTTCAAGGAAGCTATTGCAATTGGTTTGGTGCTTTGAATCGCCCTATAACCTTGGTTTCAGAATTGACTTTCTTGGAGATTTTTTCAAGTTTGTATATTGAGTTTTTGCGCAGCTTGCAGTCTTGGATGATTAGGGTTGTGATGCTGATCATATATGGAGTAATTAGGTTAAGAAAAGTTGGACAAAATCTTATGCATTGATGAATTTTGGATATTTGATTTCATGGATCTTTTACAATCTTTTTTTTGTATTCAATCAGCTCAAATCTCATCCAAATTTGCCTAATTGGGATATGCACGAAATTTTAACATTAGAATGTGCATAAAAAGATTTTTTAGGTTAAGGTTTATATTTTTCATGAATTAAAATGATTTAAATGAATATAAATTAATATTAATTCAAATAAATAATTAAAAAATATGAGAATACTTCCCCTTGGGCCTAGTGGTCGTGCATAGGCTTGGCATGAAGAAATTTGGAAGATAATTGGGCCCATTTGCATTTTTAGGCCTTTTGCATCATTGTTGACTTTCAAAAATTTCCAAAAATTTCCCAACTTCCACAAGGCATAACTTGGTCAATTTTTAATCTTTTCACATATTCTTGGACATTTTGGAAAGGTCTTTGAGTCCTTTAACCAATGCCTTTGGTCCCATGTCATTTTGATTTACCAATCTCAAGTTATGGCCTTTGACTTAAAGTCACTTTTTGTTGACTTTTGAAAATGACCTATAATGTTGAAATTGATAACTTTTTGTGAGAGCATTTCTTGGACTTGGAACATGAAGATGAATTGTAGGAAATGTCTTTCTCTTCAAAATGAGCTTTGGATGGAATTTTTCTGATAATCCATGTGAAAGTTATGCCCTGGTCAATTTTAGTTGACTTTTTCAGCTGTCCAAATATAGCAACTTTTGCATCTTTGATGATTTCTGAGCCAAATTTTGAGAATCATGATCAAGCATTGATCAAATGATGTTTGTGGCTTCAAAATGATATATTGACCAAAAATTTGAACTTTTGACTGCCAAATGACCATTTTGCCCCTACAGTTGACTGTAGTGCAATCTAGGGTTTTGACTGTGCAATTTTGAGCTGAATGCCTTGAAACTTGACATGAGGATGCTTGACCATCTTTGTAAGCATATGAGACTTGATTGGGCCTTTGAAAAGTTCATTTGTTTGACCAGAACTCAAACCCTAGTTTGACTGTATAGGAGACAGTTGAGCTGCACAACCCTTGGGGAATTTTGTGACCTTGACTTTGACAATTCTTGATGAATATGGGAGGGCAAATTTTGGGGTACAACAGTTGCCCCTGTTCAATCTTCTTAGACCTGAGGATGCAGATTGGCTGACGTGCCTTTCGTAATCCGAGGGTAGAAGATGATTGAACACTAAAGTGCCCAGAAATTTGCGCTCACATAGTGACAGTGATGGGGAATGGGCTTATAGATGCCATTTAGAGATTGCTGAATAGGGTGATGGGCTTATAGATGCCATCTGGATGCTGACTGCGTAAGAGATTCCTTCGCTAGAACCTGCATACCTGCAAAAGAGAAAATGAGTACCTGACACGTTGCAGGAGTTGATTTTAGATGCTTGGTATAGATGTGTCCTGACTGGTTGCAGGAGCTGAGTCTGGAGCTTCAAACGCTGATGAATGAACCAGGGATGGTTACTGCCTTAGCATGAAGGGTAAGAGAATCCTGAATGATCTCAACAACGCTCGTTGAGAAAATCTTGGTGAGAATTACCATCTTCGTAGTGTCGGGAAGAGAACCAAAGGACATTACAATCTCAAAGGGAGTTACCTCACTCACGTTGGAGAGGGAACTATAGGAAATTATAATCTAAAAGGAGATATCACCTCACGCTCATGCCGGAGAGGGAAACATCTGAAGAAGGAATTACCACCTCACGCGCCGTTGGAGAGGGGACCATAAGAGAATATCACCTCACGCTCATGCCGGAGAGGAAAACATCTGAAAAAGGAATTACCACCTCACACGCCGTTGGAGAGGGGACCATAAAAGACTATCACCTCACGCTCATCGTCGGAGAGGAAAACATCTGAAAAAGGAATTACCACCTCACGCTCACCGTCGGAGAGGGGACCACAAAAGACTATCACCTCACGCTCATCGTCGGAGAGGAAAACATCTTGAAAAAGGAATTACCACCTCACGCTCACCGTCGGAGAGGGGACCATAAAAGAATATCACCTCACGCTCATCGTCGGAGAGGAAAACATCTTGAAAAAGGAATTACCACCTCACGCTCACCGTCGGAGAGGGGACCATAAAAGAATATCACCTCACGCTCATGCCGGAGAGGGGAACATCTGAAAAAGGAATTACCACCTCACGCTCACCGTCGGAGAGGGGACCATAAAAGAATATCACCTCACGCTCATGCCGGAGAGGGGAACATCTGAAAAAGGAATTACCACCTCACACGCCGTTGGAGAGGGGACCATAAGAGAACTTCTACTGAGTCTTTATCAGAAAAATCTGTTTGGAGTCGATTTAACTGGACTAGAGACATCCTTGAAATATGTTTGGGAATTTCAACTGCACTCTTCCTGAAAGGTAAAGGTCAGTCATATGCAATGCATGATATGGATCAAGCAATGATGGATGTGATTTATATGATATGATGTGTACATGCATGTTATAATGATGTATGTGATGATTCATGTATGTTTTTGTCTAGGAAAATAAATCCTTGACGGGTGCCGGGAAGTCATATCCTGGGCTGATGTTGAGGAAGAGATTTTGCTTCCGCTGTGGATGATTGTTGCAAGAATACCGGTAGGAGAAGATAACTCCGTTGAGGAATAAACTTGGCAAATGAAATAATTCTGCGGGAGAAAAGATACTCTAGCGATCATGCTGAGAAGTGCTACTCTGTGGGGATAGCGATGCTTTGCTGAGTTGATGAAGATAACTCCGTTGGGGATACCGTTGATGAGTTATGCTGGGGATATCCTTGTTGTGCTGGAAGTGTTGATAGACTTCGCTGGGGATAGGAAGATACTTTGCCGAGGACGCTCTTTCCGTGGCTTTTGGCTGAGGATAACCCAGTTATATCCTGTTACGGAAATAATTCTTTAAATCAAGCCGGGACGACGCGTTCGTGCTCTGCGAGGGATAAGCTTCCAGAATCTACTGGGGATAAGCTTGCTGCTTGGGGAGATATGACTTCCAACTTTGCTGGTGAAGCTGGATTGGACTCTTCTGGGGAGTTTGATATGTTGGGGAAGTGATTCCTTTGAATATTGAGATACCGCCGGGGAACAATCTTTAGACCAAGACTGCCGGGGATGCTTGTTAAGAATGCGTGCTGCTGGGGAGGTATTGAGATCTACAGGAGGATACTCAATTTCCTTGATATTTGATGATTTTGCTTGGAGAGAGACGTACTGTTTTACTGAACCACTCCCTGGGGAATTGAGATACACTTGGCCGTGTTCTTTAGCTGAACCTACCTCGGTACCTTAAAGGATATAACAATTGGACTGCTCAGACAACTCTTTATTGCCCCTGTTTCTAGTGTCACCTGTAATTAATTCCTTTGTTTCATATGCAAATATTTATGAGTTAGCAAATTATTGTCAATGCATACATCACAAATTGAACCTTGGACGTTCTTCGCAAAACAAAACAGAGAAAGGAAAAATACTTGGCACGTTTAACTGAAAATATATTTTTATTGATTTTTGAATGGCCTGAAAATAGGCGTTTTGTGTACAAGAGTCTGACGTCCTAGTAAGAGGTACGTCGCCGATCAAAAGAGTTTATACAAGTTTTGTACAAAAGAAAAATAAAACAGCTGTGTGAAAGATGAATGATCCACTGGGTTTCAACTCTGCTATTGCCTTTATAACTCCGAGCGTCTCATCACTTGATGACCTTGGTTGAAGGTGAAGCTGACTGATCGATGCCGTTTTGAACTTGATGCAGATACCGGATTCTGGATGCAAAGTGATCAATGAGACATAGTTTTACGCTTTATCCCTAACTTTTGCCTGGACCGCCCTTTCGGGTTTTCAGTCCACCGGGATACCCATTTTTGCCCAAGCCGCCTTTTCAGGTTTTCGACTTGCCGGGTGTACAGATTTTTTCATTTTCATCCCTACATTTTGCCCGAACCCTTTTGGTTCGACGGGAAGCCCTAATTTTTGCCTAGGCATGTCAGCCTAGCGGGTCTTTTTTCATGCGTAGTATTTTTTAACTATGTCTGCATTGGCGGGGTGAGGAAGGTCGTCACCATCCATGTTAGTTAAGATCATTGCTCCTCCTGAGAACACATGCTTAACCACAAATGGCCCTTCGTACGTAGGGGTCCATTTGCACCTTGGATCACTCTGAGGAAGGATGATTCTCTTGATAACCAGATCCCCGACTTGATATTCCTGTGGCCTGACCTTTTTGTTAAATGCCCTGATCATTCGTTTCTGATACGTCTGACCATGGCAGATAGCAGCAAGTCTCTTTTCGTCAATGAGGTTAAGTTGGTCAAGTCGTGTCTGGATCCAATCATCTTCGTTCAGATTTGCATCCTTCATTATCCGGAGAGAGGGAATTTGCACTTCGATCGGCAAGACTGCCTCCATGCCATAAACCAGAGAGAATGGAGTTGCCCCGGTTGATGTCCTGGCTGAGGTACGGTACCCATGCAGAGCGAACGGTAACATCTCGTGCCAATCTTTGTACGTTACTGTCATTTTCTGCACGATCTTCTTGATGTTTTTGTTAGCTGCTTCTACAGCCCCATTCATCTTCGGTCTGTAAGGAGAAGAATTGTGGTGCTGTATCTTGAACTGTTCGCAGAGCTCAGCGATCATCTTATTGTTCAGATTGGTACCGTTGTCTGTAATAATCCGCTCAGGGACGCCGTACCGACAGATCAGGTTGTGCCGAATAAACCGTGCCACCACAGTCTTGGTTACTGTAGCATAGGATGCTTCCTCAACCCACTTTGTAAAGTAGTCAATCGCCACTAAGATGAAGCGATGTCCATTAGATGCCGTAGGTCTTATCTCGCCGATCATGTCTATGCCCCACATTGCAAATGGCCAAGGCGCAGTCAGAACGTTCAGGGGAACCGGAGGAACATGCACCTTATCTGCGTAGATCTGGCACTTGTGGCATGTCCTAGAATGTTGGTAGCAATCAGCTTCCATTGTGGACCAGTAATATCCTGCCCGTAGGATTTTCTTAGCCATAGTATGCCCACTGGAATGCGTACCAAAGGTCCCTTCATGTAATTCTTCCATGATTCTTTCTGCCTCAATCTTGTCCACACAACGCAGTAAGGTTGAATCATGATTCCTCTTGTACAAGATGCCGTTGCTTAGGAAGAACTTGGCTGCGAACCTCCTCAGGAATTTCTTATCGTTGATAGAGGCACCTTCAGGGTATTCCTGAGCTTCCAGATATCTCTTCACTTCATGGTACCAAGGCTTCTCAGTCACCAATTCAGTTTCGAGATCACAACAGTATGCCGGTTCGTCCAGTTTCCAAATGATGATCCGGGGAGCTTCATTATCCCATTTAACCTTGAACATTGAAGACATTGTAGCTAACGCGTCCGCTAACTGATTCTCTTCTCTTGGAAAGTGCTCAAAGGTTATCTCTGTGAAGTGGGGAATCATGGTCAACACACATTCTCTGTAAGGAATCAAGTTTGGATGTTTCGTATCCCACTCTCCATTGATCTGATTGATCACTAGAGCGGAATCTCCGAAGACACTGAGGAACTTGATCCTTAAGTCGATCGCAGCTTGAAGACCCATGATACACGCCTCATACTCCGCCATGTTGTTGGTACAGTTGAAACACAGCCGGGCAGTGAGTGGAGTATGAGTACCTTGAGGAGATATGATAATGGCGCCGATACCATTTCCCAAAGCATTAGAGGCTCCGTCAAAGTGCATAGACCATCGGGATCCTGGTTCAGGTCCTTCATCCGGCCCAGGTACTTCACAATCAATTACTATCATGATGCTTTCGTCCGGAAACTCGAAGTTCATTGATTGGTAGTCATCTACAGCTTGATGAGCTAAGTGGTCTGCCAATACACTCCCCTTGATGGCTTTCTGGGTTGTATACTGAATGTCATATTCCGTCAAGATCATTTGCCATCTTGCAATTCTCCCAGACAGAGCAGGCTTTTCGAATATGTACTTTATAGGATCCATTTTTGAGATCAATAAGGTAGTGTGAGTCAGCATATACTGTCTCAGCCGGCGAGCAGCCCATACCAAAGCGCAGCAAGTTTTCTCAAGCAGTGAGTATCGGGTCTCACAGTCGGTAAACTTTTTGCTAAGGTAATAAATGGCATGCTCTTTTCGGCCAGACTCGTCATGCTGCCCCAGCACACACCCCATTGAGTTGTCAAGTACTGTCAGGTATAGGATCAGAGGTCTCCCTTCAACCGGCGGCATAAGGATGGGTGGTTCTTGGAGATACTCTTTGATTTTGTCGAAAGCAGCCTGACATTCCTCGTTCCAACGTATTGCCTGATCTTTCTTCAACAGCTTGAAGATTGGCTCACAGGTAGCAGTCAGATGAGAGATGAATCGAGCAATGTAATTCAGGCGTCCTAAAAAGCCTCTGACTTCCTTCTCTGTCTTGGGAACTGGCATCTCTTGAATAGCTTTGACCTTAGCAGGGTCCACTTGAATACCTTTATCACTGACCACGAAGCCTAGTAACTTCCCAGATCTTACCCCGAAGGTGCACTTGTTCGGGTTCAATCTCAGCTTGTACAGTTTCAACCGGTCAAACAACTTCTGTAGATGATCTAGATGCTCTTCTTCAGTCTGGGACCTAGCGATCATGTCGTCCACATACACTTCGATCTCATGATGGATCATATCATGAAATAAGGCAACCATGGCACGCTGGTAGGTTGCCCCAGCATTCTTTAACCCGAACGACATGACCTTGTAACAGAAGGTGCCCCACTGAGTAACAAATGTAGTCTTCTCCATGTCTTCAGGTGCCATCTTGATCTGATTGTAGCCTGAAAAGCCATCCATGAAAGAGAACACTTTGTGTTGAGCTGTATTATCCACAAGGACATCAATGTGAGGTAAGGGGAAGTCATCCTTGGGGCTGGCCCTGTTCAGATCCCTGTAATCAACACACATTCTGACCTTGCCATCCTTTTTAGGTACTGGCACCACATTAGCAACCCACTGGGGGTAAGAAGTTACTGCAAGGAACCCGACATCAAACTGTTTCATCACCTCGGCCTTAATCTTCTCGGACATCTCTGGACGCATCCGACGAACCTTTTGTTTAACTGGAGGGCAGTCTTCTCTAGTCGGCAAATGATGGACGACAATATCGGTATCCAACCCTGGCATGTCTTCGTAGGACCAGGCAAAGATCTCCATATAGTCATGTAGCATCTTGGTTAACCGTTGCTTCACGCTGAGCTCTAGGTTAGCACCAATCTTTACCTCTTTTCTATCTGCTTCAGTACCCAGGTTTATAGTTTCCACTGGCTCTTCATGGGGTTGAATTGCCCTCTCTTCCTGAAGCAACAGTCTTGCAAGCTCGCCAGGCACTTCGCAATCATCTTCACCTTCGTCTTCGGCTAAGTTGATCGGATTTTCGAAGTCATAATTGGCATTAGCAGAGCTGTTATCAGTGAGATCCAGAGTGGATTGGAACCTGTATGAGTGAGTGTGTGTGTAAATACAGCTGTTTTGAAAATTATGTAAAGGAAATGAAAGAAGAAAAAGGAACACAATATTTGTAATGCGAAAAGTCCAAGATTTTCATTCATGATGTATAAAATGACAGTTCATATGCCCTCACAAATAGAACCACGGTGCCTCGGGTAAGACACCGGGCCATAGAGTTTATCATAGTTTATTACAAAATGAAACAAAGAAATTTATTACTTAGTAACCAAAGAAACATGGAGGTTGTCCTTTGCACTCCAATTGTTGGGTCCACCATCAGTTGCCGGGTAAATCCAGCTATCGAACTCAGCTTCATCCACTTCCTCTTCATCACCAATAGCATTAACTCCATGAGCAGGCAGGGGAGCTGTCACCACATTAGGCTTATCAGATGTTTCAAATTGTACCTCCTTAGCATCAATGAGGTCCTGCAGCTTGTTCCTTAGTGCCCAACAGTCATCAGTGGCATGCCCCGGGCTGTCTGAATGGTAAGCACAACGGGCATTCGGGTTGTACTTAGGAGAGGTCGTGTTAGGGAACTTTGGCGCCTCTTTGACAGATACCAAATTGGTTGCGAGCAGCTGTGGCAGAATCTACGATAGGGTCATGCTTAACCGGGTAAACTCTCTCCGGGGTCTATCAACCCTTTGAGGATTGTTTGGCCGGGGAGCGGCAGCAGGCGTAGCGATCATTACCGCGCTGACAGATTGGCGGTGATCAGGTCTTTCTGATTTTCTGGAGCCATACACAGCACTAGACTCCTTTTTAAACGGTTTCTTGTCCGAACTAGATGATGACGCAGCCTTTGCAATCTTCCCAGACTTCAACCCAGCTTCAATCCTTTCTCCAGTTAAGATCAAATCAGTGAAACCAGCAGAAGAATTCCCAATGAGATGGTTGAAGAATGGCCCAGATAGGGTCCCCAAGAACATGTCCACTAACTCTCGATCAGTCAAAGGTGGCTGCACCCTGCCAGCCAAGTCTCTCCACTTCTGCGCGTACTCTTTAAAACCTTCGCTTACGCCCAACGACATACCCTGGAGTTGGGTACGCGTGGGGGCAAGGTCGGCATTATACTGATACTGCTTATAGAAAGCAGTGGCCAGCTCCTCCCAGTTACGAACTTTGGTCCCATCCAGCTGATAGAACCATTCGAGATGAGTCCCTGAAAGACTCTCCTGGAAGAAGTGGATCCATAGATTCTTGTCCGCAGAGTACGGCTGAATCTTTCGAACATAGGACCTCAAATGCAGCTTGGGACAGGATGCCCCGTCATACTTGGAGAAGGTGGGAGCCTTGAACTTGTGGGGAATGATCACACCAGTCGACAAACCCAGATCTCCGAAATCCAGCCCAGGTGCCTGTTGCACCTCCATAGCTTTCAGCCTGTCCTCCAGTTGTTTGTATCTGTTGTCTTCAGGAGGGTACTGCTCTTCATCAAAATCTGTCTCGTTGTCGGAGACCACCGGACTAGGAACCCTTGCTTCTGCCTGAGAAGGACTCTTGCCAACAGAAGAAGCAACCTCTTCATTGTGTAGAGTATTACCCAACCTTCGGCCCGTGTTGAATAGAACAGTTCTTCTTTTCTTCTTCTTCTCCTTCTTCAGGAGCATGGTCTTCAGTTCCTCTTGGCCTTTGGCTAGACCCAGGATTAGCTCTTGAAACTGCGCATTCTGCGCCTGGAGAGCCTTGATTGAAGTCTCAGTTGATTCAGATCCGGAATTCATGATGCTGAAATAAACAACGAAGAACTGTAAGCAACCTGAAAAGGGAAAAACCTGCTATGCACATGATGTATGAAATGCGTATGCAATGCATTCAAGGGTTCGAAAGTTCAAATTCGCTGTAGACAAGAAAAGAACACACGTTATCATTAATGAAATCATTGTTTAATACATCAAGGCCTCATGGGCAAAAATACAAGAATCAAGTCAATCCCAAAATACACTGCGCATCCTCTTCGGAGCTATGTAGGTGTTGAGGTTCCTCTCCTCGTGCAGCAGACGGGTGAGCTCCAAGACTTTCTTTTCACTGGCGTGCAGACTAGTCTCAAGAGAATTCCTTTCCTCCTTAAGCTGGATCCAGCTCTTCTGCATCTCTTCCCAGGATGTGGGCATATCAGGGTGCTGAATAACATGAGACACTTCCCCTTCCAAGACAGGTTCTTTGATTACTGGAAGCATGTGAGGATAAGGCATGACTAGCTTCTGAGAACGGGCGCGTACCCATTTGAGATAAGGCTCCAAAGGGATGGAGTTCCTGTGCCCCAGTGTCTTGCTGTCTATCCTACTAGGCATCCTCCAGGCTCTGATAAATCTCTGACGAAGTCCTTGAGTATCACTGTCGAAGTCAAAAACTATGTCGGGAATTAACATGTCATGAGGACCATCCCTCCGAGCATAACCAAACTGTCTCCAAGCCAGGCATGGGCTATAAGTAATACCTCCTCTGATTCCAAGTAAAGGAACATTAGGGTACTCCCCACAACGATCAATGATAGTGACATCTCCTCTGGATCTAGGACACCAATGTATATCTGCATGTGTAAGAGTCATCAACCGTTGTGACCATCTCAAACCCCGCTCATTCTTCAGGACTGATTGGGGAAGGTGCGAAATAAACCACCTTCCCAGGAGAGGAGTGCAACACATAAGGACACCTCTTTTTCTCATGGTTCGAGTGTAACATGAGTGAAGGATGTCCCCCAGCAATGTAGGTATAGGATTTCTGGACATAAAGATCTGAACGGCACTGATATCAATAAGCTGATCTGGATTAGGGAACAACACCAAACCATAAACAAGGAGGGCTACCACTTCTTCAAAAGCTTGCAAGTCAAGGGAGTTCCAACATTCAAGGGCTTTCTCAAACAGAAACCTGGCTAAGAACCCTTTGACGCCACTTCTAACTTCCCAATGTCCCTTGAGGTCAGATGGCTGTAGGTGCAAGGCTTTAGCAATCTCTTCAAGCTTAGGTTCCCTTTCTGTGCCGTTGAAAGGCAGCTGATCAAGGATAGGGATCTTCAGGAGCCGGGAGAACTCCTCCAATGTAGGTACCAACTGATAGTCCAAGAAGGTAAAACAGTGATGCAGGGGATCAAAGAACTGGAACAAGACCTTTATCATATCTTCCTCAATGTTGGTGTTGACCAAGCTGATGAGGCTTCCATGCCTGTCACTGAATGAAGATTTCTCGGGAATCCTGGATATAAGCTCCTTAAGCTGAGGAGGTACCCTTACAAGATTGACCTGAATTGTCTTTCTACGAGCAGTTTCCATGTCCTACAAAACAAGAACAAAGATGAAAATTCGAACCCCTGAAATGGTTAGTCAATGCATATGATGCTGGATGATGTCATGATGCTATGATTAAACACACCACAGATATTTACAAAGACAAACATGTAGGGCAAACAAGGCACACAAGACAAGCCCTTAAGGTTTAAGGCCAGCATGGGGTCTGGGTAGTACCCTCTTGAGTTGGTGGGTTCATACCTGTCCTAATCAAAGTAACCGGGTTCTAAGGTGCCCAATATCACGGGATTGCTTTCATTGTTCATCGTTTCGATTTAGCCACTGAACTGGCGACCGAAATATTCCAGGAAAGCAACCCTCAATTGAGTGTAGTATCGAGTATCAACCAACCTCGGACTGCACCAAAGTCAGTTATCTCACTACCCTAAAGAGGCCAAGATAGTTCAATTAAGGTTCCTAAGGTCTGTTGATGCTTCACGACACCACGCGGAGGCCCCGTACTCTCCTTGACTGAACTCAAGGGTTACCGGTACACACCAAAGTGCCACATCAACGTAGCAGACTGTTTCAACCGTGTCGGTATACCCCGCACAGTTCCCTCACAGCCTTGTTGCTACTTTCTAAGAAAGGTATTCCCCAGATCCGGGTGTAGGACCTATAGAACTCCCAAGCAACCCACAATTTAAAGCACACAAGAAAAACAATTGAAAACATAGTTATAAGCTAGCCCTAAGGTACACCTCACTTTATAAAGGGTCCCCAGCAGAGTCGCCAGTTCTGTGATCGGTGGATCTGGAACTGACTGTTTAATGCTGGTTCGCGAAATGTCGCGGAAGCAAGAGTCGCCACCGTCTTTTATTTTCTCCAAATGGAAAGGACAAAAGCACAGAAAAATTCCTTAAAGAGATTGCTCTCGGTTCGGGAGGTAGATTATAGAAAGGGAAGGTGTTAGCACCCTTTCTATCCATGGTTATCCATGGGCTCTTAGATACTTGCTCATATGTTTTCAAATTGTTTTGCGTGCCTTTTCAATGTGGGTTTAAAAAGTTTCTTTGAAAAATTTCAGTTCGACTCGTACGTCAGAGTGTTTGAAAAGTTTGTTTTGAAAGCTTTTGAAAAGTGTCAGTGTGAAAAGTCTTTTTGAGTTTGTTTTGAGATTAGAGCAAGTATCCTTGAGAACCTACCTACCCTAAGGAATTCGTCTGTGTAAATGTCCTTTAAAGTAGTGCCATCCCACCATTGAGAGGTAGGTAGCACCACCGTTGGAGGTGTTCGGGTCAATTCGAGTTTGTAGGGACATAGTGATCACCAGAGCAATAGGAAGACACCTTAGAAGCTACCCTCATGCCAGGTTCCCGGATCATGAGGACTTACTAAGACATCCTCTACTCGACGATCACCTTTCGAAAGGCAACAGTGAGGCGTACCCTAGGGGTGGTATGTGCGATTCGTGTGTCATGTTTCAGTTATTTATTTGTCTTTTGTCATGTCATTGTGATCTACGCTTGATTTTAATTTAAGTCCATTCATTCTTGCATGCATATTTAACAGTTATAAATTGCGAGGAAATAAAGCTAAACTATTACAAATGGCGCGGGTCCACATCGCCAAAATAAACCGGACCCGATTTAGCGGAAAATAAATAAAGCGAATAAATAAAAGTGCGAGAAATTTAAATTACATGGCTTTGGGATATTTACAAAATTATAATGAGCGATAATAAAATAAATGCGAGAAATAAAGAAATTAACAAAATTAGGGCGTTGGACCCTTTTGCAAATAATTAAAAGTTAATGAGAATTAAAAATTAAAAGATTAAATTGTTTTTTTGGTATTTTGTATTTTTTAGATTTAATGAGAAAAAAGGAGAATTAATTAAAATTAAATTAAACGGCAAACCCTAATTCTAATATTTTTTATTTATTAAGAAAGAATTAAAATATGACCTAAATTAACCTAATTCATTTATGTACAATTTAAATAGGAAAATAAATAAGTAAATAAATAATATTGTTATTCTGAAAAAAGGGAAAAATATTAAAAGGAATAAAAAAAAAATTAATTAACCTAATTCTACATTTTTGGATTTTTATTAAAAAGAGATTAAAATTAAAACCTAATTAACTAAATATTGACATTTTTATTTATTCATGAAAATAGTTAATATATAAATATTTATTAAATTTTTTGTATTTTCTGATTTTTCTAATGTTTTTATATTTTATGGAAAAAAATTAATTAATTGAATTAAGACAATAAAAATAAATAAAACAATAAAAATAAAAGTGAGAAAAAAAATTTAAAATGCAAACCAGAGTGGGGTGTTGCCCCAAATAAGGAGGTGTTTTTGTGAAAAGCCTGGCCCAATAAGCTTGACATTTATTGACTTTTTGGATTAAGCGTAACACGTTGACTGGCCTCCACCATACGCCTTGACTCTGGGCCCTTGATTTGCACTTACTGGACGCGTGTAGGCTTGATCCTTGAGGATGTATGGTGTACCTGTATCACTGAAGCGCATAGGAATTGAGAATGAAAAATAATATTGGATTTGGCCAGACCTGGGACTTGAACCCAGGTCTTGAAGGTCACATGCCTTAGTCCCTGCCAGCTGAGCTACGCAAATTCATTTAATATATAATAAACAAAAAAGAATATAATAATAATGCGTTAGCTGTTTTGGAATTTCGCGCGAATTTCAAACTGTCCAATGGTTGATGGACACGTCTTCGTCTCCTTCCCCACCCTGTAAAACAAAACTCAAGGGGAACGGTTTTTTCAGCGTGGTTTAAAGAGGCCTATGGGAAAATAGCGATTAGCACCCTGTGCTTCATAAATTGTTCGCGAGGGTCCAGGTTGCTTCGTCTCAACCTGCTTAAGCCATTGGCATGGGTCTGGGATCGTGATTTTTTCTTAGTCAGAAACCCCCAAATCTGAAACCTGCAAACCCTAGTTTTTTGACAATGGCGAAAGCATAGATATGGCACGAACACTCAATTAAACATAGTGGTTAGCACAGAAACATCATGACAAACAATAATCCACAAAGAAAAATGCAAGAGAATGCTTAAATCGTGCTATGCGAATTCAAAATTTTCTTGGTTCAGTTTGACTTAGAGGTACCGATTCAAGATGTTTTTGCTGTTGTTAATGATTGGTACACGTCCAGAATTGTTCAAGGAAGCTATTGCAATTGGTTTGGTGCTTTGAATCGCCCTATAACCTTGGTTTCAGAATTGACTTTCTTGGAGATTTTTTCAAGTTTGTATATTGAGTTTTTGCGCAGCTTGCAGTCTTGGATGATTAGGGTTGTGATGCTGATCATATATGGAGTAATTAGGTTAAGAAAAGTTGGACAAAATCTTATGCATTGATGAATTTTGGATATTTGATTTCATGGATCTTTTACAATCTTTTTTTTGTATTCAATCAGCTCAAATCTCATCCAAATTTGCCTAATTGGGATATGCACGAAATTTTAACATTAGAATGTGCATAAAAAGATTTTTTAGGTTAAGGTTTATATTTTTCATGAATTAAAATGATTTAAATGAATATAAATTAATATTAATTCAAATAAATAATTAAAAAATATGAGAATACTTCCCCTTGGGCCTAGTGGTCGTGCATAGGCTTGGCATGAAGAAATTTGGAAGATAATTGGGCCCATTTGCATTTTTAGGCCTTTTGCATCATTGTTGACTTTCAAAAATTTCCAAAAATTTCTCAACTTCCACAAGGCATAACTTGGTCAATTTTTAAGCTTTTCACATATTCTTGGACATTTTGGAAAGGTCTTTGAGTCCTTTAACCAATGCCTTTGGTCCCATGTCATTTTGATTTACCAATCTCAAGTTATGGCCTTTGACTTAAAGTCACTTTTTGTTGACTTTTGAAAATGACCTATAATGTTGAAATTGATAACTTTTTGTGAGAGCATTTCTTGGACTTGGAACATGAAGATGAATTGTAGGAAATGTCTTTCTCTTCAAAATGAGCTTTGGATGGAATTTTTCTGATAATCCATGTGAAAGTTATGCCCTGGTCAATTTCAGTTGACTTTTTCAGCTGTCCAAATATAGCAACTTTTGCATCTTTGATGATTTCTGAGCCAAATTTTGAGAATCATGATCAAGCATTGATCAAATGATGTTTGTGGCTTCAAAATGATATATTGACCAAAAATTTGAACTTTTGACTGCCAAATGACCATTTTGCCCCTACAGTTGACTGTAGTGCAATCTAGGGTTTTGACTGTGCAATTTTGAGCTGAATGCCTTGAAACTTGACATGAGGATGCTTGACCATCTTTGTAAGCATATGAGACTTGATTGGGCCTTTGAAAAGTTCATTTGTTTGACCAGAACTCAAACCCTAGTTTGACTGTATAGGAGACAGTTGAGCTGCACAACCCTTGGGGAATTTTGTGACCTTGACTTTGACAATTCTTGATGAATATGGGAGGGAAAATTTTGGGGTACAACAGACGTTGTTTTTGTTATTTGACGTTGTTGTTGTTGTATTTGTTGTTGTTGTTGTTGCTTATTTGACGTTGTTGTTATTGTTGCAATTATTTGACGTTGTTGTTGTTGTTTATTTGACGTTGTTGTTGTTGCTTATTTGACGTTGTTGTTGTTGT
The DNA here is from genome assembly GCA_948472305.1 of Vicia faba. Lineage (NCBI taxonomy): Eukaryota > Viridiplantae > Streptophyta > Magnoliopsida > Fabales > Fabaceae > Vicia > Vicia faba. The sequence goes on from OX451735.1 coordinate 1,391,281,760, forward strand.
TGTTTATTTGACGTTGTTGTTGTTGTTGTTGTTGTAATAGTTGTTGCTTATTTGACGTTGTTGTTATTGTTGTTGTTTATTTGACGTTGTTGTTATTGTTATTCATTTGACGTTGTTGTTGTTTATTTGACGTTGTTGTTGTTGTTGTTTATTTGACGTTGTTGTTGTTGCTTATTTGACGTTGCTGTTGTTGTTGTTTATTTGACGTTGTTGTTGTTGTATTTGTTGTTGTTGTATTTGTTGTTGCTTATTTGACGTTGTTGTTATTGTTGTTGTTTATTTGACGTTGTTGTTGTTGTTATTCATTTGACGTTGTTGTTGTTGTTGTTTATTTGACGTTGTTGTTGTTGTTGTTGTTTATTTGACGTTGTTATTGTTGTTGTTGTTGTTGTTTATTTGACGTTATTGTTGTTATTTGACGTTGTTGTTGTTGTTGTATTTTTTGTTGTTGTTGTTGTTTATTTGACGTTGTTGTTGTTGTTGTTGTTTATTTGACGTTATTGTTTTTGTTTATTTAACATTGTTATTGTTGTTGTTGTTGTTTATTTGACGTTGTTGTTGTTGTTGTTTATATGACGTTGTTGTTGTTGTTGTTATTAATTTGACGTTGTTGTTGTTGTTGTTTATTTGACGTTGTTGTTGTTGTTTATTTGACATTGTTGTTGTTGTTGTTGTTGTTGTTGTTGACGTTGTTGTTGTTGTTGTTGTTGTTTATTTGACGTTGTTGTTGTTGTTGTTTATTTGATGTTGTTTTAGTTGTTGTTATTTATTTGACGTTGTTGTTGTTTTTTATTTGACGTTGTTGTTGTTGACATTGTTGTTGTTGTTGTTTATTTGACGTTGTTATTGTTGTTTATTTGACGTTGTTTTTGTTATTTGACGTTGTTGTTGTTGTATTTGTTGTTCTTGTTGTTGCTTATTTGACGTTGTTGTTATTGTTGCAATTATTTGACGTTGTTGTTGTTGTTTATTTGACGTTGTTGTTGTTGCTTATTTGACGTTGTTGTTGTTGTTGTTTATTTGACGTTGTTGTTGTTGTTGTTGTTGTATTTGTTGTTGTTGTAATAGTTGTTGCTTATTTGACGTTGTTGTTATTGTTGTTGTTTATTTGACGTTGTTGTTATTGTTATTCATTTGACGTTGTTGTTGTTGTTGTTTATTTGACGTTGTTATTGTTGTTGATTATTTGACGTTGTTGTTGTCGTTGTTTTTGTTGTTTATTTGACGTTGTTGTTGATATTTATTTGACGTTGTTGTTGTTGTTTATTTGTTGTTGTTGTTGACGTTGTTGTTGTTGTTATTTATTTGACGTTGTTGTTGTTGTTGTTGTTGTTGTTTATTTGACGTTGTTGTTGTTGACGTTGTTGTTGTTGTTTATTTGATGTTGTTGTTGTTGTTGACATAGTTGTTGTTGTTTATTTGACGTTGTTGTTGTTGACGTTGTGGTTTATTTAACGTTGTTGTTGTTTATTTGACTTTGTTGTTGTTATTCATTTGACGTTGTTGTTGTTGTTGTTTATTTGACATTGTTGTTGTTGTTGTTTATTTGACGTTGTTGTTGTTGTTGTTTATTTGACGTTGTTGTTGTTATTTATTTGACGTTGTTGTTGTTGTTTATTTGACGTTGTTGTTGTTTATTTGACGTGGTTGTTGTTGTTGTTGTTTTTTGACGTTGTTAATGTTGTTGACATTGTTATTGTTTTTGTTGTTTATTTGATGTTGTTGTTAACGTTGTTGTTGTTGTTATTTATTTGACGTTGTTGTTGTTGTTGTTGTTGTTGTTTATTTGACGTTGTTGTTGTTGACGTTGTTGTTGTTGTTTATTTGATGTTGTTGTTGTTGTTGACATAGTTGTTGTTGTTTATTTGACGTTGTTGTTGTTGACGTTGTGGTTTATTTGACGTTGTTGTTGTTGTTGACGTTGTGGTTTATTTGACGTTGTGGTTTATTTGACGTTGTTGTTGTTGTTTATTTGACGTTATTGTTGTTATTTGACGTTGTTGTTGTTGTTGTATTTTTTGTTGTTGTTGTTGTTTATTTGACGTTGTTGTTGTTGTTGTTGTTTATTTGACGTTATTGTTTTTGTTTATTTAACATTGTTGTTGTTGTTGTTGTTGTTGTTTATTTGACGTTGTTGTTGTTGTTGTTTATATGACGTTGTTGTTGTTGTTGTTAATTTGACGTTGTTGTTGTTGTTGTTTATTTGACGTTGTTGTTGTTGTTTATTTGACATTGTTGTTGTTGTTGTTGTTGTTGTTGTTGACGTTGTTGTTGTTGTTGTTGTTTATTTGACGTTGTTGTTGTTGTTTATTTGATGTTGTTTTAGTTGTTGTTATTTATTTGACGTTGTTGTTGTTTTTTATTTGACGTTGTTGTTGTTGACATTGTTGTTGTTGTTGTTTATTTGACGTTGTTATTGTTGTTTATTTGACGTTGTTTTTGTTATTTGACGTTGTTGTTGTTGTATTTGTTGTTCTTGTTGTTGCTTATTTGACGTTGTTGTTATTGTTGCAATTATTTGACGTTGTTGTTGTTGTTTATTTGACGTTGTTGTTGTTGCTTATTTGACGTTGTTGTTGTTGTTGTTTATTTGACGTTGTTGTTGTTGTTGTATTTGTTGTTGTTGTAATAGTTGTTGCTTATTTGACGTTGTTGTTATTGTTGTTGTTTATTTGACGTTGTTGTTATTGTTATTCATTTGACGTTGTTGTTGTTTATTTGACGTTGTTGTTGTTGTTGTTTATTTGACGTTGTTGTTGTTGCTTATTTGACGTTGTTGTTGTTGTTGTTTATTTGACGTTGTTGTTGTTGTATTTGTTGTTGTTGTATTTGTTGTTGCTTATTTGACGTTGTTGTTATTGTTGTTGTTTATTTGACGTTGTTGTTGTTGTTATTCATTTGACGTTGTTGTTGTTGTTGTTTATTTGACGTTGTTGTTGTTGTTTATTTGACGTTGTTATTGTTGTTGTTGTTGTTGTTGTTTATTTGACGTTGTTGCTGTTGACGTTGTTGTTGTTGTTGTTTATTTGACGTTGTTGTTATTGTTGTTGTTTATTTGACGTTGTTAATGTTGTTGACATTGTTGTTGTTGTTTTTGTTGTTTATTTGACGTTGTTGTTGTTGTTGTTGTTTTTGTTGTTTATTTGACGTTGTTGTTGTTGTTGTTTTTGTTGTTGTTATTGTTGGTGTTGTTGTTGTTTATTTGACATTGTTGTTGTTGTTGTGGTTTATTTGACGTTGTTGTTGTTGTTGTTGTTAATTTGACGTTGTTGTTGTTGTTTATTTGACGCTGTTGTTGTTGTTTATTTGACATTGTTGTTGTTGTTGTTGTTGACGTTGTTGTTGTTTTTGTTTATTTGACGTTGTTGTTGTTGTTGTTGTTTATTTGATGTTGTTTTAGTTGTTGTTGTTTATTTGACGTTGTTGTTGTTGACATTGTTGTTGTTATTTATTTGATGTTGTTGTTGTTGTTGTTGTTTATTTGACGTAATTGTTGTTATTGACGTTGTTGTTGTTGTTGTTGTTTATTTGATGTTTTTGTTGTTGTTGATGTCGTTGTCGTTGTTGTTGTTGTTTTTTATTTGACGTTGTTGTTGTTGTTGTTGTTTATTTGACGTTGTTGTTGTTGTTGTTATTATTGTTGTTGTTGTTTATTTGACGTTGTTGTTGTTGTTGTTTATTTGACGTTGTTGTTGTTGTTTATTTGACATTGTTGTTGTTGTTATTTATTTGACGTTGTTGTTGTTGTTATTTGACGTTGTTGAGGTTATTGTTTATTTGACGTTGTTGTTGTTGTTGTTTCTTTGACGTTGTTATTTTTGTTTATTTGACGTTGTTTTTGTTATCTGACGTTGTTGTTGTAGATGTTGTTGTATTTGTTGTTGTTATTGTTGTTCTTGTTACTTATTTGACGTTGTTGTTATTGTTGCTATTTATTTGACGTTGTTGTTGTTGTTGTTTATTTAACGTTGTTGTTGTTTATTTGACGTTTTTGTTGTTGTTTATTTGACGTTGTTGTTTTTGTTGTTGTTCTATTTATTGTTGTTGTTATTGTTATTGCTTATTTGACGTTGTTGTTATTGTTGTTGATTATTTGACGTTGTTGTTGTTTTTGTTGTTATTCATTTGACGTTGTTGTTGTTGTTGTTTATTTGGCGTTGTCGTTGTTGTTGTTGTTTATTTGACGTTGTTTATGTTATTTATTTGACGTTGATGTTGTTGTTTATTTGATGTTGTTGTTGACGTTGTTGTTATTTATTTGACGTTGTTGTTGTTGTTGTCTATTTGACGTTGTTGTTGTTTATTTGATGTTGTTGTTGTTGTTGACATAGTTGTTGTTGTTTATTTGACGTTGTTGTTGTTGACGTTGTTGTTTATTTGACGTTGTTGTTGTTGTTTATTTGACTTTGTTGTTGTTGTTTATTTGACGTTGTTGTTGTTGACGTTGTTGTTTATTTGACGTTGTTGTTGATTATTTGACTTTGTTGTTGTTGTTGTTGTTGACGTTGTTATTGTTGTTGTTTATTGGACGTTGTTGTTGTTGTTGTTGTTGTTGTTATTTGACATTATTGTTGTTGTTGACGGTGTTATTATTGTTGTTGTTTATTTGACATTGTTGTTGTTGTTGTTATTTATTTGACGTTGTTGTTGTTGTTGTTGTTGTTTATTTGACGTTGTTGTTGTTGTTTATTTGACGTTGTTGTTTATTTGACGTTGTTGTTGTTGTTTATTTGACGTTATTGTTGTTATTTGACGTTGTTGTTGTTGTTGTATTTTTTGTTGTTGTTGTTGTTTATTTGACGTTGTTGTTGTTGTTGTTGTTTATTTGACGTTATTGTTTTTGTTTATTTAACATTGTTATTGTTGTTGTTGTTGTTGTTTATTTGACGTTGTTGTTGTTGTTGTTTATATGACGTTGTTGTTGTTGTTGTTAATTTGACGTTGTTGTTGTTGTTGTTGTTTATTTGACGTTGTTGTTGTTGTTTATTTGACATTGTTGTTGTTGTTGTTGTTGTTGACGTTGTTGTTGTTGTTGTTGTTTATTTGACGTTGTTGTTGTTGTTGTTGTTTATTTGATGTTGTTTTAGTTGTTGTTATTTATTTGACGTTGTTGTTGTTTTTTATTTGACGTTGTTGTTGTTGACATTGTTGTTGTTGTTGTTTATTTGACGTTGTTATTGTTGTTTATTTGACGTTGTTTTTGTTATTTGACGTTGTTGTTGTTGCTTATTTGACGTTGTTGTTGCTTATTTGACGTTGTTGTTATTGTTGCAATTATT